>JAPDOI010000348.1:0-600000 GCA_029168955.1 Aplectana chamaeleonis
ACTCCCCCAACATCCCCCCGCACCCCCAACACCCTAACGTAAACACCCACCCCTGGATCGATACGTATGTTTAAAGCCGTGATGGAGTGAGGTTGACAAAATCACTCGGTGTATCCAACTATATATGACGATGATTACGTGGCCAACACAGGATTGCACCTGTTCAGAAGGAAAATAATGAAGGGAGAGCATAAGAGAAAAAACGGAAGGTAGCTGAGTGTGAATAGCTTCTTCTAGTGATACGCAATGTTTTATCATCGGTCCGCCCATTAACGGTGATTTTTCTCGTCCGCCGCTCATCCACGCTATCAGAATGAATATCGACCGCGTCGGATACACCGAGTGATTTTCTTCAACCCCACTCCATCATTTTAAACATACGTATCGACCCGGGTGGGTGCTGGGGGGTGTTGGGGGAGTGCAGGGGATACACCTGCGAGTGATTTTGCATCCCATTTCCAATGCATTCTGTGTGTATCGACCGGGCTGGAGAAGTCGGCTCGGCATCCAATCTATGACCGGGGCCTAAAAGCCGAATGGAGGAGTTGGGAGGGTGGGAGGTGTGCTGGGCTGTATAACATTATTCAAGTCTGGCGACAAATAGACCCCAGTCTCGCGATCCATAGCACCTAAATAACCCCGATTGAAAGTTTTGAAGCGAATCCGAGAAATTTCTTCTAAACACCCCAAACATTCCCCTGATACCCTTGCCACCTCTTACTTTTTGTGAAGCAATGAAATGCCATTTTTGAAATCCCTGCAACCATTTAGTGAATTTCAGGTATGCTCCGCCAACGCGTAGCTAAATGCCTCACACGGAAACCAGAGATGCCCAAGGTTTTCCGGAGGCATCTAGTCATAATTTTGACCCGAGATTTTACGTAAATTACGGAAGAAGTTTAGCCTCAGTTGGTGAAATTTTATAGCTACAGCGCCCGCATACTCTACGTAAATTTTCGCTACAGCACGCGCATATTCTAGGCTTTATTCTCTCGTTGCAGCACACCGGTCGATCGACCCACCCAGTCTTGATCTGTACTAGAAGGACGATCTCTGCCTGCGATCGACCGCATCGCCGTTTCTTCCCCACGGCCTGCAGCATCCCAGCGGCCAAAATTGTCTCTAAGCAAGGTCTTCCAGAGAGCGACACCGGGTCACCCCCACGACCACCCACAGAGTGTCAAGTTATTCGTGGGTTGACTGGGCCAGGAACTGATTGAACAGCATCCCTCGCGTTCCGCATGTAGCCAACGCCGGGTTAAGATTGCATTTCAGCACAGCCTGCCGCTAAATTCGTAGATTCTCGCTACAAAATTATAGCGAGAATATACGGAGTTTAACGTCAGAGAGAAGGCTCTAATGGTTCGAACGACACAAGAATATGCGGGTTTTGGCTATCGTAGCTAAAAACCCTTAAATTCTCGCTACATGGAATGGGGCGGCGTTTCGAGCCGCGCCCTCGGAGGCATCTAGCTACGCATTGGCAGAGTGGGTCATTTATAGTACTGTCACAGAACTACAGCAACGACGACATGGTCTTCCAAATCGTCGCGGTGCGAAAAATGGAGTCCCCTAGTGAAAGTAAAGGCGAAACTGTATAATCGTTCAAAAGCATAGTCCAACTTCAGAAATTAATTTTCTTTTTCTCTGCCTATCTTGAAAACGGTCCCACGCTGCATGCAAAGATGTCTCTGGCGTCGTACAGGAACCCCTGGGAACAGGAGTTATGGCCCTTCAAAAAATTGAGTTGAAGAAGCATGGTGGACGAGTTGACCGAGGCGTGTAAATTCCGTTATTCGCGACCAATGTATGCGAGCTTGCTCTGAATAAAGAAGGAGGCTGAGAACGAAAGGGAAAAAACGGGGCCATTCATCGTAGGGGGCAATTTTCCTGGATTTCAGTACAGAAACGAAATGAACCACCGACTGGAAACGCTGGTATGAAACTATTTTGGGGAGGGGCACTCAAGATTCATAATGGAACGATTGATATGGAACCTAACACGTTTCTAACACGTGATACGACACGTTCAACACGTTTCTAACTCCATTTTAGAAAAAACCTTCATTTCTCTGAATGAATATTGAGTGCCCCCCCAACTAGTTTCAAGCCGAAACGCTATCAATCGAAGTATTTCTACTGAGTTTTCAGAACAACAATGATTGATAGCAGTATCAAGCACTCTTAATCAGAGTTTTTCTTCGGCTCTATCCTAGACGGGGGGGGGCACTCAATATTCATTCATAGAAATGAAGAAAAACTCTGATGGAAGATGTTTGATACTGCTATCAACCATTGTTCCCTGCTGATGATCGCAGGTCAAAGCTTGGCAATTGTAGAGCCGTGTCGTTGTTGAAGACAATGACTAAACCCAATGAGGTCGGCCTTGCTCACTGGGGTAATCTTCAAACTAGTGTTTTGCCTCTTTAAAGGCTTACGAATCCGTTTTTTCAACATTGTTCTGGGCCTGAAACTAGTTGGGGGGGCACTCAGGTTTCATTCAGAGAAATGAAGATTTTCTCCACAACAACACGTGTTAGACACGTGTTAAACGTGTAAGAAACGTGTTAAACGTGTCGTATCACGTGTCAGAAACATGTTGAAAAAGGTTTCATATCAATCATTTGATTATGAATCTTGGAGTGTCCCCCAACTAGTTTCATACCCCTGTTTTGCTTCTTGAGATACCACCATTTGTTTTCCAAAAGAAAACTGAAGGGCCGAAGTTTATCGTAAACAGTGCCCTTTTCAACTGGCATATCCTACCTAATCAACGAATGAACTTCCAAAGTCTTGTTCGGCGTCCGAAATAATGGGCCACAAATGAACTTGGTGCCTATTGTGGAGACCGGCCACGCGCATACCGAATCCCCGTCGTAACGCTTTCCGTAATCTAAGAAAAATCGATAAACGGACCACAGATCTGTATCAAGAAGCCCGAAACTTCTATGGGAGAAGTTTTTGGGGTAGTTTTATCACAGCAGTCTTGAATCCGCCAGAAGTCCCATGTTTGCAGCAAAAATTTACCCGAGCCGGGGAGACTTGGACCTTACTAGGTCTTGCCTTACACTTCCGGTGGGCTTTTATAAAACCTTGTGTTGATAATTGTAGGTATGGGACACAGCATTGATAATCCGTTCTCCAAATCTCCTAAATGCCTCAGAGATTTACAGGAGATTTCCCAAAGCGGGCATGTCCATTTCTTTGCTTAGATAAGAGGGGTACAGGAATGGCAATTTTCGAATGTTCAAAAAAATTGTCTCTGATTGGGCTGAAAACTTGTTTCTAGGGTTGTTGTGCGTCTGGGTGCTGATCCACGAACCTGAGAGCTTAGTTGTCATAATATTCGTAAAAATTCCATCTAATTTGGTCCGAAGCTTCGAAGTGGGGAAATTTTGGTGGAAAAACGGTACTTTGAAGAGGATTTCGAGAATGCACTTTACGATCAAATAGCCTCAAAAAGTTGTACATAGAGGGTATCTGGCTCTGCCTAACACGAATCTGCAACCCGTTTATCGAATTTCGATAGATAACGGTCGATTACGGTGGAGTATACGGTGGCTCAGTCAAAGTCTTTAGATTTGACTCAAAATTTCACAGTCGGTGTTATTTGGAACGCTGAATAAGAATTTGAGGTCCATTTTTCGATTTTCGAAATTTTTAAGGTAAGTAGCGCCAGTTAAAAGGCATTTTGCCTACTGTAACCTACCACCGTAACCCCAAGTCAGGCGAGGAATAGACCCCAGATTCATGTTCAGCGCCCAAAATAACCCCCGAGATGCAGGAGTTTTGAGCCGAATCCGAAAAAAAATTTCTCAACACCTCAAAGAATTCACTTTTTTGATGCAATGAAAATGCCATTTTCCGGTTATCCCCACAGCCATTTAGGGAATTTCAAGCACGGATTATTTATGTACATATGTACTGTCGCAGACCTACAGCAACGACAACATGGTTTTCCAAATCTCCAAGGGAAATTCAAAGCAGTCCCTAGTTAGTAGCCGAAATAAGAAAAAAATCGGAAGAAAAAGGACGTCAGATTTGTAATCAGGCACCCAACATAATCCCTACATAAATCAGTTTCCGAAGAGCCAAATCCGAAATTTTTTTAACATTATAAAATTCGCCTTTCGGGCGCCTCTTTCCCTGAGATATTTCAGAATTTAGAACGCGTATTAATAATAAGACACACAGAACTATATTTACATTAATAGGAACATGGTCTTATAAAAATCGAGGTATTATGTGTAAAAGAAGCCCTACTGAGTGCATTGTTTCTGCGAAGACAATACAACACAGTAGACAAATAAGACTCAAAAATGGATTTCGCCTATGCAGTTTGGCGAGCTATTAATCAGAAGGTCATGCGATGAAACTGAACGCTAAAGATAGGTAAGCCTTTGTGACAGTCAAATCAGGGTGTCCACAAATACTCTCGATGCGAAATGTGATCAATTCAAAAGACGTTGTGGAGGCGAGAGTCTTGGGTGGCGAAATCATGCACTTTTTATGCGTACCAGTCAGAGAAATAAATGACAAAGCGTTGTTCTCCACATAAACATATGATGTCATTCATTAGCTATGGAGTTTTGATGGCAGAACACACATTTAAACATTGAACTCTAAAAAATATTCACAATGATGAGTGATCAGAAGGTTTTCAATGATCTTGCAATGACGTAGCCTTAACCCAGACTCCATGGCACAAAAAGTCCACGCAAAAAAAAGATGCTGCTAATGAAAAACTGATAAGAAGTGCTCGTAAAGTGTTTATCAGCGCATCATCACAGAGCATGTCACAAAATAGCAGAGAGATTATGCAAAAACTCCAGAGTAGAAGATTCTGTGAAGAGAATCGTTTCAAAATATACAACTATTCCAAGTAAAAAGAGTGAACAAATATCACCAGAAAACAGGAAGCGATTCACACAAAAAGTTCACGAAGTAGGAACAAAAGGAGTGCATGTGGTACCTAGAGTGGAGCAGGATCTTTGATAAAAGTACGCATTATGCATCCAGGAGAGGTATGGCTCGTAAAGCTCACAATAAAGAAACTGAATCAGATGAGATGCTCTAACCGGTCCAGTAGGATGCTATCACAAAAGTCATTGGTCTCTATTATTGTTTCGTCAGGGATATTTCAATGTCCCTCAGAAGTCGTCAGGACGATTTCCACTCCCGGTATGGCGGAGCGGCCACCTGCACATTCACTGGATAGCCAACAGTGCCCTGCAACAACGAAAATCGCCGTATTCGTATACCTATCGTATGCATACAAAGACAACGCTTTGAAGGCGGTGTTCACGATAAAAACAGTTTTTTCCCGAAAGCGAGAGGTTTCCGGGTCTATTACAGCACGTTGGCTATTACGGGGAAAACGGCTAGAAAATAGCGATATTAAGCCCTATACGTCAATAAAAACATTAATGTTGCATGCTCGACACGCCCACTTCCCGCGTTCATCTTTGAGAAGGTAGGCGAGGTGGACATAGCACATTTGAGTTTAGCGCCCTATTTTATTGCTCGTCTTCACCGTTTTCTTTACTAGAGCATTGTTGTTGTGAAGGGCCTCAACGCTTTCGATTACCTGTGGAAACTAAAGAGAATGTTCTTATCGGGAACACCACCTTAAAGGCAGTGGTCGCGCTCAAATATACTCGTCTTATTTTCCTCTCTGAACCCTATGGGTATGGAGTAGTAGAGCCTATGAGAAAAAATCGCGAAAAAAACCGCTGTTTTAGGCCAAATTCGAGGGACCTGAACTCTCTTGTCTTTCTATGGTGGACGAGCCCACTCCACATCATCGGCATCGATGATCTCAGTATCAAGAACATCAGCTGGCTTGAAATTGAATTTCAATCAATGAACCTTCGGATTTATGTACACATCTAGTCAAAAACATTGACTGGAGTGCTTTCTTTCATTGTTCAACTGTTTTATTAGCTAAATTTGCATTTATTTCTTCCTCTGAGTGTCGATGATTTTCGACTGCTTGGCATGAGGCGGCGATCTTTTTTTTGCGGCGCTGTGCACGTGTGCTCGAACTGGCATCTTCGGGCCCTATAAACTCTATTTCTAGCCCGTTTTTCACCGCGCTACCTTCATAAATTTTCGGCTGTTTTCTATCTAAGCTGATTTTTTTTAGTTTTTCAGATAACGTTTTTTCATCGCGACCACAGCCTTTAACAATTGATGACTTGCGCAAACTAGTCGCACGTACGTTATAACATATGTAGGTGCAAACGACTTTGAGCCACAGCTGTCAATAGGGAACTAGAGTGATAAAGCCGATCCGTGTATGTAAGGAAGGCGCTCGCGCATAAATGATGGCCAACGTTTCACATTGCTTTGTTCCATTCCGTCACTAGAGAATGGACAATCTCTGAGCATAAGGGGAAGTGTTTAGAGGTGGTAAACGCATCTGCCAAAACGACTAGTATCGTTAGTATCACATGTGGCTCCATAGTAAAACTGCGCAGTATCTCGTCTGAGCCGCCGGTTTCAAGAAGTTACAAGCCTGAAAAGGTCGTTTTTGTGCTTTTTGTAACTTCCAAAAAGCCCATAAGTCTTCGGATAATCCGGGTAACGGACCTCATAATTGTGTTCAGCGCCCAAAACTACGCACCCTATTTTCCACACTTTGTCCACAGACTGACAGCGTTTTCGACTTGTACGAATTTTCGGTTGGGCGTTTATTTATACCGATTAGAGGGCTCTGGAAGCGTTTTAGAAAATGTTCCAGATTTGACATAAAATTCTCCCAGAGGTTTTTTTTTGTGGTGCTGATCACAAATCTGTGATTTAATAGTCGATTTTCAACAAGGATTTTCGGCTAATTTCGTTTCGAAGCTTCCCAACCGGGAAATTTTGAGGGAAAACGCCACTTTCGAGATTTTCGGAGTGCTCCATTAGATATTGCTCAAATTATTCATCTGAGGAGTCATTTGGAGTGCTGAATACGGATCTTGAAGTCCGTTTATCGATTTGTTTGCAAATTACGGTAAATTACGGTTGGTATACGGTAGTTTGGTCAAAATCTCCAGATTTTGCCTCAAAATTGTGTGTATACATGGGGTTATTTGGGGTGGAGAATACCCGAGAATTTAACGCGTAATACTAAGGTGGATTTTGCCCCTAAATGACATATTACCCTACCGTCAACTCTGCAGTAAACCTTTCAAGGAAGCTTTGACAAATGAGACTCCAGATTCGTGTTCACCACTCCTAGATTACCTCCCTACATACAAGTTTTGTGCTAAATCCGAGAAAATTTTAAAACTCACCAAAAAATGCCTGATGGAGTAGGTATTGGTGAGTACACCAGTTCATAGAAGGAAAGAGAGGCATAAAAGTCATGACCTCAACAGAAATTGTTGTCAACGTTCTGTTCCACAGTGATGAGTTAAACTGCCTCTCACAAGGACCACTTCGAACATAAAATGGAGTTTTAAAAACGGTCTCTTGAGGGTTGTACAGGAGTTAAAAAAACAATCTCGAGATAGTTAAAATTTCACTCAGTCCTCACGGGTAGATCTAAAACGATCAAAAAGGAAAAGAAATCAAGAACGTTGGATTGGGAGGACGTAGCACAAATCTGGGCGTCCCCAGGCTATACAGTGGCCTTGAAATCATCTGAAAAAGTTCTCCTCAAAGTTCGAAGATGAAATCTACAGCTAGGTTCCTCGAGTTATGACTTGTTCATTGATTCCCTGAACAATGCTCGTTGCATTCAAAACCAACCGATCACTGCAATGTGATATTCGTAGTGAGCTAGCAGCACACCGTGCCTCAGTCGGTCCAGGGCGTTGGATTACGAAGCGATTGAAAAGAAGGTTCGAATACTATGGGTTCATTACTGCACTATGGCTAGTAGTAATGACATTTCTATGTGTTCACCTTACTTGTTTTGAGTTTTAACAGTGTCTCTTGTTTTTTATACCTCTTTTCTTATATCGCAGAGGTAACGTGATATAAACGGAGAACAGTTCACATCAATGTTGAGAAACTATAGAAATTCCGAGGTTTCGACAGTTGCTAGAATATCAAGAAAACCCTTACCCTTTTCCCCCATATATGTTACAGAAAAACCGTCCTTAATTCGGAGAAACACTTTAGGGGACTTATTTTGATATATGACGCTGGAAAAAAGTTCGGACAAAATGAAACTTCGTGGTTTTGTCCCTCGATCAATGATCAATCTTTTTAGAAATAATTGTTGTAAACAGAAGTGGGTTTACCTAAACTACAAAATCCATTGAAGCAACATAATACTTTAACGCATGGCTCCGAAGACTCAAGAAAAGTGTTTCGTTATCAATTCCGGAAATTTGGAGTGGAACAGAACCAACTCCTTTGAAAACGCATCTTACAAGATAACTACTTTTATTCAGCCCTGGCCATTATGGTTTAAATGTAGTTTTCTGGTGCCATTTTGGACGTAGAATCCGAGTATGCTCTTCGCCGCTTCTCTGAAAAATAGAGAAGCTTTTGTATGAAAAGAAGCCAGAGTCGTTTTTCCAAGCCTCGCGACAAAGGCAAGGGTACCCATCAAAGGTATTTTTAGGGTGGTTTGGAAAAAATTTCGGATTCGGCTCAAAACTTGTATGTAGGGGTAATGCCTAGGGTGCTGAACACGAATCTAGAGACAGTTTGCCAAAATTCTGTAGGAGTTTTTCTACTGTAGTTTACGGTAGTTGTCGTGACATAGAGGGCCTCCAAACCTACCTTTAATAATTTGAAAATCGACAAGTGAACATCAGATTCGTATTCAGCCCCCCGAATGACCCCCGCTTAGAAATTTTGAGTCAGATCTGAGACTTGACCCAACTACCGTATACCCACCGCAATCTACCGTAATCTGTCGAAAATCCCGATAAACTGACCTCCAGATTCGTTATGAGCACTTCAAAATAACCCCCCGAAAGCGAAGTTTGAGTCCTAAATTTTTTCTCCGAGCTCTAGAGGCCCCATGAGTGTAAGAAGCTCAAGGCCATTTTTGGGGGTTCAGAGGGTCGAATTTTTTCAGCCCAAACTCAGCCACAGGGGGTAATTTGGGGCGCTGAACACGGTTATGGGGTCCGTTTCAGCCTGTTTTGTAGCGGATTTCGTCAGGTTAGGGTGCATTTAATGGCACTTTACCTACCGCAACCCATTGTTTTGGTGGTTTTGATCTACCCCGTGAGGACTCGGAGTAAAATTTTAAAATCATAAATTGTTAATTTTTACGCCCTCTACAACTCTCCACAAGACCTGTTTCTCGAAACTAGATTTTTTTTGTTCAAAGTGGTCCCTTGTCAGTACTGCAAAACAGGAAAAAGTTTTACGAAATAAGCAGGCAGAAATGAGAAAAATCCGTTAAAGCATTTCCCGTATATCTTGATAGAACATGAGTATGTTGTGAAGCTCCAAATAGGGGTACTCTGTGGGAACAGTTCTCACCTGTGCATGCCTCTTTTGCGGTTCTGTGTACCCAGAAGTCTCTGTCTCCGGATATTCCTCTTGCAGCTTCTGTTCATCCACTTTTTCGTTGACTTTGGTGACATTCATCTACTCCTGAACTATCAATTTTACAGAAGGACCTCACAACCAAAAAATATATCCTTGGCTCTTGTAAATGGAGACTGTTGCCGTGTATAACGACAGTTTCCCCGAGGGAGACTCAATTTTGCAACTGCTCTCTACGCAGTCCTCTGGCTTCTGCTCCAGCTGCCAATGATTATCTCGACTCCTTCCCAACTACGCCCTCCGCTTCTTATGCGCGGAGCAGCTCAGCCGAAGGCCCAGAGAGGCCACCTCGGAGCCTACAAAGAGATATCATTTTCCTTCAGATTGTTTAGAAAAATAACACCCCCAAAGCAGGTTTGGCTAATCTTCACAAAGGCCAGATAATTCCACTTGTTAACCTTAGGAGAAGAGAATCACAATGTAGACCTAACTTACCAGCCCCAAAGTCAAGCATAGTTGAAGAGGGCCGTGTAGCAAACGGCTGAGAAAGAGCTTCGCCATGGGGATGTCGTGTTTTTCAGGTGATCCAGGACCTGAAACTCGGCTGATTCGGTTATTATCTCAATTATTTATTCTAAACTGAGTATTCGGTAAGTCATGCTGGAAAACACCTGCGGTGTGGACAAAGCAGAGCATCGATGTTGTCCTCCATCATCATCTCAACGAACTCGTCGCGATAATGTTCCGAATTTCGGCGTAGGGTCTCTGCGCAGTTCTAAAATAGGTAATGACTGCTTTTTCATGTCCAGTTCACAAAAGATCTGCTAGCATCAGCCAGCGTCAGCGGTCGCGTCGCGGCAAGCGATCGATTTGATCTCATAGGAACCATTACGTATCGTCGCATGGGGGACCTCCTACTCTATTGGCGAGGAGCGCAACTCGGCACGCCTATACAATAGCAAATATACAGCGAGTTTGCGCCAACCGTCATTAAGGACCCAAAAAGTGCCAATGCGATCCGTGCCGACTTTACACATCTAAGGGGATGAATTGATGAGTGCCACGCAACGCGACCGGCTCCTTCTGGCCAGCCTTAACAATCTTCGTCTCTGCCACCCTCACCGAGAGATGACGGTGTATACCTTTAGTGCTGAGCGTCAGTGAAACTCGCATCATGTTTGCCAATCGCCCGGGAAGACTAATTCAACTGGATAGGCTAATAGTCTTTGTATACACACCGGCACCAGGAATATAAGCATCTGGCCGTCATAGGAGAAGGTCGAATGATATCCTGAAAGAAGTCGTTGACATTAAAACCAAGGAAAGTCTGGAGTAGAGCGTCTGACATTGGAAAGTTTGCTGAAGAGAAATTGTCTATCTCCGTCCAACGCAGAGAGCTCGAACATAGTGACGCATCATTTCTGGGACTCGAGGCGGACGGAAATTCAACAGCACTGTGTGACCAGCGGCTTCCAGACGGGCCTTTGCTTCCAAAACTGCTACTCTGGAAAATATTCAGCTTCAAAGCATTTCTTTTTGTAAAATAATGAAAGAAAGCTTCATGCAATAAAAGTCAACAATCTGACTAACGATCTCTCAGTGCCAAATTCGTATGGATGGGTGAGGTTACGCTAAATCATTCTTACTTGAATAGCTGGAGCTGGAGAGTAAAACCAGCCATCATCAACGTAGTAGCCGATGCGGTACTTGCACCCTTTGCGATACATCTCGTCGTTCCAGACCATTGGAGGCACGTAAGGATCATGCTCGGTTATCCAGTTATCGTTCCAGACCTAAACATTGTTATAATTCAGTACTTCTGTCAAACTATGGAGTTCAGAGCACCGTTTAAGAGAACGTGGGAAAAAGCCTCCTTTGGGGCATGGTAGAGAGGCTTCCCTCTGTAACTCTCGCACATGGATGACTTACTTGACTTAATCGGTTGGCTTTCGCCTGACGCGGTCATTCCGCATCTTCACGGAGGTATGCCGTCCCTAGTAGTCAGTCAGCCCGTGTCCATTTTTCACGGTCTTCACCCACAATTTGAACACGATTCCATCCAGCTGTCACTATTCCATTCTCCTGCGAAACAGAAACATCGCGCCTGGAACTGTCTTTCGATGCCGAGTGACTTTAAATCCTCTTTGCCACAACCACATCCGTCCAGAACTTTCGCCTACGCCCAGGTGGCCGTTTCCAGACAGGGATTCGGAAGCTATTTTCCTTAAAAAAAGCGTGTTGTAACGAGACGATCCGGCGTTCTTCTTATAGTATATGCCCGAGGCAGTCGAAGTCGACTTTCCATTGCTGCTTGAGATGGCGTTAGAGAGATGCTGGCACCTCCCTCGTGTCAAGCGCGTTGATGTACTGCGTCGATTTCCTTGTAAAGGTCTTCGTTATGGCATACACGCGGCCAGAAATATCCGCCAAGCAAACGCCTAAAAGCTTCCTCTCCGTGCAATCCAACCTTTCCATCTGCGTTTTCGGTGGGCTGCCCCACGTCTCCGATCCGTACATCATGATAGGGCGAATAGCGGATAGGTAGACGCGCAACTTGACTTCCCTCTTCGCGATGGTGGTAGACCACAAACACTTGATTAGAGAATTGAATGCAGACGTAGCTTTTGCACATCGTTGTCGAATATCCGCCGTGCATAACTACCATCGTTCTTCAGCAAAACAGCCCCAAAATTAACAGAAATCGTCCACCAGTTCGATACGTTGTCCGTCCACACAAACTCCAGTTGAAGGCCTCTGAGAGACCCACATCTGCTTGCATTTGTCGGGACGAAGACAGAAGTCCATAGGCTGCGTGCAATGCTTCGAAACGAGGTTCACAATCCTTTGCAGTTTTGCGTTGTTTTTCAGCGAATAACACAATGTCGTCGGCGTAATACTCCAGGTCGACAAGGGAGCGTCCTGATGGTGTTAGGATCACATCCGCAGGAAACTGTTCTGCAACTCTACGCATGATGTCATCAACGGCGAAGTTCGTTGGAAAAGAAAGGTCCTGCAACGGCTCCTTGCCTTACTCCTGTTTCTCACCTCGGAAAGCTGACGTAAAATCCGGCAGGTGTACGAACTGCTGCTGTTGTTCCTTTGTTCATGTCCTCGATTAACCGAACATACTTTTCCGGGACTCCATCTGCCTCGCAGAGCATTGAGCAATCGATCACGATGAGGGAGAGAGTCGAACGCGGCTTCAAAGTCCAAAAAAGCAAGCTGTAATGGCTTTACCGAAAACCGCAGCCACGATTCAACTACTTCTTCTCACGACGAAAATCTTGGTCGATGGTCGATCTTCCAGGTCGTGAAAACCGGCTTGTTTCTCATCTCTGGTCGTTCCTTCACGATGTTTGATAAGTCGCTCGAGAATGATACGTTCTAAAACCTTGTACATGACACGAAGTAGAGAGATTCCTCTGTAGTTCTTAGGATCCGGTGACGAGATAGCTTCTTGTGAAGAGGTACGATGACCGCATGTCTCCAGGTCGAATTCAGGGTATCCTTTCAAAGCTCATCCATATGGCACGGATGGTGTTGGTCATTTCACGAAAGATCCCAGACGGAGGAAGAGCTTTCCAGCATTTCAGCAGTGATGTTGTCATCTCCACCTGCCTTTCCCATTCTTCATTTTCCGGACACAATCCAAAAACTTCAGACTCAGTCGGCGGTTCCTCACTGAAAAGCATCGTAATGTGCTCTCTGAACATGCGGGAGCTCAGGTACTGATGGCGCTGGACGATCTAATAGTAGTGAACTTGAAGTAATCCCTTCCATATTGGCAGCGTCAGCGTCACCAACTGCAACTCCATTGGTGAGTGTTCAAGACAGTGAGAACATCTCTTCCATCTTCCCGCTATACAGAATCGCAGCAACGTGTAGGCTTTCTTCGGATTCTTCTCCTCCCAAGCCTTCTCTGAACTCCTTAGCTCTACACGTCCACTCTCGTTCGCGGTCACTTTGAAGCTGCCGACGCAACTTCCTCCTCAGACGCTTCTAAAAACAAAAAATGACTGCGCTTTCCTATCAAGGCCGGAGCTTGTCGGTGGGCGTTACCCATTTTTATTCATGAGGCGTGGAGTCGACTTTTTCCTTTGCTTTTTTCGATTATATGAGCACTGAGATTTCGTGCTTGGCAGGGTTACTATTCACGACGACCGAGTGTAATACCAAAATTACCCCCTGAGGTGCACTGGTGCCTTTTTAAAGGCAGAATACACGCTCGCAGAAGTTGCTGAGATAACTATATTAGTAAGGTTTTACGGGCCCTAGGAGAGCCCTACGAAGTTGGGAAGAGTTGAAAACGGAGTTTAAATGACCGTATTTGAAAGTCATATTGAGTCACGAAATCATCCTCTCCGCCCATGGAAACGAAGCTCCGCCCTCAATACAAATGTTTAATGCTCGATTACGGTCATTTTGGCTCATTTACGCTTCTAATGTTGTAAGCGTTCCAGAAAGGACCGTACGGGTACATTAGCGTCGTTATCCCAACAAATTTGTCGCTATTTCAGCTAATGCAGTACAACTCTGTCCACCTCTGGACAATATAGAGTTATGAATCACAGGCCTTCGTTTGTGCTGATTTTTTATTGGTTTTTCGTTATTCTGAATACTAACAGCTTCAGACCTTTCGATTTACTCCATGCAATTGATATCATTTCGAGCGTAGCGCTTTAGGTAAGTGTTTAACAATTAGGAAGAGTTTTATTTTGACAGCAGCAATTTCACCTTAACAGCTTGACTGTTCCAGAATACAGCATCTTTTCACAGGTTTTCTCAACATCCTCTGTGCAGCTGCACAGTCATAACGTTCAAGCTGCAAATGAGTATTGGACTCAAGAGTTTCTCTGGAAAACTCTTTTTCAAAACCTCACAGGGATGCACTCCTCAGCCAACAGACGCCGAAAATGGTGGCTTGACAAAGCCGGGCGCAGTCGCTTTCCCGTCCCATTCGGCCGCCCAACGCCTATTTCCTGCAGCCAAAGTGAATAATGGGTGATATTATCAGCAAGGGAAATTGACTGGTGGATACCTCGGATGAACAGAGTGACGCTGTTCGTCCGCTCATGAGCTCTGAGTGCTTTCCATTGGTATGTCTGCAAAGATCTACACGACACTCTGCCTTTTGAGATTTTCTGAAACGTTTTCTCAGAATTTTTCTTAACCATCATTATTACTACAATTAATAATAATGATAATAATGACTTACTTGACTTTAATCGGTTGGCTGCCTGACGCGGTCATTCCGCATCTTCACCGAGGTAAGCCGTCCTAGTAGCCGGGGCCGTGTCCATTTTTCACGGTCTTCAGCCACAATTTGAACACATTCCATCCAGCTGTCACTATTCCATTTCCTGCGAAACGAAACATCGCGCCTTCCTGAACTGTCTTTCGATGCCGAGTGGACTTTAATCCTTTAACCACATCCGTCCAGAGCTGCTACGCCTAGGTGGCCGTTTCCAGACAGGATTTGGAAGCATCTTCAAAGCGTGTTGTAATGAGACGATCCGGCGTTCTTCTTAGTATATGCCCGAGCAGTCGAAGTCGACTTTCCATTGCTGCTTGAGATGGCGGAGATGCTGGCACTTCTCATGTCAAGCGTTGATGTACTCCGTCGATTTCCTTGTAAAGGTCTTCGTTATGGCATACGCGGCCAGAAATATCCAAGCAACGCCTAAAAGCTTCCTCTCCGTGCAATCCAACCTTTCCATCTGCGTTGGTGCTGCCCACGTCTCCGATCCGTACATCATGATAGGCGAATAGCGGATAGGTAGACGCGCAACTTGACTCCTTCGCGATGGTGGTAGACCACAAACACTTTAGTTAGAATTGAATGCAGACGTAAAGCTTCGCACATCGTTGTCGAATATCCACGATAACTGGTCATCGTTCTTCAGCAGACAGCCCAAATAACAGAAATCGGTCCACCAGTTCGATACATGTTGTCCGTCCACACAAACTCCAGTTGAAGGCCTCTGAGAGAACCCACATCTAGTTTGCATTTGTCGGGACTAGAAGACGAAGTCCATAGGCTGCGGCACATACTGGGAAACGGAGGTTCACATCCTTTGCAGTTTTAAAGGGCTTTCTGAAGCAAAGAACATAATATCGTTGGCGTACCCAGGTCGACAAGCGGAGCTGTCCTGATGGTGTTAGATCACATCCGCAGGACACCGCTCCCGCAACCTTCTACGCATGATGTCATCAACGGCAGTTTTTCGAAAGAAAACGCTTCTGCAACGGCTCCTCGCCTTTACTCCCTGTTTTCACCTCAAAGCCGACGTAAATCCGACAGGGGTGTAAAAACGAACTGCTGCCAGTTGTTCTTTGTTCATGTCCTCGATTAACCGAACATACTTTTCCGGGACTCCATCTGTCCCGCAGAGCATTGAGCAATCGATCACGATGAGGAGAGCGAACGCGGCTTCAAAGTCCAAAAAAGCAAGCCAATGGCTTCTGAAACCGCTGCCACGATTCAATTACTCTTTCATTTGAACACTGTAATGGATGGTCGATCTAACAGGTGGAAACCAGCTTGCTCCTCCTCTGGTCGTTCCTTCACGATGTTTGGATAAGTCGCTCGAGAACGATACGTTCTAAAACCTTTGTACATGATAACAAGTAGAGGGAGATTCCTCTGTAGTTCTTAGGATCCGTGACGGATAGCTTCTGTGAAGAGGCTGATGACCGGCTGTCTCCACGAATCGGGTATCCTTTCACTCATCCATATGGTGCCACGGATGGTGTTGGTCATTTTCACGAATCCCAGACGGAGGAAGAGCTTTCAGCATTTCAAAGAGATGTTAATATCTCCACCTGCCTTTCCATTCTTCATTTCTCGGACACAATCCAAAACTTCAGACTCCAGTCGGCGGCCCCTCAATGAAGCACGTGTAATGTGCTCTGAACATGCGGGAGCTCAGGTACTGGATGGCGCTGGACGATTCAGTAGTGAACTGAAGTAATCCTTCCATATTGGCAGCGTCGCATCACCAACTGCAACCTCACTTGTAGTGTTCAGTGACAGGAGAACATCTCTTCATCTTCCCGCCATACCGTCGCAGCAACGTGTAGGCTTTCTTCGACTTTTCTCCTCCCAAGCCTTCTCGAACTCCCCGGCTCTATTATCGTCCACCTCGTTCGTGGTCACTTTTGAAGCTGCCGACGCAAATCTCTTCTCAGACGCTTCTCCACAGTGCTTCCTGCAGTTCGGAGAGCACATACTCGTTGCAGGTAGATGTTGTTTCTTCTGAGATTGCAGGCGAACTTCTTCTTAGGCTGTACAACCGGGAGTGCCTCTTTCGAAGCGTCCTGGGATGCATCGATGTTGACAAAAGAATCCGCGCGTCGCAAAGTTTCTTCTTAGGTCCGTAATTCGATGTGAATAGAAACGCGTTGTCGGAAATTCTTCTGCACTCTTTCATCTCTGAGACGGTCATGTCAATCCTTCCGAGAGCTTGCTTCCCTGGCTTCCTTCTCTTATGAATCCTCGCGGTAAAGTTTCAACAGAACAGACAGACCCGAATCGAATGCGACATCCCACACAGCTTCCTAGATCTTCGAATGTCCGATACCGGAATATTCCTCGTCAGGTGACATAGTCAAGTTGTAGTTTCAAAGTTGTCATCTTCCGCCTCCCCGCTGCTCTTCTGGAGATAGCCGGGCTGGTCCCTGCCACGTAAGCTTTGATGGCGGCGATGGGACTTTCTTGGCTCAGTCGATGCAATAATCAGACCACTGCGTTCACAAAGTCGACAAGGCGTGGGTAGCCATTGTCCGATGTTTGCTCCATTGGGTAGAATCCACTACTGAGCACACTTCGTGGATTCCTGGATCAAGTCCCATCTTCGCATTTGCAGGTTCAATCCCAACACGAATATAGCATGCTGACAAGGTATCCTGGCCAGCAACGTATTGAGTTCCTCATAAAACGCATCCTTCGAATTGTCTTCGGCGGTTTCAGTGGGCGCATGAGCACTCACCATCCACAGGTTGAATCCCTTCAGATCCCGCAGTCGTACGAATGCATTCCGACACGACGTTGGTCGAACTACTTGACCATACCATTGAAATCCTTCCCACAGCTATTGCACAGCCTCCCACTCTTCCATCGTCAAAGCGTTACCGCAGTAGATGGTGTACTCTCCGACGCTTGATGACGGGTCTATCCTTGAGGCGGGTTTCCTGCAAAGCAGCAAACGGCATGGAAATAAAGCCTGGGAGTCTGGATAGCGAAAGTTTTTGATATCACTCTGACAGCGATCGACAGTTCAGGGTGGCGAAATTGTGGCTAGCCAAACACTCAATGACTTCCCAGGTACGGATCCTGGCAGTGAAGGGACCAGAGGTCTTAGTGTGCCGGACGGGCTACACCCTTTATGCAATGTGCGTGATAATTTCGCGATATAGTTTGTGCAGCATTACATCGCTCGAACGTTCCCTGTGTACACCAAACGTCTGCTGTCTAGTAGAAGCAGGGGCACCAACGAGCAGGTACCAACAGACTTGTATATACACACTCCCATGATAATAAATTATTAATGATAATAATAATAATGATAATAATAATAATAATTATTATTATTATTATTATTATTATTATTATTATTATTATTATTATTATTATTATTATTATCTAACTTAATAGAATTGTTTATCCTCTCCAGCAATCTCTATTCAAACCTCTCTGGAAACATCTACTACGTGTGGTCTCCTTGTGAGATTTAGTCTAGTGAATGGTCCAGGCGCGATCACTGCGGCTGGTGGGGCGACGTTCGCGACAGCGCAAGTCAACGGGTTTTCTATCGCGCTCGACGATTTAAACTTTGTCTGATTAAGACTGTCTGCCCACCCGGTCGGCGTGCGTGTCGAGCGACCGCTACGAAGGGATTTCTTTCTGGTGAACTTTTCCACGGCTGCAGACAGCTGACTGGGAAATCATTCACTATTCGTCTATTATTCATGCTATTCGTTTTACAAGTTCAAAAAGCGCTTTCGCGATGGGCCACTGCAAACGCACGTAGACAACGTGGGCGGAAGGTCTCAATCGGATCATCTTTACCACCTCAGCCTCGTCTACTCACTAGACTAAATTCCACGAGGACATACAGGAAATTTATATTTTCTGATAAGCATTGTATCTCTTCACATTCGTATAAAGCTAAAAAGCAGGATAAACATACGGAGAATTGTTGGGATAGCAACGTCAATAGACTTGTATTGTCAGTAATTGGACGCTTGAGCCGTTGGAAGCGTCAAAAACGCGAGAAAATTACCGCTCTTGAACCATCTTTAGCAACGGAAGCGTTCGTTGGGATTTGACCAATTTTTGTAATAGACCGCATTTTCAATACAAACACAGTCAAATCGTTCGCTCAAATATGATAATTTAGGCTCCTCGTCGAGTTTTTCAACAGCCTGAGTGTTTCAATACACTACGAGTCTGTTAGCTTCGCTGTCTCAACCGACCGTGTATGCTGCAGTGCAATTCGTTCACTACCAATTCAATACAAGAACAAACCGTTATTTCTTCCAATACAGAGACATTTTTCGGGTTTCATCAGTTCAGAATACTAACAGCTCCAAACCTTCCTTTCAAGCCATAAAATTGGTATCATTTTTGTGCGCTTATGGTGCCCTTAAAATGTTTGTCTAGCGCAGGACACTTAAATTCACATCAGATCGCTGGAACTTAGCAAACAGTTTCACGTTCACAAAGACTGCTAACGGGAGTGTGTTTAGCGTAGTCACGGGATGTTGAGACATATAGATTGTAGTCAAATATTAAAACACTGTGAAAACAGTCAAAAGCTACGGCTGTTGCACGAGCACAACAACTGACGAAGAAAATGCTGTGATGAGCACGATTGAGCTTGAAAGATACTCACGTGGACATATTCGAAAGGTAAAGAATTTCCGGAGGAAAGCAAGGCGCACCTCTCAGCTCCTGAAAGTTCCATGCAGCAATCTCATCCCGCTTTGTGGGACATAGTTTAGCAGACGAGTTTTCCGCCATTGCAATCGAATCGATGCGCTCCTGTCTACGCTTTGCGATGACATCCCGCAGATTCTGTTGCCTCTGAAGAGCAATCAGACTTCTTTGAACTTCATACCTAACGGAGTACGACAATGATCTATGAAATTGTTTTGTACCTCTGGACATCTTGGAGCTCCTTATTGTTAGTGAAACAATGCTCGCAAACTCGAGCCGGGCAGAGCAAGTAGCGAAGCGGTTGGTCATGGAGAAATCTAACAGTGAATAGGAGATTTCGGAATGAACAGCCGCTCCGCCCATTAAAGGCTGTGGTCACGATGAAAAACGTTATAGAAAAAACTACAAAAATCAGCTTAGATCAAAAACAGCTGAAAAACTATGAAGGTAGAGCGGTGAAAAACGGGCTAGAATTAGAGTTTCTAGGGCCCAAAGAAGCTGTTTCGTGCACACGTGCACAGCGATGACGAAAAAGATCGCCGTCTCATGCCGATCAGTCAAAAATCATCGACATTCAGAGGAAGAAACAAATGCAAATTTACCTAACTAAAACAGTAGAGAAATGAAAGAAAGAATTCCAGTCAATGTTTTTGACTAGATGTGTACATAAATCCAAAGCTTCATTGATTGAAATTCAATTTCAAGCCAGCTGATGTTCTTGATATAAGAGGTCATCGATGCCGATGATGTGGAGTGGGCTCGTCCACCATCGACGAACAAGAAAGTTCAGGCTTCGAATTTGGCCCAAAACAGTGGTTTTTTCGCGATTTTTTCTTATAGGTCCTACTACTTGAGACCCAGGAAAGGATTTGGAGAGAAAAAGACGACAAGCATATTTGATCGCGACCACTGCCTTTAAACCGCCTGGCTCAAAATGAAAGAGCAAGGTTATTCTTTGATTTTAATCAGAGAACACCCTAATTCAGTCTTGTATTATTAGGGGGACCGGAGAGTAATTTCGTTTTCTTATGCTAATTACAAACATATTTATCTGCTTGCTTTCCCAATCTGCTTTAAATGTTCTTGAATGGTCGATCAAGGTTCGTTAAGACTATTTGGCAATTCACCGATCGTCTGACACTGATTTGCTTTCCTTTTCGACCTTAACATGTCGTTGTCTAACGTTGATTGTCTTCCAGATCGATACGATACGGAAAGATCAAAATTTCCCGATTGAACTTGGAAAACCACCTTTGGCGTTTGCGAATGTTCAATGAATTTGGATAAATATCGCAAATGTTGTTGGTAGCAACTGTTGCGCTACTCCCCTTGTGAAACTCAAAAAGCATGCAGTGCCGGATATGTACCTCTTCACCCAAAATTACAAAAAAATGTAATTCAATTTCCTATAAATAAAGAAGTCACTATAACCTCACAATGTCTTTGGCATGCCTCTGAAACAAACAATGATCTAATAAATGACAATCAAGTACTGACATGCGCAGAAACGACATCACTTTCCGGTACCCTGATAAAGTGTACGCAAGTCTCATATCGGTGAGCAGAACTCTTAAAGATGTTGCTTATAGAAACGGTTTTGACCAGAAAGTGAGTGTGAGGAAACTAAGGGGGAAAAGCGACGAAAAATGGCCAGCAAGTGGGTAAAAATCGCCCAGACCAGCCTATCCATTGGATCAGCCCGACTAAAAATGGATCCCAAGTTCGTGTTCAGGGATGCGAACAAACTATGGAAGAAAAAACGTTTTGAATCTAAAATTTGCCTTATTTATCACCTAACCTTTACCTTCTTGCCTAAATGGGAAACCTTCCCCCAACAACTCGTTTTGGAGAAGTCTTCAGTAGAAATAAAACTGCATTAATACGTCATTTGAGGGACATTAACTAGAATGAATTTCGCTGGGAACGGTGCTCTCGTTCAAATGTGATTCCCTAGTTAGTGGACATACCCGCGCAAAAAAAAGAAAATCCGAAATGAGAGCAAAGCAAAAACGAACTCCAGAAAACGCTAGAAAATAGGAAATCGAAAGATTCTTGACAGAAAAAAGAACAAGTTGAGTTCACAAAGGATGCGATTTCTCTAGGAGAATAAGGGTGATTTTATGTATCCTAAATTCACCAAAGAAAGGGTAAAACTTGATGGAACCTACTTGTTGGCGTTTGGAGTAGAGCTGGAATAAGTACACCGAACCCAGTAGCAATACTACCAGAAGTAGCATTACAGCTGAAAGCAAATCACGTTTATAACCCATTGTTGAGCACGAGGAATCGGTCCTTCAATTTTTTGTGAGAATGAGTGGAGTAAAGTCAGAAGAGATGGCATGAGAGGCTGTGTGTAACTTGAAGCTACATAGTCTACAGGTTAAAGAGAAATTTAAGATTCCGAGTACAATTTGGATGAGTTGCACACAAATTTTTAGGCTGTGCGTAGTTTCAACCTTTTGATGTTTCTGACTTTTTTTATTTGGCAATATGCCACGCCACAAAAACGCACATAAAGCAGTCAGAAAAATCAGAAGCTTTCATTGTTATATTTTCATCAGCTTTTCATGGACATTCTCATTCAATGCATACATTCTATTAGAATTTTTCCTCTCAAGGCTTCAATAAGAAAAAGAAGGCTGGGACAACTGCCTGTCTTACGCCGTTTCGATTTGGCCATTTTTGAGCACTTGTAGCTTCGTTTCCAGAAAGTTTTCAGTGATTCTAGGGGATCGATCAAAATCAGAGCGCGATCCTCCTCGAGATAGGCCCATAGGATGGGAAGGTGGAAAATACTTGATGAGTTTATTGTGGCGTCTCAGATTTTCTTCCATACAATAGTTGAGACATTCAGCTGAGTGTAAGAAGTTTGGAATGAACGATTGTTACACGGACCTTGCATAACTGGCTTGGAATAAGGTTCTTATAAGAAAAGCCTCATATTCCCGATTCGAACACTAACCTGTCAAATTGAAGAAAATCATGAGAAAAGGAAAAACCCATGCGTTCTCAATTTTTTCCATGTGAACAGAATATTGTGGACTGAACGCGAAGAAATCAGGTGGCGTAAATGGTCATTCGCATTTAACTTCAACTTCACCCTCTGTTTTATGTATCGAACGGATCAAAAATCTATAAGGAAATAACTTGATGAAAATTTCCAAATACTCGGAAAACTGAGCATTATAGAGCGAGCCCTTCTCAGCAATCTACACTCCGGTTCAGAGTGAAAGTTAGTTGGTTTCAACGCGTGCCTGTGAGCGCGTGCGCTGCTTTCTCCTCGTTTTCTCTCCACCACCCTCTACGCTCATGCTTGTGGAGGAACCACGCAAGTTTCGCACCGGAATAAGGTGTACAATATGACGAAACAAGAAAAAAAAACGAAAGCTTCCGCACAACTTGAAAATTCAAAAAGAATGCAGAACCAACTACCCTGGCCCATAATACGTACTGTCCGCCTTGGTAAGAAGCCGCTACGCAGCTACGTTGCATACGATATTTTTGAATTTTTATATTTTTGAATTATTTCGCGCCAGGCACATAGCTGCGCCGTCGCTTCATTGTGAAATAACACGGACTAGAGATGTGCGTCAATGGAAAACATATTTTTCGTTAAGGGTTAATCGTTAATTTTAGAAAAAAAGCCGCGTCAACTCGTTAATGAGTTAACACGTTAATTTTGCATTTCCTAAAAAAATTTAATTACCCGATCACCTCACAAAGCAATAAATCATCAGAAGTCCCATATCATTCAGTGCCATAATTCCAGTACAAAACAAACAAAATTAACGCGATTCTAAGACTTTTTCGTTGAGTGTTAATCGTTATTTTTTTGGGTAAAAACCCCGTTAATGCGTTAACATGCTAACGTTATAACGCGCAGCCCTGATCCGGATCATACATACACTCTGAAGCATTTCTAGTGAGCTATCGATTACGACTATCACCAGCAGCAGAGCGGAGGGCCTTGGAGAAACATAATTGCTGATGAAGATGTTCAGAGAAAAAAGCGACCGCTCGCTGTTGGTCATCATCGAAATCCTAAGCTAGCAATGCCTTCAGAGCTTATTTGAGTCTGATTGAGCAATGAATAGTTGTTGGAGTACAATGAGGTACAAAGTGCGTCAACGGGAGTGAGGAAGGGGTGTGACCTTGACCATGGAGTCGGGGAAAACCAGTTAATATCACGGCCATTTATCAAGTGTAATTCAAATAATTCTGAAATGATCCAATATCTGCAGTGAAAGGAACTCTGAAATTGTGGATTGATCACACAGCGATACAGAGAATTGGCAACGCGGTGCTGTGATGGCTTGAAGACTTCAAAAACTTCAAAAAATTATGTGATTTTTGTTCTGCTTCCTTTCAATAAACTCTAAATTTACAAGTTTCAATTAATAGAAACGGTTCTCAACTCCACAGAAACAAAACTTTTTTTGCAAAAATTGATAAACGATTTCCAGCGAAAGAAAAAAGTGACGCGCGCTGCCACAGTCGATGATACGGATGAGCCGTTGGGAAAATACTGTAGGCAAACAGGGAACGATTATTGGGAAAGGGCGGAAATTTCAAGTTCAATATGGGGTCGTTGATTCACGAAAATGCAAACAGAAGTGAGAAGATCAAGGTCCAAGGCTGAGAATTTCACACGATGAGACAGCATCTTGAAGGGCAAGAGGGACGTGCAACAGCCCTCAAGCTCTCCATACAAGGAACGTCTTTGCAGCGTATGATCGACCGATAGGAGGAAATTCAAGTAACCCTGATCACTGGAGAACGCATTCCACGCTTTGTGTTCTATCAAAATGTCGCCTCCCATCCCATCGAAATGTGGCGGATTGCTGAGCCGTTCGGTCATCTATCACTTCGGTATGGTTACAGTCACACCCAAACCTAAGCGATGCGCTCCAAATGAAGGAAATCTTTATTTTTCTGATTTTCACTGAATAGTTTACAAGTAATAGCCACGTCCACTTTAGTATCTATAGGTGGAGTAGAGGATAGAGACAGCGACACATGAAGAACGATTGAGCGACCTAAGTATACATACAGTCTACCGCAACGTAAAAAGGCGGTTTTGCGGTTACGTATTCCACTAAGCAACCTGTATTTTACTCCATATCCGATGGCAGCTTTGTAATTTTCTTTTATATTTTGAAGAAAGAACACCGGAAAAGTTGAAAAACGATGAGTTGTCCCACACACACACACAAACAATATCAAAAAAACTAAAGTCTTTGTCATGGATAAACGCAAGAATGAAAAGAGAAAAAGAATTTTTCCCTGTTAATTCCATTTTTTCGTTTTTGTTTATACAATCTTGTCATTCCTGTGCTTATATACGGCAAAGTTTATGTAGGTGTATTGATAATGCGTGAGTGGGAGAAAAAAACTTACCGTTTATAGGGTTTTCTGTTTTTCTTCGAAACTTAGGCAAAAACACAAACTCGCCGTCGGTTATGACGCAACCTACAGCATGCTTAGTGGAATACGCAACTGCACAACCGCCTTTTTCCGGTGCCGTGAAATATTTACTCACATATATTGCCAAGCCGGACTCGCCCCCAGTCGTACACTTTCTACTCCTACTGCACAAAAAAGGTCATAGGTTTTTTATTGTCGCCACTCATACGCTTCAAGGATCTACCTTATGACGACTGAATTCAATGCGACACTAGTTTACGTCCCGAGAAGCCTTTGTGCAACCATTCGTTCACAGCTCCTGGGCTTACCCGTTACGGACTGAGGTCAGTCGAAAAGGGATTATCCGCCCAGAGGCGCGGAGGCATTTTTTTGGATCTGCATATCGATCAGCAAGAATAATAGACGAATATAAGAGTAATATCCCGCCAGCAGTTCCCAGCCAAGGGAAGGCTTGTACGAAAAAAAACTAAATCGCAACGGCCGCTCGACACACATGCGGGTCGCGTGAGCGGACAGTCTCATCCGGACAAACCTTACTCTCACCCAGTGGGTTTTCATGGTCTAACTCTAAACTCAATCAGTCCACACGAAAATTGCCCATTCCGTTCAATGCGAAAACAATGGCGCACCTGCAGTCGGCACGAATCGCACTGATACTCTGTGTTCCTTATTGTGCATTGGCACAAACCCGGTGCGAGTGCAAAGATAGTGCGACCCGTGTCGACTTTACATATGAAGCACGTGTGCGGACATCTCCTGGGCAGAATCTGATAGACTAAAGCCCCTTTCTTTGTCTGGCGCCATTATATGATATATGCAACTGTGAAGGAGTGCTACTTCTCGGTCAATAAAAGATCAGGTTGACATGCAGTTCACCGCTAAGGAAAAAGGCGATAGTACGGTTGCGGCCAACACTCTAAGGTCTGTCTGAATAAAAATGTCCACCCACGCGGTCGGAGTGCGTGTCAAGCGGCCGTCGCTAAGGCATTTTTCGCACCAACCTTCTAACTGCTGACTGGGATATTATTCACTTTTCCTGTAATTAATACTCCTACTGATCGATATTAAGGCTCAAAGCGCCAGGAATCTACCGCATACTTAGTATGTTGGCAGCAACCGCACCAGCGCCCATTCCCGGGGCGGTGGACTGAAATTCAAACGCACTGCACAGTCTATGCACATGCACGTGACCTTCTTAGTACAATATGTGCTGCAACACACTATTCCCACACACGTCAGACTGCCGTCGTCTCGGTGCAAACGCAAGGTGTTTCGGATGGGAAGGACGGAACTAGACGCTTGAACTACTACCAAAGGATGGGATTTTGTACGTTTCAGAGCAAAAATGTCAGTTTTCAAACGAAGACAGTCACGCGCAACAAAACTACAAGTGTGTGGGAGCCGCAACCAATCCAGTGCAGGATTAATAATTTTATCTAGAGTTATCATAACAACACAATAGAAGAAAAAACTGAGAACGATGCTGCGGGGGTTTCCAAGCCCTAGCAGAAAGCAGCGGAACATAACTATTTGGGATAATATTGCTATACATTTGATTACAACGGAAGATCTTATCATCGAATACGAATATTTGTAGGGTTATGGTTCTTAACTAGGACATTAGTCTGAGACACAGGACTGAGAATGGGAGACTAGGGATGAGAATGTCGAATCAGTGACGAGACTGAACTCTTGTACATAATTCTCGTCTTCTCTGTGTTTACTTTTCTCTGGGATCTCTGCTCTTCGAATTATATGTTTGTCCTGCAAACTAACACATGCTGCATCAACAGGTTGCATGTGCGATATGCATGCAGCAACATATAATAGTATTTGGGCACTTAAAGTTCAATGTAGGGTCACACAATCCAACGGACAGAATAAGCAGGTCAGTAAACAGTAAGTATAAAAATTGAAATACAAAACTATGAAACTGCTAAGATAACCGCATAAACCACATGCATAAAGGTAAATAGTATGTACACGTTTTCCTACTGAAAAATTCAAACAATATCAATATACAAAAGGATTTCTCAGGTCCGAGACTGCACCAGCGTTTCGAATAACACTTGAAAAGCAAACAAAAATGGCAAAATATCATCAGATGAGACTGGGACGGGAGCTGGAGTGCCCTCAATCGGCACCTACATAGAAAGAGAGGACGAAGAAAGGGAGGGAAGTCTGGGATTAGCACCACAATAGCAGAGAGCAACCACCGGAGGCTGATTTAGCCCTCTTCCATATTGGGGGAAGAGCCGCCGGACGAATTTCGGTGTCTCTGAAAACAGACGAATGAGTAATCTTTGAAAAAACATAATTAGCTCTACCTCATTACTATGACCACGTATGGCCTACTTCACACTTCCATCGCTGATCGCCGCGATGGCATGTTTTGAATATGAATCGACGTGCGACGCGATCTCGATCAATGCGCATGGTTATCATCCCGTCGCGTCGCGCGGTGATCGAACTTTGAAAGAGGCCTATGGACAACATGCTTGCAATCCGTCCCCAGTAGACGGGGCATTCGAGCCCACGTTTCGAAGCCATGAATGATTCGAAAAATGCAATTTCAAAACGCCTCAAACGTATATCATAATCTGGATAGCCATTTCTAGAAGTGCCAAATGCATGAATTTCGTTCGACTTTGGTACCAGGTCACTTCATGTGTATCCAGACAATTGATTTCTGGATGTCCAACTGAATGATTCGAGACTATCGTAATATCCAAATTCATCGATTCACGAAAAAACGTCATTTAAACGGATAAATTCGAATCTATTTCTCCGGTAAGCCTTCGCATTCGAATGAATAGGATTATCCGGTGCTATTGTTCTGAATCTGGCAAAGAAACTACCACAAAAGCCTGGACATTCCATATGAAATGTACTTTACTAAAGTTGTTTTTGAATGGTAGAGTCCGGATATATCCTTCTCAGCTGCCTAAAACCATTCTAAGAATGGCATAGACGTTTCCCCTGATTTTCGTACCCAAAGCACCTTCCAAAACGCGCAGTAACCTTTCGAAATTCTGGGAACGGACCTCGTAATCGTGTTCAGCGCCCACAAACCCCCATGGGCAGTTTGGGCGAACGCGTTTTGGAAGCAACTTACAAGGGTTTTCAGGGGTGAACTCATTTGCGAAAACGACTAGTATTGTATCTCTTGGGCGGCATTAGTAAGACTGCACAGTATAACGCCCCAAGCTACAGATTCTAAAAACTTATATGCGCTTTTCACGCTTTGCGAAAAGCACCCGTCAGGCATTTTTTGCGTTTTTCGAAAAGTGCTTCAGTGCTTCAAATAACCCCCAGAGAAACTATTTGATTCACATCAATCGTTGCATTACGGAAATCGTCAAAAGTCGCGTTTTACCCTCAATTTTTACTCCCGATGGGGAGCCTTGAACAAATTCAGTCTAAAACTTTGAAAAATCGAGAAATCAAAGGCAGTGTTCACGATGAAAACCGTTTTTCTGTTTTTCTGCCTATCTAGGAAACGGTCCCATGCTGATTCCAATGATGTCTCTGAAATCGTACAAGACCTGGGAACAGAGTTATGGTTCTTCAAATATCGAGCTAGGGAAGCATGGTGGACGAGTCGTCCAAGGCTTGTAACTTCCGTCTTTTGCAGCCGATGTATGCGAGCTGACCTGGATAAAGAGAGAAATTGAGAATGAAGGGATGAACGGGGCTATTGATCGGAAATCATCGGTCTTCTCACCATTTCGAGTTTTCATTTGCTCACGTCGGAGGGAGGGCATTGCGCTTTTGGGGTTTGCCTCGCGCTCAAAATGACAACTTCGGGCTCTTTTGGGGCTCTTCGTGGCTCGTTTTCATGCGTTCTTGCGACGTGAACGTTACAGTGTGCCCCTCAGCTACCCATTCCTAGTGAAAACTGAAACACATTTTTCATCGTGAACACTGCCTTTAAACTCATATTCGTGATTAGCTCCCCAAGTAACCCCCTAGGAGAAATTTAGGCCAGATCTGGAAAATTTTTCTCAAACGCTTCTTGAACTTCCTAATTGATATAAGTAAACGCTCAACGGAAAATCGGAACGAGTGGAAAACGCTATCCCTCTCTGCAAAGTCCGGAAAATGTGCTTCCACCAAACAATGCCCAAGGGGGGTTGTTTGGGGCGCCGAACACGCATGGGAGATCCGCTTCCGGATTTACAGAAGAATACTGCGCGTTTTGGAGGGTACAGCAGGTACGAGAATTGGGTGAAAAAAGCCTATAACTTTTTTCAGAGTGATTCTAGGCAGCTGCCAAGGGCTTATTCGGACTCTACATACGTTCAAGAGAGTCTAGAAAAGTATATTTCTTAAAATCATAGTGGAGCCCTCTTTGAACGCTTGGAAACGATAGGACACCGCATCACAAACAGCTCCACTGAAAGTACTGGATTTCGTGTACTTCTGGTACGTTTTCCCATATTATTGTCATTTCAGCTCTACTCAAGGACCAAACAATCGATCTGACAAATAATCTCGAAATTGAAGATTATCGCGAACACTGCCCTTAAAGGCAGTGGTCGCGATCAACTATGCTTGTCGTCTTTTTCTCTCCAAATCCTTTCCTGGGTCTCGAGTAGTAGGACCTATAAGAAAAAATCGCGAAAAAACCACTGTTTTGGGCCGAATTTGAAACCTGAACTTTCTTGCCTTTTGATGGTGGACGAGCCCTCTCCATATCATCGGCATCGATGACCTCTTATATCAAGAACATCAGCTAGCTTGAAATTGGATGTCAATCAATGAACCTTCGAATTTATGTACACATCTAGTCAAAAAAATTGACTGAAGTGATGCTTTCATTATTCAACTGTTTTTATTCGTTAAATTTGCATTTATTTCGTCCTCTGAATGTCGATGATTTTTGACTGCTCGGCATGAGACTGCGATCTGTTTCGTCATCGCTGTGCACGTGTGCACGAACTAGCTTCTTTGGGCCCTAGAAACTCTATTTGTAGACCGTTTTTCGCCGCGCTACCTTCATAGTTTTTCAGCTGTTTTTGATCTAAGCTGATTTTTGTAGTTTTTTCGATAACGTTTTTCATCGTGACCACTGCCTTTAAAGCCCCTAGAGTTGGAATTTCGTGAAAACCTGAGATTACCGTTCACGTCGCGTTCACAAAATTATTGAGCACAGAGCGAACTTACGGCAGCAAAGTCTTCGATTTCGTTCCATATTAACCTCCTCCACTCGTCGATATTTGTCGTCTCTACGCCTTCATCCAGATCTAGTACTTCGGAGACAGGTTCATCAGAAGCGTCATGATAGGCAGCAAGGTATTCATGTTCCATCGCTTCAGCAGCTGTTGGCCTTAAAACATATACGTAAAAATGACTTGAAGACAGAACCACATGGAACTCTCGATATTACAGACCGATAGTCAGGATCCAGCTGCAGCATCTTTTCTAACAAATCGACAGCCGCAGGACTGGCAGTAGAGAACAACCGCCTAAAATCTTTCCTAGGCATTCTAGGCAAGTTCCTGAAAAGTATTCTAGAGAGATCTTTTCTCGACTGCCGCAATAAAAGGGCTTCCGATAGACTGTACCTAATGTAATTTCGGGCCTCTTCAGACTGGATCTTAGCCAGAAATTCTTCGTTTGGAGTTCCAACCACATTCATGATTCGTGTGAGCTGATCTATGTCTGAATGGAGGACAAACACATGTCAGAAAGAAAGCTCAACCTGCCTAGAAACAAATTTTCAGTGTAAATATGTAAAGAATTACAAGAAATAAGACAACCCTAAATAGAAGTCTGTTTTATGATAGAATTAGGTGTATTCCAAAAACTAAAGCTATATGTGACACAAAGTCTATGCAGGTGGCAAATCAAAATTCGCTATTTTTGAAACATAACACACAAAACTGCTAATGCACATATAGCCTATCTCCCTCATTTTGAGCCCGCCAAGTAGAGGTTATCGGGTTTTTCATGTCAAAAGCCACTTGTGGTTGTTATACATATTTTGCCATGACCGACCCCTCCACTGCTTACTCCGCCCAGAGTCAACTGAGCAAGCTAGACTTCACGATATGTATTGTAGTATCAATTAATGAATGAACTTACGATCTGAGCCCGGGAAGAGAGTTCGCCCCGTGATCAATTCGGCAAGAATGCAACCAACCGACCAGATGTCCACTGGAAAGTTTGCTCATACATGAACATTGTCCTTATGACAGCGAAATTCATGAAGCGAGATCTATGCAGCGGAAACCAGCTGATGTCATGTCATTACGTGAGGGAAAACGTACCGTTTCAACGTTTCCGGTGTTTGATCCAGAATTGAAGGAAAAATCAAAATTCACCGTTGACTTGGGAGCTTGGGTGCATAATCGACGGCAAACTTTTGATTTTCCCTTCAATTTCGGAGAAAAACGCAGCGGAAACGTTAAAGACTGAATGTTCCCATCATTCCGGTCTCCACAATACCAAAAGACCTTATGTCTTTACTACATGTAGATACTAGGTAAGGGATGCAGAACGAATGTCGGTGATTTATTTGTAATACACTCGCCCGGAAAGCGATGCGATACAGGTTCGAGTCCTGCTCCACCTCTAAATTCTGTATTCAACTCAGTTACCATGTGATATATGTAAAACAATGAAACACGAAAAAATTGCAACCGATCCTGCCATAACTACAGCATGCTGAGTGAAAATACGCAACAGCACCAAAGCCTGTTTCCGTCCCCGTCGACTGTTAACTGCATGCAACAAAGCGAATTTGTAGAAAAATCCCAAGGGGAAATTTCGCAATTTTTTTCTCAAAAATTGCACGCGCTGCAGTTTCTCCTTTATGCCAAAGGAGTCAATGCTCCTACAACAATGGCACATTTGAAAATATGAACATGTAAGATATCCCTTTTCGTAATGGCATACCACATTCAAGCATGGGATTCGAAAAAGGACGAGCTTTTCGGGGATCCACGAAAAACGTTAGATAGTCAAAGAATGCTGTACTACACCTTGCCAAAAGAGCTAAGCCGAGTGGGGCAATAATGGTCTTCCAGAAAAATGGCTAAAATTTCTGTACCAACCTAATGTTATAATTTCGCAATGGAATAAAAACCTAATTTCACCATAGCGTAAACCGGTGGATTTGAATTTAAAGCAAGTTGAGCTCACCAGTCTGAGTGTAGTGCATCCAGTTGAGCATTATCTCAGGCGCTCGATACCATCGCGTCGCAACATAGCCCGTCATTTCATTGTCAGTTTGTCGGGCGAGTCCAAAATCAAGGATCTTAAACGGAAGCCACTCTTCAACGAAGTTGGTCCCACAAAAGCGCACTCACCTTCAACTCGCAGTCCTCGTTAACAGCGATATTTGACGGCTTCAAATCGCGATGAATAATACCGGCGGAATGGATGTACTGAATCACTCAGATGAGGAAGAAAAATTAAACTTCGACAAACAGTAGGAGAACTAGTGGCTCACTTTTAGCCCTCGAAGAGTCTGATAGACAAGAAACTGAATGTGGTCATCGTTGAGTCGTTGAATTTTCAGAATATTCGACAAATCCGCACCCATAAGCATAGACACGAAATAGCTGCAAAATAACACGTTACTGTACAGTATCAAAGAGAAAAAAAACGAACAATAAAGTCTGTCCGAATGAGACTGTAGCGGTCGGCGTGCGTGTCGAGCGACGGTCTCCAAGGCATTTTACGAGCCGAATTCTCCACGGCTGCAGACAGCTGACTGGGGTATCATTCACTATTCAATTAATACTCCTGCTATCCGACTTACAAGTCGAAAACTGCATTTACCGTGGCAGCTGGACACGCACGCCGACAGTCTCATTCAGACACTTACTCACACATCTGTCAACTGCTCATCTTTGGGATCTGGAGTGAAGACATCCAGCATATCGATAACATTTTCATGATCCATCCCACGCAGTAGCCGAAGCTCCCTAAACCATGCCAAATAGGTGAAATTTGCCTACATGTAGGAATGGAAGTGAATAAGCAGAATATCTCGGAAAGTTGCGCTCGCACAAGATTGCATGACGAAACTTTATGAAAAAGCGGTTTAGAAACACTTCCACCTTTCCATTTTCCATCCTCAGACGTTTAAATTACAGGATGAACTCATTTTCTGAGAGTTACCGAAAATCGAAATCATTGAAAATCTACAGTAGCGCACAAAAAGTCTACGGACACATGGCTTTCGAAGGAACTACAGTGCCCGCGCTAAGTTTTGTAAAAACGGGGAGCATATGCCAAACTTGGCAAAAAAGCATCCGATGCATGACACTTTTTTAAACGAAGACGTTTTTGGATTCTGAAAACGCTATCATGTTCATAGATCAAATTCCTACATAATAATGTGCATTGTGGACCGAAGTTCCTTGCTTTCGGTTGGTTTTCGAGAAAAATTTGTTTTTGCGGTCGTTTCACGAAGACGTCGCGCGCGGCAAAGTGCTTGCACAAATACTACTCGAAGTTTCGAAGCACTTTGCCGCGCGCGACGTTTTTGTGAAACGGCTGCAATTTCAATTTTACTAAAAACAAAGCTATTCTGGGGAACTTCGGTCCATAATGCACACTATTATGTAGGATTTCGAGCTGTGAATATGATAACGTTTTCAGAATCGAAAAACGTCTTCGTTCAAAAAGGTTACAAGCATCGGACGCTTTTTTGCCAAGTTTGGCAAATGCTCCCCGTTTTCACAAAACTTAGCGCAGGTAATGTATTTTTACGTGTATCTCAGCTCTGACTCATCGATACTTGATAAAACGTCACTATGTTACAGACAGTTAGTTTAATATGGAAAACAGTAACGATTTCGCGGTGTTCTCACAGATTGGCTAAACTTTGACATCGAATGATTTCGAATCATCCCGTGAATGACTTTTCTCTCTCGAATGGCAGAATGGTTCGAGCTTCCATGGGCTTTCACACAACAAGTAAGAGGTAAACTTCTCATATGTCAAGTCAGGATAGAATTCCATGCATTCGTAGAATAATAATAAATTGTTTGAAAAAAAAATTGTCGACTTCGAATAACAGTAGACAATTTTTTTCGAATACTTGAGAATGCGAGGAGTTCCACCTTGACTTGACTAATGAGAAGCTTACTTCTTGCTCGTTCTCTGAAAACCAACGACAGCTTGTACCATTTTGTCATTCAAGAGAAAAAAGTCATTTACAGGATGATTCGAAACCATTCGATGTCAAGATATCACAGTGACTAGCAGCCATATGGTCTTCAAAAACCATTGTATGTCATTGCAAGAGACCAAGTGGTCTTGAACAGAAAAACCAAGAAAAGATCAGACAGAAAACGCCAACTTTTTTGATTTTTTCTTTTCAATTCATGTACCACAGAGCCTTTTCAGGACATGAACACTATAGGCCTCGTCAGCTCTGCGAAATTAGCCCTTCTCCATTCATGTCGAAGCGAGATACATATCAGGTGCGATATCCCGTGAAATCAGTTCGAATTCATTTCCAAAAAAATTTCCGCGAAGAGCTCAATCTCTTGCGATGAAATGGAGAAGTTTTTGAAGATCTTCTAATAATCAACATCCATATAAGTAAAAATTTTTATAATTATGGTCGGAGGAAATAGTCCAAATCTGTCATAATACCGCGGAATCGTTATTAATTTCCATATTGAACGAACTGTGCATTCGAAATCCAACCTTGAGTGCGTATCAGGTACGATTTGTGATGCACTACAATTAAATCCTGCTTCACCAAGCTTCGACAATCTTTAGCTAGAATACTAATGAAAACTGCTTTCTCTGAAAACCAATATACCTGAATAATTTTCGGTCACTACTCTGAATTATACGAACCTATACGTTCTCCTCGCGTGTATTATCGATTGGAAGGGCCGACTGAACTTTTTTATGGCCACACGTGTATTGGTCCGCAAACATTCAGCAGCACTAAAAATCCATACATCAACACAACACATAATCCATTCCCATGGCTACACAAAATTGGTTTTTCTGGTGAACTCGAGGGACCAATTCGAACATTTTCGCGCACTGGGTGGTGGGGGTCCTATGTGGCCACAGTACGCTTTCAACTCGACTACAAAGTGGTTTGGACAGCAGTAAATCCGGTCCAGCAGCACGTGGCCGCACTGTCCTCTGAGAGTTTCGGCCAAGAAATAGCCGCGCAACAGCCGAGAAATAGCCCACCACGCTCCGCAACGGCTCCTGGTGGGCAATTTCTCGGCTTTTCACGAAACGGACAAGAAATAGCCGAGGGTTAACCGAGAAATAATGAGAAGTAACGAAAATAACCAAGACGCAGCCGTCGCCGGCTCGCCAAGCCGCCATCCTTGGCCTCCAGCGGTCGGGCGGGTCTCCAGAGGCTGAGCGAGGTCCAAATACCTGGAACTTGGGTATTTGAACCGACGGAGGTGTTGACATCTGGATCGAGCCTCTGGAGTGCGTTGTATTTCTCCTGAATAGCATTATTTCTCGGCTATTTCGCGGCGAGCATTCCTTGGCGGCTATTTGGCGCCGAGCATTACATAGCGGATATAACGCGGCAAGCAAGCATTTCGCGGCTATTTCTCGGCCAAAACTCTGAGTTGGGTAATGGTCGGACTGGGTCCAGATCACGAAGAAGGCGGTGAATGAGCAGATCAGTGATTCAAGAACACAACGGCTATCACCAGTCACAGCCATTTGCTCCTCCTCGCCGCTTTCGCGGTTTGGACGCATACGACCACCACCATCGAGGCTTTCAATTTTACCGAAATATACTTTCAAATAGACTACAAAGCGTTTGGACAACAATAGAGCTGACAAGTTCCTCATGGATGACAAGCTTCCATAGATTTCTTATTGACCAGGTGCTTCAGGAGCACGACAGGTATATACGGCGCTTTATCTAATTCATCAAAGAGGCGGCTGGCCTTTCTGGGTCGCTCTTGGAGGGTAACCGCGAATCACTCTTTGTACGATTTCAACCGACAACGGGATCTTCTCCATGGTTTATAGCAAGAAAAGTTTCTTCGTTGCGAAGTACAGCGAGGACGATGATCTTGTTGCAAACTGCGGCGAGACCGGCTTCTTTACCGCGGAGCTTCTACGGCCCCAGTCAGGCCTTGCCGATCGATCGACCCCTACCAGGTCGATTCGCACCAAAATCGTGGCGAACGGGTGCACAAATTCAACCCAGTGAGTCCGTCTTCAACCGTCTGCGTGCGTCCGCAGTCCACCCAACGAATGCTGGTGTTGCACGCACGTACACTGTCAGAGCCAATGAACCCATTGAGTTCCGCTGCGTCCCAGCCGCCATCCCCCGCACTCGTCTTCTGTCCAATGGGTCGATATGCGAAATTTTCTGATGGAACAGGAGCATTTTTGCGGCCTACTGCGACCATCCGAGTCCCGGTGCACCCGTGACTTCCGTCGCCTGCGCTCTGCACCACCTACGGCCACCCCTATAGGGGACGAGGGCGGGAGGACTATACTTACATCGCGCCATGAAAATCGCGCGCGATGTGTTTTGCTCTGCGATGTACATCGCGCCAACGTAGCGCATCGCGCTCAAGTAAAACCATACTTCGACGCCATTTTGCGTCCACACCCAAATATGCACAAATCTGAAAGAGCAAGGTTTTAGATATCTTTATGCTTATTTTCGTTGTTGTTTCGTTTTCGCATATGTTTTTTTTTCGAAGTTGTCCTTTTATCTAATACACTGAATTTGGGTGCATCTAGATTTCTAGACTTTACATTTGTGATAGCCAAATCTACCTTCTAATGAGGATAGCACAAATACCACTCAACTGCGAACCCTTTTCTACAATTTTTTTTGCGAACCCTGTCTTCTACTGCAACGCCAGTTCGGCAAAAAATTAGAAGTCGTATTAGAATGTCCGCTTTTTTCGCCAAATATGGCCTCTCGCTAGCAGGTTACCCTTGCAAATAAGTGGAAAATGTCAATGGAGCAGCTCTTATCTATGTCTGACATCGAGATCGGGCATAACATCCTTCCACTGCCTTCCACTGTTGTTTGATGCTGAAAGAGTTTGCTTAGCAAAAGGCTCCCGCGATGTCCCCACAGCAAAGTGCAGAGCGCTGTGATCTTGTAAAATAGCGAAGGCGCTCCCGAGATGTCGTACGTTCGTGCCGTGGCAGTGTGGAGGAAAGAAGACCACCTCCGTGCAAACCGTCGTCAACCCCTCCGCGTGGCGGCTGCAAAGAAGAGAAGAGAGCGAAGGCGCGCTAAACAGGCGATTGCGCGAAAAACTATGGTTCAAACGCAATGTGAGCGCGATGCCATCGCGCGCAGGAGCTGCCACGGAAACGCTGCGTGCGACGGTTAGCCTCACCGCGACTAACCAATTCCTTTGTCGCGCGCGGCGACCAGTGCTAGATCACCCTCCTGAGCGCGATGGCATCGCTCCAAGTATGGTTCTCACAATAGATTGCGAGTTTCGCAAAGAAAACGGGCAGCGCTGGGAGCAGCCGGACGGTCGAGGCCTGTTTCTCAACCATGTCTGACAGGGGCCTTACCCGGAGTGAGGGGTGGGCGTGAGCGCACGTACGCGGCGAACAAATCGTGCGCCTTCGATGACCATCGATTCTGCATAATGACGCGCTTTCTTCAGACGTAGCACATCATAGAATTCTCGCCACCTACAGACATAGCCATACCGAAGAGGTCCTATGCGCTGGTTTCCCACCCCCACGACAAGCTTAGATAAGTTTACAAAAAAACGGGCCTTTTTGCTCATTTTTCTAGTCCGTCCGTGATAGATCTGAACTAAAGTAGGAAAACCAAACTTACCAAACAGTTCCGTATGCTCCTGTACCGATGGGGGTGAGATTCTGATAGTAGACCGGCACAGCCCATACAGTCCGATTCAGCTCGACTGTATAGTAGCCGGGCTTCATCTCTCTTGGCTCACCCTCCATCCTCAAATCAGAGTTATTCACTTCGATCGTCATCTGAGAAAAGGCGGCACAATCCATGCGGTTCGAACACAAATCACGCCGACGTCGCAGAGAAGAAAAAATAAAGAAGAATATGGGAACTGCAAGCACATACGTACATACATGGAACAATGATTAGAGTTAGGTACATGCACAGAGTCCATCTGAAAGGAAGGGCGTAGCTATCATGAGAGTCACAGAACACTCAGAAAACTGAGAGGAAATTGATCTTTCCGTCAAAGTACTCCAAAGACTAGCATACTGATGAAAGTGAATAGACTCCACGACATTTGCAATGGGATCGGCATAAGAATGGCGGTAGAAGGGCAAAAAAAGGAGGAATTCAGCAAACTCTAGGATTTTTACACGAAATTAGAGGGGGAAATGTTCGAAAAAATGTCTTTTAAATGAATTGCTGATATTCCTACTTCGGCTTGTTTTATGTTTCGATTATCCATTAAAAAGAAGTGCCAAAAGGGTGAAACATTGGTGAAGGACGCGCCAATCCGTCAATTTAGTGTTCTCAGCCTGTCCTCTTTCTACTCAGCGACAAACAGCGGAATGTGCATTGCTCTCCCAATTGCTTTGATAAAACCTGCCGCGAACCAGCCGCAAACTTACCGCGAACCCCGTGCTTGCCTCGAATCTGCGGCGAACCCCGAACCTACCACAAAAATTTCCGCTCCGCTATCCTCAGTTTCGAAGCTCGCGGTGCCTAGACCTTACCGAAAATCTCCTGAAAGTGATAATCGCCTCAGGAAGTCCGCTTTGTATATGATACACGAATCTGGCACTAGGGTGCCCCTGTCACTCCCTCAGTAGGGGCTGATACCGGCACAAATTGAAGTTTCAAAAAATTATTTGTTGAATGTTGTGAGGGAGATGAAAAGAAATAATTTGAAGTTCATTAAATTTCCCTAATGAACCTAAGTGGATCAAAAACGACAAAAAACTTCAGCTCAAACAATGTCCAGGAGAGCTGTACAACAATATAAGGCCCATTTTCAGTTTTTCGGAAGATTTCGGTAGGCTATGGTAGATAAATTCCAAGAAACTGAATATGGTCCTTATATTCGTGTTCAGCGCCCAGAATAACCCCCTGTACAAAAAGTTTGGGCCGAAAATGGTCAAACTTCTGAAATTCAAAAAATAATAATTTTTGCAGTTTTTGATCTACCCATTCGCATTATGGAAATTTACCAAACTTCAATTTGTTTGTTTTCACCTTCCTCACAACACTCAACAGACCATTTTTCAGAACTTCAGTTTGTGCTGGGATCAGTCCCTAGTCAGTAACTCCAAATGGCGGCGCTCTAGCGCATCCATCTGGAGTTACTGACTAGGGACTGATCGCATCCGAAACGCTAGCCTAGCGATAGCCCTCCATAGTCTTGTCTGCTAGAGAAAGGGGAGAGCCAATAAGGAGTAGGGATGAAGAGAAAAATCATGAAGTTTAGGCGGTACTTCTGGAAAGATTCTTACGGGGTTCTCAGCACCGTGAACGTTACGTGATCCTGCGATAAGCCACCCAGAAGTACATTTGGGCTCCGAGAACGTGTTTCGCGTCAGGTTCGAAGAGCCGTCACCCAGCCTAGAAATTGCAGGGCCTAAGCCTGAAGGGACCCGACCCGGCAGGTTCGCGGGAAGTTCATGGCAAGTTCTATAACAATAAATCCTCTATCGTTGCTCCACCGAGGAGTATTACCAGGTTGTTCAATAAGGTTTGTCGCTCGATAAGAGAGTGCGTTGCTACGAGCCCAATTTTTTTTTGCTTTGTTGGTACACTCTTCACATGAACGTATGTTAAGTTTCATTTTAATCTGTCAATTCATTCTTCGTTTACAAGCTATTTAGTGTCGCCGTGTCCCAGCAATGGAAAAATTGAATATCGTGTAGTGATAGAATTCTTATTTTTGGAAGGTGTAGCACCAAAAGAAATTTACGAACGAATGTTAAAAGTGTATAATAATTGTTAAACTACAATTAGAACAGTAGAAAGATGGGTTGCTGAATTTAAACGTGGTCGTACAAGCCTTGAAGACGATCCACCTGAAGGACGTCCAAAAAGCGCATCAACACCAGAAATCATAGCCAAAATACAGGATATGGTTTTGGAAGATCGCCGATTGACTGAGAGAGATTCAGTGGAGGCTCTACACATCTCATTAGGCAGTGTGAGCCATATTTTAAGTGAAATTTTGGGTTTTAGAAAGCTGTGTGCACAATGGGTGCCGCATTCGCTAACAATCGAACAAAATCACATTCGAATGCGAGTTTCTCAGCAACATTTGGAGCGTTTTAAGAAGGATAAACAAGATTTTGTGCGCCCATTCATCACTATGGATGAGACTTGGATTTTTTTGGAGTTTTTTTTTGAGTGTGTTAATGCTCAAGGAGATTATATACTGAATAATAAAGTGTATTTTGAACGGTGAAATTGTTTTTTCTTCTTATGGAACGACAAAACTTATTGAACAACCTGGTACTTCACAAAAACGGCTACGGTTTTTCCTAAAAAGAATGCAAGCAATAGGAAACAGTTTGCGCTCTCAAACGGTGATCCACACTTGGTCAAAAGACCAACGCTGAAAGTATGAAAAAGTTGACAGCCAGATGGCGGGAAATTTTCGCAACAACCTAAAACTATCGAATACATCTTCCTAGGTTTACCGCATCAGAAAGTGGAAGACTTCTGGAAAATGAAAATTGTGAAATGAAGCGAGGAAAAAAATTGAGAAAAATGGTAAAGAGATCAGGCTGTGGAACGGTCCGTCACGACAAAATATCAATGGCAATAGCGCGATTTCGGCAAGCCAGATCGCTCATAAAACCTTCGGATGATGACTATAGCCAGGAATATATCACTAGGAAAAACAATGTAGCACAAAATCAACGACAGTCACTGGTAGTTCAACCAAATAATTGACACAAAACGGCTACATTTTTAATGATTTATTGCACAAAAAAAAACAGAAACAGCCATCCCGATAATTCTAAATGAGATCATAACATACAAGCAGGCCAACTTTGGCAAAGAATTGCGAGATCCGTAAACCAAGCAAATAAAAATTGCACTAGATAGGAAAACCATCATGTACACAACAACACCAACATCACGCATACAAATCATCTATGGCATCAAAGATTGGCCGACTAACTGGGAGCATTCCTGTAGCGCAGGCCGGACGCTGCGGAGCGACCTAATCCAAAAAAATCCAAAAAAAAATTCAAAAAAACCTCCAATGAAAAAGAGGAACAAGGAAAAATTGCCACACTCCATAGAAAAACCTAATTTTGACATGTTCTGCTGTCACACGATGAAATTCTGGCACAAAAACTTCACCATTGGCACGTACAAGGTTAAAGCGATTAGATTGCAAATATTATGCCAAGGATACACAATGTACGAGAAGCGATGATGGGACTTATAAAGCTCGGACAATCGACTGTTACAACCCATACCCAGACGTCCAGTATACATACGTACTTACAGATTTTAACCTACATTCAAACACAAATTTGAGAGCAGTTGTTTGAATATTTTACTCGTTAGTTGTAGGGCCACAGCTATGTTTTTAAGTCGTAAAAGCCTGGGATAACTCCGAGAAAGTCCAATACTTCAATAACCGTATTTCCTCTATTCGAAGTAAACCTTTAATATAAGTACACCTCTAAATAGGATAAGGAATGACAATTTAGCCTCTAAAACGGTGCTACGGTTTAAAAAACGGACAATAATATTAACGAGTGTGCAAGCAACGACCTACTCGGCGTTGAATATGTAGCTGCTTTTCATGGTTATTGACATCGAAAATCATAGTTCTGTTGATAAATTTCTCACTATGAGAATTCAAAAAAATATGGCTGAAAAATAGAAAGACACCCTCTATTTGAAGTACACCTCTACTAAAAGTACACCCAAAAGAGAGGCCAGAGAAATAGAAGTACATGTACTTCCAAAAGAGAAAGCATGGTAATAAGCAAAAAAACGGACCGAGGACGAATCTACTGCATCCTTTATCTCGTCTTCAGAAAGTTATCCTCACATCTCGACCGCTCCAGATGAACAACTAGACATCAAGAGGAACCATGTGGGGGCATGCTGGGAACTCAAGATCACCTTCGAAATCGCTAAGTTTTTGAAAGGAATCGTTAATGTCGGAGCATTGGAGCGGGAGTTAACAGTATCCTTATACTTAAAGCAGTTATGTCCCGATGTGTGTGTGTGTGTGTATGTGTGTGCATGTGTCCCCGATATCTTTGGAATGGCCGATCAAAACTTGTATGAAATGGTACCAACATTTAGGTGGGTGCGACATTTATCGATTACCAAAAAATCAGCCCGACTCACCTCTTACGTGCCTCGGGCCAACCGAGTTTGTCCGTGGAGCGCACTTTTGGCCGTGGGTCATGATAACTTCTGCGAGTCGTCTAGCGATGCAAAAAATGCAGGGCGTCATAAAAGGTGTGCAGGACCCCAGTGAGGGTGTGCAAGACGTCATAGTAAGTGTGCAGGACCCTAATCAGAGTGTGCAGGACGTCATAAAAAGTGCGCAGGTCCTAAGTAGGAATGTGCAGGACCCCAGCGGAAGTGTGCAGGACGTCATAGAAAGTGTGCAGGACCCCAGTGGGAGTGTGCAGGGCGTCATAGAAAGTGTGCAGGACCCTAATCGGAGTGTGCAGGACGTCATAGAAAGTGCGCAGGTCCTAAGTAGGAATGTGCAGGACCCCAGCGGAAGTGTGCAGGACGTCATAGAAAGTGTGGAGGACCCCAGTGGGAGTGTGCAGGGCGTCATGTAAAGTGTGCAGGACCCCAGCGGAAGTGTGCAGGACGTCGTAGAAAGTGTGCAGGACCCCAGTGGGAGTATGCACGACGTCATAGAAAGTGTGCAGGACCCCGGTGGAAGTGTGCAGGACACCATAGAAAATGTGCAGGTCTCCAGCGGGAGTGTGCAGGACGTCATTGAAAGTGTACAGGACCCCAAAAGGAAGTGTGCAGGACGTCATAGAAATTGTGCAGGACCCCAGCGGGAGTGTGCAGGACATCGTAGAAAATGTGCAGGACCCCAGAGGAAGTGTTCAGGACGTCATAGAAAGTGTGCAGGACCCCGGTGGAAGTGCGCAGGACATCATAGAAAATGTGCAGGTCCCCAGCGGGAGTGTGCAGGACGTCATTGAAAGTGTACAGGACCCCAAAAGGAAGTGTGCAGGACGTCATAGAAATTGTGCAGGACCCCAGCGGGAGTGTGCAGGACATCGTAGAAAGTGTGCAGGACCCCAGTGGGAGTATGCACGACGTCATAGAAAGTGTGCAGGACCCCGGCGGAAGTGTGCAGGACATCATAGAAAATGTGCAGGTCTCCAGCGGGAGTGAGCAGGACGTCATTGAAAGTGTACAGGACCCCAAAAGGAAGTGTGCAGGACGTCATAGAAATTGTGCAGGACCCCAGCGGGAGTGTGCAGGACATCGTAGAAAATGTGCAGGACCCCAGAGGAAGTGTGCAGGACGTCATAGAAATTGTGCAGGACCCCAGCTGGAGTGTGCAGGACATAACAGAAAATGTGCAGGTCCTGAGTAGGAGTGCGCAGGACGTCATTGAATGTGTGCAGGACCCCAAAGCGAGTATGCAGCACGTCACAGATAGTGTGCAGGACCCAAATGGTAGGGTGCAGGACGTCATAGAGGGTGCGCAGGTCCCCAGTGGGAGTGTGCAGGGCGTCATAGAAAATGCACAGGTCACGAGTGGGAGTGTGCAGGTCATCAAAAGTTAGCAGGACCGCAGTGGGAGTGTGCAGGACGTTACCAAGAGCGAAGAATTTGAAAAAAGGTTTTTTTAAATTTTTTAATGCTAAATCTTACCCTTTTGTGGAGAAGAAAACAGATTAGAAAACATGAATTTTGAGAAGCGTGCGACGCGTTTCGAGATTGACGCAGAACTCCTGAGACATTTTCTTGCCAGTTTTAGGAAACAAGCAGCAGGTCCACTTCCGCACCTTCTCTGTTCGCCACTCATTGCAACCGCTCAGTCATTTCGATTCCCTAACTTCCAAAAACCAGTTTTTTATATGTTGCAAGTCTGAGCTTATCAAAATCTGCACCACAAAAACATAAACAACCACCTACTATTTTCATTCATTGAGAACAAGGGCATGACGTTGGTGAACTAGGGAAACATCATATAAAATGAGAATGCGTTTGTCCTTATCATGATAGAGACGGTAAGGCGAGATTAATAGCTTGTGAACTCTACAAATTGGAAGAAAGGGCAGTGGGTAGCGACGTACTCTGCCAATTCGAGACTTGATGCTTCGGCGAAAGCGGCCTTTATCACGCTTTGTTATCATAAGGCATCAAATTCACCTTTAGCGCCGTCATGAAAGCTTATCCGCGCAAAGGGTGAATTTGCTGAGCGGTTGGATATCAGTCAGCGCAAAGCGTGAAAATACCGCCAGCGCTAACATGTTAATGCATATCAGTTGTTGAGCGGCTGGATACCACTCAGCGCAAAGGGTGAAATGACCGCCGTTGCTGGCATCTCAGAAATTTCTAAACAAATGAAAACATCCCAGCGAAAACATGATAAAACGAATAATCACGTCTCAATGTGATCACGTCTCAATGTGTTTACTATGAGCACCGCCGGTATAAAAACAGCCTCATCCCACCAGAGTCCTCATTCGGCATTCTGCTGCCGGCCCTGAAAGGTCACTTCGGGTCACTCTCCGGAGGCCAGCATAATTTTGGTTGCTGGGAGGATACAGTGGGTATCCTCAGGACGGGGGGGGCGAGTTACGCCGGGGTCCGCAGAGGGTGGCTTCTCACCGCAGACCTCGGTGAAGATTACGCTCATGTTGCGGACAAGGGGGGGGCTTCCTTGCTGTGGACCTTCAAATTCGTGAAATTTTCGGGGTAAATTCACCCATTTTTCGAGGTTATTTCACCTCATTTTCGGGGTAAATTGGACCCTCTCTCGCTGCCAGTTCGCACCATTTTCACGGGAAATTCACCTCATTCTCACCTCTCCTAGCGGCAAATTCACCCATACAGTGAATTTAGCGCGGCAAATTAAGACTTCATGCCGACTTGTACATGAGCATCAAGTCTCTTTTGCTGCGGCATCAAGTCTCGAATTGGCAGAGTAAGGGAAGGAAGTGCAGAAGGGGTTGTGAATTTTATGCCGGTAGCAACCGACGATTTACTGCTGGCTTCTTATGTTTTGCTTTTTGATCCCACATTGTGATACCCCCACGGCCTGCTGTAAATGTACGGCACCCTGCTCTGCTCAGGAGAGTCCATACCTACGTACAGCAGCTTTCGGTTAGACGGAAGTCAGTCACCACCGTTCTAACTAACTAATCCGTCTCAGGTAGTTGGCTCACGCAAAAGTTTCTGTGAGCGAAAACTTCGCTAGGTCTCGCTAGTAATTAATATCTCGCCTGAAGGCTGTTCAAGAAACGGCTACCTACCATCAGGGGTGTGCGGAAACAACCAAAAATCTTCATAAAACAGAAAATCAAGTTTTTCAGAGAACAGCAAACAGAAAACAGGAAGGCTGAAATTGCCACTACATAGGTAAGCTTTGAGGCCCCGCCAGACTTCGTGGAAAATCGACTGAGACCGGGGCGGAAAAAGACCTCGGAAGCATTGGCCCTGCGGGTGTGCGAGCGTGGAACACCAGTATCGACCGGGTGGATTGCGGACGCAAGCAAACGGTTGCAGACGGGCTCAATGGGTAGATTTTTCGCATTCGTCTGTCACTATTTCGGTGCGTATCGACAGGGTGGAACTCAGTCGATCGACCAACTCTGACGGTCGCCTGACATCGCCTAGAGGGCTGCGCGATCGAGCCTCGCCGGCTGTGTGCGGTCGCGCCACGTGCTCACCTCGGTAAAAAGTCGTAATCCTCACGATTGTGAGAACTAATTGAGAATTTCTGCTTCCTTCGTCTGCCACGCGCTCTCTCACTGTCTCTAACACCAGCTTCGCACCAGCAAGCGTATAAACCGAAAAAATTTCGCGGTTTATAGCCTTTGGACAATCTGCGATAGATTAAATAGTCAGAAGTCAGATAATGCTAAGAACAGTCGCAGAATGCTCCCGAGATATGACTTTTATCCTATCCAAGACTATCTAGCAGAAGTGGGCAAGCGGAGCGAACGCACGCAGCCGGCGATGTGTGATCTCGTAATCCACTACGGCCGTTTCGAAGTTTACATATTCACTGTATCTCAACTTTTCTCGAACAAAAAGATTTAGTTTGAAATTTCATCCCACATGAAATGTATATTCTTGAAGTCATTAATTGTAGATTGGCGACGCAATAATAATAATAATAATAATAATAATAATAATAATAATAATAATAATAATAATAATAATAATAATAATAATAATAATGAAAATAATAATAATAATAATAATAATTCATTACGCCGTTCATTACAGTCGTGAGATAATACACAAGAACATTCAAAAATACACGCCGACGATTATTGCTCACTGAACAGTGATTACGCCTTAGTATGAAAGAATTGTGTTAGAAGCCATTCGTTTAAAAGCTATAAAGTTCGTCGGTACAGGATCAATTGTGCTCCTCAACTCAATATAAGCAGTGCATGCACGCGCGGTAAATGTATGCAATCTAATTCCGCTCCTAGGTATGAGATATGTGGTTTTGATGCTTCCTCCACGCGTTCGCGATGCAGTGAGTCGGTAAAACGAGGACCGCTCGACACTAGCTATCCAAGAAATGATCTTGAAAACCATACAGACATTCCTGAGCTTCCTCCTAGACTCCAATCAATGCAATCCCAGAAATTTGTTTCTTTTTTTAAACTTCGTACGAGAGTATAAGAATCCCCATATCCAATTACAACTTTGCGCGTATACTTATTTTGACTTTTCTCGATAGCTTGACTGTCCTTCACCTTGTGTGGTGCAAATACTGTGGTTCCGAATGTATATTAAAGGTCTTACATATGTTATGAATGAATTCATTGAGACATTATTGTTTTTCGTAGCCAACCTTTTCAGTCACTGGTAGGTGCGAGCGCTCGCCTTTCTACAGACTGCTCTATAGTGCTCAGTGAAATCAAGTTTGCTACCATAAGAGAATCCCAAGTCAAGGACTTTTTCTACAAGAGAAATCGTATTATTTTGAATTGTGTATCTTCGTGAAATCTCATTTCTACCTACTATCTGTTTTGTGAGCAATAATCATCGGCGTGTAATTTTGAAATTTCTGGTTTATTATCTCACGAGTGTCTTAAACGGCGTGATGAATTATTATTATTATTATTATTATTATTATTATTATTATTATTATTATTATTATTATTAGTATTATTATTATTGCGTCGCCAATTCACAATCAATACCAATCATTCGCTCCTGGAGACAGGGACGAGCGGAATTCCGATTTCCGAATCCCGATGGTTTTTGGCCTTCCGATTTCCGAAAAAAGCCTGAAAATGCGGAAGAAATCGGAAATATTCACAAGATAAAAAATTTTTACGCTCTCCCTGGCCAAATCCCCAGGGGGTTATTTTAGTCGCTGAATTCGGATTCGAGGTCCGTTTTTACTTTTCACAAAGCCAGAGTTAATTGTGTTTGCATGAAAACTTTCAGTAAAGTAGGATGAGTTCAAGTTTTTTTGGTACGCAGTCACCAGGGGGGAGGGTTAAGAATTTCACTGAATGTATTTCCGATTTCCGCATTCCGATTTCCGATAGTTTTTGGCGTTCCGATTTCCGAATTCCGGTTTCCGAAATTGAGAAGGTCCTTCCGATTTCCGATTTCCGAAGTTCAGAAAAAAAACTCCGCTCATTCCTGCCTGGAGAGATAGCACAGTTAATTGGCCTTTTGCGTGGATCGAGCTCTCAGCCAACTATAGCAAAAACACCTCTTGACGTTGCGCTACGACAGCCAGAGTAATCGTTAGCAAAGTAATTGGAAGAACGAAGTTTTTGATCTCTTAGATAACATCCTAGTGAGAACGTTCCTTTCATATCAGGTCGCGTTTCACCTAGAGCGCGAAGCCGAAGAATTAGCAACAAAATTATGTAAATTATGGATCTCTATAAGCGCTCGCAATATACCCCCAACCAACTCTGCTGTTTGGCATCTTTGGAAGTCCATGAGGGTGGCGAACGTGATAATCATCCACAAGTAAACGCAACTTATCATTACAAAAACATTAAAGCCACAGTCCAAGATCAGAATTGATTTTCCGTTTTCCTGCCTATCTTGGAGAAAATTTCACGCTGATCACAATGGTATTTCCAGAATCGCTAGGAACTCACTACGAACTGGGTCACGGCTTCTCAAAAATTTTGAATTTGAACTGGTAGAAGTTCGCGGACGAGTTGTCTCGAGCATGTATTTCCATTTTATTATTCGCAGCCATCATTCTCAAGCAGGTCACAATATAAGGCCAGACCGAAAACAAAAGGAAGAACGCAGATTTTGAATGGAATCATTCGCGCGCCTCTTTCCTATTGAGGTTGGAAACCTGCCAGCGGGCGTTGCCCATTTTAGGGGGCGTGGTCGACTTTTTCCTAGCTTTTTCTCGCTTATTTGAGCAAATTGAGATTTCGCGCCTGACAGAGTTGCTATAGACGGCGACCGGACCAAAATATCAAAAATTACCTCTTAGGTTGGACTGTGCCTTTAAGGATAATTTTTTCCAATTCTAGCTGACTTTTCGAAAAAAACAGGAAACGGAAAGGCCAAAATGGCCAAGAAAAACAGAAAACAGACATCAGAAAACAGAAAATTCCGCACACTCCTGCTATCTATGCACACGTGTAATACCGCCTAAAAGTCTTCAAAGACATGGTTTTCAAGATGTTGTTTCAAACGTATCTCGCTCGGTCTAGGCTTACCAAATCTCGATAAAACTTTAACAAAATTTAGGGCACAACAAAAACATACAAGCTGTGTTTGAATCCACGGTTAATTTGAGATGTTAAAAATAATGACGACATTGCCGTACTAAGACAAATTTAGCACATTTCTTCAAAACATGACGATGAAAATTCTAGTTCTTTATTAGTCGTTGGCCATCGGAACGCCTTAAAAAACCACTGTGCGCCACCACAAAAATCGACTTCTTCTCGGAAAATATTCAAAAGTGAATTCCAAATGAATTTACGAGATTTCGCACCTGATGTGTATATATCTCGCCAAGACAGGAATGAAGACGAAACTCATAGAACAGTTATGATTTTCCTTTATCATTTTCCAAAACAAAGACGCTGCGCATTCGAAGCTCAAATTTGTGTACTTATGTGTTAAGGCTCATTCATAGCAGGTCGCTTAGACTAGTCGCGACACTGCCAACAGTTACAAAACCCGTCGCGGCAACAGATCTTGCACTGAGTGGCGACGAATTGGAACAGTTTGCAGTTTCAGTCGCGATCGCCAAGCGTCTGGGGTATTTCATAGCTGGTCGAAGCAACGTGCTTGTTTTTGTTAGATCACTTCGACTAGTCGCGTCGATCCCATGCTGGAAGCGATTCGTCTAGTCAAAGCGACTAGGCCGTAATCTTTCGCCAAGACGCAGGTCATTCGGCGCCAAATTGCAGACATCACAGTTCACTCGCACAAAAGACGGCATGTGAAAGGGAAAAACGAGTATTTATCATACATTAACGATGAGAGAAATGAAAATTGTAGTGAGGCTACCGAAAAAATGCATTTTATGCCAGCTTCGAGCAACTAGTAACTTCACCTTTAGTTTTACTTTGCTGTTCAAGCAAATTCCACCCCATCATCTTTTGAAACCAATTTTTGTTTGAAAAGTATGCAAAACTCTCTTAATTAGAAGGTAAGAGCAATAATGTCCCAAAGTAGGAATAAGAAAAAAAGTAGAAAGAAGCTTTTTTTTCATTCCCGCGGTGTAGTTCGCAATTGCCCGTCTTTTTTACGCAAAATTGCGTCCGCCCGAGCGATTTGAAATCAGTGGACGGAGCGATTTCAAATCGCGGCAGTTTGGTTGACTTGGAGTCGAAGCGACCAGCTATGAATGGGGGCTATATACAAAGTTTGTGATGCTCCGTAACATATTAAAGGCGGCAGACACGTTAAAAATTGATATCGAAGGCTGGGAGCTGGTAGTATGGGGAACTAACGAAAAAGCCACCAAAAACTGTATGGAAGTAGAGGAATAACGGTTGTTTTTGTTATCGGGTGAATCGGGTGAAAATGGATGAGTTATATAGCCTTCAATTCCCCGCTACTCGCACTTTTCTGTATTACTATCATAGAAGCGGTGCGGTTTTGAGAATGATTTCTTCATTCTCAAGGTTGAAATTTTCGAAAAAACAACCGTTTCGCATCTACGATTGTGATAATATGACTGCGAGTAGCAGGGAAATGAAGGATACACCGCGCATGGCTGAAATAGCAAATATTAGCGACAAAGCGGTTGAGATAGCGAAGCCGACAGACTCTTACAGCCTGTAATAGATCGCTCACCTCGTTGGAAGCATCAAGAACCAGCTAAAGTGACCATATTCGAACGATCAATCTGGACGAATTTGAATTTGAGGGCGGGGTTGTCAAAAAATTTCGACTAGCAGTGCTCAAATTTAGGGGTTTTGAATCGTTTTCGACGCTTCCAGCGGCGTGAGCGTTCTACTAGGGGCAATACGACCCCAGTAACAATGTTATCTCAACAACTTTTCCGAGCGTGTCTGCTGCATTGAAGTTTGAGTAAGTTACGGTAAGCCAAGGCCGGGATATGTTTTAAAACAGTTTCTAAAAAGACAGCGTTTGAAGACTTGCAAGCTCATGAAAAAGACGACAAAATCACAGTCGCCGTAGAAGCCAGTGTGCATCCGTCTTTTCCGTACAACTAACCAGATACCCGTGCGCCCCTAACGATAAGCAGCTCAAGGTGCTCTCCTGAATTGGGAAGAGAGGGTAAGTTCGGCATTTGTAGACTGATTCTGCCCATGCACGTTTGCACGAGAGGGAAGTGAGAAATGCAACAGAGGACGGAGTTTCTTAAAAATTATGTACACGAGAGCATAAGGAAGAAGTGAAATCCTGGAGAAAAAATGGCTAAAACTTCGAAAACCAGAGTTAATTTGTCAATGGAACGCTTTCAATAGGAAAAAAACTAATGTAAAGCGTGAGCATACGGGACACGGATAGTTGACTAGAATGAAAACCGTAAACGCAACCGATAAAAATAATTCGGATAGCAATACCCTCACAAAAAAAACTTTCTAAAGCCTTCTCCAACCTCTAAATGTCTTGAAGATCGAGGAGAAAGTTCACAAAGCTGTACATAAACACACTGCTGTTGTGAAACCGAGTGAATAAATAAATAAATAAATAAATAAATACTTATTAAATATTTACATGAAGCAAATCACCAAACAGAAGGTGTAGAGGTTCAGAAAACACTCTCCTCCAATTCACTGCAATCTGCATTACCATCTTCATTCACTGCAGGAGACGCTCCTCCATCCGTATCAGTCGAAAGCTTCCTGACAATACCGCCACTCAGGTAGCTCAATCGCCGCGCGCACACACGGAAGATTTGGATTTCCTTCCATATCAGCTCTGAAACACAGGAAATCTCGTTTATTCCACAATCTAACTGCAAAGGAAATCATTCAAAAAAGTATATGAAAATTAGACAAGTTGCAAAACCTCCCAATTTTGCTACACAGATTTTTCTCGTATGATCTGGTCAGAGGAAGCGGGTACGCGTTTTCGTGCCTTCAGCGGAGTTCAACCAAGAGAAGTTCGGCGTGAAATCTTTAGGCCATTGTTATACCAAAACTTTGCGACCGCGACAGGTGCGGTCAACTGTTACGAATCGTGCCGGGACCAGGCCCACACAGTAGAAAAATGCTGTCGCAGGAACAGTTTGCAGCACATGTCGCGGTCGCTGGCTCGAAAGGGGATGTCATGCCTGAAATGTGGAAACCGTGCGGTAATTGGTCGCTGTCGCGGCCGTCCGTCGCAGTGCAGTGGACTGCGACAGGTGTCAGCGACAGCGACCCAGCCAAATCCGTCATCGTGCCGGGTGTTTCTTGGCCCTGAGCGACAGCGACGGCTGGCCCTCAGCGACAGCGACGTAGCAGTGCTCTGCGACCGCGACAGGCCTGTAGTGGGGTATAACAATGGCCTTAGTGTGGCACAAATATACACAGTATGCGGCTGTATAGACAAACCAGTAACGGTCAAAATCTACGGGTCTGCCCCAAGTCTACAGTACCCCCGTTCTTGGCGAGACCGACATGGATTAAGGAACCATGTTCACGTGATCATGATATGAAGTCATGCCGCATGTGCACCACCAATCCATGTTGGTTCCGCCTAGAGCAGGGATACTATAGATCGAGGGCAGGCTCGAAGATTTTGATAGTGACGGACTTGTGCTATACAGCGCTGTGTGTACCAGGGATGTGCGTTATAGCGTTAACGTATTAGCGCATTAACGGGTTACCGCGTTTTTATTGAAAATTAATGATAGACGCTTAACGAAAAAGTTCTAAAATCTCGTTAAAGGCAGTGTTCACGATAAAAATCGCTTCTTCTGTTTCTCCGCCTCTCTTGAAAGCATGCTAATTCCAATAATGTCTCTGGAATCATACAGGACCTTCTGGCAACGGAATTATGGTCCTAAAAAATTGAGCTAGGCAAGCATGGTGGACGAGTTGTCCGAGGCTTGTAACTTCCGCCTTTTACAGCCGATGTATGCGAGCTGACCTGAGTAAAGAGAGAAGTTGAGAACGAAGGGGAGAGCGGGGCTATTGATAGGAAATCATCGCTCATCGCAGAATACAGAGTTTTCATTTGTTCACATCGGGGGGCGAGCATTGCGCTTTTGGGGCTTGCTTTGCGCTCAAAGTGACAACTTCGGGCTCTTTTGGGGATCTTCCTGGCTCGTTTTCATGCGTTCTTTTGACGTCGACGTTACAGTGTGCACATCCGCTACCCACTCGTAGTGGAAAATTAAACACATTTTTTTATCGTGAACACTGCCTTTAATGTATTTCATTAATTAGAGTGGAATTATGGCACCGACTGATCTGCTCCAATGACAATTTTCGAAACGGGCGCCACGTGCGTCGCGTCGATTTGCGGCGCGGTCAGTTTCTGGCTCCATTCTTGGCTTATAATATTCAACATCCGTAAAGAATCATTTCCAAGGGTGGGGCGTATAGACCACGGTGTTTCTTACGGAACGCATTTCATGATTTTTTTATGAGACCTCTGATGATTTATTGATTTCTGCTGTGGACAGGTAATGTATTTTGATGTTCAAACGGAAAGCGATATTGATGTGTCAACGCGGTTTTTTTTTTCAAAAAACGCTTAACGAAAAGATTATTTTTCATTCGAGCCCACCCCTGATGTGTACTGTATCAAGATCTGGGAACCTTACTTTCTTTGTTTGAATATGCGTCCAAGCCAGCGCTATATTTTTGGATAGCTCTCTTTCTCTGAATACTTAATAACTTCCTAGATCTGTAAAAAGTTGATTTTGAAAAAAGTTATTGGAAAGGACGGAGAGAGCGCGAAAATGCGCCCTCTTACGCGATCCTAAAGGCGATGGCGTAAAAAAATCAGTTACTAAGTGTGGCAAAAATTTTAGCGCAAATTTGATCAAAATGATGCCTTCAAAACCTTATTCTTTAGTGCGCATTGGCAGATCACTGAATGCTCGAGTCAGGCACACACAGCGGAGAAAAATGCCGTAAGTTCTGAGCACCTATATACAAAAAGCCTGACTTGTAACGGCTAAGCGAAAGCGACATAGCAACAGCTGAATTTGCAATATTACGATACAAGCGATGTATAGAAGTTTGAGAAACTTGTTCTTAAAGGAACTGCACTGAAATATGCCACCAATTCACGTAGTTTGTTCTAAAAAAAAATCCTCTCGTCAAGTGACACACCAAACAAAACAACAAGGAATGTATTCGTTCGAACACAACTTTGCTGCTGAGAAAGAATGGAAAACATCTGCTAATGGTCTGTAGAGAAAAGCAGACGAATCAGTTATGTGATTAAGCAAATCTGCATATCGGATTAGTCCAGAATCTTAAGAACCAATCCCCGCCTTGTCTGCCTCTTATTTTTCCGATTTCCAGACTTCAAAACTCCTTCTATGCTCCCATTTAGTTGAGCTAGAGGTAACAATCTTTTGTGGGTCTTTCTTTAAGCAACTTTGAAGCTTTGGAGCCACAGTCCAACCTCAGGAACGAAATATGTGACTTTTCCATACCCCTTATATTGGACCCACCCTATACATATAACACCTTAAATGTGCGAGCTCTCAATTCCTCAAATAAGTGAGATATAGGAGAAAACCACCCTGAGGCGCCCACATCAGGAAGCTAGTTTGACAGGCTCCCTTTGACGACTTTCGAGCTCAACAGTGGTGAGATTAGCGATGGCTTCCGACCAATAGCTCGGCTCTTCTCTTCACTCTCGACCACTATTATCAATCCGCTCGCATATATCGGTTGCAAATGACGGAAATTACAAGTCTCGGACAACTCGTCCACAATGCTTTCGCCGCTCGATTTCAAGAGATTTTTGAGAGGCCATAACTCCGTTCCCGCATCGTTTTGTACGACTCCAGAGACATCATTGGAATCAGCGTAGGACAGTATTTAAAATACGCAAAAGAACAGAACAACTATTCTGAGGCTGGACTGCGCCTTTTTGACATATCTTAACACGGTTACCAGTCAGGTCCACTGATACATATAACTTCAATTGAAGCAGTTTGACCCCCCCCCCCCGAACATGAAAACCGACACTCCTATTCTCTGCAGTGGTCGACGCACGCCGCGACCGCGCCTTATCATGCAAAGAGGTTTCTATGTAAAAGGCAGGTGTTCCGCGACAACGTTGCTGGCGTAAGTAAGCAAAAGAGAACAGTTCCTGAATAGTATACATTGGATCCGACTCATTAACGATAATTTCAAAAATCGCTCTTTTCTGCTTTGACCTGAACTGAACTGAAAGGTTCACGTTCGGATGTATCTGGACTAAAAAGGCAGAATGATCTCAACTTTCAAGTAACTAGGAGATTCTGTGACAAGAAATTCTAAAATATCCGATTGTTTTCGGATATCCGAATCATTTCAAATAATCTTTTTTTACGAACACTCAAGATGAAGTCGACGACAAATTTGTCCTCACATGAATGTTATCATGGGTTCCGATAGGAAGACAGTCTTTTCGTAAAGCATTAGGCTGACGGTGAAGAGAAAAACTGTTTTTGCCGTTTTCTGAAATGAGTCGGATCCAATGTATACTGAAAGGCATCCCAATGACATGCTCTCAAAAACTGTGATTACGAGGCATTACGAAGTTGTTCCGATATAACAGATAAGAAAGTGTTTCGCGCCAAAAGGTGGGTTTATCGCAGCAATCGGCTTCTTTCAGTAGTCTACAAGTAACGGTTTGTGAAAATAAATCTAGTCCGCCTGCTTTCGAGATCCGATACTGCCTTAGATCAGGATATTATGGAAATAGCGCAATGACCACATGAATGAAGAATAATGGAGCGATCTATGTGCTGAACCCTTTACAAAAAGCGAACCTCTCCAATCATCTAATGATGTTGCCGCCTCCTCCTCTGCGTCGATGGCAACTTGGTGATCGGCAACAGGTTCCCCTTCCGGATCTCGGCAGTCTCGGACATAGGCATGTTCCAGTGCCTCGCTAACGGAGATTCTAAATAAAAAATGACTTGCAAGGGAAGTGTTTAGAGTGGTAAACGTATCTGCGAAAACTACCAGTATCGTTAGTATCTCTTCTGGCTCAATAATAAAAGGTGAACACGAATCTGGAGTCCATTTGTCGAAGTTTCGAGGTTCACTGTAGGTTACGGTAGGTAACATGTCATTTAGGGGCCGAAACCCATCTTAGTATTTTGAAAATCGACAAATGGACGTCAAATTCGTATTCTCCACCCCGAACAACCCCGTGTACTAATTTGGAGTAAAATCTAAGACTTTGTCCAAACTACCGTATACCCACCGTAATCTACCATAAATTGCAAAAAATCAATAAACGGACTCCAGATTCGTGTTCAGCACTCCAAATAACCCCCAGAGAAACAATTTGAGCAATATCTACCGTATCACTCCGAAAAATCTCAAAATTGCCTTTTTTTCCCTCGGAATTTTCCCCAGTTGGGAAGCTTTGAACGAAAACAGCCGAAAACTTTGGAAAATCGACTAATAAACTACAGATTCGTAATCAGCGCTCCAAAAAACCACCCTGGGGGAATTTAAAGTCAAATCAGGAACATTTTCCTAAAACTCTTCCAGAGCCCTCTAATCGGTATAAATATTCGCCTAACCGGAAATCCGTAAAAGTCCAAAACGCAGTTAATCTGGATAAAGTACGGAAAATGCACCTTCACCCAAATTTTGCTCAGGGGGGTAGTTTTGGGCGCTGAAAGATTTATGGGGTCCGTTTCCGAATTTTCGAAAGATTAATGCCCTTCTTGGAGGGTACAAAAGGCACAAAAACGACCTTTTTAAGCTTGTAACTTCTTGGAACCAGCAGCTCGGGGCTGGATACTGCGCAGTTTTACTATTTAGCCACTAGAGATATTAACGATACTAGTCGTTTTGGCAGATGCGTTTACCATTCTGAACACTTCCCTTGTTAGCATGCCTTCGCACCCCATTTTTTTAGCAATCAGCTGTCAGAAGAGGAAGAACCATCGGTACCTGTCATCAGGATCCAGCGCCAACATACGTCCCAGCAAGTTTACAGCGTCCGCCGATGCCTCAGGCAGCAGAGCAAAAAAATCAACGCGCGGCATCCACGGCAGATTCCTGGAAAAGGGAATATATAATCACAACCCGAAGGTCGGCAATTAATGTCCGCTAGGCACTAATTACTTGGCCCTACCCATAAACTGGCACTTCCAAAAGAGAGACATTCAAACTCTTTTTCAGGATGAAACCCAGAGAATATTCCTGTGAATGGGGGAACTCTTCTATCACACTAGCAGAACATAACGCTTGCTCGGGGACAACACGGAGAAACTTCGTCCCCTTCAAATAAACGTACGAAGCAAACAAGATTCCAAAGCATGAATGGCTTGGTTTTGCTATTGGAAAAAGCATGATTTATGCGAAATAGTAGCGTTCATGAATGAAGAATATGTCTCATTTGATCAAATATTGCTCACACCATTATTGGATTTGGGAGATAAACTTTCTGAATGAACCTCTTTTAATGCTTCATAATACATCATGCACAAAGCACCAGATTTCTCTGTACTACTACATCGAAGACCACAAACCCTCACGAAGAAAAAACTAGAGTTCGGAACAGGTGAATGAACTAAGAAATTCGTACAGAGGCCAGGAAAAATTCGAATTCCAATGTTTCCCCGGCACTGGTGCATGAGGGGGTAGAAGTGAAGCGACGTGGTATGATAGCGAGTTACATATACCCTACATAGCTCCCTCATTTTGAGCCAGTCGAAGTAGGGCTTATCATGTCAAAATCTCTTTATCACTATTATATACACTATCACCATTAATATCACTATTACCATTACTGTTTATGATTTACACATCGGATCTACCTCAAGCAGTGGGTAATGGTGTAATAATGATGCAATTTGCTGATGAAATCGAGGTCTATCGCGAAATTACGGATTCCCTTGATCAAATCGTTTCGCAGTCGGCAATTGATGGAGCTGTCTCATGGTCTCGCTCATGGAAACTTCCTCTTGCTCCGGAGAAAACAGTTTTCAAGCGGCTGGGTTCCTCCGACGTTACTTCTGAATACATGATCCATGATCAAGGTATTTCCAGGGTTCACAATGTCAGAGATTTCGGATTTCATTACAATGACAGGTTGGACTTTTCTGAACACTCGAATATAATAAGTAGAAAGGCGAAAGCACGAACGCTCCAGATTTTCAAAGCCTTTGCACTAATGTTGAGGAGATTCTGTTATAGGCATACAAAACGTATGTCAGCCCGATGGTCCAAACTAAAACATCAGTGTTCTGTCCGTCCAAAAAGGGGGACATTGCTTTGATTGAAAAAGTTCAAAACAATTATACAAGAAAACTGTTCATTCGTACGTACGACTTTACATATTCGAGGATATCACGAGCGAGAGCTTGAAACCACTACTTGAAACTGAGTCGTTGGGAATCGCGCCGAAAAGTGAGAGATATGTGCATGGTGTTCAAGATGATATCAAGGATCATGAATGTTGATGATTCGCAATTCTACACTCTTTTACCTTCACGAACTCGTGGAGATTTAGTGAAAATTTCCTACAGGGAACCAAGATTGGATCTAAGAGCCTTCAGCTTTACTTGTCGAGCAGCTTCTGCATACGTGTCCTTAAGGCATGGCCTTCAGTCTATTCCACACCTTTTCAGGCAATTTAAGAGTTTAGCGAGTACCAAGATTCTTTCGGAATAGCACTGCGGTTTATCTACATCCTTATTATTGGTTTCCTTTGCTGCTTTTTCTTATCTGGCGCATGTCTTAAATTACGTAATAAATTATTATTTGACTTACTTACTTGACTTAATCGATTGGCTTTCGCCTGACGCGGTCATTCCGCATCTTCACCGAGGTGTGCCGTCCTAGTAGTCAGCCGTGTCCATTTTTCACGGTCTTCAGCCACAATTTGAACACATTCCATCCAGCTGTCACTATTCCATTTCCTGCGAAACGAAACATCGCGCCTGAACTGTCTTTCGATGCCGAGTGACTTTAAATCCTCTTTAACCACATCCGTCCAGAACTTTCGCCTACGCCCAGGTGGCCGTTTCCAGACAGGATTTGGAAGCATTTTTAAAGCGTGTTGTACGAGACGATCCGGCGTTCTTCTTAGTATATGCCCGAGCAGTCGAAGTCGACTTTCCATTGCTGCTCGAGATGGCGTTTGGAGATGCTGGCACCTCCCTCGTGTCAAGCGTTGATGTACTGCGTCGATTTCCTTGTAAAGGTCTTCGTTATGGCATACACGCGGCCAGAAATATCCAAGCAAACGCCTAAAAAGCTTCCTCTCCGTGCAATCCAACCTTTCCTTCTGCGTTTTCGGTGCTGCCCACGTCTCCGATCCGTACATCATAATAGGGCGAATAGCGGATAGGTAGACGCGCAACTTGACTTCCTTCGCGATGGTGGTAGACCACAAACACTTGGTTAGAGAATTAACTGCAGACGTAGCTTTCGCACATCGTTGCCGAATATCCGCTGCATAACTACCATCGTTCTTCAGCAAACAGCCCAAATAACAGAAATCGTCCACCAGTTCGATACGTTGTCCGTCCACACAAACTCCAGTTGAAGGCCTCTGAGAGACCCACATCTGCTTGCATTTGTCGGGACGAAGACGAAGTCCATAGGCTGCGGCATACTTCGAAACGAGGTTCACAATCCTTTGCAGTTTTGCGTTGTTTTCAGCGAATAACACAATGTCGTCGGCGTACTCCAGGTCGACAAGGGAGCGTCCTGATGGTGTTAGGATCACATCCGCAGGAAACTGTTCTGCAACTCTACGCATGATGTCATCAACGGCGAAGTTGAAAAGAAAAGGTCCTGCAACGGCTCCTTGCCTTACTCCTGTTTTCACCTCGAAAGCTGACGTAAATCCGACAGGTGTACGAACTGCTGCTGTTGTTCCTTTGTTCATGTCCTCGATTAACCGAACATACTTTTCCGGGACTCCATCTGCTCGCAGAGCATTGAGCAATCGATCACGATGAGGAGAGTCGAACGCGGCTTCAAAGTCCAAAAAGCAAGCTGTAATGGCTTCGAAAACCGCTGCCACGATTCAATTACTCTTCTCACGACGAACACTTGGTCGATGGTCGATCTTCCAGGTCGAAAACCGGCTTGCTCATCTCTGGTCGTTCCTTCACGATGTTTGATAAGTCGCTCGAGAATGATACGTTCTAAAACCTTGTACATGACACGGAGTAGAGAGATTCCTCTGTAGTTCTTAGGATCCGTGACGGATAGCTTCTTGTGAAGAGGTGCGATGATCGCATGTCTCCACGAATCGGGTATCCTTTCGCTCATCCATATGGCACGGATGGTGTTGGTCATTTCACGAATCCCAGACGGAGGTAGAGCTTTCAGCATTTCAGCAGTGATGTTGTCATCTCCACCTGCCTTTCCATTCTTCATTTTCCGGACACAATCCAAAACTTCAGACTCAGTCGGCGGTTCCTCACTGACATCGTAATGTGCTCTCTGAACATGCGGGAGCTCAGGTACTGATGGCGCTGGACGATTCAGTAGTGAACTGAAGTAATCCTTCCATATTGGCAGCGTCGCATCACCAACTGCAACTCCATTGGTAGTGTTCAAGACAGGAGAACATCTCTTCATCTTCCCGCTGTACTGTCGCAGCAACGTGTAGGCTTTCCTCGGATTCTTCTCCTCCCAAGCCTTCTCGAACTCCTTAGCTCTACACGTCCACTTTCGTTCGCGGTTACTTTGAAGCTGCCGACTCGACTTCCTCTTCAGACGCTTCTCCTCCACGAAGTTTCCTGCAGTTCGGAGAATACATACCTTGTTGTAAGAGACGTAGGCGAACTTCTTCTTAGGCTGTACAACCGGGAGTGCCTCTTTCGAAGCGTCCTGGATGCACTTGATAAAAGAATCCGCGTCGCAGTGTTTCTTCTTCGTCCGTTCTCCGATGTGAATAGAAACGCGTTGTCGAAAATTCCTTCTGCATTCTTCATCTCTGAGACTTGTAATGTCAATCCTCTGGAGAGGCTGAGCCCCAGCCTTCCTCTTATGAATCCTTTCAGTGAAGTTCAACTGAACAGGACGGTGATCCGTCCTGTTCAGTTGAATCGAATGCGACATCCCACACAGCTCTAGATCTTCGAATGTCCGATACTGGAATATTCCTCGTCAGAACATAGTCAAGCTGTAGTTTCAAAGTTGTCATCTTCCGCTTCCGCTGCTCTTCTGGAGATAGCCGGGTTGGTCCCTGCCACGTAAGCTGATGGCGGCGATGATTCCTCTTGAATGTCGATGCAATAATCAGACCACTGCGTTCACAAAAGTCGACAAGGCGGTAGCCATTGTCCGATGTTTGCTCCACTGGGTAGAACCATTTACCGAGTACTTCGGATTCCTGATCAAGTCCCAACTTCGCATTTGCGTCAATCCCCACGACAACGGCATGTTGACAAGATATCCTGGCCAGCAACGTATTGAGTTCCTCATAAAACGCATCCTTCGAATTGTCTTCGGCGGTTTCAGTGGGCGCATGAGCACTCACTATCCACAGATTGAATCCTCTGTGATCCCGCAGTCGTACGAATGCATTCCGACACGACGTTGAGCCGAACTCCTTGACCATACCATTGAAATCCTTCCTTACAGCTATTGCACAGCCTCCCACTCTCCTATCTTCAGCGTTACCGCAGTAGATGGTGTACTCTCCGACGCTGATGACGGGTCTATCCTTGAGGCGGGTTTCCTGCAAAGCAGCAAACGGTGCATGGAAATAGCTCAAAAGTCTGGATAGCGCAGTTTTTTGGATATCACTCGACAGCGATCGACAGTTCAGGGTGGCGAAATTGTGGCTTGTGGCCAAAGACTCCATGACTCCCTAGGTACGGATCCTAAGGTGTTATGGACCAGAGGCCTTAGTGTGCCGGACGGCGACACCTTTATGCAATGTGCGGGATACTTTCGCGATATAGTTGTGCACGCTATATCGCTCGAACGTTCCCTGTGTACACTCAAACGTCTGCTGGGTTCAGTAGAAGCAGGGGCACCAACGAGCAGGTACCAACAGACTTGTATACACATATACAAATTATTATTATTATTATTATTATTACTATTATTATTATTATTATTATTATTATTATTATTATTATTATTATTATTATTATCATTATTATCCCCCTCCAAAGTCCAGCTGGTACCTTATCGTGGTGGAGCTCGGGGTAGGGAGTCTTTCTTCTAGAAGGACTTTTGCGAACACCAGCTCTGGCGACGCGCTGTCTTAGAAGGGTTAGCATCCCAAAGGCGCGCGTGAACTTCAAACTTGCTCAAACACGTACAAGGAGGGTCCGGAGAGGCACAGAAGGAAGTACGAGCTCTACGTGCACTGGAGCAAACGGCAACCGGAAGGGACCTGCAGAACAAAACTGCCGCAGGAAATGGAGTGCACAGGACAAGGATCAGCGAACGAGGCATCAACACTGTCTACGGATTTGCACCTACAATTGCAGAACCGTCAACTCTGAAGCTGATCTGGCAATGCTCATGGAGGCCAGCCAGAGAATCCGCTACGATGTGCTGGCTCTCCAAGAAACCAAAGTCAAAGCGGAAAATACCAGAAGGACAACTGACGGGGACCTGATCATACTTGGAGCCAAGGTTGACAATAAAAACATCGGAGGAGTGGGATTCATTGTCCACCGCAACCTCGAACCCAAGATTGACTCCCACGAAATCATAAGCCCCAGGCTAGCTCTTCTGCGGATCAAGGTCAATGCGGTGACAACCATGGCGAACATAAACGGATACGCTCCGACTTCAGCTGCATCTGAAAACGACAAGGATGAGTTCTATTTTGACCTCGAGAAGATCATCAAGCAAGAGAAGACCTACTACAAAATCGTCTGTGGTGACTTCAACGCCATCATCAACGAACCTCAGCCGTCTACTGCTAGAGTGGGATCGTACGGACTTGGAACGACCAACGAAAACGAAGAGCGTCTGATGGACCTACTAGAAGCCTGTAATCTGTTTCACGGTAACAGCTTCTTCCAGAAAAATCCCGCCACACGATGGACATGGACAAGCCCGAACGGAGTGACTCACTCTGAATTGGATCACATCCTGGTTAATCGACGCTGGTGTCTTTTCGATGTCGGTGTAGTGAAACCCTTCAGCACCGGAAGCGACCATCGTCTTGTCCGAGCGAAAATCTGTCTCCGCGAGAAGATTAAGCGAAAGGATGGTCATCGCCCAGCATCGACACAACTGCCCAATTATGATGCCGATCTGCTACAAGCCGCTGCTGCTGGATACCAGTGGAGCGAGAGCAACGATCTTACGGAAGACTACCAGCTTCTCGTGGAGGGCCTTAACCATTGTGCTTCGGCATCAATGATCCCGCCCGTCCCCAGCTCTTCAGGACGCATAAGCGACCATGCCCGAAGGCTTCTGAAGCAGCGTGCTGAAATTCACCAGGATCCGTCCTCCAGCATTCTCGACAGGGCAATCATAAACAAATCCTGCAGAGTTGCTGTTAAGGCATCAATTCGAGCATACAAGGACAGCAAACTGAAGGAGGCTGCAGAGAAAAGGGCCAGTTTAAGAAGATGCCGGAAGACCCTCGTTGACTCCCAAGCTGTAACCACTGTCATGAAGGACGCCAGCGGAACACAGCACACGTCTCGTCAAAAGATTGAAGAGATCGTCGTGGACTTTTACACAGACCTGTACCGATCATCAACACCTGTTCCTAGAATTCCCACACCGAGTCAAGGCCAGGCTCCGGAGATACTTCTTTCTGAAGTTCAACATGCTATTAGACAGATGAAGCCCAAGACAGCCTCAGGACCTGATCAAATTTCCGGAGACTTTCTGAAGACCGACAACGAAATCATCGTTCAAAAGCTAACCGCTCGCTTCAATCGCTATCTGGCAGATCAAAGGATCCCGGAACAGTGGAAATCGTCAAGAACGGTGTTGATCTTCAAGAAAGGTGAACGAGATGAGGTCAAGAACTACAGGCCAATCACTCTTCTGTCCCAGCCGTACAAGCTATTCACAAAGATTTTGCTGAACAGATTGGAAAGCACGTTGGATGAGTTCCAGCCCGTGGAACAGGCCGGTTTTCGTCGCGGATACTGCTGTATGGATCATATCCACACGGTGCCTCAACTAATTGAGAAGACACGAGAGTACAAGCAACCGCTCCTGATGTGCTTCATCGATTATGTTAAAGCATTTGACAGTGTCAAACTGAACGCAGTTTGGAACGCTCTGCTCCGTGCCGGCGTGGACCCGATCTACATCAACATGCTAGAGGAGTGCAACATGGGCACATCTACGAATATCAAGATGTTCCACAAGGAGCTGACGGTGCCGATTGGGAAAGGAGTCCGCCGAGGTGACACCATCTCACCAAAGCTGTTCACTGCTGCTCTCCATCACGCCATGATTGATCTAGATTGGAACGACAGGGGAATTCCCATAGACGGCAGGAAACTCTCAAACCTCCGCTTCGCCGATGACATCGTTTTGGTTAGCAGCAGTCAAACCGAACTTCAGCAGATGGTGGATGAACTGGACGCAGCTGGCCGCAGAATCGGGTTGACGATGAATCGCAGCAAGACAGAAGTCATGAGGAACAGATGGGCAGACCCAGCACCGATTACAGTGGACGGAGTTCCCCTTCCTGATACGGAGAAGTACGTCTACCTCGGGCGCCTCGTGACCATGGACAACGATTTGAGGGCCGAAGTCAGTCGAAGAAGCGCTGCATGGGCTGCGATGTCCAACATAAGGGAAGCAGCTCACCTTGTCTCCGACAAAAAAATCCGCGCGCATCTGTTTGACTCCACCGTCCTCCCCACCATGTGCTACGGAGCTGAAACCTGGGCTTCCAACAAGTCCTCTGCAATTCTGATGACACGAACGCAACGAGCCCTTGAACGGACGCTGTTGGGGACGAGCCGCCGAGAGCAAAGAAACCAGCACATCCGCAGCACCGACCTCCGCCAACAGTCAGGGATTCGGGACGCTGTCACTTACATGGCAGCCGCAAAACATCGATGGGCCGGTCATGTTATAAGAAGAACCGATGACCGCTGGACAAATCGTGTAACCCTCTGGTACCCGCGGGACATCAAGCGAACGCTTGGTCGTCCCCCAACAAGATGGAGCGATGCCTTTAAACATCTGAACACACCTAACAAGAACTGGTTGCAGATCGCGCAAAATCGAACGAGATGGAAGATGGCAGCTCCACAAAACAACCAAAACGAACGTGTGCCTCGAAACAATCAGAGACGTGTGCCCGCCGCTGAGACGATCGCCGGCTGACAACGGGCAATCAAGTATCAAGTAAGTATCATTATTATTATTATTATTATTATTATTATTATTATTATTATTATTATTATTGTTATATTTATTTCCATGGCCGACGACTCCGCTGCTTGCTCCGCCCGGACTCATCCCATCAAGCTAGGCTTTACCTCACAGTCGAGTAATGGTAAACAGTTAACTTGCGTTTGCCCTTTATCACCTTCCTTATCCCACCATCTTTCATCAAATCGCAACGGCATCGCCTACCGCTCACTTTCTCCTTCAGAAAACGCGACTAATACTCAAAAAAGCGAGAAAACAAATCGAAGTTAAACAGGCTTCGACAATCCAGAATCCGGAAAAAGGCAAGTACAATGGCGTCAACGCATAAGCCATAGATGTTTCGCAACTAGATTTTCTAATCTATGAAGTTTTTCTTATCTCTTAAGAACTCCTTGGATAGCAGCTTACGAATACTGTCCTGAATATATGTAGTTTTCAATAGTGGCATCTTCACCATTACACATAATAGGCGCCTCTGCTCTTCACCTACATAGTTAAATGGCAGAGATAATCCTCACAACTCACTTGCTCTAAAGAAAACGCCGGTCTGCACGTTATGTATGCAAATCCTTTATGAAGTCTTGAAGGTAGCACACACGCCCGCAATAATGGCTTGGATAACAACGGAAATATGCCGAATAATAGCACCACGCCAACACTGTTGGAAGACGAGAACGAAAACGAGCCAGAATAGCCCCACTTGGGTAATCCTGCGTCGCCAACCAGCTTGTTCACTCCCTTAAAGGCACATCCCAATCAGGATAAGGCATGACGCTGTTATCGGCCCGTAAAGAGTGCGGCCCTCCTCACACCAGCTTGGCAATTTGTGCGGTCCCCTCCCTCCGCCTTGGAAACTTCTGCGTATGTATCGTGATCGTGATCTTCAGATCGACAGAGAATTTAGCGATGATTCAGTCAAGGAATTGCCATTATTCTGTATTCCCGGGCGATTTTGAATGTGTTTTTTTAATATTATATCCTTCTGTTCGTTTTCTGATTTTTTTTGTAACACTGAACACCAGAAATTTTGGCATGGTAGATAGCGGGGCTGCGACCCCTCCCTTACCGGCACGCAAAGCTGCAGCCCCCTTTTGTGATCATCACAGCGTGAGCCTGACCCTAAGCCCCACCTAAAAATTGTTGTGTTTTTCTACCTATTCTGAGAACGGTCTCACGTTGATTCCAATGAGGTCACTGGAATCGCAGAAGACCCCTGGGAACGGAATTACGGTCCCTCAAAAACTGCCTGGAGTTGAACGGAGAAAGCACGGTGGACGAGTTGTCCGAGGCTTGTACTAATCGTCGTTCGCAACCGATTTGAAGCCAAGGTTGCTCGAATGAGTTCGTGCGGAGTAAGCAGCGGAGCGATCGGTCATGGCAAAATACAGCAGTAATAAGGAGATTTTGAAATGATAGGTACGTGAAGCCTTGCTTCGACCGGCTCAAAATGAGCGGCCTAGGCTATATGTTAGCCGACTTTCTTGGAGAGAGCGGCTGAGAATGGAGGGAAGAACGGGGTTTCCGATCAAGAATCATAGTTCAAGAAAAATAACGGCGCCAAGGTTGAGAATGAGCAGAACCGAATCTTCAACACGGTGGGGAGAGGTGCAGAATATTATCAACTGTGAGAAAACAGTCAGCAGACTCACTTGAGTAAACAAGACTATTAAAACCAAGAATACGAATGCAGAAGCCTATCTAATTCTACGCATATCAAAATGAATAATGTACGCGAAAATTCTTCGGACGTTACATTGAAGAAGATGAAGGATACATATATTAAGGAAGTACACTGACACAAGATGAGGTTTCGTAGTGGAAGCGGAAAAACACAGCTTCTGAACTTTTCGAGACGTCGAAAAAACCTATACGGTAGGTAGGAAACCCGTACACCACATGCAGGACAGCAAAGTCTTCTTTCTAGCCCTTCAATAAAGTAAAAATAGTACAGCTTTCAAGACCCAACTATTCCGCTATCTAATAGTTTGTCGCTTCTCGGAAAACCAAACCTTCTCAAATTCACATTAAAATTCGATCAACTTTTTTCGCAGCGAGAATGTGTAAATGCCCGTTGTTGTCTTCTGTATATCTATCAGGACTGTTTTAGTTCATAGAACATTTGCACCCAGAGAAAGACAGATGATGGCTCCACAGCCCGCTCGCAGAACTTCTTCAGTGTGGCGATTCTCGGAATTTTCAAAAATTACAATTTCATCTCATATCTTTATTATGCAACGACTTTAGGGCACCTAATTTCATAGTTAAGTATTACGGATAACGTCTAATGATTTCGACAAGTATAGACCATTTTGAAGTGGAAAAAAATGTATGCTGATAAAAACCAGACATTTTATGAACGTGGAATTATGATGCCGCCTGAAAGATTGCAAAAAGTCATTGCTCAAAATGGGCAGTACAATACAGAATAAAGTTATTTCGTTCCATGCAAAAATTGTCTTTCAATTTCTAAAAAAAAATCCGCAATTACTTAGTTGCCAACCCAATAGATTCCTAGTATCCAAAGCCTCTGGTGCAAAGGCGAGTTCGCTGCCCTAAAGTTGATACAAGAATTTCGGACCCACCTATATAAAGTACTGGCAAACGATCAGCAGATTGGAGCTATAGTAAGTGCAAGATTATACCACTGTCACCGGAAGTTTCTCAAAATGTTGCATCGTTTTTGCCATAACAAGTTTAGGGTACGTAACATGGCGGGACACCGATAGATATTGTTGGTATTCAACCACTGCGACTGGAAAATGCAAATTAACTGCCTCTTCAGCTTATTTTTCACACTTCTCTAACTTCCATCATCACTCATTGAAGGCAGTGGTCGCGATCAAATATGCTTGTCGTCTTTTTCTCTCCAAATCTTTTCCTGGGTCTCGAGTAGTAGGACCTATAAGAAAAAATCGCGAAAAAACCACTGTTTTGGGCCGAATTTGAAACCTGAACTTTCTTGTCTTTTGATGGTGGACGAGCCCTCTCCACATCATCGGCATCGATGACCTCTTATATCAAGAACATCAGCTAGCTTGAAATTGAATGTCAATCAATGAACCTTCGAATTTATGTACACATCTAGTCAAAAACATTGACTGAAGTGATGCTTTCATTATTCAACTGTTTTTATTCGTTAAATTTGCATTTATTTCGTCCTCTGAATGTCGATGATTTTTGACTGCTCGGCATGAGACTGCGATCTGTTTCGTCATCGCTGTGCACGTGTGCACGAACTAGCTTCTTTGGGCCCTAGAAACTCTATTTGTAGACCGTTTTTCACCGCGCTACCTTCATAGTTTTTCAGCTGTTTTTGATCTAAGCTGATTTTTGTAGTTTTTTCGATAACGTTTTTCATCGTGACCACTGCCTTTAAGCAGACTGCACGTAGCCTCAGGCCGTTGTGATGAAATATCTGCAACAGAGTGAAAGCTTGGCAGCCTTACTTCACCAGAAACCAACATAGAAGTGCGAAAACCAAACCGGACAGATGAAGTCGATACATTGCCCATTTTACTTGGAAGTAAACCATTTCCTCAAAACGTGACCATAAAAAATCAAACCCGTGCCAATTGTTCGCCACCAGAAAACCTTCGAAACCATTGCGAGAAATATTTTCTCACAGCGTTAATCGACTGCCAAAAATTAGACGAAAATGTGCGCTTTTTGAGAATTCATCCCTATAAAATTATCCACCACAGAATCAGTTCAAGATATGTACTGAGTAGGCCTGAAAGGCATCGTACGCGCAGAAAACCGTATATTCTTCATGTTTATGGGTGCCTTGGTCACTTGAGTGAACGGAAATGAAGAAAGAGTCCTCTGAGGTTTTTTCTTACATTTGGAGACCTCGCTCCTGCTATTTTCAAAGTTTTTCAGCATGTGGAGTTTGTACTGTAACTATTTTTCATGTTGTTTGACGGTCAACATCAAACAACATGAAAAATAATTACGGCACAAACTCCACATGCTGAAAAACTTCGAAAATAACATTCTATGAAAAAGTGATAGATTACTGGTGAGAATTATAGGCGGATCCTCATCTTTACCCACTTCCAATCTCATAACCTTAGGTTTTTGAAGCCCCGAAGTTTACAGGTGTGATCTATTGGGCTCATTCATGAAATCTACCCTGAAAATGGAAAGTGGTTTCCAGCGCGAACGATGTCTTTAGAAATATCCAACTGATACATGAATTCTGATCATTTTATGCACGTTGAAATTAGATACATAAGTAGATGACCCGCGCTACGTTTTGTAAAAAGGGGAAGCATTTGCCAATCTTGGCAAGAAAACGTTTGACGCTTGTAACTTTTTTGAACGGTGACTTTTTTTTGGATTCTGAAAACGCTGCCATATTCACAGTTCACATCCCTTCCTGATAATGTAATCCACACACCGAACTTCCTACTTAGCGCGTGTATTAATCGCTTTGTTCTCAACGGAATTGTTTTTGCGGTCGTTTTTCAAAAACGTCGCGCGCGCGCAAAGTGCGGCGAAACTTTGAACAGTAATTGCACAAGTAATAGAAGATCAAACTCTATGTTCTCTTTGTGAGGCAATCTGGTGCAGGTGGGACAATCTCGAGATTTGTGCAGATTGAATTTTCAGACTACTTCATTCAACGTTTTGGGGTTTTCGCAGCACAAGTCCGCCTTTTCAGGACGTTCCCCAGCGTATTCAAAGGCAGTGGTCACTATGAAAAACGTTATTGAAAAAACTACAAAAATCAGCTTAGATCGAAAACAGCAGAAAATCTATGAAGGTAGCGCGGTGAAAAGCGGGCCAGAATTGAAGTTTCTAGGGCCCAAAGATGCCAGTTCGTGCACACGTGCACAGCGTCGCCCAAAAAGATCGCAGTCTCATGCCGAGCGGTCAAAAATCATCGACATTCAAAGGACGAAATAAATGCAAATTTACATAGTAAAAACAGTTGAACAATGAAGGCAAGCGCTTCTGTCAATGTTTTTGACTAGATTGCCAATGTTCATTGATTGAAATCCAATTTCAAGCCAGCTGATGTTCTTGTTATCAGAGATCATCGATGCCGACGATGTGGAGTGGGCTCGTCCACCATCAAAAGACAAGAAAGTTAAGCCTTCAAATTTGTCCCAAAACAGTGGTTTTTTCGCGATTTTTTTCTTATAGGTCCCACTACTCGAAACCCAGAAAAGGGTTGAGAGGAAAAAAGACAAGCATATTTACTCGCGACCACTGCCTTTAATGAAGGATTTCAAAAATTCAACCTGCATAAATCTCGAGATTGTACCACCTGCATCTGATTTAAGATGATAAAATATAGATTATTTTTCTATTACATGGGGAATGACTACTCAAAGTTTCGCCACACTTTGCCTCGCGTGACGTTTTTGAGAAACAACCGCAAAATCCATTTCATTAAAAAAAACAAAGCAACTTTAGGGAATATCGGTACACAAAGCACATTATTATGTAGGAATTTAGAGCTAGGAATGTGAAAGCGTTTTTAGGATCCAAAAAAAATTGGTTCGAGTAAGTCACAAGCAACGGATGTTTTCGCCAAATTTGGCAAATGCCCCCCCCCCCGTTTTTAGAAAACTTAGCGCGGGTTTTATATCATGTGCAGAATGGCATCTCAAATTCACTCCGATTTCATTTCCGAAACATACAACAAAAAATTAATCTCCAACAAGATTATACAACGGTTTCGAAGGTATTCTGATGGCGAATTTTTATGGTCATGTTCTCAGGAAATCGCCATAATTTGAATTAATACCACGAAATTGTACATAAACTCCGTATTCAAGAACTATACATTCAAAACTTAAATGCGTGTTAGGCAAGGTTTGAGATGCCAAATAAAATATTAAAGTTAAATCAAATTAACAAGTATTTCTAGAAAACGAGTGGACGTATACATACATTCAAGCGCACTAAATGTAGAACTTTTGGGTTTCTTCAATGGTGCGTTTGTCGTCGAATAACGACCCGCTGGCTAAAGGAGAGACTTGTAAATGCGTTCCTTCAGAGAAGTCCCCAGCAACTTATACAAAAAAACGCTAAGCAAATCTGGATTAAAATACAAACCTGATGTAGTTACGGGCTTCTTCGGACTGGATCTTTGACAAGAAATCACAGCTTGGTGTCCCTACGACGCCCATAATTCTTGTTAGCTGATCGATGTCTGAGAACGGAGCCTATTAGCGCCAACAGTGAAACAAAACGGAACATGCAATTTGCGAGTGGATCGATTTTTATCGCAAAGATTCACATTAACACAGCAAAGCACAAAAATGTTCAACTCAAAAAGCGAACATGTGACGAAAAAAAAACTCACGGTCATCGCCAGGGAACATTGCTTTACCAGAGACAAGTTCGGCCAGAATGCAACCCACCGACCAGACATCAACTGTAATGTAACGCAGATTAACAATAGTTGCACGACATATAGCATTTGACTTCGAAAAGAAGACAGTAACAATCGATTCATTACCCAAATAAAAAATTTTAGGATTCTTTGGCTTGAAAAATTCGAAAATAGCGAAAAACCTTCTGGAAAACAGCCCGATGCAGTTTCAAAACTTTTCAGAGACTGTTAACAGTCTCCCACTCTTGCTGTACCGGAGAAAGAGTTCTTTTCGGTTACAGTACACCCTCCAATGGACCACAGACGGTTCGAAGTTGAATACAGTCTATAGCTAAGCCATTCGCATAGTTTCAAATTTAGTTATTCAAATAATAACCATTCGAATACCTATTCGAATCCGGTACTTCTAAAATCGCACCATTCGAATACTCTTCTTCTTCTTCTTTGCAGCCACATTGAGGGTTTTGTCATAGGTTGAGGAACTGGGCGACCAGTAACGGATCTGTCCATAAGTCCATTACGGTCAGCGTGGTAGGTCTCTCCGGACAGTTGAATAAATGTGCGGTATCGTGGCCGATGGTACCGCAGTCCGGGCACACATCAGATTTACTGCTGTCAATCCTGCTGACATAAGACATTAGCATTGTAGAGTGACCACAGCGTAATGATGCGAGCGTGCACCTGGCCCTTCTTCCGAGTTGAGCCTCGGATGTGCAGACTTGGGGCGGCACTACCCCCAATATGGGATTAATGACCGCCTTTTCCAGATGACACCGTACAAACTGAGTATGCTCCTCGCGCAATAGACGGAGTCGTTCTTGCTGTGAGTCGTGCCATCTCTGCAGATTGACTTTGCTGGGAGCATCGGCGAATGGCTTTCTGATCTTTCTTTCTCTGACGGGGTTTAGCACTCTCCAAGAGGGGTGTTTTGGTTGTTTGACAATGTTGATGAAAAATTGTTGGGCCTGGAGCTCACAGTGCTCCCTTACTGGTAATAAGCGGGTCTCAGCATGCAAGTGATCGACCGGGGAACTTCTTGCACACCCGGTGGCGATTCGAAGAGCCGCATTCTGTATGCGTTGCATCTTAGTCCAAGAGGATTCCGAAACTAGATGCTGCCAAACTGGGGCGCCGTATTCCAGTGCAGGCTGGAGAATAGCCTTATACGTTGTAATAATGGTTTCTCTGCTACTGCCCCATGTTGTACCGCCCAGGGCTCTAAGCACGTTAAGCTTCGCTTTAACGATAGCCTGCTTCTGTTCCGTGTTCTTATGGAATTTGAGCGATGGATCGAGTACGAGTCCGAGAAGTTTTGGGAAGCGGGCGGCAGGCAAACGATCTCCATTCCATACGACATACGGATGTGCGCTGTGTTCAGATGGGTCCGTTGTGAGTACGGATACCGATGACTTTGACGCAGAAATCTTCAGCATTTTGCGGTCGAAGAAGCTTTCAGTGCGGTCAAGTACCCGTTAATCTTAGCGGCGGCCACATTTATGTCCCGATCACGACACAAGACAGTCATATCATCAGCGTAAGCGACCACCTTGATATCTTGGGGTGGGGCGGGCATATCTTCGAGGTACAGACTGAAGAGAGCAGGCGACAATACACCGCCCTGTGGGACTCCAGCTGCAATCGGAATGCTGTTTGAGACATGATTCTGGAACATCACTCTAGCCCGTCTTCCCTTAGTGAATGCAGCTATCCAGCGCTTTTGCCATGGCGGGATTGATGACTCCAGTAAGTTGTTTGATAAGATACCAAGATTCACTGTGTCGAAAGCCTTAGTGAGATCCAAGGCAACTGCTACAGTTCTTTCCGGCTTATACGCGTTGAAACCATCAATTGCATAGCTCGTAATTTCTAACAAAGCTGTCGTGGTGGAATGCATTTTTCTGAATCCATGCTGAAACACCTGTCTCTCGTTGTGCTCGGCCAGGTCTTTGACGATCAGCTTTTCAGCTACTTTAGCAAAAGAAGACAACAAGCTAATGGGCCGATATCCCTTGACTGAAGCTTGGGGCTTGCCAGGCTTGGGCAGCGGAACGACGTTTGCCATCTTCCGATTCTGCGGGATAGTACACGACATGAACGAGGAGTTTATCACATCAGTGAGGAGCGGTAGTAAGTCAGTGGGTATCTTCTTCAAGACAGCAGGACATATCCCATCAGGACCAATAGCTCTAGAGTTCCGCATTTCCTTTATAATCTTCTCAATTTGCGTCGTAGTAAACGCTTCGGCCGTGCTCTTAAGCGGGAGGCGGCACAGCTCTCTTACAGTCACTCTATTCTGCGGACCTCGTTTAGCACTGGTGATGAAAAAACTTTTCCCGAGCGCATAAGCGGCTTCGTTTCCTGATTTGAATACGCCGTTGTCGAATTCGATAGTGGAGACGGTGGCGGGTGAGCTTTTACCCGAAAGCTTCCGTAAAACCTTCCAAGTAGCTGCACTGTCCGTCTTACAGTCCATCTGTCCGGTGAACTTCTCCCACTCTTCTTTCTTGTGTCTGTCCAAATCCTTTTTGATCTCACTGTCAAGCTCAGCAACCACGGGGTCCAGATGATTAACCGCTCTCCTCGCATCTCTCGTTCTAATTTTGTCGAGGATTTCCCTGTTGACATTTGGATAGAACGTCTTGACGCGACCGATAGGGATAGCCGCATTCATGGCCTTGCGGATTGCGTCAGATAGATGGCACTCCTTCTGGTGCACGCTTCCATTCCACGGGTAATCTGCCGATAGGCGAAGCGCAACTTCACTGAACAGGCGCCAGTCTGCTCGGCCTAAATTAAGATAAGAACGTTGGCGAACACCAGAAAAGGGAGCGAGAGAATTGGATAGATCGATGTGGACAAAGACAGGAACGTGGTCACTTGGCAGAGTAGTCGAGGTAGACCATGAGCAGCAGCTAGAAAGGTTGGACGAGACAAGAGATATGTCTGGGCTAGAAGATCGGCCGCTGGCAGGGAGACGAGTGGGCTGATCATCGTTTAGAATGACCAGGTCGCACTCATCTGCCCATTCTTCGACGTCATTTCCTCTAACATCAGGACCGAGAGACGAGCAAAAGGTGTGAGCGTTGAAATCACCCGCGAAAACGACCGAGGATGAGAGGAGCAGTTGCTCAGCTGCTTGAGAAGTGGGATAGGATTGTAAGATGAAGGGCATGAAGTTGTAGGTGGAATGTATATGTTGAAAAGAGAAAGGGGTGTTTTTAGGGGAGATGGATTGGGAGGTACTCGAGAGTACCGTCCGTGGGGTGCTGGGAATGAGGTGTGAGGAAGTGAAGATAGAACGAAAGTTGAGACTCCACCGCCGAGAGATGACCTTGGAGCATGGTAAGAAGTATAGCCTGGGATATTGGGATGAGGATAGGTAGGGGATGGAGAGAGCTTGGTTTCTTGAACCATGATCACGTCTGGATGGTAAGTACGTGCAAAGAGAGAGAGTTCAGAAAGCTTGGCACGAAGGCCGTTTAGATTGATATGCACAATGGAAAGGGGGCGATTTGAGATAGAGGAATCTGAGATGGAAGGTGAGGGGCATAACACACAACGAAAAGATGAGTTATGATGCCTCACAGAACTGAGACCCGAACAGGAGAGATGCACCCACCTTTGGCATCCGAAGCACTGGACGCTGGTATGTCTCCAGTTTACATCCTCTCCGCACGTGGCGCATTGGTACTTCTGAGCGGGTCCAGGATTCCTCTCCACGCCGGCCCTTTGTAGGAGAATCCGAAGGAGAGTTGCGGCCGGCCAGCACCTCTCCCATGACAAAAACCCTCTTTGTGGAGGGGATGACGTCGGTTTGCACGGAGGCGATCTTCTTTCCTCCACACTGCCACGGCACGAACGTACGACATCTCGGCAGCATTCGAATACTATTCGGCATTTGGCTCTCGTAAAATGGTGCTACCCGAATATTATTCGAAAATCGGACCTCAAAAAAGATGCCATTCGAATCTATGCAATATACGAAGCCTACTGTTCGAATAAACATTCAAAATCGAATAGTTTCGAATACATCTGCTACGTCGTTGCTATTTATTGTGCACGGTAGGTGATCAAGTGTTCTGTTTGGCTAGCTTGACCACATCAACAGATTTTGAGATCACTCCGCGAACTTAAAGGCGCAGTCCAACCTCAGGGGTAATTTTTGATAATATGGTCCGACCGCCGTGTATAGCAAGCCTGCCATGCGCGAAATCCCAATTCGCTCAAATAAGCGAGAAAATGCGAGGAAAAAATCGACCACGACCCCAGAGAAGAAAGGGTAACATCCACTGACAATTACTCGACCTGTATTATTCGTAATTTGAACCTCAGCAAAGGGGTCATTCGGATCTATTCGAAGTTCGCACAAGAAAAAAATTAGGATATCAAAAAAGGGTCATTCGAATCTACCACGAAAAGGCGTCATTCGAATTCATTCGACATGTGGTCTTTTCGTCTAGAGCACAGCTATAGTACGACCACAGCGGTTGGTAGTCGAGCACAGCGGAGAATACGGCCTTGCGCTCCTCCAGCAGAACCGAACCGTATTCTCGTCCAGACGAGAGCACAGGCTGAATAATTTCTGATCACTGAGGGGATCTGCCACGTGGCTCTTAGTGAGAAAACCCTCCACGTTCTGGACGAGGATGATGTCCTTGTCGAAGAGTGAGGCAGGGTTGGCCTCCTTGCTGCTGACCGTGACAGTGCCCTTGTTGTGGAAGACCCCTCATCAATTGAAGGTGCTCAAAACGCCCTGGCCGCCTGAGAGGAGGGGACAGGAGCGCTCCTGTGCAGCAGTAGCACGTGCTGCTGCAATGCCGATGGTAGTGCAGAAAAGTTTTGCATGTTAGCAGCACTTGGCGCTTTGAATCGACCAAATTCTCCTCGTTGCAGCACGTGCTGTTGCCAAGGAGCCTTTCAATTCGAAAAGGTATTCGATTTGAAAGCGTACAGTGTCCGAACTGTCGGGAGCACATTAAGACACAGTCCAAGCTCGTGGATAAAATTTGATATTATGGTCAACATCCCGTGTAGAATGTAGAAACCCGGCCAAACGCGGAATCTCAACTTTTCAGAATGAGCGAGAGAAATCGAGCACCCACTCTCTCCGCCCCCGGAATCAGCACCCATTCGCTCCGCCCACTTCAAGGTTTCCGGTCTCAATAGGGACGAGATGCGAAGTAGAATCTAATCGAAGCCTATGTTCTTCCATTTGTTATCTGCCTACCTTTATAATGTGGTTTGCTCCTGCGCGATGACGACGAACGACAGGGAAAACAGGCCCGTGACAACTCGTCCACGAAATTCACAATCATTGAGGGGCCATAACCCCGTTCGTAGTGGGTTATGGGCGATTCTGGAGACACCCCTGTGATCAGTCCGACATTCTCTCCAAAATAGGCTTTCAAACTGGAAAGCGATTCTGAAGTTGGACTGTGCCTTTAATAAACGATTGCGAGAACAGATTTTCAAACTATCTTCAACTCCTGCAGTTGTGTAGATAAGAACATCAATCTATCGAGCAGATAGAAAAAAAGCGCTTTTGCAACATCACATTCTTCTACTGTACCAACGTAACGTCGGCATGGATCGGGAAGAGACTTCGCGTGCACTGTTGAAGGTTGACGCCATCTCGGTGCACCTATGTTATAGCAAATGGCACCGAGCTTGCGCCAACCTTCACCAGTGAACGCGAAGTCTCTTCACGATCCATGCCGACGTTACGAACAAAGATCAGAAGATAAGCATTGTTTTAATCCAGAAAGCTCCAATGATGGCACCGATTGTAAGCACTTTTGCTAGTGCATCAGCAGACAACTATCTCTGTAACTCCAAAAAAAGTAAATCGAGCAGTTACTGAAATCTAAGGGTAATCTAAGGGTTTGGTTGAATGGTTCACCTACACACCCTGGCCCCTCCCTCAAATGAGAGTCATAGCAATACTAAAGAACGAGCCAAAAATAAGGTTAGTACACTGGGGTGAAATCGTTATAGAACTCTGAAAACCAGGCATCAGCTATAAAGTGAAGGTACGTAAATGCGGAAATCTCGATCCCAGATTCACCGCGGGACAATCAGATAAACAGAATAGCCACTCCAATTTCAATCAGCAAAAAAAAGATAGACCTTCTCTGAATGCTTAAAGAACCCATAAAATAAGAACAATTCGATGAATTCCTTCGAATAAAGCCAGAACGCCTCTTGCATCGGGTCGCTCAACCCAAACATCGAAAGCTTGCCCAAGAGGGCCAAACATCAGAAAGCCTTTAGTTTCTGTCCATGGATTAGGAGAAACGGATCAATCTAGCCAAGTGTGCTTACCGTTCGAAAACGCTATTTAATTTATATCCAGTGGCTCTTTCTACTTCGGAAACACCTAATGCTTCTCGAAGTATATGCTGGGAAGCAACGGAAATATTCAGCAATAAGCTTCTTTGAGTGTTTAAATTTACTTTGTGACAAGTCAGCAAAGCTGCGAAAGCTGATAGGAATTCAATCTTTCTAAGGGCTATATAATAGCCTCCGCAGAAAATCTCGGCAGAGCATGAATGTCAATCTTCTCCGAACTTGGTGAATTTGTAATTAGTCATTTCTCATCAAGCCAGTTTCAGCCATGAAACTATAAATTGAAGTATAATGGGCAAGACTCTATTCAATATGTAGCAGCAGTTTCGTCCAACGTCGATAGCTCTTCAAAGCCAATAAAAACAACAAAATCTGAGTTTTCGAAAAAAAAACTGACAAAGTAGCATAAAGATCAAATTTAAAGGTCGGATCGGAAACCGGCTTGGTATGGCAGAAAAAGAATGAGGTTGCAATGTCCCGGAATTCGCAAACAAATCGATAACAACGCTCCCTCGCGACTTTCCGCAAAGGTTCAAATGCCCTATCAACTTTGGCAGCTTTGGTGGTTTACCTCACGTCAAGGTCTAAGCAGATTTTCGATTTCGAGAATTCCCGCTGAACCTGAGCGTTTGCTCCAGGTTGTTTTCAAGGAACGTGCGAGAACTGAAGAAAAAAGGTCTCCTTCAAAATATTCCAGCCATTTCAGTGAACCACCGCGTCACAAAAGAGTGTCCGTGGTCCACCTTTTAGCCAACGCCCACACATTCTTCAAAACTGCTGAGTAAATATCGGCACTCCGGCCATGATTATCATGCTGCGAATGCCGTAACCCCTGACTTTAGGGCTGTTTTCTGCAAAAGTAAGGACGAATAGTTTGTGAAAAGTCCAGAGCGTGCTCAGCTACGCCAGCCCTTACTATCTAATCCATATTTCGCTAGCAACGAAATTTCACTGGACCTTACCTCTATATCTGATCACTATTAACGGTTTCCTTCAAATTTCAACATACCATATAAATTGAGTAGCACCAAGTTTTTCTCGAAACGGAAAAGAGCATTGGATAGAAAAGAACTTGTGCTTTCGAACAGTATACCATACTTGGCCAAAACGTTTGAAGTTTTCACAATTGAACTGATTCAGATGGCCGACTCAGTGCATATGGAGACAGAGAAAACATCTTAGGAATATTTTTGCTTCAAAAAGACGAAAACGATAAAAATGAGGTGCACGCTATCGCTAACCCCTGTTAGATTAAACATCAAGCAGCAGTTGGAGCCGCTCTCCTCCACCTAAAGCTCGCAAATTCTATCTTGGGAGCATCAGAATAATATAATGTAGCTCTAACTGGCCGGCCATGTTGGATAAAGTGGCTCCAACTGAGAGCAAAGACAGTGCTAAATTTGTTCCAAATGAAATTTACTTCGCATATCCGACTTTTCGACTATAGTCGAATATCGTAAATTCTCGAATACCCGACTTTCAACTACGGTTGAATATTGCGGCTTTTAGAATATCCGACTTTCCAAGTACGGCGGGATACGGCACCTTTCCGAATATCCGACTTGTAATAACTATAGTCGGATATCAAACTTTTTCGAACATTCGACTTTCAAATGAAAAGTCGACTTTTTCATCCGACTCGCATACTCATCCAATCATTCGATTCGGAACAATTATAACGATCGCTTTGGAAATTTAATCCTAGAAAATTGACGGAGCCACGGCAGTCGATCATGATTCGCGATCGAAACCTCGTTATTCGGCAGTGTCGCCAACGCTGCACGACTCGCCGCAAATGATCGCGTGCCATTCATTCGCTAGACTAGATTTTCCGAAAGGATAAAAGCCTTAGTAGTTTTGATCAACATTGGAACAAATTGAATCGAAACATTTATCATAACTGCATGGGAACTTCAAAATAGTCAATCAAAAGGAATTGGTTAGGTCAACTGAACGCGCAAAGCATTCTCTTGGTTAGGAAAAACCCCAGGTAACTTTAAAAAGAACGAGAGCAGCAAAAGGCGTTCGGAGTATAAATTTTTGAAAAACAAGCTCGTGAGCCAAAGGGAAATAATTTATAGGTGCTGTATCACGAAAGAGCGCCGTCCATATCTAAAAAGCTTCACAAGACATTACTCACTATTTATTGTCTAGAGTGTAATTCCTCTAAAATGCCTCGCAATACGGCGGCAGAAGAGAGGCACACACAAAGCGAGTTCAAATGGATGTGTCACGGACGAGTTAGCCAAATAAGGCCACTCGGTTCTCAAAACTGCCCAATAAAACATGGCCGTTTTTATCAAGTACTCCGCTCGTATAATGAAAACAGCCGCGAAACGAAGGTGATAAAATCGCTGATAAAACAGCAAGAACAAGAATTCCCATATTGTAGAAACCACGTGCTGACAGTATTTGTACGCTACCAACCTAAAAGGTTTGCAGCCCACCTTCACATCTATTCCATACAGTGTTGAGCAGGCTGTTGCGCGACTGTTCGATGGGGCTACGACTTCTACTGTTGACCGAAATTTCGTAAAAGTTTGAAAAACTTTTACGATCCCTTCTCTCGGAATGTTAATTTCTTCAGCTTTTTTTTTTTTGAGGGACAAATCGGGAAAATTTTCATAGTTCTGACATGGCATCAAAGGACAGCTTTTGATTTTTTTTCCAGAACTCTCTTTTGTTTCAAAAATTTTATCGAACCCCCCCCCCCGTTGCCCCGAGTCGCAACCCTGCTCAACCCTGAATCCATATTAGGCTGGTCAGCAAGCCTTCACAAATCGATCCATTTCGCAGAACATTTTTTCATTTCCATGAAAAAATCAGACCACAAAACCAAGTCATTCGCGTAACAGAGAAGAGTAATCGCCTACTTATACTTAAAGGCAGTGTTCACGATGAAAAAAGTTTTCGAAATTCCACTAGAACTGGGTAGTGGAGGGACACTCTGTAACGCTAACGTCGAAAGAACGCATGAAAACGAGCCAGGAAGAGCCCCAAAAGAGCCCGAAGTTGCAACTTCGAGCGCATTGAAAACCCCAAAAGCGCATCACACGCCCACCAACGTGAACAAATGAATGCTCGAGATCGTGAGATGAGCGATGATTTTCAATCATTAGCCCCGTTCTTCCCTTCATTTTCAGCTTCTCTCTTTACTCAGGTCAGCTCGCATAGATCGGCTGCAAAAGACGGAAGTTACAAGCCACGGACAACTCGTCCACCATGTTTCCATAGCTCAATCTTTGAGGGACTACAACTCTGTTCCCAGAAGGTCTTGTACGATTTCAGAGACATCATTGGAATCAGCATGGGGCCGTTTTCAAGATAGGCGGGAAAACAGAGAAACGATTTTCATCGTGAATACTGCCTTTAAAGGCTGTCCGAACAAGACTATCCGTCACCGCAGTCGGTGTGCGTGCCAAGCGATCGCAGCGAAGGCATTTTGGACCTGTTATTCGTTCAGCAGGAATGATAAACGACCAGTGAATAATATCCCAGTAAGCTGTTCGTAACCGTGAGAAGGCTCGTCCAAAAATACATTTGTGACAACAGCGCGTGCGGGGACAGACTCATTCGAACGGACCTTACCTCGTACGGCCTCCATACAACACACACATATGTAGGAAAAGGCAAGATTGCTTTCTCATCGAGCCAGAGGAACGTTCCCGGAAATTGGAAAATACTCTTTGGTTCATTCCCCGCACACGGTAGGTGCAGGCGTCAATTATCAGAAATTGTCTTTAGGTACGCAACACCATAAGTTTTTTTCAAGTCGGACCATTGAAAGTATCCCTTTCTCACCACAGTACGTCTCTAAGATATGCACGCACCCCCCCCCCAGTATGTCGATATCCTGCCTATATCAAAGCTGTTACAAAAGATAAATTATTTACAAAAAAAAGTGATCCGGCTCAAACAGTGGACTGTACTACTGTGCAGGTATGGGGGAGTTCGTGTGTATTTGCCTCCGGCTGCGAAGTCGATCAATACGGATCAAATTAAAGGCAGTGTTCAGGAGAAGTTTCACTTTCAATATCTCCACGGTTTACAAAAGGTCTGGTGCACTATATAGCAAGGCATGCTTGAAAAGAACACGAAAGACGCGTTTTTGAGCCAAAATAGGCCCTCACTTGTTTACGTTGATTTTTGAGCGTGGAGGAATTGACCGCTAGAAGGATGATACCTATCAGTGCAATGAAGCGATCAGCTCACTTATCAGCACTTCCTTCGCTTTATCATTCCTGTAATCTGAATCTTCATTTGTTCATTTCAAGGGGGCGGATCTAGAGCGCGGGGTGTGTCTGGGGCCTCAAAAACGCTTGTTTGCAGCCGTTATTTTGCCGCTCCTAACTCGTTTTCTACCGTTCTTTCGACAATGGGAGCCTTGGATCCTTCTCGCCTATCATTTCACTGTGGAAAGTCAACGAGGATGATCATCGAACGCTGCCTTTGATGGAAGATGCCATGAGCGAGCATGCTGCGGGCGGTCAGCGAAGAGGCAGCTACTCACGGACAAGACGATACAATGAGAAGTTCATGTCTAATGGTTGACGCATAGCTAGAGGTCGAAATAAGTTCAAGTCAAAAGATGGCGGAGGTGGAAAAAAGTTTCCACCTATACAGAAATGACTTATGGAACATTCGAAATATTTTAGAGGCTATGTTCACGAAGAAAAAGGTGCACGTTTTTTGGCTAAAACGTAAGCTTTGGGTCCCTTCAAAAAGATTAAGAACGGAAGTGCGACGAAAAACGGCCGGTCAATGGGTGAAAATATCGTGGGCCAGCCAACCCATTGGGCCACTCCGCCCACGTCCTATGACAGTTTCCCTGAATTCTTGATTAGATTAGCGACCCGTTCTTCCCTTCATTATCAACGTCTCCTTTACTCAGGTCAGCTCGTACTCATCGGCTGCAAAAAACGGGAGTTACAAGCCTCGGGAAACTCGTTCACAATGGTTCCCTAGCTGGATTTTGACATAACTCCGTTTCCGGGGGGTCTTGTACGATTCCAGGGACATCATTGAAATCAGCATGAGACCGTTTTCAAGATAGGCGGGAAAACAGAAAAACGTTTTTTATCGTGAACACCGCCTTTAAGACCTAATTTTTTCGGTACGAAAACGATCTTAAACGTATTTTCCCTTTTTAAAATTATAAAGATTTTCTTTGCGAAAGAGATTTACATGTAAAGCTACGATTGGATATGGTTAAGGTACGTGGTGGTGGGCTGAGGTACCTTCGGGCTAAGAGGGAACGACAAAATCGACTATTATCTCAAACCTAGTTCCATTCGGGTTTGAGGGAATCACCGGCTTTGCCATTTCCACATATCTACCGATTTTTCTGGAATAGCTTTACCCTGGGGCTGAAAAGTACCTCAGCCTACTATCCCGGACCCAAACCATGCCAAATCGTGGTTTTACGGGTAGAGCTCGTATACAAACAATGCTATAAAAATTTTATATAGGCAAAATACGTTCAAGAAAAAAATTGTTTCAAAGAAGAGGCGATTGTTCAAAAGATCATTTCTGTATAAGAGGAAGTCAACTTTTTTCACCTCTACCACCTCTGTACTTGAAGGTTTTTTGACCTCTAGCACTGAAAATACTCGACCACAACCCATAGAGAACACTAATATTATGCCAATTTAACGGAAGGAATTGTGCTAGAATGATTGTGTGTCTTTACTGTTACAATTTTATTATAATAATACTAATAATAATACTATTTTCATGTACTATACCACTCTACCGTTCACGAAAACACGAAGACCTTAGGGGGGAGCGTATGGCACCGGAAAATTACTTTTCCTAATTTATGCTTGTCCTGGACAGAAGCACACGATGATCACACTGGTACCTACGTAGTCGCTCAAGGCCCCCGGCAAACAGTGTTGTGCACCCTTAAAAAGGTCCATATTTCCAGAGCAAAAAGTCGGTGGACGGGTTGTCTCAGGCCCATATTTCTTTTCATTCGCAGCTCGAGAGCGAACCAAAATGAGGAAACAGGCCGGGAAGGAAAAGATGAATGACGACGCGGTTGAAATTCATCAATCCATCTAGCCGCTAATGAGTTCGAAAATCAAGAAAAGGAGTGTGGCCTGTGGTGGCGACTGAAGGGAGTCGGGCCCGTGTGGTCACTTACATCTCACTTATTTGTAGGAATTGAGATCTCTCACTTGGCGAGTGTTACACAGGATTGGCCTACTACACGGGCCCTCCTAAACAGGCAGCAGCAACCGTTTATCCACACCGTTTACCGCGCTGAATATTAAAGAAGTTGGCACGTTGAAATATGAAGAAACTTGTAGAACATCTCCACTGGCAAAACAGTGTGGTGGGACACGTATGGATAAACGGTCGCTGCTGCCTGTTTAGGTTTTCTCCTACTACACAATTGCATAAAAACCCCAAAATTCATGTCCGAGGGCGTACTGTGCCTTTAAGGCCTCAAACCTCGCTCCGTACTCTGATTGTGCTAATTACGAAACTTGGTCGGTCGACGTGAAGGAAATTCAAACAGTCAACTATATATTTAGGGCTCATGCAAGCCTAGCGACTCAGCCAAAGTGAAATTTGCGAAATCAATTGATGCACAAATTCAGCGAATAATGACTCTGCGGCAATTCTGCAAAACTGCACGCAAATTGTTCAATAAAGGTTGAAAACACTTCGCTAGACAATTGAAACGTGTGAATATTCCTAAACAACGTCTCGAAAAGGCATGAAGAAACGAATGTATGCAAAAACATGAGAAACTGTTCGTATTGAATCTGTTATAAAATGTGCCAATTTCGAAATTCCAAAATTTGTAAGGAGATCTCGAATAGAGGCCGCTCAGCGGGATTTCCACCAGGGCAATAGGTTTCTAGTTCAACTCACAACCTTCGAAGAAGACCAAAGCCAACATCAGGCTGCGCACAAAAGTGGTCCTGATAGTGTAAGCGTCATTGGAATGGTTGCAGCGTTCACAGCCAATGAAGATTCACTTTGCAGTTATTGCACTTGGAGAACGAATGCTTTCGTTCCACCTTTAGGCATAGATTTCCCTCGCATCTCACAGGATGAAGACGTGTAGAAACAAAGGATCATAGAAGGTCATGCAGATGGTTGGAGATCAAAGTATAAGCGGTACAACAGAAACGCATATTTCACCATGACATTTTACTGCACTTTGACAATTATGCAAACGAACTAATCACACCGCAAAATTATGCAGGCACACAATGCCTATAAGTTTAATATCAGACAGGATATCGGAACCCTACACAGTCATACACGGAGAAAACTTGGGCATTTTCATAGCTTTGAGAACTAAAAAGAGGTACCCGAACGGCAATTTTAAAAGTGCTCAGAAAAAAAAGCATTTCGCATTTAGCTCAAAACTTTTTCTATGGGTTATTTTGAGGGATGATTACAAATATGAGACCCGTTTGACCAATTTTTTTCAAATTTCTCTGCGTGTGTTATTTGGGACGCCGAACACGAATTTGAGGTTCAGTTGCCGGTTTTCGATATATTCGATACAACCGGCAGCATTTGAAGAAATTATAGCAAAAATCATTTATGTACCCTCACACACCTATATATGTACATACAACGAAAGCATGGTTTTCAAATCCGTCGGGATGCGGGTGAATCAGTCAGTGCCACGTGAACGTGTCTTCTTTTAAAAAAGATAAATTTCTGATATCTGCAATCATTAGCAGCGTTATGAACTTAACTAAGATACTGAACTTTTTTTCAAACTTGACACGCAATTTTTGCTGTTGAAAGCATTGTTTGCCCTGCAGATCACTTTCCTTCTCTTGCATTTAGTCAAACAACCAGGCTCGCCTGCCATCATTCACGAACTTTTGGGTCCCTGATTGCACCTCCATAACCTGATCGTCAAAACAAAATGTACATCCAAGAACTCAGAATCCTTGGCAATAATAACCCAAAACGAACTTTTCAGACCCCCCAGCCATTTTCATGCGGCCAAAACTCTACAGGGGCGCGATTTCAGGACTCCAAACTGTGAATAGACGTGAGAAAAAATCAAAAACGATTCCCAGCACGTATCGTGCAATTAATATACGTACATCAATCCTTAGATTTTTTCTCGATCAAAGAGGTTTTTCGATTATTCGAATTCGAGCGCATTCGATTTTCAAATATGTTTAGTGTTGACCTTATTCGACTTGCCGATTTAGGATATTTTCTGTAGTCGGCTTCTTAAAACATTCGATTTGCAAAAACGTTCGGAATTTTATTTTGTCCACTTCTCATTTCGATTATGTTTGAATTTCCATTTTTTCGTCTTTTCTATTTTCGATTGAGTCGACTTCAAACATATTCAGAAGTCGATCACGATTATTCGAGTAAGCGACATGCGTAGAGCTTTGATTATGCTTCTGCAGAGCTAGAGTTCGAGTTGAACTTCTGAAGTCGATGTTCGAAATTTTTTCTTATAATCGAGAAATGATTATACTCGAAATTTGATTCTTATATTCCATTTTGTATTTTTTGGCATTTTCCGTTTCAAATATGCTCGAAATTTGACTTCTTTGATCATTGGACTTTCGATTAGGTCGGAGTCCAACATCCTCGCGATGCCGATCGCGATTACTCCAGTCGGAGCAGTAAAATCACCTAACATTCCCTCGGATAATAAACGAAGTCTCTTCAGCGAAAAAAAAAACAATCAACTCCACTTAACTAACTCGAAATCAAACTTCAAGCGCTCATTCGAGAAAAACTTAAATAAAAAAAATTATTTATTATACATGGTTCATCTTTCTCCCGACCCAAACTTATATGCTATTCATCTCATACGATAGTATGAATACCAAGAATCATGAATTGTTACAAGCTAGGTTATGAAACCTTTTTGATCAATAAGAACCACATTTAATCGCGAAATCCAAATTTACGGCTTCGATTTCTTCTCGGAAAAAAATCGCATAATTTAACCAACTTCATTTTTCTAGGTTTTTCTTACACAATTCACTAATCAATGCAAAAAATGATATAGAACACCCCGACTCTGAAGTGAACGTGGTTACCAATTAGGAAAGCAATCGATTTAAGACTATTACAAGGTAAAAATCAGCTAATTGGTAGGGCAGGGCTGGCGCAGTGGAACCGGATGCGAGGGGGCGTTATGGATAGGCGTCTATGTGAAGGCACACTGAAAACATCGCACATGCTGAACCGCAATCTCCCATGAAAAGACCAAGAACCATGGGTGGCATCAATGCCTTTCATACATAACAACAACTGATAACACAGTCATGAATGAAGAAAACACCGTAAACAGAATGGACCACGATGTAATTATGCCGGTGCCAGGCTAAGACGCGGGGAGACTTTGAACGGAAAAGCATCAAAATACGGGCAGACTCAGAGACCAGAAGTGGCATATCAATATCCATGCAATCATGAACACTAGCCCTCGAATGGTCAAGTTGCTTTGAGTGACATATTGATCGTCAGTTGCTATCAACAAACAGCTTCAAGGTCTGTCACTTCTGGCGAATCAGACATTAATCTTGTCGTAAATGACTCAGGTCGCTATTCAAGAAGTGCAAAACCACCACGACCATGCAATTATTCCTTCAAAGCAGCCATAAACGAGACCATTCACGGGGATTTGCATAGGAAGCTTGATTAAGATGCACTTTCCCGAAAACAAAAAGGAACTATACATTTGGGAAAAAGGAAGCCGATCCTTTCTAGAAAGATTGCAAACATGATGAAAACATTTGAAAGAACAACAAAGATAACTTGATGCTCGAGAGATGCTGAAAACACAGCACGCAAAATCAGTTAGTCGATTAGAAAAATCAAAATTGAGCAACGAGTTACCTACAATTTAGAGTGAACTTGAAAGCAAATACTCAATTCTAGCCGAAGTGGGAAGACAGACATATTGAACAAAAATCCAGCCATGTTCTTAAGGAAGAAAATGCATTTGCTTGAGAAGAATCTTGACAAACGTACACTTGGGCATCGAATAATTTCGAATCATCAGATGAATCGTGTTTTCTTTCCATGTTAGAACGGCTTTTGCTGTCTATGGTTCTCAGACCACAAGTAAGAGGGAAGCTTCTCATCAGTCAGGTTTAGGTAGAACTCGTCTCACTCATTAAATCAAAACCATCACTTATTCGAAAAAATAGTCGACTATTTTCCTGAAAGAACTGACACTTGCGATTTCGTGAATGCATAAAATTTTACTCTGCCATTAATTATGAGAAAATATCCCCTAACCCGATGTCTAGAAGCCGACGGCAGCTCAAGCTATTCTGACATTGAAGAGAAAAATGGATTTAACGGATGATTCGAATTTTTTCGGTGCTCAAGTATAGCCTGCATCACTCTTAGAAAATGTGAATGGGAAACGCTTCGATTTCGAATTTTCTTGAAAACAGGGTACGCCCCACAATTCGTTTCTAAGAATCCTGGATGAGAACACCATAGTTATCCTTCGGTTCCGGACGAAATTCAGTGTGTGTCATTGCGGACTCGCGCTGCAAGCACGCGGGTTTTGTACGAGCTTCTGCGCCCGCCCCTCAACAATTGTTTATGTGCTGTTTTTTTCATTTTTCATGGTTTTCATTATTTTTAACATTTTTGAGCGGTTTTGGGTCTGTAAACTCTACGTTTGTTATATAACAATCGCATGCTAAAGTTTTAATTTCAGAAATAGCGGGAATCGTCGGCAACGAACAGGACCCGCCAATTTCCTACGATTTTCTTTATTTCGTGATGTTAACCCAATTGGGACCTGTATTTAGTGTTCGTTCCTGACTTTTGACTCCTCTAGCAAGGTTTTCATTGATGGCAAATCTTTTCAGAAATTTTCTACTGTTTCGGCTGGCCTGAATCTCTGCGAAAACTCCTTCATGCGGGTTTTTTTTCATTTTGAATATTTTTGTTCGTGACTGCTCTTATGATGTATGCTCATGTTGTTTTACTTCTCCAAAACCGTTTTTCTAGAAAACGGGTCATGTCCGACTTTATTTGTTGAGGATTCCAACGCCGATGATTCCCGCTAATCCTAAGACTAAAACTTCGGAAAACGGTCGTTATATAACAAACGCAGCATTTGAAAAACAGTAAGTGTTGGAAAATGGAGCGAGAAATAGGAAAACCTAAGCTAATTTCGAAAAAACTCACATAATCAGCTGACGAGGGTGAGCACAGAGGCTCGTACAAAACCGATGCGTCGCGTGTCCGCAGCGCGAGTCCGCAATGGCACACACTAAATTTAACCCAGAACCAGAGAATGGTGACAAGAAACGTACAAAATCCGCAGAAAGAGAAACGGGGTGATTTGAGATATTTGACCCCGTAGGTACTTCACGGATGCACGGAACCAGGAAAGTGTTGCCGTCGTTCACGGCTTAAGCCAACGTCTACACTTTCTATACGGCACGTCGCACAGATCATCACCGGGTGACCGCTAGGAGACAAAGGCACTTGGCGAAAAAGCACACAAACCCTAGTTAATCATCCGAAAAAAACAAAAGTCATCACTGCCTCTAAGCCCAGAAGTTCATCGCGAAACTGTTCTCTGCATTTTGTAGAAAAAAACACCTCCAGCCAAGCATATGTTAGGAATGGAGACACAGCATGGAACGCATGTTCAGGTTGAGAAGCAATCGGTCAGGCATATGCACAACATGTGACATTCGCAAAGAGGGGGAAAAACCTTCATGATATCGACGTTTTAGCCACCGAATATGTTGGAAAGCTGAGCAACTCCTCAGCAGCGGAAATCCCCGAAGAAAGAGAGTGGGATTAAAAGCAGTGTTCACGATAAAATGAATAGGTATGATGGCTGTTCATTATCTTCAACTACTGATAATGATGGACGACACTGTAGCTTGTCCTAGCCAGTGGAAGAGCTCAACAGCTCCTTGTCATCTTTCATAATTGAAAACAAACACTGCCTTCAATGTATATCACTAGATGAATGGCAGAAATCGACAGCAAAAATTGACATTTACTCTTAAAGCGGCTGTTCTCCAGGGATATTCAGGATATCTACCAGCGTTGAATCAGTACTTCAGACGCGTCGAAAATGCTACGCCGCGATAGTGTCAGGTGGCATCTAGAGTTCTGCGAGCTGCGACGCATATATGCATACGGCTACGTGCTCGCAGCGTCCTCGCATGCGGCAACAGGTTAGGGGACGGAATTGCAGTTTTTTACCGCACTGCGAGAACTCTCGCAACTGTGAGCGCGGGTACAGAAAACTCTCGCAGAAGGCTTTCACAGTCTTCTTGCACTGCGAAGATGCTGCGAACAATTTCAAGCTCGCATTGCGAGCTGCGAGAAGAATTCCCTCGACTATTTTTGTCGTAGCTCGCACTGCGAGCACTTTTGGAATCATCACGCCTTGTGCCAACTTTGTAATGGTTTCTCTTAATTTTTTTCAATGATTATTTTTAGTTTTGCTTTCATTAGGCCGTTTTTCTCACACAAAACATTAAATAGGTGAGGGTAGATTGAGATTTTTCTCGACGAATTATGAGCTGAAAATCTCAGGAAAAAAAGTCAAATTCAGTACTTCATTGTTTTTTGTTGTAATGAGAATTACGCCCATTAGTGAAGAGGCTAAGGGAGTTCCAGTTTAACTTCTAATAAATACTATTGAAAGCACATTTCCCAAATTTTTCATTCTCAGTCCAACATTTTTTATGTCCTCGCCGTTCACCACTTGACCCCGCAAAAGAGTTTCAAAACAAAAAGAGCCGATAAGAAGGAGTTTCAAAACAAAAAGAGTCGATAAGAAGAAGAATCAGTACCGATACAATATCGCGCCCCACGGTCACTCATGACCTGACTCAAGTTGACGCAGCGACTCATGCTGAGCTCTGACTCAGGTTCTCGCACTACCCGCAGCTGGCAGAACTCTATATGCCGCCTCAAACTTATGAACATGTGCAACCATGACGAACAATTAAAAAAAACGCTTGTAAACAAACCCGTTTGCGTATAATGCATCCAGTTGAGCATGATTTCTGGAGCTCGATACCACCTTGTAGCTACGTATCCAGTCATTTCGTGGTCTGTCGCACGGGCAAGGCCAAAGTCAAGAATCTGAACATCAAACAGGTGGCCAATATTGCGATAACCTTATTCAACTGAAACCAGGGAGTTCTATCCGAAATTTAGGGAAGCCAAAAAGGTTTTCACCATGTCACAACATTGCTCACCCAGAGGTCTCAACCCCTTGGGAAAAGTCAGGAGACGTTTCGAGCTAAGGTTAAAACTTGTAAAAAATCCAGGTTTCCAATCCAGGGTCAGTATAAGGTGAGCGGCGCCTTTCACCGCCCAATTATTGGAAACAGCTCAAAAATCAGCACAGGGCCCCCGCAAAACCACTCGTATCGGAAAACAGCTGCAAAAATCAATCTGGACTGTTTGATGGAGATTAGAATTGAAGCCGTAATAGACTCTCCTAATCAATATCCATTGTGTCTAGTATGTCTTCCTTTAAAGATCTTAATGGCTAGACTGTTTCGCAAGGAAATACTAACAGCGGATCATCGATTGTTTCTAAGAAAATTGGTGCATTGGAAGGCGATAATTTTATTTATATTCAGCAAATACTGGATTTCTTGAGAATATGTTCTTTTCAATTTTTCAAAGACGTCAGTCACAGGGAAACATATCCTTCGCATTTAAATCCATTTCGCAAGTATCTGCTTTGTTATGAGGGCATTGGTATACTTCCTTGTAGCTGCAGCAACAGGTTTCAACAACTGTAACCCATCCTGTCTGGACCAGCACCGGCGCCATAGCAGGGTTGGCCGCGGGAACAGTTTGCATGCGCTCGTCGTGGCGAAGGGTCGTTGAGGCGTGTTGTAGTTTCAAGTGGCGTAAGACCGGGATCATACTACCATCGCGCAGATGCGTGAGAAAAAGCGGTATCGATTAGTCGCCGCGATATTGCGCTTTGGAGAGAATCGATTGTTTTGATGAGCACAAAGGCTGTTCATGGAGTGAAATGGGATATGATATTCAACCGACAACGGTTGGCACCTCCGTTTTCAATCGCATTTCCGAAACTTTGAGCAACTATGCATTCATCCAGCCTATAGTGACATTTATTCCATCAAAAAAACTATTCCTCCTACAATTTCATGCAAGAAGACGAAATGAGAAACAATATCGATCACCATCAACTTGTCTGCAGATACGCGTATGCAGAAATGTAGGTGCACAGAGGTACGGGTAAACCTATGCAGCGGCGACAACTCCGCTGTCGTGTCCTTGTTGTCGTGTCCGTCGCCGGCTACCGGCCTGAAGTATACAATACCGCCGCTATCCAAGGGAAAAATGGGCAAAGTGGGCATCTAAAGCGTCTTTCGACCACAACTCGCCTCAAAAAACTCCGCTTTCAATTTTGAAGACCAAAATGTCCATCGACCACAATCTATCTAATTATTTGAGATGAAATTGCAAATTTTCTATGAAAACGCTTTTTTAAGATGCAGTTAGTTATGAATTTATTAATGTTATCACAAGATAACGAGCCCATTCGATCAAAAACAACCGTACGCGATCTCCAGTATGGTCAAAATAAAAATGTATTTCGCCCCAAAAAATATCGTTACTCCCGAATTTCGCAAAATGTTTTTGCATGATTGACTAGATCACGACATGCTGTACATTTCGGCGTTTTTGAAATTGAAAACGGAGCACTTTGAGGCGAGTTGTGGTCGAAAGACGTTTTAGTTGCCCACTTTGCCCATTCTTCACTTGGATAGCGGAGGTATTGTACAAATATCCTAATGATTTACCCGCACTACACTATACTTCCTTATCTGAATGCTTCTCTTCTTGGAATGGACAAGAGTCATTTCAAAAGTCTTTGCTTCGTTATCAAGAAGCTGATCGGCTCTGCGAACATTCAACACAAAATGTCAACGCACTGGTGGAACGCCCCCATGCTTTTGTATGAATATCTGCATTCGACTATTAGAGCTGCATTCGAGACTCACTTTCCTCTCCCGAAATCTATCCTGTCGTAAATATTTCCTGTAATTTAGAGATACAGTCCAACCTCAGAATCAATTTTTCGTTTTTCTGCTTAACTAGGGAAAACATCACGCTGTTCGCAATGGTGCCTTCAGAATCGCTCAGAACTCTTAACAAACGGAGTCATAGCGCTCCAAAAATTTTGAATTTGAATGACGAGAAGTTCGCAGACAACTTGTCTCGAGCATGTTTTTTCTCGTCATTCGAAGTCACCGTTCTGAGCCAGACCACTATGAAGCCAGCCCAAAAACAAATGGGAGAATATAGTCAAGAACATATGAAATCAACCGCGCTTCTATTCCCTATTGTGATAGAGAGCTTGTCGGTGGGCGTAACGCTCTCTTTCTTTCATGGAGGAGTGGTCGTCTTTTTCCTCGCTTTTTCTCGCTTATTTGTGCGAATTGATATTTCGCGCTTGCTATATACGGCGACTGCAGTATAATATCGAACATCACCCCTGAGGTTGGACTTTGCCTTTAACACATGGGAACTCTAGTTTTGAATCGTGTTCATTCATACTGACCCCATTGCCTTCTAGCGAAGTTACGTCAACAAAGCAAAATACCCGCTAATAAAACGGCTGGAACTCTGAAATACCTTCCAGCATCAGCTGAGTTTGAGCAAATATACTAAAGTGCAAGTCTCATTTTGGGCGGTCTTAGAACTACTTTCACTAAGAAAAACCTTTAAAGTGTACTACTTTTACACCACATTTTCCTTTTTCTGTGTTTCCATTGAGCTTAGGAGTAGCACAGTGATCTGATTTTTCCTCTCATCAGTCTGTATATGTAGATTCCCATATACCCAATATATGTAAGACATATTTTGTTTTTTCATATTCAGGTGATGTTGCAATGGATATTTCCATGTGGATGATTCTGTTCCTCATGTTTGAACTCCAGCAAAGTCTCCTATCCAAATTTCCTCGAAATACTAATGTGGGTGTTCTTGAATAACTGAAGAATAAACTGTTGATATTTTAATTTATCACTCAAGATCACGCCTCTTCTGAAATGTGCCTACTTCCCTACTTAACCGAATTTCCAGTGGTTTCAGTACTCTAGCTTGTTCCCTCTGCGTTTCTTGATTACCAATATGTTTACGTAGGTGAGGCTGACCGTCAGCCTTAACGAGGCGAAAAAGATGCCTTCTCAAGAGTCGGCAGAATTGCAGACACCGGCGAGTGGTCGCGGAGCGTCAGCCTTGCAGCGGCGACGAAAATGTTTTTAAAAAAGGTCTGCACAGTTCAGGTCGCGGCGTTACTCGCAGCGACGAACAACGATATATGATGCAATATCGATTAAATTCAGCGAGGGTAGCGATATACGCGTCGTGGAGGGCGACGGATGGGTAGCGCAATGTTTCGACGCCGCGGCGGCCCTGCTCAAGGAGTCCGCAGAGTTTCAGCGACCGGCGAGAGGTCACCGAGCGTCAGCCTTGACGCGGCGACAAAAATGTTATCGAATATTATCATCGCGGCGCCGGTTGCTGATCGCTGGCAGTGGCGCACGGCTGTCGCGGCGTCAAAACACTCCGCGATACCTCCCCTTGTCGCCCTTCGCGCCGCGTCGGTCGCCCCCGCCGCCAAATGTAATCGAAATTGTATCACCCATCGCTATTTGTCGCTGCGAGCAACGCCGCGACTTGAACTCTGTAGACCCCTTGTCTGCCAGCGAGCAGCAATCGACGCCGCGACCACTCGCCGGTCGCTGCAACTCTGCAGATCCCTAAACATTAATGTCGCGGCGTCGGTCGCCACTCACTGGTAGTGACGCATGCCGTCGCGGTGTCAAAACACTCTGTGGTGCCCTCTCGCCGCCCTTCACACTGCACCAATGGCCCCAGTCGTCGAATACAATCGCATTACCCAACGCTGTTGGTCCCTGCGAGCAACGCCGCCACTTGATCTCTACATGCCCTTGTACATTATCGGCGCAGCGTCGTTTGCCACTCTCTGGCAGTGACGCTGGCGTAAAAACACTGCGGTGCTCCCTCGTCGCCCTTCAAGCCGCGTCTATCGCCTCTATCGCCTAATGTAATCGATATTGCACAACCTACATAGCGCCGTTCGTCGCTTTAAGCAACGCAGCGACTTGAACTCTGCGGGCCCTAGTCAACCTGTACCATCATATAAGTGGTCCAGCGAATTCCCTAACCAGACTACGCTACTCGTGACTGCTGCCTCGAAATTGAGGGCACCAATTTATTTTAAATTGCGGTAATCCCTTCTCCGAAAACTATTATTCAATTCGAATGAGCACAACAAACCTTCACTTCACCGATTTCGTTCACGGCAATATTAGACGGTTTTAGATCCCTGTGCACAATTCCGGCAGAATGAATATACTGAAAACTGAGAATGGTAAGCCACTACAGTCGAAAACTTCCAGTGCTAAATTGCAAACACTTACCTTGAGACCTCTTAAAACCTGATAAATCAACGCTTGGATTTGGTCATTTGTTAACCGCTGAATTTTTAATATATTCTGTAAGTCTGAGCCAATCAAAACAGATACGAAATACCTGAAAACTCTCAGAGTAAAATGGTGTAAGTGGGGATTACTTGCATGTCCACTTGTCAAAACTAAATCTCATCATACCCAGCAAAATAATCTTTTAGATCAATACAAAAATTAGGGGTTTTCGATCAATTCTTGAAAAACTCTCAATTTTCCCACCCTCATTCCACACCAGTGGCCGTATTCATGAAACTACGGGAGCTTTCCGGAAATTTTTTTTAGAACCAGCCGATGTAATGCGGCGGGCAAATTCTGGATCATCTCGGGAAGCTCCCGTAGTTTCATGAATACGGCTGCAGAACACTAGTTCGGCCCGAATTCATGACTCCCATATCCCCTTACAACTACATATGAAAACCTTCTTAAAGGCACAGTCCAACCTCAGAATTCTTTTCCAGTTTTTTTTTTGCTCAGTTTGGAGAAATTTTTGAGCTGATCAAATTGGTGTCCCCAGAATCGCTCACAACCCAGTACGAACTTGGTTATAGCCCCTTAAAGATTTTGAATCCGGACGGTGAGAAATTAGTGGACGAGTTGTCTCGGGCCTGTTATTTCTCGTCGTTCAAAGCCATCGCGCCGGAGCAGATCACAATGTGGAGCTAGACCGATAACTAATAGAAGAATGTGGATTTTGACCAAAATCCATGGCGCGCCTCGTCCCAATTCAGACCGGAAATCCTGAAGTGGGCGGAGCGAATGGGTGCTGCTTACGGGGCGGGGGGAATGGTGGCTCGAGTTTTCTCGCTTATTCTGAAGAGTTGAGATTTGACGCTTACCAGGGTTGCTACAAACAGCGGCAGGACCGTAATATCAAATTTCACCCACGATCTTGGACTGTGCCTTTAGCTTTCACGCACAGGGTCAAGCGCGGTTGTGCAATTTCTCAACGGGTGGCGAAGAGGATCTTAAAAAATTTGAACCAAAAATGAACATTTCGTGTAGAACTTGCATGAGTTTCAGCTCAAAAACAAAGCTACGAGAGGAGACTGTTAAATTATTTCTTGTTCACTAATGGGAAGGTATCGTCGCTCCGCTACCGTCCGCTTTACCTGTTCACATAAGCGCCGGAATTTCGGTCATTAAAGGCAGAGCCAAAGCTCGTGGGTAAGATTGGATATTATGGTCCGGCTGTTGTGTGTAGTAATCCTGCCAAACGCGGAAACTCAACTCTACCGAATGAGCGAAAAAAATCGAGCACACATTCGCTCCGCCCACTTCTGAGTTTCCGGGCTCAATAGGGAGGAAACGCACCATAGATTTTGATCCAAATCTACGTTCTTAAATTCATTATGGGTCTAGCTTCATAGTGTGGTCTGCTCTGGTGCCATGGCTGCGAACGGCGAGGAAAAACAGGCCCGAGACAACTCGTCCACGAATTTCTTACCGTCCGTGTCCACGACTTTTCAGGAGCCATAATTCCATTCCTTGTGGGTCGTGAGCGATTTTGGAGACACCATCGTAATCAGCGAAAAATTCTCTCCAAGCTGAAAATTTGGAAAGCGATTCTGAGGTTGGAGTGTGCCTTTGAAGAAATATGGGGAACGTTTTCTGTTCCACATATGGGCGAGCTATCTCGCCAATTTTCTGATAAAGCAGACCACGAGGAGATCTATGCAGTCGATGTAAAAAAGCAGAAAGCACTCACACGTTATTTAAAGTCGTTGCTTCTGTATCAGGAGTGAACACATCAATCATTTCCAATACATTTGGATGCTTGAGTGTACGAAGCAACTTCAATTCTCTAGAAACACACAATTTTCATGACACGACGTAGGAGTCGTCGAGTGATAAAACGCGTCCAGTATATAGTTGCGGAAATAAAGAGAGCGCGTATTGCACCCACTACAATGTTCCTGTGTCCTGAAACATTTTCAAGCAATCGAAATCTGTCTAGTAAAATCCTTTGAATGTCAGATGCGCTCTACTAGACAGCTCCAATTGCTCGAAATTATACAAAGCTCGGGATGAAATGACGAATTCGATAAGCGCACCTAACAGAGTGGAGTCCTAGTTGAGCAAAATGAAGTACTTCGCAAGGATGCCCATGCTAGTAGTGGCAAAAACTGTGCGCTTCTCATGCCCAAACCTTGATCCCAAAATGTTACAGGCTCAAAACGGTAGAGCGTCCACAAAAATTGAATTTCTTCTTCTACGCTATAAGGCGTCCTTTATAACTCCATTCGGCCGAAAAACCAAAAACAGACTTCATATTCATGCTCAGCATTGCAAATTACCCCCAGAGATTGAAGGTTTGGACGAAGAAAACTTAGAGATTCTGCTACCAGTAGTGTTCTCGCAAGGCTCGGACTGTGGAAAAAAATTAAATCATTCTGCTTCATTCGCGTGCGTATGTGGAGCGGAGAATATAGACAGCGAGAGTGGAGGGGAGACGGAGGGAGCAGCATCACGCGAGCACGCACGCGCAGTAGGTGATGGGAATGTCGTTTTTAAGGCTCTACTCATATTCAACGCCAGCCCGTCACGCGCGGATGTGGCGTTAAATAATGCATGGTTTAACGCCAAGCCCGCGCGTGACGCCCGCTTCGCCATGGCGGCGACGGCCGCAACCACTTTTTCATCATTTTCATTATTAATCCATCCTCAACTTAATTCCGTTCCATAACAATTATTTCCACTACTATTTTCTGCTATCATAGTGAATGCGTGTACAGATTTTGCTTCTTTTGCAAAGTAGGGGCTCACATATGCACTATTCATACTCCTCAACGCCAGCGCGCGACGCGTTCCCCGCGCGGGCGCGGCGTGGGAGTATGAATACTTTCTATGCGCGTCAAGCGCGTAGCGCGCTCGAAAAGACTATGAATACTCCAGCGGCGACGCTCTGGCGTAGCGGATTAAAAAACACCTTAACTTAGCAGAGCAAGCAAAATCTGTAAACGCGTTCACTATTATGGTTGCAGAAGATAGTACTGGAATGAATTATTACGGAACGAAATGAGATTGACCTTGAATTAATAACGAAATGATGAAGAAGTCGTTCCCCGCCGTCGGCACCATAGCGGAGCGGGCATCACGCGCATGTCGCGCGGGCGTGGCGGCAGGCCATTCATCAGGGTTGAGCAGGCCGTTGTGGCGATTTTCAACGCCGCCACGACCCCCCACCATTTTCCTTTTCGTAACCCAAAATTTAAGGACCCCCCTAGGACCAAAAAAATTCTAGCTTTATTTGGAGTCAAAATTTGAAGAAAAGCGAAACTTGTGGCAGTATTTTTTAGGATCAAGTTCGGTCGCGGCTGACGTGGACGCGTATTTTTCAGCAAAATTTTACGACCCCCCTCCAAATTTTCATTTTTTTACCAAATTTCCAAAAATTTTACGACCCCCGTTGTGGCCAGTCACAACGCTGCTCAACTCTGCCATTCATACTCCAACGCCAAACTCGCACGTCACGCACGTGACGGACTGGCGTTCAGTAGTATGAATGACACCTTGATCCCCTCTGCCATGGCACCACCTCCAGAATCCCTAGTCTCCACACCCGCGTGACGCGCCTAGAAAATATTCATACTCCAACGCCACTCCCGTGCGTGACGCGCTGGGACTGGTATGAATAGCACCATGAGAAGATACTTCATTTCGCTCAACTTGGATTATGCTGAATTGATCTCCTTTGTAGGTCAGCAACCGTAAACGGAGGACGATTTGCAACTCGATAATACACTGCAAAATGCCGGATAACCCAGAACACACCTATATGTCCTTTTCGCATGTATAGTGCTCTGGAATGGTCGGATAAACTTTTTCACTGCAACTCTTTCTCCCGTGCGAAGATCTTCGGCTGTGCTGAAACACTTTTTTAATTCGCAACTTGAATTTCAGATATCTCGAATGGAGAAAAGTGGCCTCCGCCAGGTCGTCCGGAAGCAAAGCCTCCTAACACCGGTCGACCGAGGTTGCTAACTAATCCACACGCGATTCAGAACACTTTAAGCCTACCACAACAAACAGCTCCAGGATTCATAAGGAATACCTTGAACTCTGATGGGATGTTAAGAGCCTACCCCCTTTCAAATCAATAAAGAATCAATCTAGGAAGGAAGTAGGAGATCATCTCAGGTAACGTGCTCGTTCATGGAAGTAAACGATAATGACCACTCTCGAGCTACCCTGAATCTGTCCCCAGGCTACCCAATCGAACCAGAAAGCATAGAACCCGTGAAAAAAAAACTGACGAAGTTCCGAGATAAGACCGTTGGAAGCGACTGAACCAGGTCCCTCGCAACTCGAAGGATGTTAACATTTTTTAAATGCTCTTAAACTAAGAAGGGCAGATGTCGTGAACCATATAACACAAATAGTGTTGTGCTGCGTATCAATTACCAATGTTGCATCAAGCATGGCGAAAATCCATTGATCTTAATATGCTTAGAAACCACGGGTGGCGGAATTAAGCAGAGCATAGCATCAAGGGAGCCCCGATGTACACACGAATAGCATTGATACTTTGCGTTCCTAATGGTGCATTTGCGCAAACTCGGCGCACGCATCTTATAACACATGCGCACGGAGTTTGCGCCAACACACAATAGGGAAAGCCAAGCATCAGTGGGACTAGTCTCGACTGTACATAACTAAAAACAATTGCTCACCAAACAACTCCATAAGCACCTTCACCAAGAGAACGCAGTTGACCATACGTTGTCGGAATTACCCATCTCGTCCTGTTCAGCTCAACCTTAAGATGGGCAACAGTTGAAGCGATGGAATTGGCAGAGAACAAAATGTGGATTACTCACCTCATGGAAGCCTATAGGTGGCGGACGTTCCGGTGGTGGAGGGCCAAAATTAGCGAAGAATACACCAGGCTCTGCGGACGTCATCGGCCTACGTCTCGGACAATTCATATGGCTCAGAAGGGCCGAGCAAGAGAGAACGATTAATCTCGCCCGAAACCGATGAAATGCACTCTCGCCAAAGGCCAGAGCTTGCCTGGTTGGCCCATTCCTTTCAATGTCTGAATAATATAAATTGCGCTAATGATATTCAAAATTTCACGCTCGGAATGCGTCAATGCCAACAGAATCAGCCTTTCATCTATGGTCGTGCCCAGGGTTTTCGAAGGTTCTCAATGATTCATGCGCTCATGTAAAACACAACGAACACTTCGGAGATTTGATTGTGGCTTGATTTAAAGAGAGCCCCGAAACGGGAGAATGCAATGCAAGAGACCCTGAATCTTGCCCTTAGTTACACCCGAAAAAGCAAAATCATGTCTCAATCCGTAGGCATTGGCGTGCGTATCGCGCTGCTGTTGCGCAAGCATTTTTCACGCGCGCGTCCGCTCGGCTGCAGACAGCTGACTGATTTGTGTTATATTCCCGCCAACCTGTTAACAGGACCGAAAACGCCGCCAGAGCCGCTCAACACGCACGCTAACAGCGTGGGCGGGCAGTCTCATTCAGACTAGTTTTAAAGCCTATGAAACGGCAAAATTCACATGGTTCCTACGCGTGCTGGTGCGGGGCGAAGGTTAGAGACAGTGAGAGAGCGAAGGGCAGACGGAGACCCTTGCGTCGCGCGCGCAGCTGGGCCTCGAATGATGTGAATTTCGACGTTTTATAGAGGGTACACAGGTCTCACCGGCCAACTAAGAAAAAACTTCGGGAAACGAGCGAAAGTAATCTATCCAATACAGTGGATCTTAGACCAAAATGGTCGAGAAGGGAAAGAGAATCTGCAAAATATTTATACAAATCTATTAGTATTGCATCGAGGCCTACGAAAATATGAAAGTGAGCAATTTATGTGTAAAATGTCGTAATACATGACTAAATGTGTCCTTTAAATCGTATCACCATTCACAAATCATACCGTATGTTCTTAACACGCACAACAGAACATCAACTGAGATGTAATAATAAAAATACACATTATCACCAGAAATTAGTCCTAATACGCAACACACTTTACAACAAAAAATACCTATTAATGATAGGGAACAGCGTTTTTCGAATGCAGATTTCTATGAAAGAGGCTATGAAAGGACAAACGCACCAAATAGACGAAATATAGGAGCCGTCTGCATCCATAATAAGGTAATCGTGGAAAAAGTGAAGAAAAACAGTGAAAGGTTAAATAGACCAGATCAATACTCGGAATATGAGGGAATCTTGGGTGAGCATTCGTCTCCAGTGAAGTTCTGGATTTCCTGCCAGATAAGACCTGAAACAACAACACCTAGCGGGGAAGTAGGACTTTTGGAATTAAAAATTACTTTTAAAGGCAGCATTCACGCTCGCAAAAGCGAATGAGATGGCGGCACTAATAGGGGCTCATTCAGCCTGCACCAGAACGCTTAGATTGTTTGAAACGTCATCAAAAAATTGCTCAAACGATCTCATTTGAGCAATCCTTGGCCTCCAAAACATAGAGCCCAGCTCACTTTCTTGAAACCCCAAAACTCATTAACACAAACACCCTCCAACTAAATGCTTAAATACCATCATTTTGACTTGTTTTTGACGCTTCCAACTGCGTATCTGTTCTAAAACACGCCGTACGACTCTTCTGACTTCGCTATTTCACCCATTTTTGCAAGCGTTCGTATTGGCTGCCTCTTAAAACTCCAGGAATTCGCAAAACCAAGCCTGAACTACAAAAAAAGAACTACAAACCAGAATTCATTTTAATTAGAAACCTGATTTTCACATCTTGTTTACAAAACTGTTCTTGAATAAAAACATTGTTTAGAACTTTTTTTTGTCATGAGACGTTGCATATCTTACTTCCATCAGGCACATTACGCACAAAAATGCACAATATGGTGAACTTTTAAATCTGATCTTTATTTCTGAGCATCTTTGATGGTTTGTAATAAGTTTCTAGATAGCGAAAAACCCAGGCTTTTAAAGTTGAAACCGCATTTGGTTTCCCTGGAGGTTAGGTAATGGCATTGAACGGAAATTCTCAAAAGACCGTGATTCGCGTTTCTCAACGGAACTTGCAAATCTGCACTGTCTCTGCCTCATAAAACGAGTTCCAACTCCCGAGGCGAAAATTACTTATGGTACGTGAGTCCCTAATTACAAGTATGTATTTTGTCATGTAGCGAAAATTTCCACGAAGAATTCAATTTCCATCAACTCTATTGATTTTCAAAAAAAAGAGATCGATGAATGACCAAATAAATGCTATCAGTGGGGACTTGTCTGTAGTATTCAATTTTAAGGATTTGTAGCTGAAACTGATTCAATAAGGCCAAAAGGACCGAGGTCGCATTATCACGAAATTCGTAACCCACGAATGCTAAGCGTCTAGTCCCAAAATGAATTGAATGCCCTACCAACTTAGACAGCTTTGGGATGCTGCTATTAAATTATTTAGAACTATAAAATAAGCTCTGCGATGAAATTTTCTGCAAGCTTCAGTACACGATTTGGGAAGCACCATATTCCACTGGAAGCGAAGATTGGGTATAAAAATCTGCGCCTTCGAACTGTATAAACTATTAAGTAAAAAATCCATGCCACATAGTAAACAATATATAGTGTCGTTGGTAATTTTAATGTCCAACGATCTGATATGTTCCAAAAGTACGCCATTAAGCGAGCAACTGCGGACAGAAAGAGGCCGGATATCAGAAAGAAGACGAGGAAGAAAGGAAGCAAAGATTATAACACATTGCGCGATCATAAGCATACCTGCCCACTCGGCTCGTGTCCTGCTTGGGTTATCATTAAGGTCGAATGATGACGTGGCCGTGGGTTCATCTGTAGCATCTACAAAATCGGCGAAATACGGGTGCGCCAAGGAGCCCTCCACGGTAAGCCTTGAAATCACTACTCAGTCCACTTGCTAAAGATAGCTGGGATCAAGTTCTATCAGGGATGTTGGCATACCTCTTCTCAGGGTCCAACACAAGAATTTTATCCAGGAAATCTACAAACAATGGAGGACAGCCTGAGAAACGCTTCGAAAAGTCTTGGCGCTCGTGATGGCAGTACGACTCTACAACACGACGAGTAGCAGGGCTATTCGCCTCAATCTGAAAGCGCATGATGTGACTCGTCGATTGCACGGATTACAGTACTTGTGTAGGTTAAAAAGAACAAATAATAAAGAACTAATAAAAGTAGTGTTTTTGCGGTAAACGCATCTATTACTATCTCTTGTGCCTCAATAGTAAAACTGCGCAGTATCCCGCCCCGAGCTGCAGGTTCCAAGAAGTTAAAAGCGTTTTTCAAGCTTTCGCGAAAAGGCAAGGGTACAACCCATCAGGCATTTTTTAGGCGTTTCACTAAGTTTCTTCGATTTTGCTCGAAATTTGTATGTACGGTTTAATCAGGGTACTGAAAACGAATTCGGGGTCCAGTTTCCGAAATTCTTAGGTTTACTGTAAGTTACGGTAGCTACTCGGGGGCAAAACCTACCTTAGTATTTTGAAAATCTACAAACGGACGTTAAATTCGAATTCTCCACCCCGAATAACCCCTATATAGAAATTTTAAGTCACATCTGAGACTTACATGGGACCACTTTGAACGAAAAATTGAGTAAAAAAAAGGTCTTTTGAGAATTGTGAAGGGCGTAAAACGAAAAAATTTAGGATTTTAAAATTTCACTCAGTCCTCACGGGTGGATCAAAAACCACCAAAACAATAGGTTGCGGTGCCATTCAATGCACCCTAACCTTACGAAATCCGCAAAAAACAGGGAACGGACCTCAGATTCATGTTCAGCGCACCAATTTACCCCCTGGGGCGGAGTTCGGGCGAAAAGAAATTTCGACCTCTGAACTCCCAAAAATCGCATTGAGTCTCATGGGGCTCCAAAGGTCGCAAAAAAAATTAAGACCTAAACTTCGCTCTTGGAGGTTATTTAAAGTGCTCATAACAAATCTGAGGTTAGTTTATCGATTTTCGACAGATTACAGCAGATTACGGTGGATATATGGTAGTTGGGTCAAAGTCTGAGTTGACTCAAAATTTCTGAACGGGGGTCATTCGGGTTGCTGAATACGAATTTGATATTTATTTGTCAATTTTCAAATTATTAAGTTAGCTAGGTTTAGGCCCTCTATGACATGGCAACTACCGTAATCTACAGTAAACCTCAGAATTTCCAGAAATGATCTCTAGATTCGTGTTCAGCATCCTAGATTAAACCTACACACAAGTCTTGAGCCGAATCCGATAACTTTTCCAGACCACCCTAAAAATTCCCTGATGGGGTACCCTTGCCTTGCCGCGAGGCTTGGAAAAATGCCTGTAACTTCTCTTCAGAGTGGTTTCTTTTTTTTTCAAAGAAGCTGCAAAGAGCATGCTCGGATTCTACGTCCAAAATGGCTTCAGAAAGCTACACTTAATCCAGAATGGCCAGGCTGACTAAAGGTAGCTCTCTCGCGGAGTGCGTTCTTGAAAGAGTGGTTCTGTTCTACTCAAAATTTTGGAATTGATAACGAAACACTTTTCTTGAGTCTTTGAGCCATGCGCTAAAGTATTAGGTTGCTTCAATGGATTTTGTAGTTTAGGTAAACCCACTTCTGTTTATAATAATTATTTCTGTTTGAAAAAAAAAGATTGGTCATTGATCAATGAACAAGCCCACGAAGTTTCATTTTGTCCGAACTTTTTTTCCAGCGTCATATATCAAGATAAGTCCCCTGAAGTGTTTCTCCAAAATAAGGACGTTTTTCTGTGGCATATGTGGGGGAGAAGGGTAAGGGTATTCTTGATATTCTAGCAATTGTCGAAACCTCGGAATTTCTATAGTTTCTAACATTGATGTGAACAGTTCTCCGTTTATATCACGTTACCTTTGCGATATAAACAAAGAGGTATAAAAAACAAGAGACACTGTCAAAACTCAAAACAAGTAAGGTGAACACATAGAAATGTCATTACTATCAGCCATAATGCAGTAATGATCCCACAGTACTCGAACCATCTTTCAATTGCTTTGTAATCCAACGCCTAACCGGCTGAGCCATAGTGTGATGCCATCCCATCCCGACTATCTCATTGCAATGATCGGTTGTTCTCATGCAACGAGCATTGTTCAGGGGATCAGTGAACAAGTCATAACTTAAGAACCTAGCTAAATTTCATCTCCAAACTTTTAGAAGAACCTTTTCAGATAATTTCAAGGACACTGTATAGCTCACATTTGTGCTACGTCCTCCCAATCCAACGTTCTGATTTATTTCTTCTTTTGCCGTTTTTGATCTACCCGAGAGGACTGAATGAAATTTCAAAATCTCGAAAAGTTTCTTTCTAACTCCTTTATAACCCTCAAATGACCATTTTTCAAAACTCCATTTTTCGTTCAAAGTGGTCCCTTCTTAGACCAAACAACCGTATACCCACCGTAACCTACTGCAATCAGTCAAAAATCGATAAACGGACTCCAGATTCGTGTTTTGCACTACAAATAACCCCTAGAGGAATATTTTGAGCCACTTCTATAGAAGCGTTCAAGTCGTCAAAAGTCACATTTTGCCCTCAAATTTTCCCCCGATTAGAAGCTTCAAACGAATTTAGTCGGAAACTCTGGAAAATCGACAAATAAACCCCAGATTCGTAATCAGCGCCCCAAATAACCCACCTTGGAGGCTTTTAAGTCAAATTTAGAACATTTTTTTAAAACGCTCCCAGAGCCCTCTAATAAACGCCCGACCGAAAATCCGTACAAGTCCAAAACGCTATCAGTTTGTACAAAGTTTGGAAAATGCGACTTCACCTAAACTTCGCTCAGTGGAGGGCGGGGGGAGTTTTGAGCGCTGAACACATTTACCAGAACCCTTTCCAAATTTTCCGAAGACTTTTTGGGCTTTTTGGGAGGTAAAAAAGCACAAAAACCACTTTTTTAAGCTTGTAACTTCTTGAAACCTGAAGCTCGTGGCGGGATCCTGCGCGGTTTTACTATGGAGGCCAAAGAGATACTAGCGATACAAGTCGTTTTTGTGGATGCGCTTACAGCCAGAAACACTTCCCTCGTAAGTAATGAATGTATGGAAAAAAGCTCACCTTTCGCATAAGGTCGTCATCAGGACTTCCACATAGCTCAGTGATCATTTCATACTGCGCGTTAGCTGAAGAGGTGGAAAATTAGGGGTCAGATTGCTGATGGATTTATCGCAAGACTCACTGTCTTCTCCAGGGAAGAGAGGCTTTCCTAGCATCAGCTCAGCGGTTATGCAGCCCACAGACCAAACATCAACTAAAACAGCTAGATCAATTAATGCGTCAACACCCAATGGATCATCCTCTTCTGGTTTGCGTAGTAGTGCCCAAATGAAAATGAAAACGGAAAGATTCTGGCCATTTCACGAAAGACGAAACTGAGGTCGTCTCTCGCTTATAGTCGACTCTGTACATATATACGTATGCAGTACACCAAAAAATTTCACGATTTCTGAGGTTCGGAGAATTTCATGAAACACACCCATTCATGTTTTTTTTCAAAATCTAGGCCTGATTGTCTTATTTCCATAGAGTGGGAAGTTATCTTCTGTGATTAACCTGCAGTTTTGTATACGCAGATCCGACATCTACCGCGCCAAATCTTCATTGCGGTCATCGCCAATACTATTAGAAAGAACAGCCGGGGTGTTTTTTTTTTGGAAATCTCCCTTCTTTTGTAGTTCTACCAGTTACCTCGAATGCAACCTGTACAATGTAAAAGAAGGAAAAAAGTAAAAAAATTGAATCTGTACGGAGGAGAGGAATCAGGGTTAAAGACAGATGTCGAATAATTCAACAGAAGTCACCGCCTACGAATTTGCCTAGTGAAATATCAATCGACGACCAACATGCCTGCACTGTGTAACGGACATATTGAACGCTGATCTGAATTAATAAAAGGCCACGTGGGCTGATTGAAGCTACCGTATCCCCGGGAAAGGAACACACGGGTGTACTACTTATCAACCCCACAACAAATGAGGGTTTATTTAAAGGGAGGTATTCAAATACAGGAAGGGGGGGGGGTAGGCGGTGCTCTGATTTCCGACAAAGCATTTCAAAGGTAAATATGAATGAGCAGGGTATACCGGCCACATAAAGGTAAATAATCATTCGACAGAATCACTATAATGTCTCAAAGTGATACAAGAATAATAATCAAATCCCTTTCAAAATCATGTCTTCGAGAATGTGGACTTGATCTGTCTACAGTGTCATCCCTCTGAAGCGTCGCGTAGCAACTTAAATTTGGAAGAAGAAGTGATATATACGCCAGGCTAGTTAAAGTCTGTCAAAGTGAGACCGCCCAGGCCGTCGGTGTGCGTGTCGAGCGCCTCAGCTGCAGTCCTTTTTTGAGCGAGCCTTCTCACAACTGCAAACAGCTGATCGGGACATTATTATTTGTCTAAAATTCCTGCTTACCGACTTGCATGTTCGAAAAATGCCTTCGCGACCACCGCACGGCAGGCTCGCCGAACGTGTGGGCATATAGTCTCATTCGGACAGACTTCAGCTAAAAATTAGTAAGGAGAGTGGGTAGGCGTTTGCGTAGGCTAGGGAACAGTGTTGAGTCCTGAAGAGTGGTAAAGCGTCAGGGTTCCCAGAATCCCTGAGAACCCTTGAGAGACATCTCAACACACCCTGTAAGGGAGATTTGGTAAATACTGCTGAAGGCCGAATTCCTCACAAGGTTTCGGAGTCGATTGTGAGTGCAGAACAGCATTCAATCATCTTTAAACGTTTTTTCATTCCATGCGAATTATGAGCCCAATAAGAAAAAGGAAAAAAATAGACGAATCTCCACACGAAAATTGCTCATCGCAAAATATCAGAATTATGGAGAGGGGTCTTAATATATGTATATGGAGTGTTTTTTTTTCACCCCTGCCGAAAGGGAGGGGAGGTTCACTTACTAGGGCTTGTCTTACTAGGGATTTAGAAAGCCATGTTTTAGTTATTATAGGTTTGTGGCAATACAGAAAATATCAGTGCTCGAAATTCTCTAAATGCCTCCAGAGATTTCAAAAAAGGGCATTTTAATTGCTTCGCGAAAGGGATCCTCTATTTGAAAAGAATTTGTTTCCGTTCATCGCGCGCGTACGTTGCGTCTCCTTCTCCGCCAGACTTTCCCGCCGAAGGCGAATCTGCGGTCTCTTTGTTGCTGGACTAGAGTTACTAGGTTACGGTCGACATAATGCCTCTTAAAGGCAGCAGACACGCTCGAAAAAGTTTTTGAGATAAGCACGTTTCTGGAGTCGCATGGCTCCTAGTAGACTGCTCACGCCGTTGGAGGCGTCAAAAACGAGTCAAAACTACTAAATTCCAGTAATGCAAATCGAAAAATTTCTGCAACCCCGCCCCAAAATACAAACTCGTCCTCTTAGATTCTTCGAATACAGACAATCTGATTGGTTTTTGATGCTTCCAACGAGGTGAATGTTCCAGTACAGGCTGTAGGAGTATATCGGCTTCTCTATCTCAATCGTTTTGTTGTATATTTGCGGTTTCAACAGCGCGTGGTAAAACTCGTCCACTTTCACCCGATAACAAAATAATCGTTATTCCTCTATTTGCACGCGGTTTTCGTTCGTTTTTTCGTCAGTTCCCACTACAACCAGCTCCAAACCTTTGATTTATGTCATAAAATCGATACCTTCTTCGAGCGTGTCTGCCGCCGTTAACTGACGTAACACGCCTTAATATTTCGAAAATCGAAAAATGGACCTCAAATTCGTGTTCGGCGTCCCAAAAAAACCACAGAGAATTTTTGAGCCAAATCCGAGACTTTGACCGGGCTACAGTAAACCAACCGCTACATAGTGTTATCTGAAGAAAATGAATAAAGTGACTACAGATTTGCGTAAAGCAGCCCAAATAACCCCTATGAAGATTTTGGGGCGATTTCATCCAAGCATTCAGAAAATCGTCAGAAATCGCGCTTGGAAAAAAAAATGTTCCCCATTTTAAAGCTTCGGACTAAATCAGCCAAAATTTCAGAAAAATCTACAGATGAGCCTCACTTTCGTAATCAGCACCCAAAACAATCTCTAGAAAAAGTTTTAAGCTAAATCCAAAGCAATTTTTTGAACACCCAAAACTTGGCATTTTGGTACCCTTTTCTCTTCGAAAATCTTAAAAATACACACTTTTGAAACTCTCATTTAAATCTATAAGGCGTTTACAAAATTTTGAGAACGGCACAGGACTATAGCTACGGCATCCAGAACATGGTTTTCTAAAACATCGGGTGTAAAACAACCTCTAGTTAAGGAAAAGGGGGGGGGATGTTCAATCACAGGAAAAAAGGTATATTCTATTCGATCATATCGGGACTATTTTGCCTTCCGACAGGAGTAGAAAAAGTAAGCGAGAGAAGATCAAGTCACCACCTTGTTCATTGTACCCATCGATATTCCAGTAAATGACTTCAGGACTGCGATACCATCGAGTCATAACGTACTGCGTCAGTGAATTATCCGTGCGCTCCAATGAACGTGCCATACCAAAGTCCAGCACGGTCAGGTCACTATCGCACGTCAATGCCAAATTACCAGGCTTCAAATCCCTGTGAATAATCTGAAATAGGCTACTTAGAATTTCCCTATCAAGACAGGTCACGAATCCAATCACTCACATTTGCAGAATGTATATATTTCAAAACCCTCAAGAGCTGATATATTATGAACGGAACGTGTTCGGGGGTTATATGCACCCTACCAGTCACTTTCTGATCATGAAGAATTTTTACAATGCTATCACCCGCATAGTTAGTCACGACGTACCTGAAAAAAGCTATCATGTTCCAAGAAGAATTAGTCAAGCTCTGATCAAGCATAGACTCACAGCTCCTTAAATTCGTGTTCAACATTATTGGGAGTATAGAGGTCGATGGCTCGAATCACACCATCATGTCGCATAATTTGCAGAAGTCGTATTTCTCGATAAATCATTCGGGCCTGAAAAACAGCACGGTACACAATATTGAACAACAACACCACTTTCAACGACAAAAAACCCTCTTCAAAGCTGTCACAAGGCTACTAGGCTGTCATGAACGTTTCCGCCACTCGACTTCGTATAGCTATAACTTTGAGCGCTGGTCCTTCGGCCTAGTTTAAAATACCGCACGGAAGCGCAAATAAGTTCTTCATCAAAGTTTCTTCTGAACTCGAGAATAACCCTATGATTCCTGAATTATTTGCTGAAATAAACGAGCAAATATTCAGTCCTGAGCATCTTTGAATGCTTATTTGTTTTTACCAAACCACAAAAGCTGTCGAAATTTGTGGCGCAATTAAACCTCCCTAGTGTTAGATATAAACAACAGCGAAACATCTCCATGAAGCGCGATTGTTTTTTTTTGCCAATTCAGTAGATTTGCAGCTTCGCACTTTTTCTGCCTAATCAAACCAGCTTCATCTACAAAACTTTGAAAACAGTGTACAAGATGAGGATCGCATACTACATATTTCTCAAATTTTCTACGCAGGAAGGTCCAGGAAGTATACGATAGTAGCAGAAAGGCTCGGCAAAATCTTCAACATTCGGCAACACTTGAGAAAACCCCTAAAACATCAAATTTTCGCCCCCTGAAAATTTCAATGCTAGAATCACTCTAGGCAACTCAACTCCTCAACAACTGTTCCTTCAGAAGGACAACACTTCCACGATGTGACGGGCTGATCCGGTGAATCGGCTGATCTTTCACCGATTCTCCGGCCAATTTTCGTCGTTCTTCTTTCCTTACATATCCTCCGTTTCGGAGTCAAATCTACTTCCGCTCATCGCGTCCGTCTACGCGCGTATGCTGCGTCTCCTTCTCCCCACACAAAATTCTCAATAAAAACAGAATTGATGATACCCAATTGATAAAGGGTGGGGTATAAAAGAAATGGAAAGCGGCGTGTCTTCCTTCATTCACACACCGTCTTTATCCACAGTTCAGCGGCTGAAGCTCTGAACAGACTAGGGAGTAGGAAATCAGCCTCGACAGTGACAAAGATATCACTATATAGGACCCTAATCATGGAAAACTCTAGAAAAAAACACTACACTTCTGTGAGAATTTTGTGGTGGTGGCAAATTATACACGTTTGTAAATTTTACTTCCAAACAGGATACCTAAGAGCTACCAAAACATGCGTGCCTGGGTAAAAAGGGAAACTTTTTCATCGTGAACAGTGTCATCAAAGCGAAGTATTACGGCCAAGTCAAAACCCAAAAATATTTATTCTGTTACATATCGATCTTTTTTCCACAATTGATGGAAATGACGAACGTCGAGTTTCCGAAAAATAATATCCATAGACGACAAAATACATACTAGTGAGTGGGGACATGCCCATTATGCGTACTAACTGTCTATATCCTAGCTCCCTAATTTTGAGCCGGTCGAAGTAAGGCTTAACGGGCTTGTCCTGTCGAAAACTCCTTTTTACTGTTATATTTTCCCATGAACGACCGCTCCGCTGCTTGCTCCGCACGGACTCATCCGAGCAAGCTAGGCTTTATATTAAAATTAAATTTCGGTCCGCAGTCGCGGACAACCGCTTTTCGCAGAACGCAACCCGATTAAAATGGTGCTAGGGCAAAGGTTAATCGTGCCAAAACCCGGTGGTAATAGCACGATTTCGCTGGCACTGCGTGCAGCAGCGGCAATCCGCAACTGCAGACCGGATATTCACTCCGACATGGACAATACCTTTGAAGCTCGGCAGCTGAAGCTAGTCGGACTAGGCAAAAAAGACCGAAGTTGTGAATTCACAAAAAATCAAAAACTACGCTTTATGAAAAATTTCCGCAAATGCTAAAACTCAGTCCTAGAACAGTGATTTCCAACGAATAATTTGAGACCTATGACGGATTTTTCTATCGTTGCTTGAAGCTAAAGAGTCGAGTCTAGAGATTACCACGGTTATCTCCATCCCGAAAACAGCATTAGAGAGAAAGTAATTTGCCTTTTCTAAAGGTATATCGAACCTGGAAAAAGAATCAACGCTAAATCTTTTGAAAGTTCGACAAGTTCAAGCGGCGGGAAACTTTCGTCACAACCAAATATATTATGCCTCGAATTCTGGCTCCCGGAAAGCGCATAAATGCAGTGATCCATGAGCTTGAAAAAGGACAGACCTGAGCATTATCAGCGAAAGGATCCCTGAACTTCTTTACAGCTACATCGCGAACAACGCCATCTCGACACATTACAGTAGTTTTGCTTAAAAAAGCGAATTCTATCAGACAGAAGCGCCCGTGGTTGAAATGGAGAAAACAGAATGGTCTGCACCTACATGACATTCCCGTACGCTCCTGAACCGAGGAATTTGATATCTTCCCGAGAAGTCGAATATCCCTCCGGAAGCGCGAAATTCACGGTATTTACTGGCACACAGTTGAAACTCCGTTGAACGGGAAGGTGTTCAACGGGACTTCGGGCCCTTGAGGAAGCCGACTGGGCTTCCATCGTCTGCTGTTCCAGACTGGGCGATGTCCTTCCAGACTCTGAAGCCAACGCAGCCACCGGTGTTGGCTCCTCCGATCCATTCAGTGCGTCATTTCCCTCTGGATCATCTTCGTGGGGAGTCGCACATCCGCTCTGAAACATGAAATGATATTGTATACAGCTGTGACTTTTACCCTGATTGAGGAACCACCTATATTTAGCGTGGCTCTTCGCGAGAAGTACGGAATTTCATAAATCAGTACTGTTCAAAACAGACATTACCAATTACCGTTGGTTCGTCACGTGCGCTCCCCTCCACCATATCCTCTACAGGACTCTCCGGGAACACAATTGGTGCGAACTTCACAACGATAGGATGTATGTGGGTGTGGTCATCGATGGGAGCTGAATTCAGAAAATCCATTACAGCGTGAACTGTCTATATTCTATTTTAGGGGCAAGATTAGACACAACGCGGGATTACACGCTGCGTCGCTTAACGAACCGACAAAACCAAAATCAACTGTTCCCACCATAGCTATCCAGCACACATGGCCGACCCTGAATCAACGCTATTTGACGCCTTGTGGCCTGCCTGAACTGGTAACTGCCTATATTGATGAAAACAGTGATACAGTTGGGTGACGCTTAGCAGCTCGAGGCAACTTTGCGTCTAAAATCAGCCTAGGTACCTGTAAATAGTTGGAGGACCAGGAAGGCTTGGAAACTTGGGCGACCTAAAGTGGGTCGTGAGTGTGACCTTCAGATACACAAAGTATTTGTCGAAACTTGATGATTTGGTGGGGGAAATATTTTCAAAACGCTGCATGCCGCTAAGTATCGACTAATTTCGCGTTTTGGAAATTCAGGCCTGCGGCCAAACTTTCTTTCCACTACTCAGAGCTGTGGCCCCCTTCTGTGATTATAAAAGCATCAGCCTAACCCTGGTCGGGCCTACTGCATGTCAGTCGGGAATCCGCACAAGTTCGCACGTCTCTGTATCTGGATGCTTTGCCATAGGAGATGAAGTACGGCTTCGTTGCGCACAATTAGGCCCTTCAAGATCGGTTGCTTCCACCAGCCATAAACCGACTGTAGGCCAGTTGCCAGCAGTGTTCGATTTCAACTTAGCGGTGACATTCACGGCGGCTAATTACTGTTATAGTTCTATCGCCGAGCGGTAAAACGACAAGATCTGCATAATTTCGGCGGGCGGACTAGTCTGCATCCTCTTTGCATTTCTAGCGCATAGCTGCTCACAAAGGAGAAACAAGTGAGAGGATACACTTGCCGGAGCACACCTCTTCGAATCCGGTAGCAAATTTTCGGACCAAGAGGATCTAAATTGCCAGGAAATCTAGCTCTCTTGGCAGTGCCATAGTTCGGGTGTTGGCAATTTTTTTCTGCTTATCTGATCATAAAATAAACCACTCTCAAGAGTTCGTACTGGAAATGGGCATTAAACCATAACTTTCGTGAATAAACTAATATAGTATTATTTGAACCCCACTAATTAGAGGAACCGCATTCAAAAAATTTCGAACTAGTGTTTTTTTTTCTCGATTAAGGACTCAACGAATAAAAGAATGGATTCGAATAATGCCTGTTCAAAATTACCGAAGATTTGAATGAATTCTACCAAAGCCACTCATTTTTTCGAACGGCTGAACGAATTCGAAAAAGTGTACTCAATTCGATCAAATATTCAGCTTTCCGAGTGCATTCAGAATAATTCACAAATATAGCAAAGGTTCCCGAAAAATCGAATGTTTCTATTTGAAAAAAAAGATTATTCGAGAAAAAGGAATGTGGAATCCCGAATGAATCGAATTTTCGGAAAAACTAGCAATACCATTTCCCGAATAAGTCAAACGAATCGATTATGCGAGTCAATGTACTGTGTGAGGTTAAGGGCAAGCCGCAAACTTTGCACAGACGCCCTCCATCACGAGAAAGTAACCCGGACGGATATTTCAGACCCCCGCGAAGCTTAGCGTTGAGGCACTTCGCTGTTGCTAAGCCGTAGATGCTCTTTACAACTTGACCGCCTTCATGATATCCGTTCTCTCCAAAACTGTGAGAGTCGGGAGGGATCAAACCAGCTTCTCGTATCACGTGAGCAAACGCATTTGTGGCGATGAAATTCGGGGCGCAATCAAATAAATCAAAAACTGATCGAAAACCTATATGATAAACTGAATATTCAAATAAATTTCCCAAATGTTCATCTGAACCTCATAGAAAACACGGTTTCGAATTTATTAGTCTATTCAAAAGAATCTCCGAGGTTTAATTCGAATTTATTTATCCATTCGGAATTTTGAAAAGAGGCCGTAGTTAAAAAATTTACTTAATCGTGAATGTTAGAAAGGCATTATTCAAATCGGTTCTTCATTCATTCGGAAATCTTAAAAAGATCACATTTGTAAAACTCACCACTTCAATAAATTTTAAACGATGTTATCTAAACTATTACTTCATTCGGGCAGATTCAGAAATGCACAAATTCAATTACTGAATTATTCGTTTTTCGAAATCTAAAACCGAACACCTATTTCTAGAATTAGGAAGCCAGTGCGTAATTGCCTCTTTCCGCGGTATTTTTATAATCCATATCAGGGCTGTGCGTAATTACTAATTATGATTTACGAATCACGGGCGTTTTTGGCAATTAATGGGCGATTTACGATTTACGAAGTTTCGGACCAAAACCGTAACGAATCATAACAAATCGTAACAAAACGCGGTTGAAGCAACAATTCAAATTCTGCGGTCTAGTGCATATATAAATTTAGCACTTTTTTCACACCCCTGATATTTAATTTTTCTTTCCAGTTTCAGCTACCTTAGCCTGGCATTCCCAGCCGTGCATATTCAGCAGTAGAGTCGGTCATGGCGAGATGTAATCGTTGATAACGAGATTTAGGTACGAACGACCGCTCCGCTTCTCACACTGGAGGCCCAAATTTATTATTAGGTTCCAACCCTTCATAGCTCCACATGCCATCTGGGTCGGTGAAACCGAGCTTCATACCTATATACTTCCTTGGAATGCTCTCGCCACATGATAAAACGACGGACGCAGACCTTCGGTGGAGCTACAGTCGATACCGCAGCAAAAATCCTGTCTGCAATTGCAGACAACCGCTGTTGCAACACGTAGTGCAAACAGAATCATGTTGGGACCACGAGGTCCTGGATCGATTGATCATAGCCCAAGTACGACTATCTTCACGCTCTCTGCTAATTTGAAAAGCGGTCGTTTGCAACTGCGGACAGCCATTTCATTCCGAAATAGACAGTAAATATGGGGCTCGGCTCTAAAAACGTTGCTGGCTCACGAAGCAAATAAAGGTTGGAGCCCAATATACATTTGTTGCAGAATATTGCGGAGATTCCAAAAACAACATTCCACACGCATTAATCTTTAGCGGTCTAAAAGATGCAAGCAAAAACTGGTATTTAGTTTATTCAAATCTGCTAGAATTCGGGGGGCGGGGTGTGGGGGGGGTGTTTTCCTTACCTGAAAACACCATGCGACGTAAAAATTTACGGGGACTCTCAAAATAACCTTTCCAAAATGCCGGTCCCCATTCGGTTTGGAATATTGTTCAAAAATGTGACCGCAGAGTCACCTACCTTTTCAAAAACGTTTTCAATTTTTTTCTAAAATGAGAATTTGAGCAAATTCTAACTGCAAATGAAACGAAGATTAAGAAACTGTTTAATTTTGATAAAGGGCTCGGCACTTTTCAGGCCACTGTCTTTACCCAAACAAACTTATGCTTATGGGGAGTATGCCTATAACTACGCTTAGAGTAACGCTTCAAAAATGTAGAGGGCAGACTCGATTTCTACGTCAAAAAAATGGTTCTGTGATTGTTTATCCCCTTTGAGATGACAACCTTATCAAAGCATATTTCCCTTAAAAGATTATTCTAAAACTATCGAACCGTAAATTTTTTCTCATCCCTGTGTTGCCCTCCTAGATGATTCTCCATTTTCTTTTTCTATTCAAAAGTTGGGCGAAACATGGCACAGCTTTGGCACTTGATTAGGCACAGCGTTCCCATTTGTCTATTAAAGTACTCCTCAAAAAAGTGTCAATTTCAAATTCAACCTCTCTCGATATGGACATCATCAATGAAATGCTGAGGTGTCTCTACATCGAATGAGGTTTGGGATATGTGTGGGTTCACTACTCAATATCAATTACGTATTACGAATTATAAACTACGAGAAATTCGAAAAATTACGATTTACGAAATTAAAAAAATCAGTTACGCACAGCCCTGATCCATACAAAAAAAAAGAAATCGGACATAACAGGAGTTCAACTGAAATTTCACCAGGAAAGCCCCAAAACGGAAAATTGTTCAATCTTTGACCTCGCTGGGAATCATTCTTTTATATTCTACCAAGCACAGAAAACGATACTGGTGAAAAACTGTTGGGGCCACGCCGAACAATGGGGCTCCCAATAGTATATACTAGACTATGTTATAGTCAAGAAGATACAGTCCGTTGCATAATTATAGGGACACCCATTTTCGCGAATACTGTTTTAACGTATCTTGGCCTGGGCTTAGCAAAACTTGATGAAACTTTAACATGTTAGGGCATCACAAACCTCACACTCTAGCTTGAGTTTTGGATGTACAATTTTTGAATACGAAGTTTATTTCCAATTTTGTGGCATTAATCCAAATTAGGGCTATTTCTTCAGAAAATGTTCATAAAAATTAGAACACCCGTGCCACTTGCTTGCCATAAGAAGATCTTCAAAACCGTTGTAGTACAGATTTATGCGATTTCGCGCCTGATAAGTATCTCACTTCGACGTGAATGAAGAAGGATGAAAACTGTGTGTCAGTTGAGCATTCCAAGAGTCTATACAGTGCATGTCCTTAAATGGTTCTAGGGCGAATAACTTTCCAGGATTTAATTTTCGAAAAAATGCTCCATTTCGCTAAATGTTTGACTTCAAAAAAATGGTGCAATAAATCATTTTCCCACAAAATTGTACCACGGTTTTGAAGGTCTTTTTATGGCAAGTAAGTGGCACGGTTGCTCGAATTTTCATGCACGCTTTCTGAAGAAATAGCCCTAATTTGGATTAATGCCACCAAATTGGAAATAAACTCCGTATTCAAAAACTGTACATCCAAAACCCAAGCTAGAGTGTGAGTAAGGCGAGGTTTGTGATACCCTACAACATGTTTAAGTTTCATCAAGTTTTGCTAAGCTCAGGCCAAGATACGTTCAAAAACAGTATGGGCGGAAATGGGAAAATGGGAAACGAACTGTATATATACTCGGAATTTGAAGGTGATAAACATGAACACATTACATCAATACAAAAGCATGTGGTGGATCTAGAAACGGCGATGCCCAGAAACCAAAACGAGACGGCCACTACAGATGGCGAGGAAGCAGGGTGAAGGAAGCAATAGCAAAACAACCTCACAAGCAAGCGGTTGAGCTTATTTTGCATTTAACAACAACATGTTGCAACCGGCACACGTGTTGGTGAACGAAAATCCATATAACCTTGGCAAACAGCAACTGCAGTGGCATGAAGAGTGCGATGAGTCATCACCTTATCACGAACACTGCGGAACAAATAGGGCGTTTTTTGATTCACACGAATACATCCGTCCAGAACACTTCCACTTCCTTTTTTTATCTAGCATTTAGAGCAGTAAAAGGGGAAATCTAAGTGAAGGAAAAGAACGGAGAAAACCGAAACGAACCAAACTTCTGTTTTCGGACACGGCGAAAACAGTTGAGTGAGTTACCCATAAGCGGATTGAGACATAAGCACCAAACAGCAATAACACAACCACAATCACGACGATCACTTCACCGAAACGAACTCAACTGCAAAAGATAAGACGAAGTAAAATGATGGAATCGCGAAAAGTATGTATTATGACAGACACCATTTACAAACAGAAGATACGGTTATCCTTAAAGCTTCTTTGTAAAGACAACCCGTCAGCCCAGAGAGCGAGGAGCATCGGACCAGTTCGGCAGGTCCAATGCGACTAGCGCGGCGAAAGGCGCCGCGTTCACTTTGCTGGAGAGCAGCGCGCTTCGCATTCATCCAGCCGAACTGGGCCCGAGGCTCCTTGCTGTCTGTGCATTCGATGAACAAGCCCTTAAAGAGGGAACTAACAAGGGAACCATTTCTAGTCAGGGTGGCCATTCCGGATGGAACATACTTCCCAAAACCGTTTCTCGCGTAAAATCCTATTATGGTCTTCGCAGCTGCCTACACCACTCTGAAAAAAAGTTATAAGCGTTTTTTTGTCGGATTTCCGTACCTATTGTATCCTCTGTAAAATGTCGTGGCTCTCACGACTCATGGCGCGAGCGGCGTGCGTTATTCTGCTCCCTCCGTTTGTCATGCGCTCTCTCACTGTCTCTAACCTCCACCCCGCACCAGCACGCGTAGAAAGCATTAGAATTTCGCGGTGTTGTAGCCTTTTCCTCCTAAAACGCACACTATTCTTTGGAAAATCCGGGAACGGACCTCATAATTGTGTTTAGCGCCCAAAAATACCCCACTGCGAAAATTTTTTGTGAAGGCACATTTTCCAAGCTTTGCTCAGAATGATAGCGTTTTGGACTTAGGATTTTCGGTTGGTCGTTTATTTATACCAACTTCAAGGCTATGAAGGCGTTAAAAATGTTACACATTTGACTGAAAATCCTCACAGATGGCTTATTTGGGGCGCTGATCACGAATTTGGGATTTACTTGTCGATTTTCCTGAATCTCCGAGTTGATTCGTTCAAAGCTTCCCATCGGCGGAAAATTTGAGGGCGAAATGTGACTTCTGACGATTTCCGGAACGCTACGACAGAAATGGCTCAAAATGTCTTTCTATGGATTATTAAACATGAATCTGGAGTCCGTTTATCGATTTTTGACAGATGACGGTAGATTAAGGTGCGTATACGGTATTTTGGTCAGTCTTAGATTTGACTCAAAATTTGTATACGGGGTTATTCGGGGTGGAGAATACGAATTTCATGTCCACTTGTTCGGAATTCTAAGGTAGGTTTTGCTCCCTAAATGGCATGGTACCTACCGCAACCTACAGTAAACCTCAGAATCTAGACAATCGAACTCCACATTCGCGCTCGCCACCCTAGATTACCCCCACATACAAGTTTTGAGCCAAATGCGATTTTTTTTCCAAAACACCCTAAAACATTTCAAGGGACCGCCAGGCTTTGAAAACCCGCGTCCAACTTTTCGCACAGGGGTTTCATGCAGCTACTAAGACCGTAATGGGATTTTACGCAAAAAAACGGTTCTAGAAAAGTATTTTCATTCGAAACGGCCAGGCTGACTGATAGTAGATCCCTTGTGAGAACCTAACCTCCAAAATGTATACCCCACACTGAGCACCAACCATGCATGAGCGGAATCTTCTATTTTCTGCTCAATTATTGCCATTTTTCTGTTTTCTGCAAAGACGGAAAAAAATTGGCAGAAAACAGAAAAAAAGCGCGATCTTGTGCCAAATTCCATAGGTTTATGGAACCTCGCTCGCAGGCTCTGCAGTTTCCTGTCTCGCAGTGGTGTTTACTCAAGCTGGTGCGGTGTAGTGGCAGGAAGCGCTGCTGTTCGCTGCAAACTTTCGAGTTCGATCCTCGTCCAAGGTCAACCAAACCTCATATTCCTCCGGGGTCCTCGAATTGATACCAATTCAGTGAAACTCACGGCCGGTCCGCGGCAGACGGCCGGATGATCCGTACAAGTCGGTTAAGCACCTGTAATGTGCCGCGGACCGTCCAGCTAGAACCGCGTATCGTCTGAAGAGCGCGGCAAAAGCGTCGCGGATGATCCGGTAAAGTCATTTGCTTCTGGCAACTGCCGCGGATCGTCCTGCAAGCCTCCGCGGACCGTCCACGCCAGCCATCTGCCGCCGCGGGTTTACCATTGATGAATCCCTAGTCGGTATGCGATACAGTTCTGACGGGGAAACTTCAATGTTATTGTATAATAATAACAATAAAGAGCTATTAATACCACGTAATGCCCGCTATTCATACCCAAACTGGCCCGGCATTCCAGTCTTTGCGCCACTTTTCGAAATCGGAGCGATCCCTCTACCATCAGAATTGTTTCCTAAAATCTGAAATTCTCGCGACCCCACCCCCCGAGGCACGATTTACTCATGAAATCGAAGTATTTGGTTTTTGAATATTCGGGTCGTTCAGAAAACCGAAATAGCCGATACGTTTGATTACTAAAACTTTCAGACGCCGAAAACTTATTCGGTAGTTCGGCTTAAGCATCTAAAACCTGAGCAATGCTACGATCTTTCCCTTTGGTGAATTTTGTTCCCAAATTTTTGCGACCCTCCCCTAACCTTCATTTTCGGGTAAAAAAATTTTGCGACCCCCCTTCATACCCCCCCCTGGGAAATTTTGAAGCTCTGCTTGACTCTGTGTCCAAAAGAGCAGTTATCACCAAATCATCGTAGAAATGAGTACACTATAGAAAGGCAAGTCTTCTCCGACTGGATTCATGTACTCCTTGCACATGTTGAGATTGTGAACAAGTGATAAGGTGTTATGTTCTCGAGAATATAAAGGTCGAAGAGACATTTTGCACTTAAAGTCTGTCTTTTTTAAACGTCTACACTTCTTGCTCAGAACAACTGTTGGGTTTCGGATATTGTGTAACAGAAGCATTTATCACGTAAAAACATATAAAAATATTCAATGCCGTGAAAAATCCCTGATATTGTACGTTGAACACCCTTTATTGATTTTAGAAAAAAATCTGTTTTCCACCCATATTTGGAGAACGTCCTCTGCTTTATAACGAACTGAATTTTCTGAATTGTTTTCTTTTTTTTTTGCCACCCCTGGCGCCAATCGAATCCTGCCCTAATTTAGAATGCGTAAGAGCTGCCCTCCATTCAGCCAATCAAAACGGGGAAGCAATACTTATAACATGCTTTCATTACAAATCACTCCTGACGCTGGCTCATACCTTTCCACTACATAAACTTACCGACTGTTCTCGGATAAGCTCGGAAGGCACTCTATCACAGCACGGATGAAGAAAAAGGGGAAATCCGAATTGAAATTGGCTCTCCCCCTCCAGCCTTCAAATCGTTATCCGTTTTTTTTGCTCGTCTTGGAGAGAAATTTGGACTGATCACAATGGTGTCTCCAGGTACACTCAGAACCCATCATGAATGGAGTTATGGCCCCTCAAAGATTGCGAATTCGGACGATGAGAAATTCGTGGAAGACTTGTGTCAGGCTTGTTTTTCCTTGTCGTCCGCAGTGACCGCACCGAGTAGATCGCACTATAAAGCTAGACCGATAACAAATGGAAGAACTGATCAAAATCAACGCCACCTCTCATCCCTATTCGATCGAAAACTCCGAAGTGGGCGGAGGGAATGAGTGCTCGATTTTTATAGCTTATTCTGGAGAGTCAAGATTCCGCCTTCGGCAAGTTTGCTACGCACAGCAGCCAGACCATAATATTAAATTTTACGCACGAACTTGGACTGTGCCTTTAAGGTCAACCCACCCGCTAGGAAAAATTATGCTCGAAAAAACAGGGGACATCTAGCAGCTGATAGAGCGAATATTGTTTTTAAATGTAGAGACCCTATTACCAATGAACTCGTTTCTTTTAAAGGACTGATAGACACACTACTTCAACGCCTTCCACAAATTTTAGCGACCTTTTCTCCTCAGAGCAACTGCCTTATATAACGCCGAAAGTAGCACAATGTGCAAGGAACATAGCGAATTCTATCGCCGAGACCATCCTCATCATTCGAATTGAATGAGAAGGTAGACTCTGTTTCGGTTCAAATGAACTCCCGTTTTCCATTATCACAGCGCGCAGATGTGGCTTTTTCGTCGGAACCTCCTTATCACTAGTTATATCTCACCGAGGCTCACCGCTCCGCTGATGGTGATAATCAAAATCGACAGGTCACTACGGATGGATCAGAGCTTAAGTCCACTCACTTCTGAACATAGAAAAGTAACTGAACTCAGAGGCGCAATCCTAACCCGGAATCTTTTTTTCTGTTTTTTCTGCTGATCTTAAAGACGGTCCCACGGTGATTTTAATACCTCTAGAATCGTACGAACCCCTGTGGACAGAGGGGGGTTATAGCCCCTCAAAAATAGCCTAAAATTGGGCGGCAAATACATTGTGGACGAGTTTCCGAAGAGGCTTGCACGGTCTGCCCCTAATGAGACTGTCACCCACACGGTTGGTGTGCGTGTCCAGCGGCCCTTGTGTGGGCATTTTTCCGACGAACTTTTCCACTGCTGCAGACAGGTGACTGGGATATCCTTCATTATTCGTCTAGTATTCGTGCTGTTCGATTTACAGATCCGAAAATGCCTTTGCGAGGGCCGCTGGACACGCACGCCGACAGTGCGGCAGACATTCTTATTCGGAACGAATTTAGGAGAAGAGGGAGGAAACACAGAGGGAGGAATTGTCCCGCTTTTACAGTTCGACGCGTCACGCTACTCAATTCAAGCGAAATGATCCCGAATGGAATTAGAGCCGCGAAAGGCGGGATAACTACTCAATCGACGTGTAGAAAGGCCCTATCCCACCAACTCTGATTTCCGTCGTCCGCAACCAATGTAGGGGAGCAGACCTGAATGGAGGGAAGCACGAGGCTATTGATCCAAAACAATCGCTCATCTCGTCACTGTTGAGCTCGAAAAATCGTTCAAGGGGGCGCGACAAAGTGGATTCTTGCTGTTGGAGCGCTAGAGTGCCCTCTCCCTACATCTCGCAAATTGGGAGAAATTGAGAACTCGCACTTGTCGGGTGTTATATAGAGTTAGACCAGTTCACATTCATGCTGGAATCTCAGATTTCGTTCCTGAGGTTGGACTGTGCTTTCAATTACATTCTATAATGTAATCATGTTAAATGTAATAATAACGCGGCTTGACCACCCTCCTGAATAAATAAATACTCAAGATCAGCGCATAGTTGGGCCTTCATGTCCGCACAAACAGAGATAGCCACAACTTGGAGAGGTCTTATTCAATCCATATTTTGATATACCAATATACCAAGGTAAGCTCAAACAAGAATTCAAAAATAACTCATAATCGAATCAGATCCAATGCACACTCGGCCTTGAAAAAAAACTAATCAACACTTGAGCATTCCATGGAAAAAGGCGAACAAGACCTGTATAAGAGACGCGTTTCAGAAAAAAACCCTCAGAAAAAATTCGATAATCGTCGAAAGAACTCAGATAGCCTAACCCAACACAGCGTGAAATTCCTTGATGATATCTGCCAGAATGTTGATAAAAATACACCTCTTGCCAAAATCCTCATTCCAGCAGGGTTCAAGGCATTTGTGAACTGGACGTTTCATAACGATCATGCACACCATGCTCTAGGGAAATCAGGAATGTGATAGGTTAGGTCTAGAGGAATCTTCAGGCAAAACACAAAAAAACTGAAGAGCTAAACGAATCCAGTTAAAACAAAGACTTCTAATGCGAATTAACGATCATCAAAGAGCCAAAGGATGCGATGAAAAGCACGTCGCACACTTCAAACAACTCTACCAAACCATTGGTCAAAAATGCACCAGCAAAAGACTAATATATGAGCAAAAATGAAAAAAAGTTTGCTTCAAAAAAGTGAAAATAAAATTCAAGCAGAGATACAGGGTTCGGCACGCAAGGTATGAACGCAAACTAGCTGTATTATCTAACACAGAGGAACACTTTTCGATTCAAAGTGACAGAGATGATGGGAAATGCTACAAGACATGAGGGAGGAAGGATCAAGTAAGCAGATAGAAGTACTACCGTGAGAACGGTTTGAGAAAAATCGCCCTGCGTCACACCCCGTGCCGAAACCTGGAGACGAATGATACGAGATGCAAATAGCGTAAACAAGAAAAACAGTTCCAACTCAAAATATAAAACGACGAAAAGGCCAACTAAGGATATAACCCAAAAATACCTTTAAGCAAATTCGAATGGGAGATAAAACACTATCATAATTCAACATTATAGGAAGCATTCACGCTCAAAAATCATATCGATTTTATGGCATGAAAATTGAAGGTTTGGAGCTGGCAGTACTGGAAACTGGCCAAAAATACCGACGAAAACGGTATACATATGAAGAAATGACGGGTTGTTCCTGTGTTGAAATGGAAGTGGACGAGTTACACAGCAGCATACGTGTTCGGTTGAAATGATTAAGCGTGAAGTGGACCGCACCGCGATTTCGTGAGCTCTAATATACTCTGTCCCAAACGAGATGGCAAGCGAAGAGTCTAAAGAGCCAGCGCTCCCTCTGCGCCTCTGTCGTTTTTGAATTACGGTATGACGTCGCGTACGCAAATCACGTGCGCGACAGAGCATCTGTCTAACCGTAATCCAAAAAAAACAGAATTCTTCGGTTTTTTCACGTACACACGTATTTTTTGGCATACTCCATCATTATTTTGCCCTTTCTTTACGTGGCAGGAAGCGTGTTTCAGGAAATGAATTCTGTTTTTAGATTACGGTAAGCCAGATGCTTCGGCGTGCACATGATTTGGGTACGCGAAGTCTTAGCGTAATCCAAAAATCTCAGAGACGCAGAGGGAGCGCTGCTTCTCTGGACTTTTTGCTTTCCATCCCATTTGGGACAGAGTAGACCTGGGAATTCACTCAAATAGAAAACCTGAATTTGTGTGGGAGACACACTTCAGAAACCCTTAAACTCTCCTGATTTTTGAAGAGGAGGGAGACCCTGGGTTGTAGTGCTTTTTCGTGCGTCGAAAAAATAGGCGCTGACCAGTTCTCGGACAACGGGTTGAAATAGCGAAACTATCGCGAAAATTGTTAATATCGCGAATCTGAACGACTCTTATACTTTGTGCAAAACCGCTTACATCGTTGGAAGCATAAATAACTAAGCAAAGTTATCGAATTCGAACAATCAGTTTGGACGAGTTTGTATTGAGGGGCGGGGACTGTGAAGAAAGTGGGCGGAAACTGCAATATCACCAATGATTTGTAGTGAACACTGAATTTGAAACGAAAAGCATCGTGGGCTAGAACTCGCATTGGTAGGAAACGAGCATGCGAGCAATTCGCAAGCTATCCTTTCCTTTACTCATCAACTTAAAAATATCTCGGAATTCAAACCTATACAGGAAGGTATAAAATACCTTCCTGTATAGGTTTGAATTCCGAGATAATGAGAACAGAATAAAGCCTCACCTGGCCAAGCAGGGATCGTTCGAGTCACCTCGCCAGGGTCGAGTTCACCTTAATTTTGACATAAAGATAGGTCAAGCATAACATTAAGTGGGGGGGGGGGGTGTACCGCTTCAGCAAAAAAAATATGATCGAAAGATCACTATCGCCTCACACCACAAAATATTTGTAACAGAACTAAATATCAAATTCGACTTCCCGGTTCCCCTGAAAGCAGCTACCCCTAAATATTACAAAACATGACTTGCTCTATCAGTCTTCAATCTATCCCCAACTTCAAACTAACTCGCAATTTTGAGACGGGCTAAAAGCAAGAGAGGGGACTGGAAACCAGTGCGAAAGTCTTTTCTCACACCGGGCACACAAGCGATTACTTTTTTTCACTCGTAGTTGTGTTCCGCCAGACCGCTGTTGTTTATGCTTGCATCGGGACAAACGCCAGGTGTTTCGTGTGAAACAGGTGTTTCGAAAAAAACAAGGCGTTACCGACGAGCGATTTCACGGGACAAACAGCCATACTTTCGGGTCAACGACTTCGGCCCATATACGACAGCGGTCTGGCGGAAACAACTACAAGTGTTTGAGTACACGTCCCGCTAGAGCTAAAACTACTACCTTTGGGTACTTCCTAATAACAAAAGTTACAATCTCCATAATTTTTTGGGGAAAACCGTCACAATTTTTTTCAGAATGGACCTCACCCACATTCTAAAAGTTCTCGGTGAATCTTCGCCACCGCACCATATAGAGTAGCTATTATCTTCAGTTAGAACAGAAAACAGATATATGCCACGGGACCACAACCATTCTGCAAACAAATATACGCATTTGAGGCAACATTTATGAACACGAACATCTTTGCTGAGCACCATTCAAATGACATTACATTGTACATTGAGGAGGACATTGTAAGGCACATAAATGATGATATCGATTGTCCAAAGGGAAAATCAAGTCAAAACGATACAAGAAATATACACACAAATAATGATGATTGAAGACACATACCAACATCAGGCGTAAAATTTGATCTTATAGTCCGCCCACCGTGAATAGCAGTCCTGCCAAACGCGAGATCTCAATTCGCTCAACCTATGAGGAACTACAGGAAAAAAATCGGCCCCGCCCACATTTCCTCTAAAGCCTAACACCGGAAAGGAAAACAAGAGCTCCGCTATTGTACATTTCGCCTTTGAGCATAGCCACTCCCAACAATTTTGCCGTTCGCAAAGAATTTCGTTCCCTATTCGGAGCGAAACGCTTAGTTGTTTTAGGGTATTGTGGGCGGGGCCAAAGTTTTCCCTGTAGTTTCTCACTTATTTGATCGAAGTGTGATCTCGCGCTTGGCTGGATGCTATACATGGTGGGCGGACTGCAACATCAAATTTTACCACGGAGCTCGAACTATGCTTTTCATTGAAGGCATAAATTGGCACAAAAAAATGCACAGAAATGCAATAAAAAAAGGCCATATACAGGTTCAGGCTAATAATTTCCCCAGATAGGACGTGAAAAACACCACCACACAGATTATATTCCCTTCAGATCTGAATGCAACATCAGGCAAAATCATCAATCGTAGCGCTGTGAGCAAAACGCAGGAAGAAATCTCCAATCTCCCAGAATTTGAAAATCAATGGCTAGCTCGACCCTGCCTATGACCAAGAGTAACAAATCATTTAAGAAATCAAACTTGGCTATTTTCTCTGTAACGCGATCTTATTGAACTACGCGCCGACGAGTTTCGATGCAACGGACCAGCGCTTTTCGACCGTTTATGGCTTCCACTATCCATCGATTGCTTCCTGCTTACTGATGAACCCGTCCTTCTACGCTCTCCAATGGAAGAGAGCCCTTTCTCCAATCCTCCCACATGGTACCTAAATTCAAAGACGGTAAAATGGCTGAAAAATCGGAATGTAAACAAAAACCGGAACCACAATGCGCTGCTACGACGAACGCAACGCAGAACAAACACGTATTTCTACCTAACTTACCTAGAGACACTAGCTGCTCGCAGCGTATTGTAAGGACTCGCGACAAAGATGCTGCTAGGTGATTTCTTGTGTATCGACAACGTAGAACAGCCAGGGATGCTGAACTAGGAGATCAAACAAACTAGAACAGTGACAGAAGCAAAGCAGAACAATTAACGCTCAAGAATTTTCTGAAAGGCAGCGTTCACGATGAAAAAATCCTGAAGAAAGAACCAAGAAAAACTACTAGGGAGTGGGTGAAACTCGCGTGGATCAGTCGACCCACATCATGGAGAAGTTTTGATTACTCTTCATCTCAGGAAATCCTCACCTCCAAGCTAGCGCACTCTAACCTTTTTATTTCAAATTCTATCGCACCACTCGCATCTAATGAGTGGAATGGGGTTGGAAGTTGAACGTTTTAGAGATTGCTATCAAATTTTCTTCGAAAACCTAGGATCTTTAAAGACTTTTCGTCATTATCCTCTACTCTGTGGACTTACCTGAGCAAAAAGCATTGAAAAAATGATATACGATTTTTATCCTGAACAATGCCCTTCACGGTTCAAGAGGTAACTTACCCTCTAAATCAGGGTCAAATCTAGTGTGTTTCATTGCGGACCCACCACGCATCGGTTTCGTACGAGCTTCCGTGTCCGCCCCCATCAGCTGTTCATGTGGTGTCTCCTACATTTTCATGGTTTTTATCATCTCTCACGTCTTTTTTCAACAGATTTTAGTCTTTGAATGCTACGCTTGTTATATTAGGACCATTTGCTAGTGTTAATTGCAGGAATGGCAGGGATCGTCGGCGATTAATAGGAACCGCAAATTTTGGTGTTTTTTTTATTGAGGGTGTTACCCAACTGAAACCTGTATTGAATGTTCGTTACTGCTTTTCACCTCTCTACCAAAATTTTCATTGATCGCACAACTTTTAAGAATTTTTCTATAGTTTAGGCTGGTCCGAATCTTGAAAAAAACTTTTTTCCGAAGAGAAAAGATTTTTTCCTTTGAAAACTGTATTTTTGATCGAAACTGCTTTATGTTTTGTATTTTTGTTGTTTTCCTTTTCTTAAAACCTTCTTCCTGAATATGGGTCCTGCCCAAATTTTCTTTGTTAACGACTCCAATGGCGAGGATTCCCGCTATCCCCAAAATTTAAATTTTAGCAAACGATCGTTATATAACAAAAATAGCATTAAGAGATCAAAAACTGTTGAAACAATTCTGAGAAATGGGAAAAACAGAGACAATTAAAAAAAAACTCTCATGATCAGCCGATGAAGGCGGACGCGGAAGTTCGTATTAACCCGATGCGTCGCGTGTCCGCAGAGCGAGTCCGCAATGGCACACAATAAATTAAACCCCAAGCCAGAAAATACTCAACGGGACAACGGATTTTTTTTGAATTTCAGTCTCAAAATAGCCGGAAACTTTTTCACCTACAAGGACGCAATTTTTTGTAATTTTTCCAAAATTTGGTCACCAAAGAAGGGGAGACGTAGCAGTGTCGACGTCGAAAACAACGGACTGCCTTACCTTGTAAGTAAAAAACTAATGCTCAAACTCACACAGGAGGATATAGCTTCATCTCGTCGTGCGGCCGGACAATTGAAGTGTGAGCATATTTGTTCTCTAACACTGGATACGCTGGAGGAGGAAGTGGTTGGTACGGATGTTTTTCGAATACTGGCGGCAAGACCGAGAAAGGACACGAGAGAAGAATCCAACAACAAAGCATCGTACCTTGAGCTTCTCTGCTAGAGTCCAACGGGGTTATCGCCGGCCAAAACGGAGGTGTTTTCAAGGTTGAGCAGGCCGTTGCGCAAATTTTCGGCGGAGCTACGACACCCCCCGGGATGATTAAAAAAATTCGAAAAACTTGATTATTTTTTACGACCTCCTTGACAAATAGACATCAAATTTGTATTCAGCGCACCGAATAACCCCAGAATAGAAACTGACTAAAAGCGGATGCTTTGATCAAACTACCGTATACCCACCCTAACGTAGAATTTCATGACGGCCTCCAAACATACAGCTGTTCTGGCGCTGCAATCTTACTATCAGAAGGCGACTACTGTTACCTCATTTAAGCTTACCATGTGGTTCGGAGAAAATTCATTTTCCTACAGAAATTTTACGCCCCACCCCTAATTTTCATTTTTCTTCAAAAGCTTCCAAAATTATTATGGCCCACGTTGCGCCGAGTCGCAACCCTGCTCAACCCTGGGTGTGTTCGGGATGGGGTCGAGTAAAATTTACCTCAAAACATGAAACAAACTGCAAATCGGGGAAAGGCATCGCAAAAAATTGCTCCCATTTTCCGACGATTTTGGTCACCAAGAGAGCAGCTTCGTATACCTGTCATTTTCCCAAAATTTCGGTGACTCACTAGGGCTTACCTTACACTTCCCGAGGGTTTTCCTAGGACCATGTGTTGATAATTTCAAGTATGGGACATAGCATTGATAATCCGTTTCCAGAATCCCCTAAATGCCCCAGAGATTTGCAGATTTCCAAAAGTGGGCATTTTCATAGCTTTGCGAAGAGAAAAGGGGTACACAAATGGCAAATTTTAGAGCATTCAACAAAATTGTTTCGGATTGAGCCTGAAACGTTTTTCGAGGGTTTGTTTTGGGTGCCGATTACGGATCTGAGACCCACTTGTCACTATCTGAAAAATTCCGTCTGATTTACGTACGAAGTTTCAAAATAGGAGAATTTTGCTGGCCAAACGCGACTTTTGTCTATTTCGAGAATGCTACGATCAAATCGTCTTGAAACCTCTGCATAGGGGTTATTTGGGCTGCCTAACACGAGTCTGAGGTCGGTTTATCGATTTTCCTTGGATTACGGTATTTAACGATGGGTATAAGTCTCAGATTTGACTCAAAACTTCTCTGTGGGTGTTATATTGGACGCTGAACACGAATTTGAGGTCGATTTTTCGGTTTTCAAAAATTTAAGGCAAGTAACGCCAGTTAAAAGACATTACGCCTACCGTAACCTACAGTATCTCTAAGTCTGGCGAGGAATAGACCCCTGGGGCGGCATTGAGAATCACGGTAGCGCGCGCTATCACTGATTTCGGGCTACTATGCACGTCGGTGTCTCATTATTTCTCACACTGCCTCCTCCGCTTAGCGCGCTTGCGTTTGTTCTGGCGCGCGCCACCTTGATACTATAATACCGCCTTTGATTCCGGTTCAGCGCCTTTAATAAAACCCCCAATTAAAAGTTCTGAGCCAAATTCAAGAATTTTTTTCTGAAAACATTGGAAATTCCCTGCTGGATAGTACCCTTGCCTTTCTGTGTAGCAATGAAAACACATTTTCTGGGATCCCCGCAGCCATTTAGCAAATTTCAAGCACGGATCATGTACAAACTGTCACAGACCGAAAGCAAAGACAACAAGGTTTTCCAAATATACACGGGAAGTTTGAGGCAGTCCCTAAATAGGGGGGGGGGGATCGCGGTCCACCTGAAATTGCATGCAAAGCCCCGCGGAACCCAGCTGTCTGCTGAAAAAAAAAACATAAGAAACTCACCTGATGAGTAGTTGTTATCGTAGTAACCCTTGCAGGCTCATCGTGGCGTTTTGTGTGATGCAGATACATTTTGAAAAACTTAATTACAAGCCATCACAACAAAGAGCAGAGCAACAACAAGCAGTGAACTCTATGAACTTACACTAGAGGTTATTATAGAGTACAAAATAGCACCCAAAAAGAGGACGGCGCCAACTACGAAGAGTACTGGACCAGCAATCTGGATAGGAGGAGGACGTTTTCGCCTGTCTGCTGCCCATGTCCAGAAGGGTGAATCGTGCATGACGAAAAATCCCATATACACCTAAACACGTAATGTAAGAGTATAAAAATAATGAAAAATAGAGCTGCAAAAGAATGCGAAAAATCACCATCAGAGCTCCACCCAGAATCATAAAGACACCGAAAGCACATATGCAGACAACTGAAGATGAACCCCGAAACTTCCTGAAACACTCAGAGATTCGAAAAGAATTAGAAACATGTCTGAAAAGCTGGCGAGATGTTTCAACAAAGATGGCGAATCAAACACTTACGTGGTTCGGTAAGGAAAGAAACCGAAATGAGCCGGGTACAGCACGTCCCATCCTTTTGGGTAATAGTAAAAGTACGGATCTCTTTGAGCCATAGGACCAAAATGCAACACTCGTTGATTTCCTTGAAACGAGTACTATATGTCGATACATATAAATCTCACTTTCAAATAGAAATACTCCTAAATACGCCAGCCCATCTGCTGCTTAAGCCTATCAGAACGTTTCCAAAACAACAAAAGTCGCTCTTCCTACAAATTCGCAGCTTACCAAAAAATCGAACAAACAGGCTTGCAAAATCGTCCTGCCCAAATTCCAAATGTCATTAATTAACCGATGCACACTGGTCACGTGATCTACCGAACAGTGGCCGGATGCATCAACGCGCCGGGTTGGGGCAGGGGCGAGGCAGTAGGCATCTTTGACGATTGTAGAGCGAGGGCAGTAGATCATCTAATCAATCGTGCCCCAACAGTCTTTTTTTTGCTTCTCTAGCTGCCCCAGCCTCGTAGCTCGGGCGGCCGGGGCACGACTGATTTTGTGATTTACGGACATCTTCAAGGGCGCAGACTGCCCTGCCCCTGCCCCAACCTGCCCTTTGATGCATTCCGCCCCAGAGCCGCTATACAACGGTTTCTTCTCCTCCTTTGCAGCCACAGAGAGGGGTCCTGACACAGGTTTAGAAACTCGGCCCCTAGCGTAGGGTTCATCTATAAATCCATTGTCGCTAGTAGAGTAGGTCTCATCGGGCGATTGAACAGAAGCGCAGCGATATGCCCTTGACTACCACAATCCGGGCACTCGTTAAGTTTGCTGTTATCAATAATATGCAGATGTGACATCAGCATTGGGGAGTGTCCACAGTGCAACGAGGCAAGGGTGCACCTACCACGCCTGACAAGTTCCATCTCGCTAACCTTAGGGGGCGCGACTCCAAGGACAGAGTTTACGGCGACTCTGCGCAAACGTTCCTTCACGAATCGGGTATGCTCCGCGCGCAAAAGACGGAGGCGTTCTTGTTGTGCTTCGGTCCATCTCTACACATGTATTTTTGAAGAAGCATCGCCGAATGGCTTTCTGATACATCTCTCTCTCTTAGTGGTTTTAGTACTCTTCGCGACGGATGATTTGGCTGTTTCACGATGTTAATGAAAGCCTGGAAGTGGCAGTGGTCTCTAACAGGCAGGATGCGAGCTTTGGCGTGCAAGTGCTCTACTGGAGAGCTTTCAGAACAGCCTGTTGCAATTCACAGAGCTCCATTTTGGATGCGCTGCAGCTTGGATCAAGGTTTGCCCGACACGATGTACTGCCAGACTGGCACAGGACACTCCAAGGTGGGTTGCACAATAGCCTTATACGTGGTCAGAATAGTTTCTTTACTGCACCCCCAGAAACTTCCACCAAGGGCACGTAGAACATTGAGTTTTGTTTTCACTGCAACTTGCTTTTGCTCCGTGTTCTTATGAAACTTCATCGAAGGATCCAACACGAGGCCGAGCAGCTTCGGAAATCCGGCGGCAGACAATCGGGCATGGTCCCAATTCCGCCGCATCAGTGATGAAAACAGCGACGGACGATTTGGTAGCAGAGACCTTGAGCATTTTGCGATCGAGAAAGCATTTCAACTCAACCAAATAGTCATTGATCTTATTGGCGGCTACATTTATGTCGCGATCCCTGCATAGAATTGTGATATCGTTCGCATATTCAACGACCTTGATACCTTGAGAAGGAACAGGCAGGTCTTCAAGATATAAACTGAAAAGTGCAGACGATAACACTTCTCCTTGATGGACACCAGCGGCGATGGGGATACTATTGGAGACATGTCCCTGTAATACCGCATTTACCCAACGTCCTTTAGTGAAGGCGGTTATCCACCGCTTCTGTCAAGGCGAAGTGGTCTTTGTTAGGTCGAGCGCTACACCAAATGTCCGTAGGAGTTTCTTGGCATTGAAGCCGTCTAGAACATAGCTAACAATTTCCAGCAAAGTCGTAGTGGTGGAATGCAATTTACGGAAACTATGAATTGCATTCCACCACTACGGCTATCCGTCATTTCATCACACCTTCAAGGACACTGTTTCAAAAATTAGCTTGTATTACTATATCGCGAAACCGACGTCGTGTGTGTTCTTGTGGTCCTATGATACCCAGCGGATCTCTGCCAATGCGTAGCTAGATGCCTCCGAGGGCGCGGCCTGAAACGCCGCCCCATTCCATGTAGCAAGAATTTACGGGTTTTAGCTATGATAGCTAAAACCTGCATATTCTTGTGTCGAGGCTACAAGGGTGCAAATTCTGCGCGTATTCTACGTAAAAACGAAGGCTAATTTCGAAACATTGATCTCACTGTCGCTAAACCCGTATATTCTCGCTATAAAATTGTAGCGAGAATCTACGGATTTAGCGACAGCCTGTGTTGTAATGCAATCTTGAACCCGCGCTGGCTACGCGGAACGCTGGGATGCCGTTCGAACAGTGTTGGCCCAGTCAACACACAGAGTGCTTACTTGAGAGACTGTGGCTGGTCGTGGAGGGTGACCCCGTGTCGCTCTCTGGGAGACCTTGCCGAGGATATTTTTGACCGCTGGGAAGGTGCATGCCGTGGGGAAGAAACGGCGTTGCGGTCGATCGCAGAGAGGATCGCCTTTCTAGTACGGATCGGGACTTATTGAGTCGATCGACCGAGGGCTGTATCGAGAATTTACGTAGAATATGCGGATGCTGTAGCGAGAATTCACGTGGATTATGCGGGCGCTGTAGCTAAAATTTCACCAATTGAGGCTAAACTTTCCGTAATTTACGTAAATTCTCGTGTCAAAATTGGACTAGATGCTTCCGAAACCCTGGGCATCTCCGGTTTCCGTGTGAGGCATCTAGCTACGCGCTGGCAGAGATCGCTGAGGCCCCGCACACATAGCGATGATTAGGGTTGCGAACCGGCGCAACGGGGACGTGCAAATTTCGAAAAAAAAAATTTTTGGGGGGGGGCTCATGAATTTTTTTGGGAAAAAAAGGAATCATTTCCAGACCACTTGGTAAGCTAGAATGAGGTAGTAACAGTCGCTCCTTACTAAAAAAGACTGCGGCGTGAGAACAGCTGTGTCTGCAGACGTTACGGCAGATATACGCTAATTTGGGTAAAGTATCAGGCTTCAGTAAAATTTCTATTCGGGACTTTTCGGTGCGCCAAATCTGAAGAGAATATCGTAATTTTTTCATCATTTTACAAATTTTCGGCCAACTAGGGGTCGCATAGCTTCGCAGAAAATCGGCGCAACGCCCTGCTCAACACTGCACCAAACATTATCCGCCTACCTGTCCATTGCGATGGATCCAGCTCATTTGTCCCGGTTTGTATCATTTCGTCCTTCTTGTGAGTTACTTGATGCAGCTTATCTGAAATGCTACGGGTACCTATACATACTTCAAATAAAGAGGTGTAGATCTTCGCAGAAAGGTTGAAGGCTAAAAGGTGAAACAGATGACTTATCGTCAAACCTTTACATCAGTTTGTCTAGACAGCTGTCCCTTCCATATGAAAAAGGTATGAAACTCATCAAGAAAATGTCAAACTCAACCCAACCATTTTCATTTCTAAATTTCCTCGGCTTTACTCTCGGCACTGATGCATGAGGGAGTGGGCAAATCCAAACACAGTTGCTTAGAGAAAAAACTGTGCGGCAAAGAAAATGACAGGGAGCAAATCGTTTCAAAACATGAATGGTGTCTTAAAAATAATAGAAACCCACACATTTTCGTGAAAACCAAGTTCGAAAAAAAATCCACTTTATCATGTTTTACACCTTTTTCAACAGCCAACGAGCTTTGCTGAACCCACCCGTGCCGCTCAGATGTGAGGAAAAAGTCAATGATAGAACTGGTGCACTCATGAAACAGCAAGGCCAGATAATGAACTCCCACGACTCATCGCTGTAATAAAAATGGTGCCATCACTCTCAGTTAATAGAATACTCGATCACTTTCAACTCCTGATACTTTTGAAAAGGAATTTTGTCTTCCTCTCTAGCACAGGAAACAGCGAAAACATGGTTTAGCATACACTGCGACGCACAAGTATAGCAACACCTTCAAAACCGGCGTATCATATTTAGGATCGAAGGTTTAGATACTGAGGAGTTTCTATGCTTTCTGCTACGACGAAAGCGATGGATTAAGTGGTATGACCCGGAGTTACCCATTTCGCCTTCATTTATAGAGAAAAGTTTGTATTCCGCGGTACGCACAAGTATAGCAACACTTCAGCAACACAGAAATTCCTCACGATAATCGCAAGAATGATTCATTTCCAAACGTATTTTTATGACAATGGTTCAAGATGACGCTATTTGTCCACATTCCTGGTGAACTTGAATTCTGACGGTCCAAGTCCATTCCTTCCATAATGCTTGACTTGGATTTCGTTGGATTTCCAGCCAGCTAGGTAGACCAGCTGGATGTAGTAACGAGTTCGTGCTAGATCCTGAATCGCTCATTGTATGTAGTCGCTCAGACGCCTCATGGAACTTGAGAAGCGTGACACTACAAGACTAGTTCCCCGTGCCTTGGTGTCGGCCCCGACACCTATCAACGAATTGTCGCTGTTTCTCAGCAAATAACAGTCCCTACTAAGCTCTGGTACATCCCTAGTGACCTGTTGATTTCGATTATCACCAGCAGCGGAACGGTGGGCCTTGGTGAAATATAACTAGTGATAGGGAGGTTTTTGAGAAAAAACCACCGCTCCGCGCTGTGATAACCGAAAACATGAGTTCACTTGGAATGAAACAGAGTCTAAATCAACCACTCCAACAACATTAAGAGCTCTTAAATAAAGCAATCTCATTCCTCAGAACAATTTCACAAGTTTGCTAGACTCGAGCGCGCGTGATCAAACATGAGCGCGAACTTGGAAAACTTGAGTGCTCCACGCATCTAAGGCCGCTCGTCAAATCATGTATAGGGTCATCTTCTTCAACTATAGCAAGTTTGGAGTTAATTAAAAGAACTGCTTTAGCCGAACAAGATGACCTTATGCATGGTTTGACAAGTGGCACCTTTGTTGCGTGCAGCACTCAAGTTTTCCAAGTTCGTACTCATGTTTGGTCGAGCGGGCTCGGGTCTAGCAAACTTGTGAAATTGTTCTGAGCGATGAGATTGCTTTATTCAAAACCCCACAATATTGTCGCGGTGGTTGGTTTAGTAGGGAATGTTAAATGCCGAGAAGCTCAGCGACAATTCATAGTTAGTCGCCGGAACCGACACCAGGTCACTGGGAATCAGTCATTTAAGTGTACAAACTTGGAACTACATCTAGCTCGTCGTCCTAGCTGGCTGGAAATCCATCGAAATAAAAGTCAAGCATTATGGAAGGAGTGAAGTTGGGCTTCTCCTACAGAAGGCAGGTGAGGTACAATGGGAAAGTGGACAAATAACATAACCTTTTACTAGTTTCAAGAAAATACACTTGAAAATGGCTCATTCCTGCGATCATCGTGAGACATTTCCATGTTGCTCAAGTGTTGCTATACTTATGCGTCGGGCGAAATACAAATTTTCTTCTATAACCAAAGGCTGAATTGGCAACTTCGGGTAACACTCCTCAATCCGTAATTTTGTCGCAGCAGAAAACAGAAGCTCTTCCCAATAACCAAACCATCGATCACACATATAAAACGCTTACTTCGGAGGTGTTCCTATACTTATACGTCGCAGTGCAGAGCTATGAGCAATTCCAAAGGCAACAGTCCCTTTGTGTATGAACCTGAAATCTTCATCACTGGACCCAAGCGCGCTTCACAACCCCCTACTGAGGCTCTCACAACGAGTACTGAACCCCAGATAAAAAAAGGTCACGTAAAAACTCATGAGCAGAAGGAAAAATATACAGCAGGTACGAACTCTGGGTTCTGCGTTTTCGCTTCTGGTGCTGTCTTTCAGTCTGCTTGGAGAATATCAGATGCGTACGCACATGTTGGCCATCTGCCGGGCGACCTCGCTTTCCGCCCATCTGAAAAAAGGAATGTTTACAACATGCATAACTATCGAACATGTATCAAGTGTTCCTTCTGGCCAGAATCCAGCGGGGTTGTGCCCGGAAACAACGGCGAAGGGGTCATACGAATTGTGGCCTTAAAATCAGAAGTATGGACTTGAGGGGGGAGGGCTAGCTAGAACATCTTCGTAATATTTGAATCAAAAAAGCATCATTATGAGTGGTTACCCTATTTTTTCACCGATTAGAAATGAGTCGCAGAAAAAGCTTACAGTCCCCAAAAATTTAGGTCATTAAGGATGAGGTCGTACAGGCTATAAAACGGCAAAATCCACATGGTTCCTACGCATGCTGGTGCGGAGCGGAGGTTAGAGACAGTGATAGAGCGGGGGGCAGACGGAGGCTGAGGCGTCGCGCGCACCGCTCGCGCCTCGAATGATGTGAATTACGACATCTTATGGGGGGTAGCTCCGCCGATGTCGGACACAACGGCCCGCAGGACCCTACATCTGGCTCTCAGACACTGCTTCAGCCCACGTAAATTCGTTTTTTACAATACAAACTTCACATTAAGTCAAATCTCGAATACGCTTCTATACCTCAGGAAAGTAACGGGCCTAAAAGTTCAGTTCACAAGGTCCTATGGTAGGTCTACTTCGTAGACAAGCGACAGCTAATAACAAAAACTCGAAATTCGCAAGGGGCGAGCGGTCGTGCTTTGCAGTCGTGGTGCGCTCCAGGTATTGCAGCGGAGGCTAACGGTTCGCTCAGGGTCAATCAAAGCAGCATCTCAGCGCAACAGGGGATCGTGAAAATTTTTGTATTAAATGAAAATTGGGGGGTCATAAAAATTTGATGCAAGAAGCAGATTTTCTTCAAACCATTTGGGAAGCTTAAATAGAGTCGTGATAGTCGCCCTCTGCTAGTAAGATCGCAGCGCAAGAACAGCTGTATCTGCGGAGGCCGTCATGATATTCGCGTGGAAAATGGATCATTTCACTCTTCACCTCAATGAATTGTTTTATGTTTGTTGAAGTTTTTTGGGATAGTCGAATGCAAATAAAAATAGAACAACCTCCCTTAGTGAAAAATTCCGGAAAAGTTCTATTTAGCTCTTGCTTTTTTCAGTTTTCATCTCCGGGGGTCGTAAAACATTCAAAATTTTCACAAAATTTTGGTCAACAGGGGGGTCGTAGCTCCGCCGAGAATTGGCGCAATGACCTGCTCAACCCTGATTTCGCTTATGTAATAGGTTTCAATCGAATTTAGTCGATATGTATCAAACACAAGTGCAAACTCCCACCAACATCCCTATGGGACATTTGAAGCCTTCCAACCCGCGAGTGTTGTCTGGAGCCCCCATCACAGGAAGGATAGCCTTCTTTTGGCCCAAGAAGATTAAAAGATACAGGTCCGTTTCTTTTGCTGAGGTAAATTTTCCGCCCATTTCCACGCCGTTTGCCAATCACGTAAGTCTTTGCTGGGCCTGTGATAGGTCAATAGCGAGATAAAAGGAGCTGGAATTCTCTTCCACTTGGTGGTCTACAGGGTTGTTCAATAAGTTTTGTCGTTCGAGTTTTGTCGTCCCGCATTCGCTAACAATGGAACAAAAACATATTCGAATGCGACTTTCACAGCAACATTTGGAGCGTTTTAAAAAAGATAAAGTGGACGTCGATTCATCACTATGGATGAGTCTTGAGTCTATCACCATGATCTTGAATCAAAACAAGAGGCTAAAGAGTGGTGTGAACCTGGTTGTTCGGCTTCGAAACGAGTTCGTGTCCGGAAATCGGCCAAGAAGGTTATGGCATCAGTTTTTTGGGATGCGAAAGGAATTTCGTTTAGGGATTACTTGCGAGCTGGTAAAACAATCAATTCTGAATATTATTGCAAGCTTTTGGACCAGTTGAAGGGAAAAATTCGTGAAAAAGACCCGATATGCAGAAAAAAATCCTTTTTCATCAGTACAATGCACCGTGTCACAAGAGCATTCTGACAATGGCTAAAATCCATGGATTAAAGTTCGAATGGTTGGACATCAACAGTATTCACTAGATTTGGCCCCCAACGACTTCCATTTTCAGAACTCCAAAAAATTTATGCGTGGCAAGCGTTTTTCATCAAATGAAGAGATCATAACGGCTGTTGAAGCGCATTTCGCAGACCTTCCGGATTCTTCAGTGATGGGATCCACAGATTGGAGAATCGTTGGAGCAAGTGTATTAATGTTCAGGGAGATTATACTGAATAATAAAGTGTACTTTGAACTATAAAATAAAATTGTGTTTTTCTTATCGAACGGCAAAACTTATTGCTGTAAAACAATAAGCTGTAAAACAGCAAAATTCTATTGTTTTGTGCGCGTGCTGAAGCGTAGCGGAGGTTAGAGGCAGTGAGAGAGCGCATGACAGACGGAAGGAGCAGACTCGCGCCATGAGCCGTGAGAAATACAGCTTACATATAGGATATACTGTCCTTTGCCTACAGCGGAGTGCTTGTGAACCCCCGAAACTATTCGAGAGTTCGGATAGCAGAGCGACTTTCGCAGTCGGCGTCACCGAGAAATCGCGCAAGGTGAATTTGCTCTAGCTTGTGGCGCTGCTTGATAACCGATTAATTGAGCTTGTGCTTTTCCTTCTACTAACTTAGGTTGCAGCTTTTTGAGCACGCGGACAGACAAATCTCAACCCCGAGCAGCACCGAACGGGAATCGCGGCCACCAGACAGCTCAGCTCGTTCTCCCAACATCCAGAGTACTGCTGCAGCTGTGCGGGTGGACAGCAGTGGCCAGGACAGCAGCTATCACCTCGGAACTCGTCCGCCCCGCGATTTTCTAACTTCTGGTACCTAGATTAAAAACAAACTAAAAATCAGACTTCGCCTCTTATATAAACCGCTTTTCTCTACCGATTTTCTTCTTCTTCTTTGCAGCCACTGAGAGGGTTTTCTCACAAGTTGAGGAACTGGGCGACCAGCGCTGGATTCGTCCACAAGTCTATTGTAGTGAGCGTTGTTGGTTTCTTCGGACAATCAGATAGGTGTTTAGTGTCGTGGTCTTGATTTCCACAGTCCGGGCACACGTCAGGCTGGTTATTGTCGATCCTGTGCAGGTAAGACATAAGCAATGGAGAATGTCCGCAGCGTAACGAAGCGAGGATACACCTGGCGCGCCTACCCATGTCGGACTCAGTATCACATACTATAGGCGGCACATCACCGAGAATAGGGTTGACAGCCGCTTTGGCAAGATGATCCTTGACGAGCTGGGTGTGCTCCGCGCGCAAGAGACGAAGCCGTTCTTGGTTTGAGTCGGTCCATCTCTGTACATTCACTTTGTTCAGAGCATCGGCAAACGGCACTCTGATCGATCTCTCTCTTACGGGATTCGATAGTCTTCTCGACGGATGATAAGGCTGCTTAAGGACATTAATGAACATCTGCTGAGCCCGGAGCTGGCAATGCTCCTTCACTGGCAAGATGCGGGCCTTGGCGTGAAGGTGCTCAATCGAAGAGCTTTTTGCACATCCGGTGGCGATTCGAAGTGCAGCATTCTGAACTCGCTGCATCTTAGTCCAGGGACGGTCCGACACGATGTGCTGCCAGACAGGTGCAGCATACTCCAATGCAGGCTGCAGAATGGCTCGATATGTCGTTAAGATTGTCTCTCTGCTGAACCCCACGACGTTCCTCCCAAAGCTCACAGAACGTTGAGCTTCGCCTTAACGACTGTTTGCTTCTGTTCGGCATTTTTGTGAAACTTCAGCGATGGGTCTAAAATGAGGCCCAGCAGCTTGGGAAATTTCGCTGTAGGCAAAAGATCACCATCCCACCTGACGTCAGGTTGGGCGCTGTGTTTCTTTGAGTCAGATGTGAAAACCGCAACAGAAGATTTAGCCGCGGAAACTGTGAGCATCATACTATCGAGAAAGATTTTGAGCTCGAAGAGATAGTCGCTGATTTTATTTGCGGTTACCTGTATGTCGCGGTTTCGGCATATGATGGTGATATCGTCGGCATACGTAACAATTTTTATATCTTCAGGAGGCTCGGGTAGGTCTTCAATGTACAGGCTGAAGAGGGCAGGTGACAAAACTCCACCCTGCGGGACACCTGCTGCTATAGGTATACTATCGGAGACGTGATTCTGGAACAGCTTTTTGGCCCGACGGCCCCTCGTAAACGCTGCAATCCAACGCTTCTGCCACGGTTGTAGCGAGGACTGCAATAGTTTCTCGAACAGAAGTCCCAGGTTAACAGAATCAAATGCTTTGGTTAGATCGAGGGCAACGGCCACGGTTCTGAGAGGCTTCCTGGCGTTGAACCCATCGACTGCATAGCTTCCAATCTCCAGAGGCCAGATTCATCACTGCATCAACCGTGGGTTTGTGGAATTGGGTTGGGTTTCGCGCCAGCATTAGCGCGCGTGTGCGCGAGCTACACCCAACCCAAATCGACAAACCCAGACCTAACGCAATGATGAATCCGGCCTCAGTAGGGAAGTGGTGGTGGAGTGAAGCACCCCTTAACCCATGTTGATGTTGTTGCCCCTCATTATGCTCTGCCAGGTCTCTTACAATTAGCTTTTCGGCTACCTTCGCGATAGGTGATAGCAGGCTAATAGGGCGATAGCCCTTTGCCGTGCTTTGCGATTAGCTCGGCTTAGGCAGGGGTACCACATTGGCCGTCTTCCATGCTTGGGGTAGGGTGCAGGTACGGAAAAAAAGTGTTTATGACATCTGTGATCAGCGGTAGAAGTCCCTAGGGAAGCTTCTTCAGAAGGGCTGGAGAGATACCATCTGGTCCGATTGCCTTCGAATTCCGCATGTCCTTGATAGTCTTTTCCACTTGCGTAGAAGTGAAGGCCTCGAAAGCGTTTGAAAGGGCAGGAAGCCTCGGGTGAATGTGGTTTCTCTGTAAATCATCGCGCGTACTAGTTTCAACGCAACCGACAGCAAAAGCAGACCGGGAGATTGTCAGAACGGGCGTATCCGTCAGGCGACTCTAGCGACTCTAATTCCTATTCGGTGCGGCTCAGAGCTGCAAATGGCCTGAGTAGGGATCGTGATCAGCATCAGGGGTGTGCGTTAATGAGAATGTTTATTTTCGTTAGGCGTTAATCGTTGATTTTCGAAAAAAAAACGCGTTAACCCGTTAGAGCGTTAACACGTTAATTTCGCACTTCGTTGAAAAATTCAAAAACCATAACTTGACCACAACGAAAATCCATAAATCACCGGAGGTTCAAGAAAAAACTAAAAAGATTCAGCAGGACGCCGCTGAAGACAGGGTTGAGCAGAGCGTTGCGCCAATTTTCGTCTGAGTTACGACCCCCTTGCTGATTAAAATTTGGAGAAAAATCCCGAAATTTTAACGATCCCCGAAATCAAGGATTTCTTTAGCTTTATTCGTGCGACTAACCAAAAAGTTTAAAATGCATACTTATCCCAAGCAATTAAATATTTTGACGGAAATTCACTCCCGTTCAGGAATTTTGCGACCCCCCCCAAATTTTGCATATTTTTTCCAAAATTCTCCTTAATTTTTACTACCCCTGTTGCACTGAGTCACAATCTAGCTCAACCCTGATTGAAGGTGTGTTGTGCTCCAGAAGCCAAAGACGGCATCGTGGGAAGTAGGTAGGGCTACAGATGGCGTCGCCAGGACGTCTTCAAAAGTAGGCGAGGCTCCATATGACGTCATCATGACATCGTGGAAAAAAGGTGCAGGTTCAGACGACGTCGTCACGACTTCGTGGAAAATGGGCAGGCATTCAGATAATTTCATGGAATCTAACCTCTGGTTCCGAGTCAGATTTACTCTGGTCTCTCGCGCACAGCGAGGGTAGAGACAGCGACGCGACAAAGTGTGGGAAGAAGGAGACGCAGCGCACGCGTGCCGACGCACGCAAAGAAATGGAAATAAATCACTCGGAAACCGAGGATAGGTGGGCCTTCAGATGACATCAGGAAGCCGTGGAAAACGATTAGCGCTTTATGTGGAGCGTGCGCCACGTCGTAAGAAATCAGTAGCGCTTCATTTAGAGCGTGTGATGCGTGGTAGAAACTGAATAAGGCTTCATGTGGTGTGCGCGCCGCGTGGTCAATGATCATGTCCTACGCCAGCAAGATTGACAGCAGCAAATCTGATGTTTGTCCGGACTGCGGCACTATCGGCCCTGATACATCACATTTATTTAACTGTCCGGTGAGACCAACCACGCTGACCACAATGGATCTATGGATGAATCCACCACTGGTCGCCCAGTTTCTTCACCTATGACCAAACCCTCGACGTGGCTGCAAAGAAGAAGAAGAAGAAGCGCCGCGTGGTGCACATTATAGAGAGCGCGCGACGCTTGGTATAGTTAGTGTAACCAAAAAAGGGATAGCTGCGGACACCTCAGCAGACTGCGCTGCGTCGTGCGCGCCCACGAGAAATGTGGTGATCGATCGGCGCACGCGATAGGCACGCAGCCTACTGAGTGGCCCGTAGCTATCCCTTTTGCGGATACACCCACCATATAAAGCTTTAGGCCCACTTTACACTTCCATCGCTGATCGCCGCGACGGTACGTTCTGAATACAGATTGACCTGCGCCGCGATCATGGTTATCATTCCACCGCGTCGCGCGGCGATCGAAGTCTGAAAGAGGCCTTACCCTCGTCGTAATTCACATCATTCGAGGCGCGAGCGGCTCGCGCGACGCCTCGGCCTCCGTCTGTCCTACGCTCTCTCACTGTCTCTAACCTCCGCTCCGTAGGAACCAAATGAATTTCACCGTTTTATAGCTTGTAATCATCGTTAATTTTTCGAGAAAACCCGCGTTAACCCGTTAATGCGTTAACACGTTACGTTATAACGCGCAGCCCTGATTCAGCATCCCTCTAAGCGACGTTTTAGTGAAACCCGAAACTAGGGATGTGATAAAAAATTTAGTGCTCGCCCTAAAAGCCTATTTTTTCACAACAAGAAAAAGAAGGGAGAGAAAGAAGCTCACCATCTTTGAACGTAGTCTGCTACCAGTGTTTTTCCATAGCGTTCAGTCTCATGGAGTTTCTTCGGGCGATGAAATGAGCGTGAATTTCGTTGGGGCGACTGGCCCCACCCAGGTGTTCGACGAAAGCACGATGGGAACTTCGTGTTGGCAGAAGCTAGAGCAGCCGTCATGCTGTGTGATATCGCCGGCGGCAGGATTCTCGCCGTGCGGAGCAGAAACAGATGTGTTTGCTCCGCCACGACCAGGTAACTCGTACACGGACGAGTAAATTTGACGTCGCGAATGCCGCGCGCGGCTGGCCGCCCATCGCGTGCTCACTTGTACACTTTTGTACACCTCATCGATAGCAGCTGCTCTTTTTCTTATTTTGAGAATTTTTCGGTTCTCTGTGCTTCAAATTTCATGAAAGAGCTTCAGCAGTGAGCTCATTCTGAGAGCATATCAGTCTTCAATCCAGTGTTTTCTCCAAATGATCCTCCACACGCTTATCCGTACTTATTACGGTACTCGTCGCGCGCGGGATTCGCGCTCAATAACTGCCGGCTTTCGCAATTTGCGAATTTTTACCTCGAAATTTCCTCCGTTTTGACAAGCGGGGAGTCTAGAATAGTTTTTGGTGCTTCATTTGTCTTTAAAGGACGGAGCCGTTCGTAAACCGTGTCTTTCTGAAAAATCTGTGACATAGTACCCAATCAAGGAAATTTCGCCGACGTTTGTAAAGCGCTTTTCCTTATTACTTCTAAAATTTTTACCAGAGGCCTTGAGAGGCAACTCACTCATTCGGAATTTAACATTCACCTATTTCGGGTGGCGAGCTGAAACCCCTGAGTAGGTTAGATTCTGGGTGCTATGTGGGAAGGGGGGGGCATTGTTGTATCGCCTTTGGCCACGCCCATTTTTCCGTGCCGCAATGACTCTCCTGTTTTCACCCGGGAGACGTTGTGTCACCCCAGAAATGTCGAAAATTGGTTTTTTTGGCGGATTAATAAATTAGCTAGAGGGGTTGATATTCTTGTTGTACAGCTGTAAGGGGATAAAAATCGAAATGTGTCGACGCTATTTTACCTAAGATACTTGTTTTGCCTTTAAAAAAACATGTCTTTCTACCAATGTTTGAAAACTTTATGAATGAAATCATCCTTTTGGGAACAGGAGTTTCATGCCTTTCAAAAAACCTTGTTTCGCGGATCATTTTTCGATCCAGGGTTGAGCAGCGTTGTGACTGGTCACAACGGAGGGTCGTAAAATTTTTGGAAATTTGGAAAAAAAATGAAAATTTGGGGGGGGTCGTAAAATTTCGAAGAAAAATAGGCATCCACAAGTCAGCCGCGACCGAACTTGATCCTAAAAAATATTACCACAAGATTCGCTTGTCTTCAAAATTTGACTCCAATTAAAGCTAGAAATTTTTTTGGTCCCAGGGGGGTCGTGAAATTTTGGATTAAAAAAATGTAAATGGGGGGGTCGTAGCCGCGTCAAAAATTGCCACAACGGCCTGGTCAACCCTGTTTCGATCTGATGGGACTCGTGTCGCTTTCTTTATCGCGACCAAGTCATACTTCTTTACATTTGCGATGGAACGTAGCTCTATAATCCATTGTTATTTCTGTTGTAACGTAATGCTAGTCAGAAATAAGGGGGATCGCCGTAAGATATATGACAATGTCCGCAGCCATGCAACCGGCGCTATTTAATTTACGCGCAGGATTGCGGTAGCCCTGCGTCTCTCTTGACCGGTACGAGCGTGGTTGTAGGGTTATCTTCCTTGAGGATTCCTGTACCGCCAGTCTGCAAATTCCGACTTCTACAGATAACTAAATGAAAATCAGAGGTAACACTATCAAATGGGAGTCGACGACTCAGAAAAATTAGAAGAAGTCACTTGTAATATAGGTAAGTGTAAGTTACTTGAATGTCTTAAGTAACTTAATTCCTCTTCCTGTTACATGTAATATTTACTTCCTCCTACTTCCGTTTCTATTGACCTTTCTGTTTTTTTTTAAACGAGATTCTTTTCTATTCTGAGCCCTTTGTCGCTGAAGTCTTGCGGAAGCCTTTAGCGCTGCAGCCCTGTGATAAAAAAAAGGTTATGGGGAGCTTTCCAGGAACAATATTGGGAATGGTTTCTCGCCAGTCGTGAAGCGCAGAGAAAATAACCCAAAAAAGAACCCATCGGAACCTTCATGAAAGCTACTCTGTCTCAATCTAGTTTAGCCGAATTTCGGAGCATAGCCGAATTTCGGAAAAATGGGCGTGGCCAAGTGCGACACCATAGTGCCCCCCCCCGCTGCGATAGCGCTCAGATATGTTACAGGTAACTTATTTTCTGCCTTTTATGTTACAAGTAACTTATTTTCATTTTTCTGAGGTGTGGAACAGGGATGTGCGGAAAATTGTTTTCGGAAACAGAAAATTCAGGCTGGCAGAAAACAGAAAAAAATCTCCAAAAATGGGCAGAAAACAGAAAATTTTTCAAGAATCAATAAACAGTGTTCAGTGCACAGTATCAGATATTCTTTACAGCGTTAAACATTTTACACATTTTTCCGTTATAAATTGTTCCTTTGCACAAGACCAGATGAAGGAATGTACCGAGGCAGATTACAAGTGAAAATTGTCCCTCTGACCTCCCTTTTCCGAGACAATAAGACTCAATCACTTGATCAGAAGCTCATTATGTGCAAAGAGAACATAGATTCAGTCGAAGCAGAAATGCCTTCCCTTAATGTACATATTTTGACGACAATTTTTTTCGAGATAATTGCTGGGTTGAACACTGTACTACTCCTCATCGCACTAGAGTCACGCCAGTTCCACGCGCGCGCGCCGTGTGAGTATAAAAGGCGGGTTCGCTCGCAACTCTATTACAGTTTCAACAGTTACATGGCCGCCCCATCATTAATTTCGTTGCTTTTCATCTTATTCAAATTTAGTATCATTCTGCGCTGGAATGAGTGAAAACACACAAAACATTACCCCACTTCGCCTCAGCTGTGACACTGGAGTATTGTCAGTGTCTGTTACGTTAAAAAAAATATATATATATATATACTCCAACGCCTCGCCAGAGCGGGTTTGATTAGCTGGCGCTAAGCCGTATTGAAACTCTTTATTGTTATTATACAGTAAAGGAGTTTTCGCGTCATTCGACTTGATAACATACTTTCTGAGAGATTCATCAACGGCAGACCCTTAGGTGAGGATTAGCACTACAAGATAAAGAAGAAGACTCGGCTTCTTCAATCTACCGGAATGCGCAGCGCATTCGACGTCTATGTCATAGAGACTTGGATACCTTTCAAGGCTATACAGTGGTATTCGGGGGTCAGCCGACATCCCAGTCATATCCTCCATCTCCTTACCAATTCGAGGACTCCGTAGGGATAGTAGATCTGGTATACCACGGGCAAGGATCGAACCCTGCCTTGACGAGCGAGCAGCAGCGCATCCTGCTACTACGCCACCACAGCTCGGATAGCCACCATAGCGAGATAGACGAGTTAACCATAAGGTACTGCAGAGAATGCCGGTGAGGTTTTCTAGACCGTCTATCGTCGCAGTACTTATGGATTTACCGTCTATGAGACCGGCCCCTTGTCTATGGAGTAGATTTGCAACAAGTTGCGATTCATGGTTTTTGTTTCTGTTTTCTGCCCAATTCTGCCTATTTTCACAGAAAACAGAAAAAAATAGTCAAAAAATGGGCAGAAAACAAAATTCCGCATACCCCTGGTGTGGAACCGCCTTCTTACGATATATCATGTCTAAGACCTTCCGGTTAATTCCATCCTCTTCAATAGCCAACAGGAGGTGACAAGCGCTCTAATTGGTCTGTGCGAGATTGGAAGAATTGGCCGGTAATTAGAAATGTCATACTGCATTCATTTTGGTGCTATTCAGACTCCTCAACGGCAGCGCGTCACGCACGGGCTTGGCGTTGGAGTATGTATGGCCTGAAGCCACGCGTGTGACGCCCGTTCCGCCATGGCGGCGAGGGCCGTAACGACTTTTTCATCATTTTCATTATTGATCTATCATCTAGTATGGGGGCTTCAGAGTGACGTCGCTGCGAAACTCGTTGTTGCAGAGATTACACAAAAGACGGAGAGTGCTACGCTGGACTACGTAACACTCCCCATCTTTTGTAAAACATCTGCGACGGCGAATTTCGCTGCAAAGCCACTTTCCATAATAATTAATTCCAGTACTATCCTGTGCTAGCATGATGGTGAGTAGGAAAGCGGCCGTAAACCCTATTCTGGGTGATGTGCCGCCCAGGGTATGTGATACCGAGTCCGAGCTCGGTAGGCGCGACAGGTGTATCCTCACTTCGTTACGCTGCGGACATTCTCCATTGCTTATGTCTTACCCGCAGGATCGACAATAGCCAGTCTGACGTGTGCCCGGACTGTGGAAACCAAGGTCACGCCACTAAGCACCTATTTGATTGTCCGAAGAAGCCAACAACGCTCAGTACAATAGGCTTGTGGACGAATCCACTGCTGGTCGCCCAGTTTCTCAACTTGTGACGAAACCCCTCTCAGTGGCTGCAAAGAAGATGGTGATGGCGAACTCGTGTAGAGAACCTGTTTGCTTGGAATAGCTAAGACCCACATTATTCCGCTCCTCTGGAGTATTCATAGTCTCCGCAAGCGCGGCACGCGCGTGGAGTGTTCATACTCCGTGTGTTCATACTCCAACGCAACTCCCGCGCGTGACGCGCTGGCGTTGGGTGTGAATAGCGTCTGTGGCTGTGCGGATATTACTCCTGATTATTACTGTGCTTATCTGGGCCAAATTCCGGTCCGCAATTGCGTCTCGACACGCTTTGCGGCCGCACGCTCCCAAGTCAGAAGAGCTTACAGCGCCGCAGCCGCCGATCTGCTGACTCTAAGTGGGTTTTGGAAACCGGAAACTTAGAAAAATTGGAGAAAATTCTATAAACAAGCCACATCGAGTTGCCTTTGGCGCTGGAAACCCGACTGATTCGAGCGCGTGCGGCCGCAAAGCGTGTCGAGACGCAATTACGGACCGGAATTTGACCCGGATAAGCACAGTAGCTGTGACCTCAAGTTCTGTTTCCCGGTTTGTTATTTGTGAAGGATGGGATTTAGGGGTTATACAGAGTTTTGGAAGCTGCACCCGCATCCGCTTTGGTGCATTGACAGTCGTACGTTCAGGATGTTGGTCGAATTCACAGCGCGGGTGGAGCAAACGAGCAGTTTGGCCGGCACGCGTGACGCACGCGACGAAAAATCGCTGCGTTCGTCGGTGGGGCTCGTTAACTGAGCGTCAACTAGTTTTTGTTCATGGACCCGCGGTTAACGCGACTCAACGACGACTTGAACGCAGCGGTTTTCCGTCGTGCACGTCACGTTGGCCGCCAAACTGCTCATTTGCCCCACCCTCGGTGTGAATTCGAACAACATCCCGGACGTTCTGTAGGTGACACCATGCTGCTATCATTTTTTTGTACTGGTGTGGTTGAATTTGCCATTTCTGAATTACGTATTTAATTTTTAATGAGTGTTTTATGACATCCGTCTCGTGGATCATACACTGAGAAAACAGCAAGTGAGTACGTCCCCTCTCATTTGTGTGTTAAGGGTCCATCCAACGACTAAGGGCTGAACTCGAGCGATGTCCAATTTGGCGCGTTCAGGAAATGTGGCCACCAAAGTAGTAAGTCTTTCTTTTGATAGGCTCGAAGATCTTCGCCTTTTTAAAGTGTCATTACAGATTTGTGGATCACAGCAGCACTTCAACTTCGTGATTGCCACAGCGCCATCAAAAGTAGGTCTTTATTCACCTCGATACGGGAATGTGCTGAAATATCCGGATCCGGTTTCCATCCCCCGTTTTTGGACTTCTTTTGACATACCCTTTTCCGTTTACTGTTTCCCGGTATTTTCTTTTTGGGGGGGGGTAAATCGAGAAAAAAAATCGGGAACCAAAATTTTGATGAATGCTGAAAAGATGAAATGTTCAGAAATTCGCAATTGAAGCTAATTTCGCAGTCTATAATTTATTTTAATTCCAAATTTATCACATGTGCCTAAGCACATGTAATATGACATTTAAAAACAACGACAAATCGAGCACAACCAATTTAATCATTATCAACATGAACCAATAATAAATAAGCCCTAACAGACGTTTGGTTCCTTTTGAAGGTACCGACCGACCACACTTCTGAAGCCGAAAGAGGTGGCCGGAACTTGCAATTTCTTACTCAAACATAGATAGTTTAACCCCGTACGAATTGTGAAGAAATGCCGCCTAATTTGAGAGCGAGCCCTAAGAAAGCTGAGTTTGAACCGTAGAGGAGTTCCGGAATCATCCGACTTGGGAACATCATCTATGTTGAAAAAAGCATTTAAAAACGAATTATGATTCTTGAAAGCGACTAACTAGGAGGAACCCTCTGTACTAGCCACTAAGACATAGGATTGCCCACACTCAGACCCCCACCCTCTCAGATCATGGCTGGCTGTTCAAAAACCCGCAAGGGTCAACGTACGGTGCCAGCATCTGGTTCACCCCAACACATTCGTCCTTTTGCTGATTTTAGGTGTTTGCGCGGCAATCTAAAGAGCTTCAAAAGTTCTGCGCAATGAGATTTCGCTTTCAGGTGCCAAGATCGTAACAACAGCTGAAATACAATTGTAATCGTGACTGAGCCCACTGTGTTCCTCCCAGCGGATTAGATACATTAGACTTGTTGAGCCCGTCCATGGGATCCTTAATCCTGACACACAGTGGTCGGTCAGTCTCCCCTATACAATCCTCCTCAAACTGGCGGCATTTTATGCGATCAACCATTCCAGAAGCCATGTAACAGTCCTCCCCGAATGGGCATATTACTCTGGTGTGGGTTAGGCAAACCCAGTCACATAAGCGATTGCGAACTTATCGCCGCCATAGGTGTGCAGGAGGAATTTCGACAACAGGAACCATCTAATGGAGATCTAGCTTTCAGATACAGGCCTGGATTTCTTAACTGAGGTGATCTGAGGTGAAGGCGCCAAACGCTATTTTCGTCCCGCCATTTTCCGCTATTCTCTTCGCGAACAGCTAGGAGGGCGGTTCACTGTGGGCGTCCGTATGACGGCTCGTTTTATGACTATGGTGAAACCACGACTCTCTCCTCTCACACAAGACGTTAAAGCTAGGATTTTTACAGGCGTCACCATCCACCGTTGCAGACTATCGTAGCGGAACCACCTCGTCATGTACTGGCAGAGAGCCAAGACAGATGGGCGCAACCAATCGTCGCGAATGCAAACTGAGGGTTCTTGCAAGGGGGTGTAGTTGGTATGAGAATGGCACATTGTAGCGATTTATCTAAGACATTTACTTGGCAGGCACCTAACATGATTTTGAGCTTTCACTGATTTACTGGTAATTATCTTTAATTCAGTTTATGGGCACCGCAAACCCGTGTCCACAAAACAATAGAAAAAACCAAAAAAAGAAATAAAACAATACAAAATCAATCACTCATTGCGAAGAACCACTCCCAGACCTCAGATAAACCTCGAGGGCCTTTTTGTTTGTAGACAAAGCCCTAGTGCATACCTCCCGCGACGAGCGACGCGACGTCTTGTTTGGGATATATAGAATTTGATGTGATTCAAAAGCACTGTTGCTGTCGCGCGTCGCGGCTGCTCTATTTACGATGAAGTTTAATCGCTCATTCCGTCTAGTCCCAAGCAGCGCCAGCTTTACAGGGCAACTCTTGGTCGTGGACGCCCTAAGGTTGAATAGACGACCTGCACCACCATGGATAATCTTGTACAGCATTATCTAATCGATCTTTCTCCTCTGCGCGAAAGTCATAAACTCTAGTTTGGCACTTCTGCCTAAATGACCCAAATTTCTATCTTAATTACAGCCTTTGGTCCTTATAAGAACACTAAGTGCGAAATTCCGCTGCACACTCTCAACCATCTCCTGACTTCAACTTATACTGCTTGAACACCACCGTCCCGTATTCGAGAAGAGGTCTAACATATGACTTGGAGACCTCAACAAGAGCACCAGGATTAGTGGTAGAGAGTGCCCTCAACATGCTGTGCATCATTGTATTGGCTCTCGAATCCCCTGGATACAATGATAATCGGAACTGAGGTCCCTTTAATGAGAACCCCCAGGTCCGTTACCTCATCAACTCGCGTCAGCCGCACCCCCATCCATGGTATATGGGCGGCACACCTTTCGTTTGCCCAGTTTCAAGACCTTGGTTTTCTTCTTGGAGACCGGCCCTTGATGTAGAACCCTTGAAGTATAATACTCCTGAAGCCATGCAATGGCTCTCTTTTTCAAATGGGCAGGTTAAGTAGGAGGGGTTAAGTCAAACAGGTCATGTATAAGCGGCCTCGAGGTTAAAGGAATGCAAAACGCTACTTTTTCCCTTTCGTCGTTGCGGACAGCTGAGAGGTGATCCACCGTGGACGTCCGGTATGACGGTTCGTTTTAGGACGATTGTAGAAACACTACCCCTTCTCCCTCTCACAAACTACCCGTTTCTATTCGATCGGGTAAGTTGAAGAACGTTGGGCACGGTTAGTATCCGTATAGTTGGCATTTCTTGAAAATTCTATGCGATCACTTGATCATTGTTACGTATAAACGATTTGCGTAATGACTTCATCTCGATTTACAGTGATACGAGTTCCTCTTCCTTGAAAAATTCCCCCACCTTTTTCACTGATTTTATATCCTTATTATAGGTAACTCCTATAAAAGACGTGGTAACCGAGTACAAAAACGCTGACTCTCTACAAGCAGCAGCTAGTCGTGCTACTAGTCATGGTGGCTTGTTCTCCACAAATCTTGCCACCAAGGGAATTAACGGTTTGTGGTCGTATTTGTTTTGTGTTTTTTACTACAATGAATGCATTTTTTTCACTGACTAGCAAATGCAGTTCTTTCTCGTACCGCATGAGGAAGAACTTCTTCATATTTTAAGGTTACATTTACATACAAAGTCAAATTTAAGGCCCTGCAAGTTGATTCATGGTAGGTACGACCTAATTTGAAGCTGTTATTCTGAAAATTTCTTCGATTAGGACTCAATTTCTGTTGGAAATTCATTGCTTCAAACCCATGTTTTCACTGCCTTTTTTGTTTAATAAATGTTAATCCGGTGTTTAGTAACATCTCGACGCTTCGCTCATACTGATGTCAAGTTCCCCGATTTTTCTAACTATCGAAGAGAGGTGACTTTGGATACTCAGAAAGCTGCTCGTGATACTGAAGACCAACGTCGTTCTCTGGCCCATGCCGTATACTATGGAGGTATGTTCGGGTTTCCTCCTTTTGTTCAGTTGTATATGTCTATCCATTGTCAAATGGTTATTCTCAGCTGGAGGTGTGATGACTCTCTGGGCTTCGAAGGAGATGGCTCAGACTATGGTTATTTTCAAGGTATGTTTTATCGTAATATTTCATAATGTCAGATTTGGTTTTGACGCGGACTAATGCGTTTTCTTGTAGGCCATGGCAGCAGATCAACGGGCCCTTGCTTCCATCGAGGTGAACATGAATGAGATCCCTGAAGGAGTGACGAAGACTTACGAATGGCGTGGAAAGCCTGTCTTCGTCAAGCACCGAACGAAGAATGAGATTGCAAGGTGGGCGAGCTCTTATTTGGCACGGCAAGACCTGTAAGTAACAAATGTAAGTGCTAAACTGGAGATGCCCTTGTGCAACCTGTGACGGTCCTGCGAGCTGCCTTCCATTCGTTGCGTTTTGTCTAGAAGATTTCGGACACTAGCCAGAACGGAGCTGCGTACTGTTAAGTGGCTGTGGAAAAGCCTTGTTGGTGGTCTGGATGGTATCCTTGCTTGCTTTCAGAGCAGTTTTCTTCCCTGTGGATCTTGATCAGACAAGTATCGGCTTCCCCATTTCTGTTATTTTAGCTGTTCTACAGCGTACGGCGAAATTATAGGAAAATGCTGAATTCGGGAATTTGCACTAATTTCGAATTCGTGATTCAGATTTGAGTCAAGTTCAGATTCCACGTTTCAAATAACCTCCTAGGGAGAAAACTAGGAATCTCCTGCCGAAGATAAAGTTTTCGCGATTATGTGAAGAAAGTTGGCGATATTCTCCAAATGCAGGGTCGAGCTGTTACTGTTCCACGAAACAACAGAAGAGGGCGTAAACTGATTTAGCAATCGGAAACTCGGGGGGGGGTGTGTGAAAATCATGGCCATGGTACTACTGCATGAGCTGTCGAGAATGCCGATTATATTAGGTCTAGAAGTTAATTTCCGCGTTTTTTGTTGTTATTGATATTTTGTAAAAAATAAAATTATTTTATATAACGAATTTTATGTTATAATGCTCATTGTATTATCAGCTTTCTATTGATATATAACTTGCTTCACGTACCTTATAAAAAAAGTATTATTTTAGTTTCAGAATATGTCAACTTTTGTGCCGGAAAAACGCCATTTGCGGAAGCTCTCCTTTTCCTTTTTCATCTCAAGAAGAAAGCCACTGACGCGCACCAAATGCTTGCCCAAGCTTACGGGGATGCTGCTCCATCCATAAGAACCTGCCAAGAATGGTTTCAGCGTTTCAAATCGGGTGATTTTGACGTTAAGGACAAAAGATCGACCAGGACAGCCAAAAAGTTCGAAGACGAAAGAACTTCAGGCTTTGTTGGATCAAGATTCGGCTCAAACGCGAACAGCTCGCGGCATCTCTCGGCGTCACCCAAAAAGCAATTTCTATTCGATTGAAGGCAATGGGGAAGATTCAAAGGAAGGAAAATGGATCCCCTATGAGCTCTCAGAACGCAACAAGAGCAGAGAAAAACAACTTCACAAATCTTGTTGGACCGATTCCAAGAAAGTCTTTTTACACCGCATCATAACTGGCGATGAAAAGTGGGTGTACTACGACAATCCGAAGCGAAGAAAATCGTGGGTTAGTCCTGGTGAAACAACAACTTCGACCGCAAACCAAACATCCACGGGAAGGTCTTACTGTGCATATGGTGGGATCAACGCGGTATACTGTACTATGAACTTCTTCAACCTGGCGAAACAGTTACTGCGAATCGCTATCAACATCAACTAAGCGCAATTGCGGCATGAAATCAAGCAAAGAGACCAGAATGGGCGAGTCGACACGAAAAAGCCATATTGCTTCATGATAACGCTCGACCTCATGTTGCTCGAACGGTAAAGGATACGCTAAAAAGAGTTCAAATGGGAAGTCTTACCGCACCCGCCGTACTCTCCAGACATCGCCCCGTCGGATTATCACCTTTTCCGGTCAATGGCGCATGGTCTGGCGGAGCAGCACTTTCAAGATCGTCAAGATGTCAAAAATGGCTCGATGAATGGGTGGAGGCCAAACCAGAAAAATTTTATTATGATGGAATCCATAAGTTACCCAAACTCTGGGAAATGGTTGTTATTAATGACGGAAATTATTTTGAATAAAAATTTTGTTTAAGTATGTCCAGTTTTCAATAGTGTAAAAAGCGTAAAAAAACGCGGAAATTAACTTCTAGACCTAATACTAAGACCCCCAGTGCGTGATTTGTTTATATCTTTGGCGATTTTTTTCAGCCTCCCTTTCCCCGGAGCGTGACTTGGTCTGTTTTTTCCACATTTAAAAACGAGGAACAATTCATAAGAGTCTTTACCAGGCTACGGCGCGAGGTTGGATACAACCCTACTTTGGTCCGACCCCCAGGGCGACTTGCTCAGCCCCCTCTGAGAAAATCCGCATGTCTTTCCTCATGTATGACTACCCGAATGTGAAAACGTGTCTTTTTTAAAATTAATTTTTAATTTAATTATTATTTTTTAAATTTAAATTTTAATTTAAATTTCATGAACGCAGCTTGAAGCCGAAGAGCACTACATAAGGAGAGCGGAGCCTGTTTTTTGCCCTGAGGGCACATAGGTTCAGCGTCGTGTATGAAAACCAGATTGAGAGTATGGCTATCTGCATCTGAAAACGCACCCTAAGTTTCACAGACGCAGCTTATAGCCGAAGAGCGCTACACTAGTATGAGTCCATGAAAAACGTGCATGTCCGGGATTGCGATGAAATATTTACAAGCATTAATCGAAATTGCAATTAGGGATTTTCGTGTTGCTACAGCGTGCGTAAAACCTAGTCCTGGGCCCAAGTAACTATATTAAATGTTTTAGCGGGTTTAAAACCGTATTTGAAGACTCATTTTCAGGTGTGATACAATCGATTGACACCCTAACGCGTGTTTCAATGTACCAGTTATGGGCCGATTTCAGGGAGAAGGCTGTGAACGTATCCGATCTGCGTCATGCCGAGCATGATGACGAGCGTGTGAAGAAACCAGAGTGGTCTGTTGTTATCGGTGTTTGCACACATCTTGGGTGTGTACCCATTGGTATGTTCCGAAAGTTTTTTTTCTGAAATTTCCATAATTCCGATATTTTCCAGCCAACGCTGGTGATTTTGGTGGTTATTTCTGTCCATGCCATGGTTCACATTATGATGCCTCTGGTCGTATAAGAAAGGTACCCTCTGCTTATCTATTCTCTATGCTTTTTTTCTGCATACGACATATGCAATTGCAGGGACCTGCTCCACTGAACCTTCATGTGCCAGCGTACACTTTCAAGGATAACATAATTGTGATCGGATCCGACTAGAATATTGCGTACCATTTGATGTTGGTACTGGTACTACTAGTGTTTAGCAGAGAAACAGTCGTCGTGCTGCGTATTGTTATAAGTATTTTTGTGAATTAGAAACAACTCAAGCACACACAGAATTAAAGGTTTCTATGTTTTGTCGTCGTTCCATTGAAGTAAGGTTCTCGCTTTAGGTGTGGAGCATATTGAAGGTCGCGATTCCGACAGGCGAAACCCGGATTCGTGTTCAGCACCCTAGATTACTCCTGAATACAGTTTGGTCCGTGGCTTGCTTCCTCAAAAGAACATCAAAATCTCACCCGCGGCTGGCGCGGTCGGTTTAACTTTCACGGGCGGCTGGCGATATTGTAAGCTGGTAATCTGCGGTCTTCTCTCGGCCTGAATCGATTAGCAGGGCGGCGCACGCGACCGCCCTCGCCAGCCGCGTGTGAGACATAATTTTTCTTCTTGAGGAAGCAAGCCAAAGATCTAACTATGTATACAGTTCAACTACGCATCGCCGTTCAGTCCGCAAAGTGCACGCTGCTTGCGAGAGCGTGCTGCGGCGCTGTTGCAAGCATCCTCAGACGGGACGGTTTTTGTCTTTGGTGCCCGGGTGATCCCACATCTCTGTCTGAGGATACTAGATACCGCGCCGCAGCACGCTTTCGCACTCAGCGTGCACTCTGCGGACTTAACGGCAATTCGTAAATGGAATGTTCGCACTTTGAGCAAAATCCAAAAAAAATCCCAAAAAGCTAAAAATTTCCGTTCATGTTTCCCATGCCTTGCCCGGAGGCTTCGGAAGCGCCTATGACTTTTGAGTGTGATTTTAGGCGGCTGCGAAGTGCATGTTTGGACTCTCCGTCCAAGAATTGGCGTGCACTTTATCTCCCCTTCTCTTTCTCATCGTAATGGTTTCCAAACACAAGAGACCTGAAAACACCAGCAGCGCCTTGATCGCTGTTGTATGTATGCTGACGCCGTCTTGCTGGCGTCTGAGGATAATTCTGATCTGGAGAGACCAGTGTAAGCCTGGGATATGCATCTGGCTCGATTCAGAGTAAAGTCCGTCCGAATGAGACTGTCCGCCCACACGGCATGCGTGCATGTCGAGCTGTCATCGTCAAGGCATTCGTCGGATTTGTAAATCGAATATCAAGAAAATATACGAATAAGGTCTAATATCCGAGTCTGAAGCGTGCAGCCGTAGGAAGGCTCGTCGGGAAAAATGAGTTGGCGGCACTCACGCCGACTGCGTGGGCGGATGCTCTCTTTCTGAGGGACTTTACACGGGATAAGGGCTCTCTACACACCGAGAGAGTTGTCCCATTTCTGCAGTTCAAACGTCACGCTACTCAATTCAAGCGAAGTGGTCCTGAGTGGAATTAGAGCCGCAAATGGTGAGACAATACTCTCGGTGTGTAGACAGCCCCTATTCCGGACTTGACCTCACCACGGATGTGGACGAGCGAGATTCTATCAAGATCGACGAATCTGAGCACCCACGCGCTAATGTCTTCAAGTACCACTGTTCGACTGTCGCATCTGACTGCGGTCCAGATTGCGAGTACGACTGGACTCTAGACAACGCGGCGTGGATGAAATGGTGTTCGATGGTTGGAGTAATGTGCGACGATGAAATGCCTGATCGTCTCAATTCGAAGGGACGAAAAAGCGTGAGCTTTATACGCTGCACAACGGTTTTAATGTTTCCGGTGTGCACCCTTACCAGGCTGGTTACAGAGAGAAATGGTGGCAAGGAATCAGATGAGCGGATCCCGCATTAGAATAGGAAGAGCTCTGAGGAAGAGGAAAATATGAAACATTTATCGGCTTTCACGTCATTGTACATAGTTGTGATGCAGCACAGCGAAATCATCACGTCATCGCAATAACATACCAGAAGAATCTGGCAAAAGAACACCTACCTAGTTATTTCCAGTTCCTTAATTGGATGGGTTCCCGTTATAACTATGACCTTGGACGGTAATGAATCTTTTCGGGGATGAATTCAGTAAGAGAGATCGATCGCGTTTGTCCGTCGATACTCGCCATGTGCTCTTAACCAGTTTTCCAATGATAGTGTATTGCCCAGTGAGAACAGTTGGCCAGTGTTTTCATCAAATGACTGGCCGGGCACTGGATCATGCATGCTCGGCGGTCAGTCGGTGGGAGATCCTCCAAAGTTTCTGAGTTTCGTTACCTATCTTATTTACCTTTTTTTCGTAGCTGTATCCGACTTTGAGTAGCGGGCCGACAAAGATTCTCGCGACTTCAAATTTTGCCTACCAAGCGTTTCAACCAGTTGGGAAACTTTAGGGAATGTTTCACACACGTTTGAATTGACAAAAATCCCAGGTATCAAATTTGTGGCCAAAAAGCCTAGTGCTGCACCATTTATCACACCATCGTCGGATACAGTTCCGGTTTTTCGTAGGGTAATAGCAGTTACCGTTGTGAATGTTGTGGATTCGTAGTTTTTTTTCGCTTTTCGCTTGAATGCCAACATTCACTCTTTCTTTTTCAGATAGAGAAACTTTGGTAAAATAGGGGAGAGTGACAAAGATAAAAGGATAATGGAGTCATTGATGCCGTCTTGTTCGGACTCGGCTTGGACTTTTCTTCTCAATGACTTGTCTAACTAATTTTTTCCCTGCTCGTTTGTCGCACTCTTCCCGAGTTCCTTCTGAATGTTCACTCCCTGCTTCATTGTGATTTTTGTTTACTCTCCCTAATGGTACGTTCAACTGCTTTTTCCTTTTGTGTTGATCTAGCCTTTCTGTATTTCTCTACCGTTCCTTTTTTATGAGTTTTTGAGTTGGTGCGTTCGACCGATAATGAATTAATAAATTATAATGAAATAATTTTTTTAGACTTCTTTAACTTCTGACCTATTCACCTCCAATGGTAATAGAAGTCTTTAACTGATTGTGCTACCCTCCTCCCTCTATTAACCTGCAACCTGGAGGGTTTCGAAAATTGATTGGAATCTTTTGTCTATTTTTCTCTTCAAATTTGTTCAATTTCGTTCTACTTACTGTTTTGCTATCTATGCCTTATTATGCATGCTGCCTCCGGTGTATAGATAAAGAATATTTCAGGGTTTTTGAATATTCTATCGATTGAAGATTTTTCTTATATTCAAATTTTCCAATATTTGGACAGTTTCATGTCAAGATATCCGAATAATAGCCCATCAGAAAATAAGGTATTTGAATCCTTGTATTATCCAAGAAAAGTGCGAAAATTTGAATAATCACTTGGTTTTCGGATTTTCGAGCATTTGTTCAAATCAATTGAAAGTCCTTTACAAACTTATTCAGTCACATGAAGGTTTTGAAAAGTAGTGTTTGGAAGAATTTATTTGTTCAGAGTTTAATAGGGGACCAATTTTGCAAATCTTATTCGGGAAATGCCATTTATTTCTCTCATAATCAGCCGTCATTAGAAATATAAAGGCACAAACACTTTAACATGAAATAAATAATGACATTCCTTTGGAGCATGTTATTCGATTTATTATTTTACTGAAATCTAGCCATATTGAATAATCAGCGATGACGTCGTGAATGACAAATGCATACTTTAACTCATTCAAATGTTGACACAGCTGCCATTTCTGACTATGAAACTGACGGCTGAACCTCCGACTTGTTCCGGTGTCCAAATTAAATCATTGCATCTGGTCAGCCCTGATTCTCCGGAAGTCCCAATATTTTTCGCTCAGATAAGGGTCCAGTTCGACCGCGTACGCTTTCCACTCGATCACAAGATGGTTTAGAGGACAATATGGCCACGTTCATATTTTTTCCGCAGTACATGTTTATATCGTTCGCCGCATGAGAGCACGTGCTGCAGCACCTAGCGAGTCAGATTCCACCACAACTTTCAACACGACTACTTACCATGTAAGGGTTTGAAGCACAATAGAAACTTGTGCTCCTCGCGCAAAACACCCACCTGCATAAACCTTCCGCCAATTCCAGTCTAGCGAATGGCCGAGGCGCGATCATTTGCTGCCATCCGTGCGGCGCTCACGACACTACCTGTAAGCATGGCTTCGATCGCGAACGAAGATCTACCTTCGCGGCTCCGTCCATTCACCAGAGTAAATTTTCCGTGTCAACTATACAACCATTCTGCACCATGCAGAGTATAGGAAGAAGACCAAAAAGCAGGCAACGGTTTTTTGTCCAGAACACTGCTCCAAATATGGAAGCCTCAGTAGTATGTAAGACAAGGAAGAGACGTAAGAAATGCAATCTCTGAAAAATGCTAAATTCATCCGATTGAAATGTCTCCTCAGATCTGTACCTGTGCTGCCAACTAGTCCTGTGACTATTCAAATCTGCGAGCTGTCAACTATGTATGACAGTTTTCGTATATCGATGGAAGATTATTGGCTAACATGCGAAAATATTGAGTAACCGCCAAGGATGTGCGGAATTTTCTGTTTTCTGCCCGTTTTTGGCCATTTTTTTCTGTTTTCTGTAAAAAAAGGCGAAATTCGGCGGAAAACAGAAAAAACCGTGAACCGCGATCCGTAGCAGGATTGCCTTTGCGGCCGAAGGCCGATTTCATCAAAGGTAAGCTAATAGATTGAGGGTTAATTTAACCTGGGTGTTTTACAGTTCCCCCACACCAAACACTTTTACTCGCTATATTTTTATCTATCCTAGGGCTTGTGGCGTGGTGGCAGGAGCCGCTTCTGCTCGCAATACTCGGTCGGACTCGATTCTCGCTCAAGGTCAGCCAAACCTACTATCCCTCTAAGGTGCTTGAGTTGGTACCAGATGCATGCGGAGGAGACGACTGAAAAGTCGGCTCGCCAACAATTCACTAAATAGCCCCAAAAAGCATTCACGCCTTTACGAATACGATGATGAATGCGCTGCGCAACCCGAAAGAGGTTTAAGAAACCGAGCTCTTATCTTTATCTTACAGAGGTTACCGTTACCAAGAGGTTTGCCGTTGATGAATCCCTCAGAAGGTATGCGATGGAGTCAAATGGTGCAAAAATTGTGTTATTGTGTACTAACAACAATGAGCAATCAATCCTACTTAACGCCCGCTATTCAAAACGCAGTGGCCCGGCGTCTGAGTATAACTTTTTTTTCTACACATGACCACAGACTATGAGTATTCCAGCGCCACCGCTTTAGTGGAGTCGGGAAAAGTTGGGCCCCACCTGTACCGTACACGGAATTTTCGAGTGCGTATTTTGACTCATTGCAACGCAGGACGATGCGGAGATTTAAAAAGTTGAAGCGCGATGAACTTGATGGTGGGGCTATGAAGCAGATCAAAAAACCCTCACACAGGTACGAGCGACCTCACCACGGTGGAGCGAGCTGTGTGTCAGGCCATTTATACTCGAGAGGCACAGCCGCGCTTTACGCGCGTAACTTTCGGGCACTGAGGGGTAACACACTGTTCCAATCAGCAGTTATCCCAAAATCAGTGTAAAAATATGTAAACTAGGGAAGGGTAAACTCGCTGTCGCTGTATCTACGTAATTCTCGCACATACATGTTGAGCTTCTGATCGAGTAATCTAGCTACTATTGTCTGAGGAAAGGGTGGTTAGAGAGAACATTGTCGTCTCCGCGCTGATAATCTTCGTTTTCAGCGCGTCTGTACCATCACTCTGGCCAATTGTTGGATTTTCAAAATTGAGCTGAAAACCGTTTATAACCTAAAAATGTATAAAATTAAGTGCTGTGGAAAAACTCATATAGTGTACTTTTCATTGATTTTTGAAAATTTTCTGTTTTCTGTTTTCTGCCCGTTTTTGGAGATTTTTCTCTATTTTCTGTTTCCGAAAATTCTTTCCGCACAGCCCTGGTAGCCACCCACTGAATTTCGGCACCACGCACCTAATTTCCATTTAAAATTCGAAACCGATCGGTCCATTTTCAAAGCCTATTTTGCGTTCGGTCAAAAGCACACAACCGTTGAGGTGAGAATAATTCTCAGAGAGAAGCTGATCTTTTTTTTCACATACATCTAAGAGGGATTTTGAACTGTCCCTGATAATGGAGTCGTGAAGGGCGCCGCCCATCGATTTTTGGCTAGTGTTCGAACAGCTATACGAGGAACCTTGTCTGACTTTTCCTTTTCCTAGTTCGATTTCTCCTTAGAAGTTTTAATTAAAGACATCGTTTGCGCTGGAAACCCTTTTTCAGGCTCAATCTCATGAATGAGCCCGATAGACCACACCGGTAAACGTCGGCGCATTAAAAAAGGCAAGGTTATTAAGTTGGAAGGAGTTAAAGATGAGGATCCCCCACCAGTTCTCACCGGTCATCTATCACTTTTTCATAGAATGTTGATGCGAATTCAAACAACCTGAAAAACAGTTACGGCACAAACTCCACATTGCAGAAAAACCGCGAAATTGACAGTGACGCGGTCTCCAAATGATAAAAAACTTCAAAAGCGATTCTGGCCCGAAATGTGAATTCAATTCTACAGTATGTTCAGACCGACTTTCCTTCACAATTGAAGGTTTTTAATGGACCCTTTCGACATTTCCCTTCTTTACAGAGGCCAAGCTACACAAAAACATGAAAAGTTATATACGGTTTTTTGCGCCTACGATGCGTTCAAATAAAGAGCTCCGAAAATCCGTTGCTCGAAGCGAATGAACGCTTACAGCTTTGTCGTAGCTCAGGCGAGCTAGCGGCTCCCGAAAAACAAGCCGTCCGGAAGTTTTTTTTACTGAAGCTATGCATCTTTTTCTCCTCTTAAACCCTATTTCGGCTTTCTCTGACAAAATACCCTCTCCTGGATGGTTCATTCGCAGCTTGCAAACGGCATCCGCTCTTAACCCGCTGTTTCCATCGGTTCCTACCACTCCAGGGGCCGTGTTCATGAAACTACGGGAGTCTCCCGGGAGGGTTCAAAGCTAGCCCGCTGCATACACTAGATTGTAGCCTCAATGCACAGAAATGGAGTCGTCCTATCCTGTTCGATTCAAAATCCATTCAGGACCACTTCACTTAAACGGAGTAGCTTGATGTTTCGAACTGCAATAGATGGGGCAACTCCTCCAATTATGTGCTTTGAGACCACAGCCCGCCTACATCGGCTGGTTCTAAAACCTTCCCGGGAGACTCCCGAAGTTACGGCCACAGATATCCCTTCAAGAGGGTGATTCGTGTGACTTGAAGAGGGTTTCGGAATAACTATTGTTAAAGTTTTCATCTGAAGATAAGACCGAGACTCAACTAAACATATGACATTCGGAACGTTCCGGATGCTTGACGTGCATACACAATGGTTCACTCATCGCTCGCGCTGCATTCCGTCTTTGGACAGCATCGCCTATTCAATACAGTCGTCGTCACCCACTCGGGCGGCGACGTGAATGTTCAATTTTTTGAAGCCGTTATCGATTTCAAGTAACCACTTTTCTTTATTGTACCGTAAGTCTGTTCAGCTTCGCTCCGGTTTCAACTGTAGGTGGCTGGGTCATTTTTTCTGCCCCATGACTTCTAATATTTTCACCAACCATGGGTAGATGAGTTCCTGAATGTGCGCCCAAACTTCTCAAGAAATTAGACATATCTATTTCAATTGAATGACTTCAGAAATGTGTATGTCCCTCCGTTCCAGAAATTTTTGCCCTGTTTGCGGTCATGCAAAACTGGGTCTGTGATGGGCTGCATTTCGGCTTGATAAGGTGTTTGACGGGACGATGTTTGTTCTATACGTAGCTGAGGGGTGTGCACTTCAGTCGTTCGAATCGATTTTCGGAACCGTCCAAGTGGGAAGCAAAGGGGTTATTGTCAACCATGGAATTGCCTCTCAGCAGGTATTCCACTCTCAAGTGCCTCTGTTATTCATAGCCAGGATCATGTCTCATGTTTCGCGTGTATTCAGCCATTTCATTCATCCCCTTCTCGCTCTCTTCTCAATAAATATATGTAGCTGAACACATTTTGTTCTCCTGCTAGAATTTTGATCGTGCGCTTCTTTCGGGTTATCCCTCATGGCGATGTACTCTCCGCTTTTTTGTTGAAAATCTACATACAGTTTTAAACTGAGGTTACTGCACTTATTTTTAGCTTCTTTACTTTGAAGAGCAGAGAATGAATAGTTGGAAGTGGCTTATTGTCAGTAAGTTACTAACAATAAATGAAATGTGTATCGGCCTATATTCGTTCGTGGACCCATTCAAAACATGATTCTACAATCCAACGTCTTTTGTATGCCTAACTATATCCTCTGTGCTTGTTGTTCGTTGTTTAGTGTTCACGGTAGCTAATTCCATGGTTTAATACAAACGAATTCAGTCTCGATGTGGAATGTAAGATTTTTGCTGGTGATATATAAATATATAAGGTGATCGAATCGGCGGATGATTGAGTTGTTTTGCAAAACGCCATAAATGCCTTGGTTAACTGGTCTAAGGACTGGGAACTCCCGTGCTCCGTGGAGAGAACTAGTGTTTAGCATGCCTTCATCTGGGGGGGGGGGACTGTGCTTACATAGTATGTGCACACTTTGGAGTACGTGGAGAAGATTTCGGATCTAGGGTTCCTAGCTTTTGCGAACATAAATTTTGATTGATGAACCTATTTAGAAAATGGCAAATAAGGCTACTTTCGAATTCGCTCTCAAAATATATGCTCGGACGACTCTGGTATGTGGCAACCATATGCAGCCTTTACAAAAAAGGATCCATTCATGCACTAGAGAAGATCCGGAACGTAGCTGAACGGATGTTTCATATACAATACCGCCGCTATACAAGGGAATAGGGGGCAAAGTGGGCAACTAGAGCGTCTTTCGACCACAACTCGCCTCAAAGTGCTCCGTTTTCAGTTTCGAAAGGACCAAAATGTCCACCTTGCCAGAACCTATCTAACTATATGAGATAAAAATGGGGATTCCCTATGAAAACGCTTTTTTAAGATGCAGTTGGTTATGCATTTGATAATGTTATCACAAGATAACGAGCCCATTCTATCAAAAACAACCGTACGCGATCTCTAGCATGGTCAAAATGAAAATGTGTTTCGCCTTAAAAAATAATGTTGCTCCCAAATTTAGCGAAATGTTTTTGCATGGTTGACTAGATCACGACATGCTGTACATTTCGGCGTTTTCGAAATTGAAAACGGAGCACTTTGAGGCGAGTTGTGGCCGAAAGACACGCTTTAGTTGCCCATTTCGCCCATTTTTTTCCCTTGGATAGCGGTGGTATTGTAGTTGTGTCATTCAAATACCGAATAATCGAATAACTCCCATTTTCTTTTTAATGCCCAAGAATGTACCCGAACTGTTCTTGGTTCTTTGCTGTAATCTACTATAAAAGTTACAATAATTAATGAGAGAGGAGAAATCTGGCCCTCCACAGTATTGATCCGACATTCATCGGAAACTATTCGATATTCGAATAAAATTGCAAATAACGGGTAGTTGCAGGTTTATGAAAGAGTGGAAGCCCACATCCCCATAAATTTTGGGAACATCCCTCCAAAAGCAATGCTGGGAAACTAAGACTGTTGAAACACACATTGATATTGGCGCACAAATCCAAAAGGAGAAAACGAAATGACCTGATAATGTTCTGCAAAATTGTGTATGGAATCGTTGGTACTAATGACGCTAGATTTTTATCGTATAAACATAGTACTGAGATTCAGTGAACACCCTGTTCAATTCTTGTCGGGAACTTATAAGCCCTACGGAAACTACAGCTCTATTGCACATAATGAGGGGAGATTCGAAGAAAATTCGCATTTACGTCCAAGTTTCGCCCTTCCGAGGGTTCCAAACCATTGGGGGAAACAAGGGAACGTCTCGCACCCTGTGATCGAATTCATAAAAATCTGTGGCGGGCGAAATTCTGACTTGAGCGCGAAATTTCGGGTAATGGCTAGCCCGTGTTGCTTCCAGTCAGGAACCTCGCCCCTCCTCCGTTTCTCCTGCCTCCTCAGTAGTGTTGATACACGATGGCCACCACCCGAAATTTTTCTTCGACACCCCAATTATGTGTATATAAGAAATGTTGCGAGAATACATACATCATGATTCCAATCAAAATTTTTGATATATCTACGATTATGAAAAATCACAGTTATGAATTTATTAGCATCTGCGATGAACTCATGAAAAAACGGGTGAAGGGACGCAGTCTATGTTCAATGCTTGTGTCCAGCTTAACGAGTGCCAAATGCAGGATGTCAAGCAAATTATACCATGCTAATGTTCTTATCGGAGTTAAATTATGGTCCGCAGTTGCGCACAACCCTTCTGCGACATGCGATGCAATCAAACTCGTACTAGTACCACGGGTAGTGGTGCAGTCGTGCTGATTCCACGAAGTCCTGTCACGATCATCTTCGTGGCGCGTGCTGCAGCAGCGGTTGACTGCGAACCGGAATTCCGTTCCGAAAATGACAGCAGATTGAAATATGTACGAGCTCGTTTCTCGGCAAATAACCGTAAAGGCATCGTACGCGCCGAGAACCACATATTTTTTTTCTTTTTTTTGTATAGCTTGGACTCTGTACTAAACGGCCACGTCGAAAGAGCCCCTGAAAAACCTCCCATTCCAAAGAAGTACCAGTTTGATTACACTGTAGAATTGGATTTGAAGTTTGCGCTAAAATCGTTTTTGAAGCTATTCTGCATTCGGAGCTTCTGCCATATTTGTTTGCATTGTTGTTTGACGGTCGCATCAACATTCCATGAAAAAGTGCTAGATGATCGACCGAGAAGAGCTAGATGACAGATTCCACAGCAGCTTTCAGCTGGCCATAACTTTTAAGCGGCGCATTCTCAAACTCTAAAGATTTGTTAGTGATGTCACCTAGTCCGAATTGTTTCATTGTACACAAAAAATTGAAAGTGATTTGCAGCGCGCACGATGCCTTGATACTGTTTAGTTTCACAAAATGGTTCGTGGTTTGCTCCGAAATACTGCTTCAGTTAGTCATCAGTTTGTGCATTGTTGTTGATTAGGTAGACATTCCTCACTTGCTTTGGTTATCAGTTCCTTCACGTTTGGTACTGAGGAAAATACTTGTTTTTCTTCTTTGTTTGCATTCTTTACTGACCTGCCTCGACGATTGCCTTTCTAGAGCGTTCAATTATTCTCACACTTTCCCAGTTTGTAGATTCGGCGGCTATTTAGCCTCCGTTCAAAACAGAACTTATATATTACAAACCTGTACTTGGCAGCGACGAATTCGGCTCCAACCTATCTAACTTTTCGTGTTGGATTTTTCTAGCTGGAATTGTTTGGTGTAGCCATTTCTGATTTCGAACGTTGAAAGCCGAACACTGCGCATACCTAAAAGTATCAGTAGAACCCAACCTTCACTGTGATTTTCGTATTCAGTTTACTTAGATCTGTCGTCTATATATCCTCCATGTTTCTTGAAAATTATTAGTACCTTTTGGTCGTTTGTAGTGTTTTGAGATCATTTTTTTAATTTTTCTGAGAAAGAATTAGAAGTTTTATAACGGCATCCGCTCAAACACCAGCTTCTTTTCCGGCGCAGAATTCAAACGCGTAGTCCGCTAGTGCGGACCGGAATTTGGTCGCGAAAACAACAGTACAAAGTCATCCTAGAAAAAGCCCTTTGCGACGTTTTTTGTTACTTTCGAAAAAGCGCCGCCATTGACCGTATACTATACTCATTTACACAACTTGTCTCGTGTTTAAATCCGGGCGATTTAGAGCCCAGGAAGGTCTTTGTCTTCTTCTTCCTCATAGTTAGGTGTCTTGGCATGCTGGAAGACCTCACAAGGGTCTCCTATAGCTATATGTTGAACCAGCATTTCGAAAAGGAACGTCTTAGCCTTGTTCGTCACTTAAAAAAAATTGATCTAATCCTCTCCGTGGCGATAACTTCTGCTCAACCCGCCTTAGAGAAAATCCATCTTTAAGCGACATTTTCTTTTTTCATAACTTCTCCGTATTCGACTTATCGCCCAAGTATACCTTATGCCCACTGATACATAAAGTATCCACCACTTTGACAGTCCTGAACCTTAAACTGCCGCATTGCCGCTACAGCCATGAATTTTCACTCCGCATTTCTCAATGTGCTCTTATGTGCGTATCTTTCACTTCCCTTACGAAAAACCGTTTCTTTCCATCTGAATCTCCTTACTACAGCGAAAACCTCTTCCATTTCTCTTCTAATATGAGAGTGTTCCACTTTGTTTTCTCCTCCTTTTCTCTGTTCATGGTTGGTATTCAAAGCAGTTCAAAATCATCTTTCCTATCGACCGTTCTACCACTTTGATTCCGTTTGTTTTGAAGCAATCCAGCAGTTTGGATCGTTCTTTGAATCTCGTTTATGTCCATTTTGCTGCTGTGATAGATTTTTAGCCATTCATTCACAAACCGGCTGATCGTTAATGTATCGGATGCTATTCAGCTATTCTAAGTATCTCCCGATTCTCTATTGAGTACAGTATGGGCGCGCTCAAAACAGTTTCGACCTGCTTTATATGCATGTTTCTGCCATCGATTTATGCCGTCTCTATAGGGTTTATTGAATGCAGATGTGACACGTATAACGGCCGACAATTCTCGTTTCATTTTTTTTCTGATTCTGTTTTTGCTGTGATAATCTATCTGTTTTGGATTCGTAGTATCGAGGAAGTTCAAAAACGTAAATTGCTTCAGAGTGCGCCATGCCAACGTTGAACCTCTCTATTTTCAAATATCCGCTTGGGATCATACGGGTTGTTGAATTTGTGAGTTTACTGATATTTTTCAACATCATCTGAGCAAACGCTACGGGTCGCAAAGAAATATTGGATACGTTTGAAACTGCGATGCCCTTTTCTTACCGGAGTGAACCCGAATCATTATCATTTTGTTAAAGGCAAAGTCCGCCAAAAAAAAACAGCGTACGATTCATGGCAGAATCTGAAGTCCGGAGCTCACTGTGTCAACATTACCGAAAAGAAACGGCAAAAAAGAGCTCGAAATAGCTCCATAGGGCCTGAAACCTCGATGTGGAACTTACGCCGCGCCCACTTTCCTAAGCGGTGCGCATCAAAGTGCCATCTATTTCGAAGCAAAAATTGCTTTGTTCCTTCGCATGTGTGTGCGAGGCAAGTGAAGAGAGAGCTATAGAGAATTTAGCAGAGAATGATACGCCGCATACGCTCGCGCACGCATGCGAGTGACAGGATAAATTCTACTTCGAAAGAGAGGGTGCATTCGGCACGGATCGCGCTGATACTTTGCGTTCCTTATTATGCGTTGGCGCAAACTTGGTGTGCATCAGGGCTGTTTCGTTAATGGAAAACATTTTTTCGTTAAGCGTTAATCGTTATTTTTCGAGAAAAAACCGCGTTGACCCGGCGATGCGTTAACACTTTAATTTTGCATTTCGTTAAAAATTAACAAAAAAAAAACATTACCTGGCCACAGCGAAAATCAATAAATAATCTGAGGTCCCCTATCAATCAGTGCCATAATTCTACTGCAATTAGCGACCTAAGTAACGTGACTTTAAGCGTTAATCGTTGATTTTTTGAAAAAAACTGCGTCAACACGTTCTCAGGCAAACTGGGGCGCCGACAACAGGTTGATAAGTTGTCATCTCATGAACCGCTCCCTGTTGACAAGTCAAATCGCGTGTATTGTCAGCCTGAGACCTTCCCTTTGCCCAGCGACGTCCGCCTGTTGTCGGGCTGTTGACAACTCGAAGTGTCGCGTTTAGCGGCCTATTTAGCAGCAGTTCACATCCTACAGGACTGCTTCATCTAGCTTAGGTACTACTTTGCACCAACACGCGTCGCGGTCGGCACTCCAACACGCGTAGCGGTCGACACTCCGACACGCGTCGCAGTCGGCACACCGATACGCGTCGCTGCTCGGTCGCCCAGCCCCCACTGGGATCACCACCGAATAGGCAAGACCTCCAGATGCTGGGCGGGGCCAATGTACCTCAAACTTGGGTAATTGAACCGGCTGCGCTCTCATCATTCCCAGCATGCCTGAAAAATGCGTCGTATACTTCCCTTGTATCTAGAGCGTTAGCTGTGCAAAAGCTCGACATAGACGAGATCATAACTCGCGGCCGTAATTGCTGTGCAACAGCTCGACATCGACCAGAGCATAACTCGCGGACACGGGCCCGCCGAATATCGGCTCGTTGGCCAGCGGTGAATCATGGTGGGCGGATCAACCTGTTGTCGACGCCCCAGTTTTCCAGAGTTAATGTTATAACGCACAGCCCTGGTGTGCATAGATATGTTATAATATACGAACACCGACTTTGCGCCAACGCAGAAAAAAGAGCGCAATGTGTAAGCGCGATTCACTCCGATTTTAGACGGGTTGTGGGCCCAGTACACAATCAGGGGAAAGCTCACCCGTTTTTTGCAGTTCGAACTCCACTCAGCACCGCTTCCTTCGAGTAGCCTGATACTTCGAACCGCTAAAGACTGGTTAACACCTCTATTTTTATGTAATGGGAATAAAACGCAAAGTTAAGCATTGAGAAATCTAATTGAAGAAAACAACATCCAAATAGGCCATACTTGTTCAGGGCGGGGATGATGGATTAGATTGTAATCATTGGACCATCGGTTGTTTTCTTTATGGCGATTTTTCAGTTGTTCACCTTGATCGGTGCCCGTTTGGGGGATGGGCGTGGCGTGCGCTCCACACTGGGATAAGGGGCCGTACAGGGCTATTTCTGGCTCCTTTTAGCCACGTGTTCTACATTATTGTTGTAGTGGGTTCGGGAGCTTCCGATCTCCGATTAAACTCGGATACTGGCTTCATCTTGGACACTTCCCTTGAAATAATAACAAACGATTTTTCAATAAAAAATTAGCGTTCCAGGGTTAGAGTGCATACACACAAAAATTACCCTGGTTTTCAGCGAAAATCGTAGTGAGCTGAAGACTTGAATGTTAAGCTAACAAACGGCTGTTCAATAGTCCGGTTTCCTCTTTTTTTCAAAAATTATATTGCGGTTTCTTCGTATATTTTGAGAAATTGCCCTTTAGTGTGTATCTGTTATCTAACAAATCAAAATTGTAAACTTCTGAAAATCGAGCCTTAAGCATCTTTTTGTAGTTTGAGCTTCAAGGAGTTTACTAACATTTCTGATGTTCCATGTAGATATCAACGACTCACACATGGTGTTATCTTCAAAAGCCGCTTTTTCTGACAAAAAGAAAAAGAGAGCCAAGAAAGCTATAGCACTTCATCTTGCTCTTTTTTTCCCTGCGGAGCTCAGAAATGTCAAGGCATCACTGTTTTAGGTATTCGTTGTTATAGCGATAGCAGCAGTGAACAGTTGGGGATTCACATTGAGTTACAACTGCCCAAGTAATAACAGTACTCACAAAGCTGAAGTATCCACATTTAGGTGAGTCGCCACCAGAAACCCATGCTTCATTTTCTTATGGGTTTGCCTGGCCCCGGTTATACTTCCTGTCGCTGTGTTGCTGTTATCAGCCGTCTGCATCAAGACCGTGCGAATGGCGATCGGTGTGCGTGCGAACGGCAGTTACGGAGGCGATTTTCGGAATCGTAAATTGTGTGAAAGCAACACTAGACGGACAGCAAACAATATTACTGTCACAATATCCCTGTCAGCAGCTTGCAGCCGCGGTAAGGCGTCGTTTACACTTCTGCCGCCGAGCGGCGCGGCGAAGTGCAATCTTACAGTATCGATCGTGCCGCGTGATCAATATTACAGAAAGGCACTGTGACGCGCCGCTCGGCGGCGGGAGTATAAACGACCTCTAAGGCTTGTTCGAAAAATGTCTGCGACGGCCATTCGACACGCACACTGACCGTGTAAGCGGACAACCTCTTTCAAACAGACTTTACTTCCCACGTAGCGCGACGCGACATTAGGGAATGTAGATTTTCCGACGCTTAACGAGAGTCAAAGTACTTTTACACTTTTTCTTATGCGATCGCGGCTTGTGGACCCATTAGCGGAAAAATGAGGAGGCTCTTACGAGTTTGGCCACTTACAAGAGAACCACAATAAGTCGTAGTGACCATTCCAAATGAAATGTACTTTTCTAGAACCTTTTTCGGACGAAAAGTCCGAATATGCCTATCGCAGCTGCCTAGACCCGCTCTGAAAAAAAAACTATGAGCGTTTTCTAAAGCTTTACGGCAAGGTAAGGGTACCTACCCCCCCATGGAATTTTTAGGGTGTTTTTGAATTTTTCTCCTGATTCTGCTAAAAACATGTTTGTAGGGGTAATCTGGGGTGCTGAACACGAATCTGGGGTTTGCTTGTCCAAATTTCAAGGTTTACTGTAGGTTACCGTAGGTAACATGCCATTTAGGAGGCAAAACCGACCTTAATATTCCGATAATCGACAAATGGACATCAGATTCGTATTCAGCACCCCAAATAACCCCCACATAGGAACTTTGAGACAAATCTGAGACTTTGACCAAACTACCGTCTACCCACCGTAATCTACCGTAAGCTGCCAAAAATCGATAAACCGACATCAGATTCGTGTTCAGCACTCCAAATAACCTCCAGAGAAAGAACTTGAGCATATTCTATAGAAGCACTCCGGAAATAGTCAAATGTCGCGATTTGCCATCAAAGTCTCCCTTGATGGGAATCTGTGAACGAATACAGTCCAAAACTTCGGAAAATCGATAAATAAACCTCAGATTCGTGATCAGCACCCCAAATAACTTCCCAGAGCGAATTTTTAGTCAAATCTGAAATATTTTTCTAAAACGTCTCGAGAGCCCTCTAATTGGTATAAATCAACGCCCAACCGAAAGTCCTAAACGCTGTTAGTCTGCGCAAAGTTTGAAAATGTTCCTTCACCCGAAATTTGCTTAGGGGGGTAGTTTTGGGCGCTGAACACGATTATAAGGTCCGCTTCCGGATTTTCATAAAAATAATGCGCTTTTTGGACGGTACAATAGATAAAATCAGAGAAAAAATGGCTATAACTTTTTTTAGAGTGGGTCTAGGCAGCTGCGATGGGCACAATTCGGACTTTTCGTCCAAAAATGGTTCTAGGAAAGTACATTTCATTTAGAATGGTCACTATGACTTATTGTGGTTCCCTTGTTAGACGCGAATAGCGCGGTAGAATACCACTACGCTCACGTCGTTGGCGTCGGTGGTCTCTTCAGGGGCCTACATAGAACATACGCGCTCTAAGGTCGACGTGAGCGCTGGTTAACTCGCCCGCTACTCCTCCCTTTTCGTATACTTGGGCCCACAAGCCTACGATTGCGTTAGTTTCGTTTAGAGTAATCTATCGGGAAATAACCTCAAGAAATACAGTTTATCAATTTTGAAGCAAATTTTGGCGATGTGATGCTTGGTGCGGGGGAAACGCAAACGAAAGGGCCGTTTTAGCAAAAAAAACATGTGTGAATGCTCATCAAATAGCGACCAAAATTAGACTTCCCACTTCTTATACTTTTAAAAGCTGTCCAAGGCGCAGGAAATCCTCCTACATTTTTTCATATTTTTTAGCACATAAAGTACTCGAGTTGTATGCTTCGGGAAGTAAGCATGGTGAATTTTGTTCAGGTTTTTCTTTGCAGTTTGGCTAGTGCTTCTATAGAGAATTGCAAGAATTCTACGTCAACGTTATGGACTACTGATGACAATGCTGGAGGGTGAGAATACCGCTACTCACAAATCTCTATACTTTATCGTCTGTCTTTCCACGGAAATATGCGTGATTCCTTTCAGGAGTGCTGGTTTCTTCTACTTCGTCAACGTGACGGCACTGATCTACGTTCTCATCATCACATTTGCATACATTATGTTTTGGCCACTTTACCAATCTGAAAAACGATTAGCACTTGCGGTAAATACTTTTCTTATCAAAATGAAATCTCGGTCCGCTGTTGCGGTCAACCGCTGTTGCAACGCGCAGCTTAAAGATGATCGGGCTGAGGTCACGAGGTCCTTGCACGATTATTGTCTTTGAGCTGCGTGTTTCAACAGCGATTGGCCGTAACTGCGGACCGCAAATTCGTTGCGATTAGGACAGTATAGGACGATGGGCAGGGCTGCCACCTTTCAGCCGTCTATTCTATAGATTCGAATGCACAGGTGATTTGAATGATTATACTCAACACTCAATTTTTTAGACCTACCGAGTAAATGCTTTTTTTCGAATAAGTCGATTATTTTAATGTTTGAGAGGTCAAGTTGTTAATTTACATATTATCCGACTCGAACCAAAGTAAAGTGCAAAGCGTTCCTTTTAGGCTGCGTAGCGTCATTTCATTCCGTTCCGAATTCAGCGAGTTGTCAAGACTATCGTTTATGTAACTACAAAACACCCTAAAACACCAGAAAGACGAGTTTTCTCAATAAAGTCCGTTTCGGTGCCTGTAGGAGCGGCACTATCCCGGAACTGTCGCGGCAATTTCCACCAGAGAGCGGTTATAACACGGAACCACTGCGGTGCTATCGCAGCGATGTCGCGGCGTTTTTGAGGGTCAAGACGCTCCTACAGAATCGTTTCGGAATACAGTGATAGTCGCGGATCCACCGCGGTATTATTGCGGAGCTATCGCGACATAGTCAATGGTAGCGGTACTTCCCCGACACTATCGCGGCCCGTTTTGACACTTTTTTTTGTGAAAAGTTACAACATATTTTGACAAGTCCTAGACTGGAGGAAAAGAAGGAATAGGGAAAGAGTGTTCCGCACTTTTCCAACATTAGTGCACCCAGCATTTATATTTATGCTGTAGGAGTCGCTTTCAGGATCTTGCTGTGACTGCGCTTCTCTTCATCCTATTCTTCTTCTGCTCAGCGACATGGTGGGCCGGGTCAAATACGCTGGGTCGTGCCACCGGGTGAGTCGTCAATTTGAGGCTCATTCTCAGTCTAATTGACGGCTGCAAGTTTTACATTGAAACCCTCACAGTACGTAGCCCTTCCGACAACGATAATCGCACTCGACCACGTCTTGTTAGAATCGAACTTCGAAAGTCGCTTACTAGGGAGTCTCGCAAGGTCATACCCACCAACTGGAAGATTATGAATGTTTCTGGTCAATTCTTGCTAGCTGTCTCTAAATCTGACATCGGATTTTGCTGCGGACACCGCTGAACGTAGGTATAAGCGTTCGAGAAGCTTCGCGAAAAGGTAAGGGTTCCCATCTGCCAATTTTCAGGGTGTTCTCAAAATTCTCTCGGATTCGACTGCAAGCTTTCAACTAGGGGTTAGTTAGGGCGCTGAATCCGAATCTGGGGTTCATTCCCCGCCAGACTTTGGTTCACTATAGGTTACCGTAGGCATAATGGCTTTTAACTGGCTTTACCTTGCTTAATATTTCAAAAATCAAAAAATGAACCCCAAATTCGTGTTCGGCGTCCCAAATATCACCCACAAAGAAATTTTGGGCCAAATCTGAAACCTTGATCAAGTTACAGTAACCCACCGTAATCTATTGAAAATCGGGACACGGATCGCATATTCGTGTTTAGCGCTGCAAATAACCCCCAGGGCAACAATCTGAGCCATATCTATCGTAACACTCCGGAAATCGTCAAAAGTCGCGATTTGCCCTCAAAGTTTCCCCCGATGGGAACCATCTATACAAACATGTTGAATACTCCTGAAAACTGTCAAATGAACATCAGATTCGTGATCAGCACCTCAAAAAGACTCCATAGGGTAATTTAAAGTCAGATCTGAAACGATTTTCTGAAACGCTTTCGGAGTCACACACTTAAAGGCAGTGTTCACGATAAAAATCGTTTTTCTGTTTTTCCGCCTATCTTGAAAGCGGTCCCATGCTGATTTCAATGATGTCCCTGGAATCGTCTTAAGACCCTCTGGAAACGGAGGCATGGCCCCTCGAAGTTTAGCTAGGGATGCATTGTGGACGAGTTGTCCGAGGCTTGTAACTCCCGTTTTTTGCAGCCGATGTGAGCGAGCTGACCTGAGTAAAGAGAGACGTTGAGAATGAAGGGAAGAACGGGGCGTTTGATCGGAAACCGTCGCTCATTCAACCACAATTTCAGGGGAATTGTTATAGGACGTGGGCGGAGTGGGGACAGGGGCTGTCTACACATCGAAGGAGGAGCTGTCCCGTTTTTGCAGTTTGAAACGTCTCGCCACTCGACGCGATCGAGGTGGTTCCGAGTGGAATTAAAGTCGCAAAAGGCGGGACAACTCCTCTCTCGTTGTGTAGAGAGCCCCTGTCCCGGCGGAGTGGCCCAACGGGCTGGCTGGCCCATGAGACTTTCACCCACTTACCGGCCGTTTTTCGTCGCACTTCCGTCCTTAATCATCTGAGAGGGACCCGAAGCTTATGTTTCAACCAAAAAAACTGCAACTTTTTCTTTGTGAACACTGCCTTTAGAGGCAGTGTTCACGATAATTTTTTGTTTTGAGATTATTCGCTATATTGGTTAAGCGGCCCCCAGGCAGAACTAAAATGACGTAAAACTGAGAAAAACGTACCAGAAGTACACGAAATCCTTAAGTATCACCCCGCCTCCTAAGTATCACAGGAAGTGTTTGTTGTGACAACGAAATCTTTTGTGGACCCGTCCTTTGCGATTCTCTACTCTCTATTGCTCCATTCTTTCCTTAGTGCCCTAACCAACCCTGTTTTGCATAAAATATTGTTCTATTTTCAATTGACCCAGTTTTTCACCGGTGACAAGCACAATGAACATGTCCAACCAATCGGACAACTAGTTCATGCTATAGAATAATGTCACTGAAATAAGACGTTTCAGTGCGTTTCTCACCGTTTCTTCATATATTCTGGTAACACTTGGAGGCCAACGCATTGTTTTATGTGAAAAACTCGTGCACGAAAATCATCGTGAACACTGCCTTTAATTTAAAAGGGCGCTCAACAAACAGTCAGAGGTTTGTAGTCTTTTCAGATCTGTAACTTATGGACCCCCAGCGCATTCTTTCGAAAATGAAGAAAGTGACCTATTATTCAAACTCAGTACGCCAAATCACCCTTTGTTGGAATTTTTGAGCCAAATTCATCCAGAAGCTACAAATTTCACTTTCAGCTCAGCTGTAGGAAGTACGAACTTTGGCCGACTATATAACTTTTTTTCCGCAGATACCCGCAGCGAAGTTCGAGTACGTATTTAAAGGCAGTGTTCACGATAAAATTCGTTTTTCTGTTTTCGCATTTTTTTTTTGAAAACGGTCCCATGCTGATTTCAATGATGTCTCTGGAATCGTACAAGACCCCCTGGAAACGGAGTTATGGCCCCTCGAAATTCAGCAAGAGAAGCATTGTGGACGAGTTGTCCGAGGCTTGTAACTCCCGTTTTTTGCAGCTTATGTGTGCGAGCTGTTCCGAGTAAAGAGAGAAGTTGAGAATGGAGGGAAGAACGGGGCTTTTGATCGGAAACCATCGCTCATCTTACCACGAATTCAAGGCAACTGTTATAGGGCGTGGGCGGAGTGGCCCAATGGGTTGACTGGCCCACGAGATTTTCACCCACTTACCGGCCGTTTTTCGTCACACTTCCGTTCTTAATCTTCATAGAGGGACCCGAAGCTTACGTTTTGGGTTTTTTCTTTCATATAAGCTTGACTATTCCATTCTTTTTCTTCAGTGAAGAGCATGTGACGACACTGATGAAGGAGAATGAAGCATTCTGGAAAAACAACGCCGCTGGCAATGCTTTGTCTTTGACGAGAGAAACCAGCAATGGCAAACTTGTTGTTTCTGTGGTTAGTTTTCTTCTAGCAGGACTTTGGTTTCGTCTGAAAAGGTATACTCTGACGGCAAGCTCCGACGAACCTTTGCTCTCGAACTCATGAAGTCAAAGCATTTTTAGCTAGTGGAATAATCGATTTTATTGCAGTTATGTGACTGGGTGTGCGTGTTTACATTTGCGATGAATTGCTGGTTCGTATGGAAGGAAGTTGTACCGAAAGCACCTCAAAATCCATCACAAATCGCATAAGGGATCTGCTGTGGTTGTATATGCACCTGATATTTGCTTATGTTTGTTCAAGTGTTCCTTACTTTGTATACAATGTTTAATAATGAGATGAGGTATCAGATAAATTATTAACCAAAGGTATTATAAGCAGATAAATTTGGGTGAGGCCTATGGAGCCCATCTTTTTTATAAACACAGACAAGCTTCCCCTCCCTAGCGCTCAGTGGATCTTATAGGTCCACAAATAAAACAGGGTTTTTTTGGTATCCTTGAAGCTCTACTCAGGGAATATTGTACGATGTATCTCAATCAAACTGCAGTCCATCGTTAGCCATGATTTCTTCAACAACCTTGGCGGAATACGGATTCCGCTACGAAAACATTCCCATTCTTTCGAGGTGACCCAAAATGCCTACTAATTTTAGGGCGCCTGTGCTGCTTGGTCAGATCATGAGCAATTTGCTGGCACAGGTGCTACCTTGAACGAGCAATGTCTAGTGAATACAGAGGGTGGGTTAGGACATACCTTTGAAGTGCCTCCAAACTTTCATTGACATTTTTCGCAACATGGAGCAGAGCGCTGCCGAGCTGAAAGATCAGCTTTCCGTATCTTCTTGCATATGGGGGTGATTAAGCTTTAGTTTTAAGTTTACTTGCATGAATTGATGCTAGTAACGCTCCCAGTAGGCTGATGCAGCTAGTTTTTTTTCTATTTAAAAATTTTTTTTTTCGAAGTTTACATTTCTTTGTAAGGCGGTTTTATTGATGGAACATGTTCCCATATGCCGCTTTCGTCTTCTATTTGAGGTCAGAAGCAGCATTCACCACGAGGATTTACCACGAAACGTGTTCTTTTACGCCAAGGTTGACATGGTTAGGGTCTGGGTCGAGCAACGTTGGAAATTTTCAAAAGTGGTGGGTCGCAGCCTGACTTCAGAATGGGGTCGCATCACCGGATCTCTTTGTTTCAGCTCACCTTTTGTCGGTTCAAACTCCTGAAAATTCATTTTTTACACAATTGTGAGTTGTTCAATCCTATTTGTCCGAGCACTGGTGACCAAAACGCTCGTGAAAATCGCAAATGTCTAAGCTACCGATGAATTACTTTTGGGGGCCTTACAGTGCCGTGGGGATTGCCCTTAGGGGCCGTAACTCAGCGAATCGGTGAAAAATGATCACTGAAGGAGTAGGCAAAATCAAATCTATATATATAGAGTGAGAAAAAGAAAAAATGTTCCTTGGAATAATTGAAGTATGAAGATAGTTTCTCATTCCAAACGACGGTTCCAGCCGTAGTTCTTACTCCTGAAAGGCGGCAGTCGAGCAGATGATTAACACACTTTACCCGGATTTAAAAAGAATGTTCCGAGGTTCTCGACTCACCATGTGCTGTCCCCTTTCCCGCGAGCCCAAATGACAGAAAAATAATTGCTCAATAGCTTTTGGGGACCCTCCGTTGACATTAGCATTGCCCTGTTGAAGCGTAACTCAGTGGTTTTGCAAAATTGACTAACAAGGGATATAGAAACAAACGAGGCTGCCCGTATAGAGTGATGGGAGGAAATTGCTCGTTGGAAGAAATGGTGTACAGAGGCCGTATTTTCTCTAAATGGTCTTTACAGCTTCGGTTCTCACTTGCAGAGGGCGGCAGTCGGGCAGAAGGCTCAACATCGAAATGGTAATCGAAGACTGTTTCACGTTTTCAAAAATTTGTTTCCAGGATCTTTCGCTGCGAAAATAGGAGAGAGAAACAACTGTAAAAAAGCTATTCTCCGGGAAATTTCAGCTGACACAGTTTTTGATTACTCTTCCGCAGTTGCACCTCTCACCTGATCGCGGGCTCCCAAAAGTAAGAACTAAGGCCGCTTGTAATGTGCTTATCTGGGTCAAATTCCGGTCCGTAATTGCGTCTCGACACGCTTTGCGGCCGCACGCGCTCGAGTCAGTCGAGTTTCCAGCGCCAAAGCCGACTCGATATGGCTTTCTCATACAGTTTTCTTCGATTTTGTCTAGTTTCCAGTTTCTAAAACCCACCTAGTGTCAACAGATCGGCTGCTGCGGCGCTGGAAACTCTTTCGGTTCGAATGCGCGCGGCCGCAAAGCGTGCCGAGACGCAAATGCGGACCGGAATTAGACCCAGATAAGCACAATAATGAGCGTCGTTTCACACCCAGACAATTTTTTCTTGTTCTTACTCTACATGAGCGAATTTGCTTTTTTCTACTCTTCCAGTAGATCCAAATTACCAAACCACTTGTTTACGGCTCCCCAGGGTTGTGCCCTTGACATTGTAAGGCCCCTAAAAACCGTTTTTCCGCTTTTGTACATTTGCATTTTCGAAAAATTCGAATCCCGCCCCATTGAAGAATATCTGAAAATCTGTTCTGGTAATATCATTTAGTCCTCATAGTGGTCCAATGTTCAATCAACAATGGCTGATTAGTTGTTTTATAAGGAGGCGAAAATGAGCATAGCAAAATTATCGAGCGTAGATTTTGAAAGTGATCGAGTTTCACGAGGATCCAGGTGTGATCTTGGTCGACTGTACTGTGACCATGAACGAGTGACTGTGCCACTACTCTTAAAAGGCGTCTTACGCGCAAAAAACCGTGTCTAATTTTTTAAAGGTTTCTGAGCAGGCCATTCTTTGAGGTACAAGATCATAGCGAAGAAGCCCCACAGAACCCTCAGCTTTTGTAAAAAAAAAACGTCTAAGACTCTTCTGAACCATTCCTCCCCCCTTTCGTCGATTTCGGTATCGCTGCAATACGTCAGGGGTCTTTCCTACACGTCGAATGAATGTGATCTTGCGCTTTAAACTTATTAAAAGAGTGAATTTCTATAGTCTTTCTCCTACCAAAAATTTCTTAAGAATTAGAAGCTCTACCTGTGCAGGTTCGGATGTCAGAAATTTCCGAGAAAAGTTTCAATACTGGATCGCTGGCGCCTCACATGGCGCTTCTGTTCCTCGTGCTAAATGACTGTTGAGAACTGGTGGCAGATCCTCATTTCTAACCACGCTAATTTCAGATCTATACGTGTTTGACACGCATAATCCCACTGGTAAGTTCTACCGGGCTCCTTCATATAACTTAGCCTGAAAAAGGAAAGTGGTTTTTAGTGTTACGACCAGGGATGTGCGGCAATTGCCGTTTGCCGGTTGCCGATTGCCGTTTGCCGGCCGTTTTTGGACTATTTTTGTCGATTGTCGTTTGCCGTTTTTCCTCTCACTTTTCGGCAAAATTCGGCAAAAAAGTGCGCAATAGATAACAAACGCCGCGATTAGGAAGCGCATGGTGAATCCCATAAGCCTTGCAGCGACCGGCTCGAAAGTAGGGAGACAGGCTATACGTACTTCAAAACTTCAAGCCAGTTCATGTTATCTACCGTGCGGTCATGTCAAAGCAATTGCTAGTAGTGTAGTGTCATGCTCGTGTGGGTCCTCTTGTCTCGAAGAGTACTGAATTCACCACACTCTCCTTGCTGAGGATTGATCAATAAATGTAGGGTTCATCGGGACAAGAAATAACACCCTAAACATTTTCAGGAGAGGGCACAAAGGGTTCAGAGCTCAATTTCTTTCGGACATTTTTCAAAGCGTCGTGTGGAGGACGTTGGACTTCACTGGCAGTTTGTGGGGTTATGCACTTCGCCATCTCCTATTATGCTCACAATTTTATTCTGAGAAACATGCTACCAAGATTAAAGTTGTAGTTCTGAGTTAAAAGGGTGGGGTAGGATGTACTCGTCGTGGGGAACGTTTCGTTTCGGTTGAATTCGCTGCCTGGCTTTAAAGTGGATTGACGGAGTCGATGGTGTTCGGAATAAGGGATGACGTACAGTTTGGGAAGAAGGTGGTTTGAGGCAACGCTGTTTTTTTGGGAGTCGTATTGGTGGAAAGCTTGAAAAACTACCCCATTCAATGTATTTGAGTTATTAGCGCGCAGTTCAGATGAAATTTAAAAGGTCGCAGGGGGAGAGATGCCGAATATTTAGCCGTTTCTCATCAACATTTCCAAGGCTGTTCGGAAACGGGCGTTTTAGTTGTATTTTTTCACGTGATTATCTTTGATCTAAATTCCGGTTAAACAGTAAGCACACCGTGAGGCACGAAACGAGTACGCCGCGAACTCTGAGAAAGTTTTCTAATCAGATAAAGGACCCAACAACCGTAGGTGCACATTTCTGTTCGTAGGCCCCGCCCAGTTGTAGTATGGCTCACGATTAATTTTATATGAGTTACTCTCAGTTGGTCCTATTTTTGTAAAGGCGCAGCCACCCATCGCGGTGCCACAGCGGCACTTTCGCGGAGCCGGTATGGCTTTATCGCGGAGTCGCAGCGGCGGTTTCCGCAAGAGAAGGACTGCCACGCTCGTTAGAAAATAAGTCAAGTAGGGACACAGTGACCTCTTCCTTTTTAAAACTATTTTCGAATGCTCATCCCCTTAAATTGGATTGCGCGATACTCTGAATTTCGTGCGATAAATTTGAAACACGAAGCAATTGCATGACTACTACATATTCCGAAAAGGGTTGATATTAGAGAACCGCAAAAAATTACTATCCTTTCACCACAACATTCCCATTACCAGTGTTCAATAGAATGCCCATTTCGGTGCTGCTTTTTATATCAGGTATTGTACCAAAGTAAGAGGTTAAATTTCTTGTGGTATTATTGAAAAACCCTCGTGGTGTTATTGAACTAGAACAAAATGCCGAGGTTCAAGGACAGTCGGCCATACACTATTCCATACACTATACACATATTACTATTATTTCATTTTTACTGCTACTTTTAGAACATTTGCATCGTTTTTGTAGGAGATTTTTTTATTTTGCCGTTTGTCGATTGCCGTTTGCCGGCCGTTTTTGGACAAAGTTTGTCGATTTCCGTTTGCCGAATTTTCAAAATCGTTTGCCGCACATCCCTGAATACGACGCCCTTGAGTAGTTTTTGGGTTAAACGAAGGCTTCAAAAAACTCAACTTACCCGAATTTCGATGAGTCACAGTTCGTGATCGCTGCTCCGTTTCAGTCAGTTCGCATTGAGAGGTGTTAGCATACTTGATTTCCAGTCCGTCCTTTTTTCGTGTCGCCGTTATGAAACCTGATGGAGTCACCGACTCTGTGATGAAGGTAGGTTCACATTCAGTATGCCTACTATGTTCATATGTTCATTCATTGTAATCTCTAAGGGCTTATTTCTTGATCATCTCTCATGGATCGAAGATAATAAGTGGAATCTTGGTGACCTGCTTGTTTTTCTATTCATTTTGATTTGCGAATTGGGTGGTCCAGTGTACATAGATGTTTCGTTTGAACACTGATAACGCCTGGCACATTCTGTTCACGCTCTCATCTTGCCGAAATCGATCAAACAATTATTCTTCCGTGAAGTCCTGTCTTAAATTTTACTACAAAATACTGAATTAGGTTCTCTTGCATCTATTAGGGGGACCGGAAAATAATGTCGTTTCTGCACATGCCAATACTTGATTGTCATTTGTCAGCTCACTGTTTGGTTCAGAGGTGTGCCAGAGACATTGTGAGGTCATAAAGACTTCCTTACTTATAGACAATTGAATTATATATTCTTGTCGTTTTGGGTAAAATGGTCAGCCAAATACCAGAAGAAGTACACACCTGACATTGGATGATTTTTGAGTTTTTCAAGGGAAGTAACGCAAAAGTTGCTACCAAAAATATTTGCGATGTTTATCGAAATGAATATGACATTCGTAAATGCCAAAGGTGGTTTCCCAAATTCAAATCGGGTAATTTTGATCTTTCCGACTAGTATCGAACAGGAAGACCATTAACGTTATACAACGACGTGCCAAGGGCGGAAGTGGAAGCAAAGCCGATCGAGGAATTGTCCAATATGTAGTCTTAAACAACCTTGGTCGACCATCTAAAGCAGATTGGGAAAGTGAGCAGGGCGGCTTGTTTTGGTATTTAGCGTAAGCTAGGACATTATTCTCCGGTCCCCCTAATATATCCTACTCAGTTCTCAAAAAAAATGGTTGGTGAACACCTTCTCCAGCAAATTTCTGCCTCCGTTGCATGTTCGACAAACAATGGAAGTGTTTATGGCGATAAACACATCTTCATAAAACCACATGCTCCGTTAGTACCTCTTTGGCCTCCATAGTAAAATTGCGCAACTTCCCGCCCTGAGCGGCAGGTTCCAAGAAGTTACAAGCCCAAAACGGTAGTTTGTGCTTTTTGTTCCTCCTAGAACGCGCATTAGTCTTTGGAAAATCAGAAAACGGACCTCATAATTGTGATCAGCGCCCAAAACTATCCCCTGAACAAAGTTTTGGGAGAAGGCACATTTTCCAAACTTTGTACAGACTGATAGCGTTTTTGACTAGTACGGATTTTCGGTTGGGCGTTATTTGTACCAATGAGAGTACTGTGAAAGCGTTAAAAAATGTTCCAAATTTGACTGAAAATTCTCATAGATAGGGTCGTTTAGGGCGCCGATCACGAATCTGGGCTTTATTTGTCTATTTTCCAAAGTTTTCGACTAAATTAGTTCATAGCTTCCAATCGGGGAAATTTTGAGGGCAATATCCGGTTTTATGCGATATACGGAACGCTACGATAGAAATGGTCCAAAATGTTGCTCTAGAGGTTATTCAGAGTGCTTAACACGAATCTGAGGTGCGTTTATCGATTTTCGACAGCTCACCGTAGATTACGGTGGGTGTACGGTAGATCTGCCAAGGTCCCAGAATTGACTCAAAAATTCTATGCGGTGTTTATTTAGGGTGCTGAATACGACTTTAAGGCCCACTTGTCAATTTTCGAAGTGCCTGAGTTGGTGTTGCCCCTAAATGACATCGTACTTTCCGTCACCTACAGTAAACCTAAGAATTTTGGAAACTAGACCCCCAATTTGTTTTCAGCACCTAATTAACAGTTAGGAGACCGCGCGTTCCACGGCCAATCACTTGTGTGGGTTTTTAACTGATTTTTTGTTGTAATTGCCTATGTCAAATATCTGCATACCAGTTATGGAAGTTGTATTAAGCATAGATGTAAAAGCAATAGTTAGAAGGAATCCGTTTTAATTGAAGTAAATTGAAAAAATCTAGTTTTTGGCGTGGGTGCGCAGTGTGGACACGAGGTCCCAGGCGCAAAACAGCCATGGGTGCGCAGTGTGGACACGCGGTCCATTAAAAGGCAGGGTTCGCGATAAAAACGACTTTTGAACTCTCTTCATGAGAATGTAGATTTTGTCATCACAGAAGTAAAAATAAGTGAAAAAATCCGAAAATTTGCGGGGAACACGCTCAAAAACTAAGTATAACGGCTAATTACCGGTGTCGGCCGGCCCCCTAATTAACGAGATTTTCGTTAAAGCTTTCTTATCCGCCCATTATTTTGCTGCCAAAGTAGTCAGTAGTGTCCAGAAATGCTCAGAAATTACTTTAGAAGCAAAATAAACGTTGATCAGAGAGGCTTTTACACAAATCTCGATAATCGGGGGCGGGAGGACACCAAGCCATAACTTGTTCCTGAGCGTTTTTTCTCCAACTTTTTTTTACTTATTTTTATTTTTGTGATGGTCGGATCTACCATTGGATAGGGATAGCACAACAACCGATTTTATCGAGAACCCTGCCTTTAAGTTGTAGCCCTACATAAATACAAGTTTTGAGCAAATTCGAAAAAATTATTCGAAGCACCTGAAAAGTGTCTGATGGGCACGCCTGCCTTTTCGCGAAGCTTGCTAAACGCCTAAAATCTCTTAGAATCTTCAGCTCGGGACGGGATACTGTGCAGTTTTACTATTGAGGCCCCAGAGATGCTAACAATTCTAGTCGCTTTCGCAGATGCGTTTACCACTGAAAACACTTCCCTTGTAAGAATTCCTGGAGAAAATTAATCCAATCAGACCTCTCTTCCTTATTTGAGTTTACCACACTTTCTATAAAAAGGTACTAACCGTGAAACAGTATAGATAACATCGAAGTAACACCCACACGTAATGTTTTCACGTCACGTCACCCTGTTCGAATTCAAGGCATCGTTCAACGTTTACTCAAATTTTCGGGGTCCCAGACGATATAAAAAATACTGCTGGAATTCTGTTCTGAATAACAATGTGGTTTCCCATTTTCTCACCGTTCCAAAGATTCACCGTTTTCAGCATGGGTCAGTCACCCTGGACCAATGAACTAAATAGGAAGTTTAAGTTTGCCAATTTCAAGAATCCTATTTGCTACGTGAAGCTTGCTCTAGTTGTGAGTTTGGGAGTATCTTTTGCAAGATTCATCTACGTCACATTAACTCAGATCTATCCAATAAAGGTTGTTATGACGTCTTCGGTGTGTTTTGTTGGTGTTTGGAGCGCAGAAATTGAATACGAGTGCCGCAACCAAACTCAGATGCAGAAATTCCGATTAACAACGCTCAGGCGAGTGGATTTTATTCGTATACAACATATATAGTTGAAATACCATTATTTGAATAATTTATTTGTTTTGATGTTCTACAATTTCAGTCTATCTAGTGTCAAGCTGCAAAGCTGTACTGGTAGGCTGTCACCTCTTTGGCACCCAAATGATGACGCTTACAAGTGAGCAGCATTGGTTTCTAAATGTTCGAAGAGTCGATACTGTTTAAGAATACCGCGTACGGAAATTACCGTGGCTATCTACAGTCCACGGCAACGAAAAAAGTGGTGCCTCGATATGAAACAGCTTATAATTTTTTCTAGGTTGTGTCTTTTTTCTTTTCATTCATTTTCTCGCATTATTTCTGTCTGTCTATAGCGAAGACTGTATTGGTGTTGTGTGCGAGGTGGGAAACCTAACCGTTTCCTAAAGGTAGTGTTCACGATAAACTTCAATTTCGAGATTATCTGCTAGATCAATGGCTTGGCCCCCAAGTAGAGCTGGGATGACGGAAAAGTTGAGAAAACACACTAGAACTACACGAAATGCTGTACTCTCAGTGGAGCTGCTTGTTGTGACAATGAAATCTTTCGTGGACGCATCATTTGAATTTTTTTACCCTTTGCTGCTCTGTTCTTAGCTTCGGACCCTTACTAATACTGTTCTGCATAGATTAATCTGTCATTTTTGATTGGCCTCATATTTCACCGGTCGCAACCACCGAGAACATGTTTGCACAGCCGGACAACTGGTACAGGGCCGCAGAATACTGTCACCGAAATGTGAGATTTTAGTGCGTTTTTCGGTGATTTTTGTAACACTTGGTGGCTGAAGCATTGCTTTGAGTAAGTAACTGGGAAGCAAAAACCATCGTGAGCACAGCCTTCAACGTTTCCGGTGCTTTTTGTCCGGAATTGAGGAAAAATCCAAAATCTGCCGTCGACTAAGTGCTCGGGTACTTCTCTGCGGACGACACTCCATAATCGGTGGCCAATTTTTTTTTCTTGAATTTGGGAGGCAAACACCGGAAACGTAGAGAAACAGTAAATTTTACCCTTTATACACACAATATTAATTCATCTGGAGCCTTCAATAAAAACAGAAGCAAGACTGACCCGAGAAATTGAAAGAAACAGAAAAAATGTGATAAGCAGAAAAAAATCATTGGCTGTTTCATATCAAACCGAACCAGCCATTGCTACTGTATGTTCACTGAAAGTACTGTGCTTATCTGGGCCGAATTCCGGTCCGCAATTGCGTTTCGACACGCTTTGCGGCCGCACGCTGCCGAGCCAGAAGAGCTTCCAGCGCCGCAGCCGCCGACCTGCTGACTCTAGGTGGATTTTGGAAACTAGAAACTAAGAAAAATTGGAAAAAATGTGCAAAAAAGCCACATCGAGTCGGCTTTGGCGCTGGAAATCCGACTGACTCGAGCGTGTGCGGCTGCAAAGCGTGTCGAGACGCAATTGCGGACCGGAATTGGGCCCAGATAAGCACAGTACGCGAGCGCACCACCGTTTTTTTCGCTGCCGTGGGCAGGGCAGGGAGCGGTAAAGTTGTGGTAACAAGGATGAAGCTTCGTAAAGTCGTAATTAGAGCTCTGGAACAAAGGGGCAGGCTACGTCTTCTTGTGGACTTTCCCCCTAACTCCATCAAAGCGAGTTTTTGTGATTGTTCTATGTATTTCATCAAACAACTATCATGCGGACTCAGTCCTGTGACGGGTGTTTTAGTTTTTTTTTCAGTTCGAGAAATTACTTTTTCATTGTTAATGGAGCTGGTCTCATTGAAAGCATCTTTGTGCTGTATCTATATCTCATCAAACACGAGAATCGGATGTATGTGGTTAGTTCGGAAACAATCCCAGTATGGAGATCGAAATCGACAATACGTATCCTTTTTTCCGGAGTGAAACTTATTTCCGTCGATTGCGTGTGTATGCGCGCGTTTGCTGCGTCTCATTCTCCTCCACACTTTCTCGCAGCCACTCCCCTTGTTTTGCACACTCACGCGAGGGAACAGTGTAAATTTTGGCTCCTGAATGGAGTATACATATGTGCAGGGATGATGGTATTGTGCAAAATCTTTTTAAGGATATGCCACTTGTGACTGTGCTGTTTTTTCTATATTTTATATGCTCGTGTGTCTGGTGGCTTGGTGTAACTACAGTTGGCATTGCATTGAGGTATGTATCGTCTATTTCCGAGTGCAATTTATTTGCGTTCATCGCGTGCGTCTGCGCTCGTACGCTGCGTCCTCTTATCCTCCACACTTTCTCGCTGTCTCTACCCTCGCTCCTCACAAGCGCGCGAGGGAACAGACAAAGTTTGGCTCAAAACCAGAGGATATGCTGAGGCCCTTTCTCTGAAATAATGAAAAAAACCTTCCGAGGCATGCCTGACCACGCGTATTTTAGTGGCAACTACATTAAACGTCTCTTCAACGAAAATACAGCATTTTGGAATCGAGAGGAACTTTATATGAACAAGCAGGGGAACATATGTCTTCTCGCTGTTTCAGTGGTAAGATTACGTCTAATCTCATTAAAAACAGAAAAAAATCGTAAATGAGAGTGAAATAAAAGTGCATAAAAAAAGAAGAGCATTGCTCTTTTTTCATTTTTAAGGCTTGCTGCTGGTTATGTACCATTATACTGGCCGTAAATGTGTATCTTCAAAGTTGTGGCAAATTCCGGAAGCTCAGCAAGCGATTTAAGGACATTACTGGTGGAAACGAAACGGACTCAGAGATATGATAATCACGCCAGTGGTTACGGGTATTTTTCTGATGAATTTTTGTCATGTCATACCATGCTCAAGCACTCTTCTCAAGATTAAACTCTGCTAATGAATTGTAGATAGATACCTTCATTGTGCATGTGTGTGTTTTCTGCAAATCTACTTTCAAGTGAAAATACATTCGACAGCGCGCAGAGGAACAGAGGACATGTTAGGGGTCGTTAATACTTCTGCCGCCGAGCGGCGCGGCGAAAAACGAGGCGGTGCGGCGCTACGAAGCGGCGGTCGCGTGCGGCGACTATCACAAAATTTATACAGATAAACTCCTAACGGACAGCGGTCCTGCGGCGCGGCGCAGCATGATCAATATGATTGAAATGCACTTCGCCGCTCCGCTCCGCGGCGGGAGTATAAACGAGCCCTTACTCAGAAAATAACCTGCGGTTGAACCCGTAACTATTGATTGGAGCAATTTATTCTTCTAAGAGGACTACGGGAACTGTTGATCGGCTACACAGAATGGGAGGCGCCTAGTTGACAGCTCGGCTGGCACATACATGCGACGCGCGCGACCGTTAGGGCCCTATCTACACACCAGCAGAATGTAAACGTTCCGCGATTACATTGCTGAGGAAATTAGGAACTCACGCAGTCTTGCGTACACGACGCGATAATGCAGAACATAAATTCTTTGGCATTTCGATTGCAATTCGCAAACATTTTGCTCTTTTATTGCATAATTCCCATATTATTCTATTCCTTCTCCCACCAGCCCTGCTGGCGGAAATTGGCAGATGACCAACCGGATATGTCTCGTAACGACACGGGCAACGCGGCATGTACCCGAGCAGTTATACGGGTGTACTGCAGTTCTCCCGCCGCAACGCGGCGAGTCAGTCGCGCGCGGTGGATGGACGCGGAAAGCAATGTTCCACGGTACTCAGAGTGTTACACTCGGAGCGCTTCAGCGTTCACCTGAAGATTTTGACAATTACCAGATAATTGTCGAAAAAAAAGCGCTGATCTCCCAAAAAAATACGACCGTTTTTGAGAGTCCTTCTAGTTGGTTTTTACAAATTCCTTCTAGCATTTTTAAGACCAATTCCGATTTTATCAACACGTAGAATAATTACGTTCTTTAGAAGGATCTTTTCCGCTATAATACCTATTCGCGGACGTTGGTACGTTATCCCTAAAACCGAGTGGAAAGCTCAAAAACTTTTTGAAAAATTCACAACGAAGTCTTAATTCGAAGAAGTTCTGCAAAAATACTGGCACCGAAATCCGGTAAGCAGAAAGCGCGATAACGTGCTCTGATTATAATCGTCACGATAAGGGGAACTCGTCTGAGTTTCGCCGCGGCGCGACGAGCATGGTTCTTATCGGGAGAACTCCTGGCCTCCCATAACTGCTCGGTATGGCTTTTTTCAGTGACAACTGTTACTTAGTGATCAGCACAGTGAGTGCTCATTAGTGACAGTTGCCTTGTTATTCCTGCAGAGTCCCGCCGGTGTATAAATGGAGCCTAGCCCCTGCGTTCACGTCGTCACAGAAGCGCTGCGCGCGGCGAAGTAAGCCAGCTGAAGTACCTCTAGGCGCCTCCCATGCTGTGTATTCTATCAACAAGCCCGACTACCGATGGTCACGATAGCAATGGTAGAATTAAAAATTACCATCACCTTGAAGGCAGTGATTCCCATCGTTCGCGACCGATTTATTTGAGCGGACTTGAGTGAAGAGAGAGCTCATTCTGCCACTGTTGAGCTCGAAAGCTGGTTTCAGTTGGCATGCCAGATTGAATTCTGGGGGAATTGGGGCTAGAACTAGAGCTTCTAAGGCCCAAAGAAGCCAGTTCGTGCACACGTGCACAGCGCTGCCCAAAAAGATCGCAGTCTCATGCCGAGCTAAAATCATCGACATTCAGAGGAAGAAATAAATGCCCATTTACCTAATAAAAACAGTTGAGCAATGAAAGAAAGCACTTCAGTCAATGTTTTTGACTAGATGAGTACATAAATACATTGAAATTCAATTTCAAGCCAGCTGATGATTTTGATACTAGAGATCATCCATGCCAATGATGTGGAGAGGGCTCGTCCACCATCAAAAGACAAGAAAGTTCAAGGTTGAAATTTGGCCCGAAACAGCGGTTTTATCGCAATTTTTCTCATAGGTCCTACTACTCGAAACCCAGAAAATGGTTTAGAGAGGAAAAGAAGACAAGCATATTTTATCGCGACCACTGCCTTTAAGGTAGAGCGCAGGTCATTTTTCCTGACTATTCAGTGAACCGCCGCCCACAACAATTTTTCGCCCACTGAATCTGCCGTGGATGTCGACCGCCCAGGGGCCGCATGCAAGAACGAGACGGTTGGGGCAGGGGCAGTGCAGTCGGCGCCTTTGAAGACCGCCGATGCTTACAAGACAGGACATATCTATCATAGTTGGTCACAAGCCAAGACACGTACGTCGTGCCCCAGTATTCTGTTTCCGCTGAGCCCCAAGTCCCTAGCTGGGGCGGCTAGGGCACAGCGAGAAAGACTACTGGGGCACGACATACGGGTCTTGACTTGTAACCAACTACGATAGACGTGCCCTGTCTTGTAAGCTTCGGCGATCTTTAGGGGCTGAGCAGAGTGCCACCGCGGCGTGGCGCGGCCTGATGATTGAGAGCCGTATTGATAGATCGCGGCGATCTATCAATACGGCTCTCCATCATCAGACCGCGCCGCGCCGCGGTGGCACTCTGCTCAGCCCCTTAAAGGCGCCGACTGCCCTGCCCCCGCCCATCCGTCGCGTTCTTGCATACGGCTCCAGAATCTCGAAGACGTGGGTCTCGGCCGCCGAGAATTTCAAAGATGTGGATGTCGACCGCAGAGAATCCCAAATTATGGGTGTCGACCAGGGATGTGCGGCAATTGCCGTTTGTCGTTTGCCGGCCATTTTTGCCGTTTGTCGTTTGCCGAAATTTTTGTTCGTTTTCCGGCAAAACTCGGCAAAACATTGAAAGAAAATGCCGCCCATGCTCGCGGCTATGTAGTCACTAGGGGTGATCCCACTATCCAGTGTTCGATTAAAGGCAGTGATCGCGATCAAATATGCTTGTCATTTTTTTCTCTCTAAGCCCTTCTCTGGGTCTCGAGTAGTAGGACCTATAAGAAAAAATCGCGAAAAAGCCACTGTTTTGGGCCAAATTTGAAGCCGGAACTTTCTTGTCTCTTGATGGTGGACGAGCCCATTCCACATCATCGACATCGATGACCTCTTATATCATGAACATCAGCTGGCTTTAAATTGAATTTCAATCAATGAACCTTCGGTACACATCTAGTCAAAAACATTGACTGGAGTGCTTTAATTCATTGCCCAACTGTTTTTATTCGGTAAATTTGCATTTCTTTCTCCCTCTGAATGTCAATGATTTTTGACTGCTCGGCATGAGACTGCGATCTTTTTGGTCGGCGCTGTGCGCGTGTGCACGAACGGGCTTCTTTGGGCCCTAAAAAGTCTAATCCTAGCCCGTTTTTCACCGCGCTACCTTCATAGTTCCTCAGCTGTTTTTGATCTAAGCTGATTTCTGTAGTTTTTTTTCGATAACGTTTTTCATCGTGACCACTGCCTTTAACCGTTATCCAAGGGTTTTGAATTTTCTGCTTTCCACTTCGCCAATTGGCCAATTCTGAACAAGAGAAGGAATAAAAATTTTGTTCAAAATCTCACTGTATGTATGTATTCTGCTAAGCAAACGTGCGTGAGTGTGTGGACGCGTGAGTGAAGCGTTCACGATGAATTCTGATTCCGAGTTCTCGCAGATACAAACTCTGGAGCAGATCTAGTGGGCTCTCAATTGCGTTTATAACCGGCAGCGTAGCGGTGGGCCTTAGAGAAATATAACATGCCATAAGGATGCTTTGATGAAAAAGCAACCCCTCACTGCTGGTGGTGGTCAGAATCAAGTGCCCACTAAAAGTGCTCCAGGGCTCAAGAATTTTAGTAAACTCTAGAAAATCTCTAGTGAGCTGCCGATTTCAATTATCACCAGCAGTGGATCGGTGGGCTTCGGTGAACTATAACTGGTGATAAGGAGATTCCGAAAAAAAACGTTCACTTATCACTGTGATATTCGAAATCCGAAGCTTTCTTGAAATGAACTAGATCCCAACTTGCATAACATAGACGCTGAGAAAGCTCTCCAACGAAAGCGAGAACCAGATTTTCAGCCTATAATGGGCCCGCCTTCCCTTCTGAGATAGGAATCTATGACCAGTATAGGCGAAATAGACCTTTCAGTTCCAGTGGGGGGTAATGCATTTAGCGGTAGCGCTTTCGTTTCTGTTCCAGAGTTTTGAAAGATTCTGGTGTAGCTAAAAAAAGCAGGAAGCATTCGTGTGACACACGTGTGCAGGGACTCTGAGAAAGCTCGCCGCGGCAGTGCCAGGAAGGTACCTCAGCCCTCGATTGTGTCGCGATAGTTCCACGATAGTACCGCAGGTGCTCCGTGATGATCACTGTGCCGTGGAGATTCTGTTGTAGTGTCTTGAGAGTCGACAATGCCGCGACATTGCCGCGACAGTACCACGGCAGTCGCACGTGCTTCGCGAAGATGCATCAGCGAACCCGCGGCGACTAGGATGCCTTGTTCTGTGTGGTGGAACGAGAGTTTTACTAGTAAAATATCCCAATTTTGAGATGCGTCCCGTATCCCCTAGATCACAATAACGGGGCTACCCTCTGTCCCTATTAGACAGAGGACGTAGAGACCTCAGGTGTGTAATTTTGTGCTTAGCCCCCCCCCCAAGTTGTATCATGACTCACTTCATATGAGATACTCGCAGTCTGTCCTATTTTTGTTAGAACTCGGCCACCAATTGCGGAGCCGCAGCGGCACTACCGAGGAGCCGCAGCAGGGCCGCCACGACATTGCCGCTGCGACTGCGCGTTAATGTCGCTTCGGTGCCTGTAGAAACCGAGGCACCTTCCTCGCAAAGCCGCAGCGGCGATTTCTTTGATTTCCATACAGTCCCACATTTCTTGTTTCTGTTCATCTGTTGCCTTGCATTGAAACTATTCCCTCGAATTGGAATTATCAGAATGTTGGCATACGTATGTTAAAAAAAGGAAAAAAAGTAGAGCGGCACAAGTGAATAACTTTTGGGTCAATCTAGGAGATGAGGTTTTTTGCCGTTTGCCGTTTGCCGGTCGTTTTTGGGATTTTCTTGCCGATTGCCGTTTGCCGAAATCTCAAAATCGTTTGCCGCACATCCCTGCTGTCGACCGCGTCGCCAGGCTGCGTAAGGTCGTCAGACTACATGGCCCGCGGTCGACGTCTGCTTTTCCCCACAGACCGCGGTCGACATCTGATCAGGTTGCCCGCCAGCGAATGACGCGTCGAGCGCTAGCCGTGCGGTTGCGACGCCCCACGACACTTGCGGTCGACCGTCATGTGCTTCAGGGTTGACGCCCACGAGTGCCTGAGTAACCTTCCCTGGAAATGATAAAAACTCATTTTTTGCGTGATTCATTCCTTGTCTCGGTTGTTGCTTCTTTCTTACTTACTTACTTAATCGGTTGGCTTTCGCCTGACGCGGTCATTCCGCATCTTCACCGAGGTGTGCCGTCCTAGTAGTCAGCCGTGTCCATTTTTCACGGTCTTCAGCCACAATTTGAACACATTCCATCCAGCTGTCACTATTCCATTTCCTGCGAAACGAAACATCGCGCCTGAACTGTCTTTCGATGCCGAGTGACTTTAAATCCTCTTTAACCACATCCGTCCAAAACTTTCGCCTACGCCCGGGTGGCCGTTTCCAGACAGGATTTGGAAGCATTTTTAAAGCGTGTTGTACGAGACGATCCGGCGTTCTTCTTAGTATATGCCCGAGCAGTCGAAGTCGACTTTCCATTGCTGCTTGAGATGGCGTTAGGAGATGCTGGCACCTCCCTCGTGTCAAGCGTTGATGTACTGCGTCGATTTCCTTATAAAGGTCTTCGTTATGGCATACACGCGGCCAGAAATATCCAAGCAAACGCCTAAAAGCTTCCTCTCCGTGCAATCCAACCTTTCCATCTGCGTTTTCGGTGCTGCCCACGTCTCCGATCCGTACATCATGATAGGGCGAATAGCGGATAGGTAGACGCGCAACTTGACTTCCTTCGCGATGGTGGTAGACCACAAACACTTGATTAGAGAATTGAATGCAGACGTAGCTTTCGCACATCGTTGTCGAATATCCGCTGCATAACTACCATCGTTCTTCAGCAAACAGCCCAAATAACAGAAATCGTCCACCAGTTCGATACGTTGTCCGTCCACACAAACTCCAGTTGAAGGCCTCTGAGAGACCCACATCTGCTTGCATTTGCCGGGACGAAGACGAAGTCCATAGGCTGCGGCATACTTCGAAACGAGGTTCACAATCCTTTGCAGTTTTGCGTTGTTTTCAGCGAATAACACAATGTCGTCGGCGTACTCCAGGTCGACAAGGGAGCGTCCTGATGGTGTTAGGATCACATCCGCAGGAAACTGTTCTGCAACTCTACGCATGATGTCATCAACGGCGAAGTTGAAAAGAAAAGGATCTTCGAATGTCTGATACTGGAATATTCCTCGTCAGGACATAGTCAAGCTGTAGTTTCAAAGTTGTCATCTTCCGCTTCCGCTTCTCTTCTGGAGATAGCCGGGTCGGTCCCTGCCACGTAAGCTGATGGCGGCGATGATTCCTCTTGAATGTCGATGCAATAATCAGACCACTGCGTTCACAAAAGTCGAAAAGGCGGCAGCCATTGTCCGAGGTTTGCTCCTCTGGGTAGGACCATTTTACCGAGTACTTCGGATTCCTGATCAAGTCCCATCTTCGCATTTGCGCGTCAATCCCTACGACAACAGCATGTTGACAAGGTATTCTGGCCAGCAACGTATTGAGTTCCTCATAAAACGCATCCTTCGAATTGTCTTCGGCGGTTTCAGTGGGCGCATGAGCACTCACTATCCACAGATTGAATCCTCTGTGATCCCGCAGTCGTACGAATGCATTCCGACACGACGTTGAGCCGAACTCCTTGACCATACCATTGAAATCCTTTCTTACAGCTATTGCACAGCCTCCCACTCTCCTATCGTCAGCGTTACCGCAGTAGATGGTGTACTCTCCGACGCTGATGACGGGTCTATCCTTGAGGCGGGTTTCCTGCAAAGCAGCAAACGGTGCATGGAAATAGCTCAGAATAGCTCGGAGGTTGTTGCTTCTATCCACACCAATGCATTGTCACTGGTCATTCTTCAGAGCAATCAAGCCAAGACGTGAATCACACAAAAATGAAAATTTTTATCAATTTCAGAAGAGGCTTATCATTTCTAAAAGAGGTTTATCATTTCCCGAGTAGGCTAGGGGAGTTTGGAGAATGTCAACCTTGGAGATGAATAACAATCAGCACTGACGATGTCGCTCCAATTCCCTCCTCTCGGATGGTTAAATAAATAGTACTTATCAGCATTAACCTGCCTACGCTTCTGAGTGTTGTCGAGCAGTGAAGGTGGTCATGTTCAATTCGTCATGCTCTACATGATTGAATCGTGCTCAGCGATGCGACTCCTGCTGTTGTGGATACTTTGCTGTATGATGTTGCCTCTGATTGCAGGTGATTCGAGACCATCTATTACTATGCTCTCACTAATTTATGCAACTGGATCAGGTTCCACACAGGACCTGACTATTCGAGCTCATTCGAAACCCTTGTGTACGGAACTAAAAAGAAAGGCTTCGTTTCAGCAAGTAGAACAAACCACATAGATAGAGACAACAGAGGCCACAGAACCTAGCGATGTCACTTGGCACCTTGCCTTTACATATGTTGAATAATTTTGGGTTTCTCAAAAAAAAAACTCATGCTTTTGGAATGTCTCCAAACTTGACAATCTCTTTGTCGACAAACGAATAAGGCCAAAACAGATCCAGAGTGAGGCGTAGATTTCCACCTTCGCTCATCGACAGTAGCGAAGCCATCAACGGCTTATCCTCAACTTCCTCTGATACACAAGTGAACAACATTTTTCCATTCGACTACTCAGACATTGTGGGGTTTGTAACGCGCAGCAAACGTGGGTCATAATCTGAACCGCTAGAAACGAAAAAGTGTGCAAAGTGGGTGCCCCATATCCGCCGTTTGCCCCGCCATATCCGACGATTCACTGCCGTTGGCAGGTTTCGACCATGCTCGGTTAGATTTGTAACGGCAGGTGAGGTCGTCGTCTTATCATAGAAGCAGGTGGCGCTGGGGGGGCACCACTTCGATAGGAGCGGGTCTCCCCCAACAAGGACACGGTCCATGTCACGGCCCGCCGGAAGGTGTCACCCCCACCGCGGTCCGCGACAGGGACATCATCCTCGCCACGGTCGACAGCGGGGGAGCTTCCCTCGCTGAGGACCGTGGGGGAAACCCTCTCAGCGGTCAAAAATCGTCCAGAGAGTGACTCGTAGCCACTTTCCAGGAGCAGCCCTGAAAGGCCGACTGCGCTCTCCCTATGATGAGCTCAGATACAGACAGCACACTTCCCGCAGTACCATTAGCCGACGTCCCGTAACCCCTCCCGCGGAAGGCCAATAGTTCGCTTGCGGGCAGTCGGCAGCGCCGTTTCGTTTACTGCCCGTACATGTTGAACAAGCACTCTGCGGTCCTTCTGCTATCGCGTTACGGCTAATCTGAGGACTGACAGAAGACAATCCAGAAGCAGTTTGCGGCGCACTCGAAAATAACCCTTTAGATAAGGTCTGTTGGAACAAAATTTCAAAAATCCCCTTCAGGGCTCTTCATCTTGAGCTGCTGAGGAGTAAGCTTACACAGGGTTGCTTACTACACTCACTTGCCCTTGCAGTCTTTTTATCCGCAAATGCCATCAACTGACAATGGCTCACCTGCCCAATGCCAGCGTCGCATACAGCGAGGGTTTTGGGAAGAGTCTCAACACAGCATTCTCTGCTCGGCAATCGTCCACTGGCTCCACTCTAGTGGGTGGTGCAACGGCGATATCAAAGTGGGAATCGATGAGTGCGTGTTCGATGACCCCCAGGTATAGCCGACTGTCCGCCAACATTCCGCGGGAAGACTGGAAAACCTCTCTCTCCGCGGGAAGTGGGGCGCCGTGCCACGCCCACCTAATTGGGGCCGCGAGAAGTGGACTACCCCGACTTGGCCAGCGGGAAGTGGGCTGTTTTTATCTGAGTGATATGCGCCTGTTGAATTGTGGAGCGATCGATAACGTGATTTGGCAGATCACAAATGTTCATGCCTTGTTAAACCGAGAGCAAACGCAACACCGATCCTCCCTGCAGCAGTGACGTCATGGCCAGCCAAACGGCGGAAACTGCGGTTTGGCAGACTTTGAACACAGATCGGAATAGCCGCGCGGGATCTCTGCCGTTTACCCCCGCACAGGTCGAAATGGAACGGTTCAATGTGCGTTAGAAACGCCAGAATATTTGAATATTCGGCAAAACCCAATCGATCTTCGTGGATTTTCAGGATTTGGGCCAGAACGATTGAAAAAGGGAAAGAAAGCTTTATAGACCTGATTCTCACTCCCAATGCAACTCAAACCTCGACAGAAATGGAAAGATTCAGAGAAGACCGAAAGTCGTTTTCCGCAAGATCATATCTGCTTCATCGTCACTGTGGTAGATTTCTCCTGACCATGTTACATGACGCTACGATTTGGCCTGAGTACACGCAGTTGCAGCATCCCTTTTGGACAAGGTCCTTCTGAATGGTGAGCACGCTCTGGACATTCTGCCAGTGCTGGCAGGATGGCCGTGAGAATCTTCCAGATATATAGTCTCCTCATCAGATTTAGTTTAGTGGATGTAACAGGCGTGATCATTTCGGCTGGTCGTGCGGTGTTGGCTACACCACCGGCTAACAGGGTTTTGATCGCGCGTGGCGATCTACCACCGCAGCGCTCTACACTCATTGGATTGAAATCTACAAGAAGACTTTAGGAGCAATACGGGTTGGGCTGTGAGAAAGGTCTAAGCAACGTTTGGTTGAGCCTGTGCTGGGTATGGTACCCAACTGAAGGAACCCCTGTTTTTCTGTGATACGTGCGAGACATCAAAAAGGACCGATTTTTCACGATGCTGTGGGACTACTTTATCGAAACCATCTGTTTGATTTATAGCCGAATTGGCTTTCTCGTAGATAATTGTCAACGCAGGAACAGCCAAGGTTGAACCCGCAGGCTTGACAATCGCTTGAGTCTTCTCATGTTTTGGCTCAACGCTTCCACTTTTTGTTTCCGGGTCTTGTCTTCACGGAAGCGCTTCTTTACTTATTCACTTGTTAGGAACCCAACAGCGCAGCGACCGGAGAGGATATAGATACACTACTACAGACATAGGATGTGGTACCACAAAAAAGAACAATATAAAATCAGAAGCGGAACGCAAGAGATGACAGAAAAACTTTAGATAGGAAGCAAAAACGTGCTCAGGATCACATCGAGACAAGAGCAACCTCTCGGTGAGGCAGACAGGTTGAGAATGAATTCAGATCAACGCACATACCAGAAAGACGCCAATTTGCATTGGGTGCCAAGACGAAAACTGAGCTCCACTGCGCTATCATACCTCTCCCTAGAGGCAGTGTATTCATTGTAAACAAATGATTCAACTTTTTTACAGCTAGACATTAATATGGTTTTTTAAGGAAAACGAGGCGGACGACCTAGACCTCGAGCACCTCCATGTGGGAGAAAAGGTGGTAGAAAGGTGACGAAACTCTGTTAGACATTGAGTCTCCCGAGAGTGTTTGAAAGCCGCCAAAATAATTTTCCAGAGATCTAGAGCGAAACCGAAGAAGAGGAAAGGCTCCAAAGCATCGAAGAAGAAAAGCAAGAAAACTGGCAAGGAAAAAACTGCCAAAAAGGGCGGAAAGAAGAGCAAGTCGGCAAAAAAGAAGGGACGTCAGAAGAAGGAGGGACCGGATGGCAAAGGTGTCGGTTCAGATAGGGAGGGACAGGATGGAGGTGGAATAATTTTCTACCTTTAACCAAAGCTACAATACTGCTCATAATTTTTGCGTTTTGGGTGGAAAAAACAAAACGAAAAAGCGTTTTATCTTGCCCTTTTTTCATAATTCTGTTCAAGATCGTCCATCTGGGAACTTAAAGAGATATTGCGAATCAGCATCGTGTGCTCTTTCTTCTGAAATGACTTATGGCTTACTTTTTAACAAGATGTATAGGCAAAACCAAACATGAAACAAGCAACCCGAAGCAAAACACGGCATTCATTAGCGAATGCGTTCATGTTGTTTCACTTACATGCTTTGTAAAAAGTATGCTAAAAAGCATGTTGAGATAGAGATCTCTTAGTCCTGATTCCAAATATCTCTCTAGATTCTCAAATTGACCATTTTGAACAGAGTTATGACATAAGGACAGAAAAACTTTTTTTTTCGCCGAAAACGCAAAAATTATGACCAGTACTGTATGTGGTATAATATTATGAAATGACAGAAAGTGATGGAGGTGACTCATCTAATACGAAGCCGGAAGTTACTCCAACCAGCCCAGAACCTGGTACTAGCGGCGGACAAGGACCGGGAGGTAGGCTAGATTTAGAAAATTCATGGAGACCTTCAGGGACTGTTTTACAGTTATTTACGTCTTGGCATATTACTTACATGTCGAAAAAGCGCTGCCTCACCGCTACAATCTTGTTAACAATTCTGTAGATCGTCAGAATCTGATCTGAAGCAAACTTACACACCCATAGTCAGTGTGAGCCAGAGTGTGAGTCAGTGTCAGCGTAACGGCTGGTTGTTGGTTGCGCGCTGTGCGACAGTTGGCGGCAGATGCAGAGTTGTTGCTGTGGACGCTGAAACCGAGCCCATGCGCTTCTTGAGGTTGGTACCGGAAGGTGACTTTAATTTAGTCCCTTTGGAGAGAATGACCGATGATTATAGCCCAAGACAGCTCCAGTGGTGGATGGTAATTTTGAGAACACAAAGGATCTCCGACGCTCCACAGCGGAGGCGACTTCCTTGCAGCTGACCAGCGTAAGATGATCTTCATACCTGCTGCAAAATATGGCTGAGGAGCTCCCTATTGTTAGCATTTCGCTGAGCAGCGCGCGCTACCAACCTGAATATTAAATTATTTATTAAATCATTTCATTTTAGACATTCGAATTTTTTCGTTCTTTACGCTGCCGCTCATAAACTTTGGTCGGACGGCGCGCGGGTGACGCGTTTGCATGTCTTTAGCGTCCTTCTTGATAAACTCCTCCAGAATCAATTTTTTTCAGATTTGAAGTCCTTAAGGATCCAGGTGGTACCGTTTAGGGGTCGTTTATACTTCCGCCGCCGAAGGGCGCGGCGAAAAGCGAGGCGGTGCGGCGCGCCGCTCAAGCAATCGTGTCACTAGGAAGTATAATCGGACTGCGTCGAATTGATGAGGCGACGAGCATTTGCATACCTGATCATTTATTCGACGAAGGTATGCGTATTCTTTCATTAATTTTGTTAGGAAAACATAAACTTCCCGTTTTCCATCTTCTCTTCAATCCCTACTTCTTTACGTTCGATGTCGAAATTGACGTTTTCACAGTTCATGTCAAGATTAGTTAAAGCCTGGAGTGGATGGGAGAGGTGTGAAGTTTCCTGTTTTCGAAACATTGAGATCGAGGCATTGAGAAAAAAAACGAAATTGAGATTTTTTGTGTGCAGCAAATGATTCTCACCCCGCGAAAGCGCAATGGCTGCACCTTCGTCGCAGAACGATGCTCAACAGAGCCTGGAGTAGCACTGACATAACACAAGGCAAATTTAATTTTCTACAATATCATTTCTTCTACAAAAAACATCTATATTCTTTTGCATCATAACACCGCACTCGGAAGCAGATAGAGTCTTTGAAATCGTTTTTCTAGAAAGCAAAAAAATGAACTTTCTAGAACCCAGCCTACTATGAAGGCAGTGGTCGCGATGAAATAGGCTTGTCTACTTTTTGCCTCTTAATCCTTTTCTAGATCTAGAATAGTAGTACAAACAAGAAAAAAACTGCGGAAAAACCCTATTTTGGTTAAAAATATCAACCTCAACTTTCTGGTCTTTTAATGGTGGACGAGCCGACTCCACATCATCGGCATCGATGATCTCTAGTATCAAGAACATCAGGGGTGCGTTCCAAGAATATTTCCATAGCGCAAAGCTCCCATGGAAACGTAGCCAAGGCTTCGTGGAAGCGATTTGCTGTTATGATTCATCCATGAATGAAGCAAATTGTGGTGCGCGCGAAGCGCGCACCAGATTTGGTTTTGAATTGGCCATGCGCGCGACCCATTTTTCGAAAAATTCAGAGTGAACGAAGAAATTAGCTCTAAACTGCATTGAAGAGAGCGCAAAATGTTGGTATAGTAACCTACATAATCATGGTTTGGAATGGTTTACTGGTTTTCGAGTAAAAAGTGAAAGACCGCGCGTTTTTGCTACTCCTTTTTTTCAGACGGCGTTCACGATCTTGGTGGGTACACTTAAAATTGAGCTAGAAAGCTCATTTTTGGACAGGAGGCTGGAAATGGATGCAGGTCGCTCCTATTCCATTTTGAACTTGATACCTCAACTTTGAAGGGTACCTCAAAATCGTGGGTTTACATACTAAATTAGCCGTGGAGCACGAAAACTGCTCCTTTCTGCTACGAGACCGTGGTGGGTGGGTGAATCAGCAGCCAATCAACACAGGTCATCGGAGGTAAGTACTGAACTTGTCAGAATTCGTACTTATGACGCGTCATCGATCGATAATCAATATTATCGATTTTGGCGTTTTCTGCACTAAATGCGGCCAGTAGTAGTGATTGCTGAAGGGATTGGTTTTCTTGGTTGGGATATTTTGCTAATCAGTCATTATCGATATATACCAATCAATAATATTGATTTTTTCGCCCGTTGCACAAAATGCCGCAATGATTTTTTATTGTTCACTTTTTTGGGAAATTTTCTCATCAGGCAAGATCAAATATTAATGAAGTCACTTGTTTGGAAACTCTTCTCATCACGCAAGATCAAATATTAATGTTGAAATAATATCGAGCTCTCACATGTTGCACGAAATCCGGAACTGAGTGGTATACTTTTAAGGTTTTGGGTCATAAGTTTTAAAAATTGTACTCATACGGCAATATCGTCTGCTAGATGTTTCATCATTCCAAAATAGAAATTTCTGAGCAATATTGAAGTCAGAAAGGGAACCTTCGGGAAAAATATGTGAAATCTCTGAAAATTTAGCTTCCTATAAAAGTAACGATTCGGTAATGGTGAAAAAAAGCTTCAAAAATATCTTGAAATATCTTAAAAAATGATTTGGCGTTGCCTGGAAAAATAAAAAAGCTAGGAAATGAGGTGAAATAACCAAAAATGCGATTTGGTAGTTGATCATTTCACAAGCTTCTCGTTAAACTTATCAAAACGAAATCAAGCAAGATATGGAATGGAGTTCACCTAGCTTGACCTATGCTGATTTCCTTATTACAGCTTTCAAAAATGGCTATATGTTTCCGTTGTGCGGTTGATTTCGTTTTGATAAGTTTAACGAGAAGCTTGTGAAATGATCAACTACCAAATCGCATTTTCGGTTATTTCACATCATTTCCTAGCTTTTTTATTTTTCCAGGCAATTTTACGCCAAATCATTTTTTAAGATATTTCAAGATATTTTTGAAGCTTTTTTTCACCGTTACCAAATCGTTACTTTTATAGGAAGCTAAATTTTCAGAGATTCGTCCATGGAAAGGCCTTTTGCCCTCCAACGGATATGTCGGAACAATCTTGGAACGCACCATAGCTGGCTTGAAATCGACATCTATAACAAATTCTCTTCGGACTCGCCTGCTCGAATATTTATGCCCTCATCTACTTAAAATATTGACTGCAGTGCTTGCTTTCCTTGTTCAACTGTTTTTATTAGGTAAATTTGCATTTATTTCGTCCTCTGAATGTCGATGATTTTTGACTACTTAGCATGGGACTCCGATCTTTCTGGGCAAAGCTGTGGACATGTGCACTGATCGGCAAATTAGGAACTCTAATTGTAGCCCGTTTCTTGCCACGTAAGCTTAGTGTTTTTAAGACATGCAAACCAAGCTTACTTTTACGATTTTCTCAACAACCTTTTCCATCGCGACCACTGCCTTTAAACAACGCCCAGGATAGGAAGAACTTTTAGCGGTGAAACAGAGGAACAAAAATTGAGAAGGTATATGAATACAGCAAAAAAGCCTATGATGTTGATGCTGATCGCATACGGCAGCCGCGCGGCCTGCCCTCCCCGGGCAGCGCGGCAGCACCCAGGCGGCGCCGTTGGACGGTTCCGAGCAGAAAAACTCTAGACGCCTCGCGGCTCCGCTTGGTTGATATGTCTGTATCTCGCTGCGCCGCGGCGGAAGTATAAACGACCCCTCAAACAAAATGGCTGGGAATGTGCTTTCTACATCGTTATTCAGTACACACAATACTTTGACCAAATCGATTGATTCGAAAAGTCTATTTTTCGAAAAAGGCAAATTTCCGAATGATTCGAAAAATCGAATATTCGGAAAACGCCAATTTTCGAATCATTCGAAAAGCCAAGCATTCGAGAAGTGCCGATTTCCAAATTATTCGAAAAATCGAATATTCGAAGTGCCGATTTCCGAATTATTCGAAAGACCAATATTCCAAAAGTGTTCCAAAAGTGCCAATTTACGAAATAATCGAAAATCGAGTATTCGAAAAATTCTGAAAATGTAAAAGTATAGTGCACATAGCGCGCTGCAGCCTCACACTGCATTTGTATACTGTTTGGCACACTGAGAGTTTTACCATAGAACCTTACGTTTTAACATGACTCAAGCAATCATTTTACCTTTGGGTACTCCTCTCATTAGAATCTTCTATAACTTTTCACTCAAAAAAAAACAAATATGACGGGGGTTATCAAACAAGCTAAACACGCCAAAGTGCGTCCCAGCGCGCCTTTTGACCAAATCCAACGAGTGGTACTGTAATTACAAAATTCTTATAATTGGTACCGCAATTGCAGGAACACAGGCGTCGCCTGATATGATGGAAGTGCGCGAGCATAGGAAGCAAGGCCGATTTAGATCCGATGAAATTAATGCCAAGATCACCCCAGAACAACTGAAGGTACCGTTAGGGCAGCTAGATTTTTAATGTCGTTCCAGACTTGCCAAACAGGTAGCGTCCAGAAGTGGCAGGAACGCGCGCTCTCGCTGGTTGGCGCTCCTCAACCCTCCTCAACGCTGGCGGATGACCGCACCCGTAAATTAACACTGGCGAACACCTCTAACCTTGTGTTGATTGCCGCTATCTTCCTGAAGCGAGTCAGGGCGAACGGAAGCGCGCGTGAGCGGCTACTCTGAGAGAATCCCCCGCGATCGTTCACGGATAAAATCCCCTCGGTTTCTGGTAGGGGCCGAGAAGATACTAGCATGGGGCTATCGCGTAACGATCGTGAGATTCTGCCAGTCTCAAACCGAGAGCGTACCGCGTTCGTTCATCGATGCTCTATAGCGGAGCTGCCAGGAATCGAGCTTGGGCCTATCACGGAACAATCGCGAGATTCTACCAGCTTCAACCTGAGGGCAAATCGTGTCTATAAATTGATGTATTCGTGTTGTTACATCGCGGAACCGCGATGAACCGAGCCCGGAACTATCACGGGACGGTCGCGAGATTCTGCCACCCTCCACCCCTGATCGTACCGCATTCATGCCCTCTCGATGTTTCATCCGAGCGAGTGTTGCCTATCAGGTCAGCACGAAGCTATAACTCTGGCAAAAGCTCCCTTGTAGCCCCCGAGTAATTTGCCGGTTTTGATGATGTTTTCGTCGGCGCGTGAACTTCCACATTTGCGCGACGGCCGACGAGCAATCCACACAATGAGCACTTCGTCGCGCCGGCGGGGCGTTTATGTGGATTCCTCGCGCCGACAGGGCGTTTATGAGCACTTCCTCGCGCCACTTCTCATCAAGCGTGACGTCATTATTCAGCGTCCTCGTCATCGATTGGTCACCATTTTAAGTGCTGGCAATGCAGCTTCCAGACCTAGCACATCTCAGCGGTTTTTATCGGTGAAAACCTCAAGCTAATCACAAAAATCGTTCCACAATGGGTCGATAGGTTTGCTTGGTGTTTCCGAAGTAAGAAAGCTGCGCTTGTGTTTTTTCTTCTTTCAAATTCTCTGATAGTTTATTTGATTATTTCACATTCTTCCTGTTTTTTTTCGTCTTTGTTTTCACATTCCTCGAGAACCCTTTTTTAGCAAATTGAAATCTCTTTGTATACAACTTATTTTTGTGTTTGCTTATATCAACTCTTTCACTGCGCCGAAATAGCCAGTTTTGGGGGCTGCGGACGTTGAAACGTGATGACATTCAGGAAAATACAGGGAAAGTACCGCAAACAGGGAAGTTGCTTGTTCTCCCTTGTTTTCTATATCAGTTTGGTTTTTCATCGTAGTAGGTTTCGTTTACATGAGGAGAATGTCAAAGAAAAGCATACATTTCTGAAAAATTCTAGAACGAACCCTTTTGGAAAAATTTAAAACAAAACGTCGTCTTTAGCAGTTTTATAATCACCCATTCTAGTTGTGATTTTGCAAAAAAAATGGTCTTTAAAGCTTTAAAAACATCATATTAATGTGGAAACGATTGCACATTTTTGAAAAGGCTCTCTTTTCATTACCCACCGAATTTTCTTGTGAAGGAATGCACTATGTATAGTTCGCCCCGTGGCTTGCTTCTTTAAAGGCAGTGTACACGATGATTTTCGTTTCCGAGTTTTCCACTCAAAACAATGCGCTGGCCACCAAGGGATACCAAAATTACAAAGAAACGGCGAGAAACGCACTAAAACGCCTGATTTCACTGAGATTGTTTCCTGGTCTGGACTAGTTGTCTGGTTGTATGAACATGTTCTCGATGGTTGTCACCTATGAAAAATGGGGTTAATCGGAAATGGAAGAATTTTTTTTTGGCAAAACAGTATTAGTCAGGGTTCGAAGCAAAGAACAGAGCAACAGAAAGTGGAGAACTTTAAAGGACGGGTCCACAAAAGATTGCATCCTCACAACAAACAGTTCCAGTGAGAGTAAGAAGGTGGGATAAGAGTAAAGCATCTCGTGTACTTGTGGTGCATTTTTCTCAACTTCTTCGTCACTTCAACTCTACCCGGAGACCAAACAATCGATTTACCCATTAATCTCAAAATTGAAGATTGTCGTGACCACTGCCTTCAGAAAAAACTTTTAAATCTCTTCCGTGGCTGGCGCGGACAGTTTAGATTTCACAGGCGGTTGGCAGTATGATAAGCTGATCAGATGCGCTCTTCTCACGCCCTGAATCGATTGGCGGGCCGACGCACGCGATCGTCGCGCCAGGCGCGGATGAGATTTAAATGTTTCTTGAGGACGCAAGCCACCGACCTACAGTAGCGGTCATAAATCTATTGACATCGGCTTTTTTCCAAATATCTTTGCCCGGCTTGGGCTATCAAATTCATCTTTTAATATTACATTTTTGATGATAATGCCGATATAATGAAGTTTGCTGCAGAATTGTAACGCAAATGTACATCGATGGGGGAAGAGTATTTGTCAATATTTGCAATCTACGACTTTTTGTCTCTGCCTAAACTTGTTCTTTTCTTCGTCGTTTTCGATAACCGCTTGGTGATTTCTGTATCTTACAGGATTGGTAGAGCATTCAGAAGTAGAAAGTTATCCCATAGTGATGAAAGATCTATTATTGGAGGGTCTGAAAGTGGGCTATCAGAATCCGGTCTTGCTGTTGTTGTTGCCATCATCTTGCACCATACACATTGATCCTGGATCCACTTTCGGCACGTTGACGACAACATCGAAGCAAATGGCTGGGATCCTCTTCTTTGGAGAATCTCGGTATGGTTCGTTATTCAACCCTCTTTTCTATATTTTCTCTTTTTTTGTTTTTTTATTTTAGTTATTTTTTCATTCTTGTATGATCAAGTGAACAACACTGTCAACTTCTCTCTTTACTCAGGTCAGCTCGCATACATTGGCTGCAAAAGACGGAAGTTACAAGCCTCGGACAACTCGTCCACCATGCTTCCCTAGCTCAATTTTTGAGGGACCATAACTTCATTCCCAGAAGGTCTTGTACGATTCCAGAAGCATCATTGGAATCAGAATGGGACCGGTTTCAAGATAGGCAGAAAAAACAGAAAAGCGGCTTTAATCGCCAACACTGCCTTTAGGGTACTGAAGTGGCTGTTTTCTCATATTCATATCTGGCATGATAACAGCAACCGCTTTTCGTATTCTTCGTATGTCGCCAACCGACACCGTGCTATTTACAGTTCACCTCCGCACTGCCGTTCAGTCCTCAAAGTGCACGCTGATGGCGAAAGCGTGCTGCGGCGCGGTTGCGAGTATTCTCAGACAGGGGTGTGGGATCACCCGGGAGGTGAGATCACCCGGGCACCAAAGGCAAAAACCGCCCGGGTGATCCCACATCCCTGTCTGAGGATCCTTGCAACCCGGCCGCAGCTCGCTTTCGAAATCAGCGTGCACTTTGCGGACTGAACGGCAGTGCGGAGGTGAACTGTATATTGTCCACTGAAGTAGAATGCTGTTTGTGTTTTCGCGGACGCAGATTTTGATGAATTAAAGTAGAAAAGTTAGGCCCGTAGTAAACCCACCACCCAGTCAGGATCATCTGAGTGGGTGATAAGACGAGCATTAAGATATATAGGTTAATATGAGTATTAAGTATCATGTTCGAATGTTGTTATTGTTCAATGTATGTCTTTAAATTATGTTGCCTTCTCGTGCTGAAATAAATTGTGATGTGCTTTGCGTTCGTTTTTACCATACAAGGTGCATTCGCTGACCCTATAGGGATAGTTTATATTGTTGACCTTGGATAGGGATTGAACATGAGCAAGAGAAAAGATAATGGCGCATCTTGCATGTCTAGACCTTGTCTAGACGCGCACTGTTGATATACGGCTCGAGATCGATCTATTACTGTCCAGGTCGAGTCAGCTAAGGAAGGTTCTAAAAAAGCGGCTCTTCCTATGCTTTTAACATAGACAAATCACGTAAGCGACGCAATATCTGCCTTGCCGTATTCCAGAAAACAGGATCCCTTGAGTGTTTCAATTTTTTTCCCAGCTTTTTATTTTTTCGCTAATTTTGTGATTCTGTTGCATTATTTTTGCTGTGAGTCTTAGCACTACTCGCTTATGAAGAAAATACTCGTTTTTCGTAGCAGCTAGTGTTGCAGAAAATGGACAACAACTCTGAGGACGCGGTACGATACGAAAAAGCTATTACACGAAGTTTCTCAAAGTGTACTGCATCATTTACCAATACCAATACCATTTCTACCGAAGATAATGCGAAGGAATCACGAAAAATGTACAAAGAAGAAATGGGTTGGTGACAAAAAATAAACGAATACTGTTTTCTAGATTACGCTAAGGCAGATGCTGCGTCGCGTACGTTATTTTTCCTCCTTCCCAAACAATCGCTCCTTTCACACTCTCCAGATCAAAGGAGCCAATGAAGAGTTCAATGGAACAGCGTTTCCTCCGCGCCAGAGATGCGGAGGTAGCGCTTGTTTGGTTGAACTATTCATTGGCTCCCTTGATCTGGAGAGTAGAAAGGGGCGATTGTCTAGGCAAGCAAGGATTCGTGGGGGCGATTATGGGGCGAAACTAACATAGCATAAGGATGGCGAGAGGGACGGAGCGTTAATCGCCCCTCTAAATCCATACTGTGCTCCACAATAGAACACAATCGCCCCACAAAATACACTTGGAGCGCACTTGTTGTTGGGCTCCAAGTCTCTATGTGGTGGGCTACACGCGAACTTTTGCCAGAGAAGGTATTGCCCTTGCCGTATTCCGTGCTGCTTTACAAATCTGCACATCATGAGAACGCGGAATCGGGGGGAACGATCACGGTACCATCGCGGATCGCGGGTGCAACACGGTATTAGCACGGTAAACCTCTCAACGATCGCGGTACCATCACGGTACGAGAACGAGAATGCCAATGGATGAGTCAATTGGGTAACTATCGCGGAACCAACGCGGATCGCGGGACTAGGGGGACACGAACACGGTACTATCTCGGATCACGAGAGCATCACGGTACTAGCGCGAAAGATTCTCTCAGAGTAGCAAACCGTGTGCTCACGATGACCATCAACTTGGCGTAATCGCGCGCCCTCGCCAGAATTGGACGCTGTCTCAGGGTGTCCGACGTATGTAGGTCACCAATTCCGACCAACACCAGTGCTGAGCGATTACGTCGTAACTCCTACCAGGCCACAATTTTCTGTGCTCTGAAACCTACGGTTAAACTCAAATTGGAAACATGACTTTGCGTGTAAGACATGCTTCTTATGGCGACGTGGACGAGTTCCGAAGCAACCATCGGCACTCGATGCTCCTCATCGGAAACGTGATTTTATTGCTCTGCAATTGGTTAAACGCTCGTCAACCGCACGGCACGTAGGGTCGCCACGGATCGCACTGACATTTTTAGTTCCCTGCTGGAGGTTGGCACAAACTTGGGGCACGTACTATAGAATATATGCGCACCGAGTTTGCGCCAACCGTTAATAGCGAAAAAAGTTATCAGTGCGATTCGTGCCGACTTATAAGGCGACCTTTATCATAGATAGCGCAATGTGCCAATCGAGCCGCCCATAGTGAGGATATTCGTGTCACACCTTAGACAATTTTTGGTCGCTCATAAGTCTTCGTAATGGTCGACAACAAGGGGAGCTACCCCGGTATGAACCATGGCCCCCTGATGCAGACAGCTGCCCTCCTTGATGTGGACAGCTGCATGGTTGACCTTTTTGCTGGGGACTATGACATGGACCATATAATTCTTGTGGGAGACCCCGCTCCTATTGAAGGGACGGGTCCCGACGTGCTCCCTGCGCTCTGGAGCGCACTGTTCTGTACTATCGGAGCACATGCCATGGCGATGTCGATGGGTAAGGGGGGGGGGGTACGACAGAAGTTTTGCTTATCAGCACAACGTGGCCGCTTCGGCTTGAACACGTGCTCCCAGGAGCGGCTGCTAAGGGGTCTTACAACTTGACGAGTCACTCGATTTAAAAGCGTACTGCGGCCGATTCGGATTCACTCCCCAATGAGTGAGTAGCACACCTTAGCGCCCTGTTGCCAACGGATATATGACCGTAGTCTGCAGCCAATTATTGACAGAAAAATAGAAACTGCTATCGGCACTAATTCCTATGTTACAGGACGAAAGTGGTCTGCCGCTCTTCAGTTCAGGACGTTTCGGAGCCGTGTTCCTGCTCCCCGATTCTTGTGCTCTTCAAAAGGTACAGGTGATTCACGACGAAGACGACGTCCAGAGTCAAAGTGAATAGCGCTTAGCACGACAGTTAGGATGAATACAGCAGAATTATCTACATGCATACATATAAATGAAGTTTAAAAATTTCGCTGGCCCGGCATCGTTGAGTGCTCTCACTAGATGTGATGCCCGAGAACGCCTCAATATTTTTTTATAGAAAATCAAAGACAGAGTAGAGTTCATAGGTTCACAGAATTCTTTGTAAATCCAGTTGGATAAAAACAAACACATGCCGTGAACACGGACCCAAACAAAATACAACAAAAACAGCAACAATGACTAATAACAAAGGACTCACACGGGTACAGTCACTCTAGCAGCGTTAAGACGGAACACAGAAGGCATTCATAAAGGCACAGTCCGACCTCTGCATTGGTTTTCTGTCTATTTTGGAGACGGTTCCGCGCTGATTGCGATGTCTATGAAATCGTAGAAGACCCCCTGGGAACGGAATTATGGCCCCTAAAACATTGCCTAAAATTGAGAGACGAAAGCGTGGTGGACGAGTTGCCCGAGTTCTATTTCCGTCATTCGCAAGCGATTCATGCGAGCGGACATGAGTGAAGAGAGAGAGGCTAAAAATAAAAAGAACGGGGCTACTGATCAAAATCCATCGCTCATCTCGCCATTGTTGGGCTCGAAATGTGATCTGAAGGGGCGTGCCAAAGTGGCTTCCTGATGTGGGCGCCTCCAGGGTTGCTTCCTCCTATACATCGCTTATTCGGAGGAACAAGAGCTCGCACTTGGCAGATGTTATATAGGGTGGGGCTCCTTCACAAGTATGTGGAAACCTCAGATTTCGTCCCTGAGGCATCGGTTATAGTTGGATGATCGGTATAGCCAGCCCGGTCGATAATCATGGAAGACATGCATGAGGTGGGATGCAAAAAACACCCGAACTGGCTGACCCGACCAATGTTCACATGATATAAGGTAAGAAATGAATGATATCCATGACATCGTTCCACATATTTCATACATATTGACCGCGTCGGACACACATGGATACACCGGGTGTTTTTTGCAACCTCCATCATCCATGTTTCTCATACGTATCGACCGGCCTTGCCACAGTGATTTTTGAAACCAAATCTGAGGCCCCGGTCAGAGTTGGTGCTACTTGTATCTGTAAGCCACCGACACCCCCAACACCCACCCGGTCGATACGTATGATGAAAATGATGGAGTGAGGTTGAGAAAATCACCCGGTGTATCCGACTAGAGCTCACCGGAAGCGATGACGATGATTACGTGGCTAACAGGATTGCACCTGTTTAAAGAAATAGTGAAGGAGAGTATAGGGAAGAAACAGAGGTAGCAGTGTCGATAGCTTTCTAGTGATACGCAATGTTTTATCATCGGCCCGCCCACCCGGCGTTTTTCTCATCCTCTGTCATCCACGTATTGCATGGATATCGACCGCGTCGGGATTTTCTCAGCCTCACCTCACCATGTTGTTCATACGTATCGACCGGGCTAGTGTCGGCGGGTGTTGGGGAGCGTCGGCGGAATACACCGGATGATTTTTGCATCCCATTTTCAATGCCTTCTGTGTGTATCGACCGGGCTGGACATGTCGGCTCATCCAATTATGACCGGAGCCTCACAGCGGCCTGAGGTTGGGCAATGCCTTTAAGCGTAAAAACATACAAGATAAGGCTGATGAGATACGGATATATACACGAATAGGATATCGTTAGTATCTAGGGAAGTCGTTGTCCACTTCAGTTGCCCATGCTTCATATCCACCGCGAATGTCACGAATACGGAGATCTTTAAGCTTCTTCTTCAAAATTTCTACTGCCAGCTGAGAATCATTGCCGCGGTGACATATCACAAACACTAAAAACACAGATAAATCGTCACTGTCAATAGAGAGATGTTTTTCTATCTTTCAAGGCATCTATAGAGCTTTATCTCACTTTCTTTTGAAGTGTCGCCGGATTCCGAGGACCCGAGCAACTCGCTAATTGACGCTGAATCAAATCTTCTAACATCGTCTAGTGTAACATCTATAAAAGTAACACACAAATTACACGATTTTTGGATGTTTTTTGCCGTAACTGCAGTTCAACGTCGCAGTGCACGTTATGGTATGTTTACACAAGGTGTTGAGTTGATCGCAAAACGCTAGCCTGGGCGAGATTGAACCAGCATATTCCCTTTCCGGGAGCGTTTGTCGCACTGCAGCGCCGCTCTCACTCAACTGCTCGGTAAATCTTCACCGAAGCAATCATCCTTTCACCCGCATAACGGGATGAAACAGGAATACCGTAACAAGAATTTTGAAGAAGAAGCTTAAAGATCTCCGTATTCGTGACATTCGGTATTCCTGTTTCATCCCGTTATGCGGGTGAAAGGATGATTGCTTCGGTGAAGATTTACCGAGCAGTTGAGTGAGAGCGGCGCTGGGGCTTCGGTGGTGCAGTGCGATAAGGCGCTCCCCCGGAAAGGGAATATGCTGGTTCAATCTCGCCCGGAGCCAAGCGTTTTGCGATCAACTCAACACCTTGTGTAAACACACAAATTACTTGGATTATAAGAATCATTCAAACTTTCACACATACTTATGGCCTCTTCAAGACTCGCAATCGCAAATTCGTGTGGGGGACGAGTATCGAGAAGTATTGGACGACGAGTAGAACGCAATTCCGAGTATTCGAACGCAGAGACACGATCTTCAGCGGTGAGGACGGAAAGACTCTGCACCTGCAAATACTAATACTATGTAACAAGACGAACACCAAACTATGACGACCCTGACACAAATAGCTGACACGAACAGTCATCTAATTGTGCGCTTTTTTTTCTGATAATCTAGGTACATAACGTCGGCATGGATCGTGAAGAGACTTCGCGTTCACTGTTGAAGGTTGGCGCAAACTTGGTGCCATACGCTATAGCATAGGTGCAGCGCGTTTGCGCCAACTTTCAACAGTGAACGCAAAGTCTCTTCACGATCCACGCCGATGTTAGATGGTCCGACGAAATGACAGATCCTCACCTTATCACAAGCTCCTGAGCCACAGAACGTTACGTAGTCGACGAGCTCTTTAATTGTTGGGTTATCACCACAGACATCGCACTGCTTGTTGCGTGGGCGGAGGATGATTGTTCGGCATCGCCCAGAACTTCCATCAAAAAGGTAAAGCTTCGACGCAAAACTCGCTAAAGGAGAATTATGTATGGCAGACACGGAATAGTTCGTCGTGTCGGTGTTCTCTGCCAAAGACATAGACTACGCGCCGCATTCATATACATGCAGAGACGAAGACGGATCGGGCACACCGATCTGACGAATCAATCAGCGTCAACTGAAAAGTCTAACTCTGAGAGTTTTGACCGAGAAATAGCCGCGAAACGCCTGATTGCCGCGTAATAGCCGCCAAATAATGCTCGCCGCGAAATAACCGAGAAATAGCCGCTAAATAATGCTCGCCGCAAAGTAGCCGCCAAATAATGCTTGCCGCAAAATAGCCGCAAACTAGCCGAGAAATAATGCTCTCCAGGTGGATATACGGAGCATTCCAGAGGCATGATTTAGATGTCAGCACCTCCTTCGATTCAATCACCCAAGTTTGAAGTACTTGGACCTCGTTCAGCCTCTGGAGGCCCCGCCCAACCGCTGGCGGCCCCAGATGGTAGCTCGGCGAGCCGGCGACGGCTCGCGTTTGGTTTATTTTGTTTACGTCTGAATATTTCTCGGTTATGTCTCGGCTATTTCTCGGTTACTTCTTGTCCGATCCGCGAGAAGCCGAGAAATAGCCGGGAAATAGCCCACCAGGAGCCGCTGCGGAGCCTGGTGGGCTGATTCCCGGCTATTTCGCGGCCAAAACTCTCAGAGAACTTGCTCAGATGAATCCGGGCGGAGCAAACAGCGGAGCGGTCGGTCATGGCAAAATATAACAGTGATAAGGAGATTCTGACATGGTGACCCCGATAAGCATAGCTTCGACTGGCTCAGAATAAGGGAGCTAGGCTATATGTGTGATTTGCGAAAGAAAAGAGCTCGGCACACCTACATGGCAGTCCAGCTGCGAGTTTTATGACTTCCAGTGCTTGCAAGCTACCAATGACTCCGACAACTGGCCCAATAACACCACCTTCACTGCAGTTAGTCACATGTGCTGGATTCGAGGGCACGGGAAATAGACACCGATAGCACGGACCTCTCTGAAAAATTTCTGGAAATCTATAGCATTAACGAATGTGCTATCATCTTTCGATGGAATTCGTGCACTACTCCACGAAATCGGATTTCAGCATGCCCAATCATCACTGCTTAGATAGCCTTCCAGGAATTTGCCGATGCTAAAGCAACTTTCTTGACCCACCACGTCCTACACAAAAGAGAGAGAGAGAGAGAGAACACGTGATGATACTTGGAAATAATTTCATAGAGATTTGAGGGTGAGGTGGAGGACGAAAAAAAAAACGCCAGAAACAAGACATAGGTCCGTGAAAGTCACGCAATGAGTGTCGAGTTGAAATCCCCCTTCTTCTTCTTCTTCTTTGCAGCCATATAGAGGGTTTTGTCATAGGCGGAGGAACTGGGCGACCAGTAGTGGATTCGCCGGTCCATTGGTGTCAGCGTGGTAGGCCTATACGGACAGTTGAATAAATGTGCGGTATCATGGTCGATGGTACCGCAGTCCGGGAACACATACGATTTGCTGCTGTCAATCTTGCTGACATAAGACAGCATGCGCTGCTGTTACCAACACATGGCCGATTCAACTCGATCACGATCGGAAGCCAACAAAACCTTATCAGCAAGCAATTCGTTTGTGTAGGTGCACGTTATTCAGTTCCATAAGCGCAGGCCCCCAGAGGATGGATTGTTTCGGAGCATAGTCAAACGTGTCGTTGTGTATGCCCAGTCCCGAACGAGATAGCAAGCGAAGAGTCCAAAGAAGCAGCGCTCCCTCTGCGTCTCCAACATTTTGGATCACGGTTAGACGTGACGTACGCAGATATGTAGCATGTCCTACCGTAATCCAAAAACAGATGACTTCGTGCCCTCCGAGCCATATCTTGAAACGTTTTCCCTGCCACGTAAAGAAGAGTATCTGTATCGAGGGTGGGTATCACGAGGACTTCGAGCTAAAAGAACGCAAAAGAGTAATGAAGTATGTAAAAAAAGAAGTGGGAATGTGAAAAACTTGTCGAATTCTGTTTTTGGAATACGGTAAGACATACTACGTATTTGCGTACGCGACGTCTTTCCGTAATCCGAAAATATCAGAGACGCAGAGGGAGCGCTGCTTCTTTGGACTCTTCGCTTGCCATCTTGCTTGGGACAGGGTATAGAAACTCGGCGGAGTTATGATCACCTCACCTTGGTGACGAAAGAATTTTCCTAATTTCCAAAACTTTTTCAGTTTTCCTTTTTTTCGGCCTGATTCTTAGGGGTCGTTTATACTTCCGCCGCGGCGCGGCACGGCGAGATGCAATACAGCTACTCCAGGCTGTGTTTAACGCCATTCTGCGACTTCGCCGCGTAAATTCCACGCAGCCCGATCATACATCCTGGTGGCGCGATTTTTCAAGCGGCGCGGCGCGCCGCTCCACTTATTGCCGCGCCGCTCCGCGGCGGAAGTATAAATTACCCCATAGAATAGCCATCCGAAATTTCCATTTCTTAACTGAAATTTTCACGAATGAGTTTTCCAGGACCAGGACACGGTCAGCACCACGGTCGGCTGCAAAGAGCCCTATCGCAGTCCGCGAAAAGGAACTTCTGATCGCCGTGAACTTTGAGGGAGACACACTCTACGATTAAACATCATTCAACGTGACTCGAAGTTCTTCTTCTTCTTTGCAGCCACATTGAGGGTTTTGTCATAGGTTGAGAAACTGGGCGACCAGTAACGGATTCGTCCATAAGCCCATTACGGTCAGCGTGGTGGGTCTCTCCGGACATTTAAAGAAGTGTGCAGTGTCATGGCCGAGGCAGCCGCAGTCCGCGCAGACATCTGATTTGCTGCTGTCTATTTTGCTGGCGTAGGACATAAGCATGGTAGAATGACCACAGCGCAGCGATGCCAGGGTGCACCTGGCCCTTCTTCCGAGTTGAGCCTCGGATGTGCAGACTTGGGGCGGCACTACCCCCAATATGGGATTAATGACCGCCTTTTCCAGATGGCACCGTACGAACTGAGTACGCTCCTCGCGCAATAGGCGGAGTCGTTCTTGCTGTGAGTCGTGACATCTTTGCAGATTGACTTTGCTGGGAGCATCGGCGAATGGCTCTCTGATATCTCTTTCTCTGACGGAGTTTAGAACTCTCCAAGAGGGGTGATTTGGTTGTTTGACAATGTTGATGAAAAATTGTTGGGCCTGGAGCTCACAGTGCTCCCTTACTGATAATAAGCGGGTCTCAGCATGCAAGTGATCGACTGGGGGAACTTCTTGCACATCCGGTGGCGATTCGAAGAGCCGCATTCTGTATACGTTGCATCTTAGTCCAAGAGGATTCCGAAACTAGATGCTGCTGAGCTGGTGCGCCGTATTCTAGTGCAGGCTGGAGAATCGCCTAAGACGTTGTAATAATGGTTTCTTTGCTAATACCCCATGTTGTACCGCCCAGAGGCGGCATTAAGAATCACGGTAGCGCGCGCTATCACTGATTTCGGGCTGCTATGCACGTCGGTGTCTCATTCTTCACACACTCCCTCCTCCGCTTAGCGCGTTTGCGCTTGTTCTGGCGCGCGCCACCTCGATACTTAATACCGCCTCAGGGCTCTAAGCACGTTAAGCTTCGCTTTAACGATAGCCTGCTTCTGTTCCATGTTCTTATGAAAGTTGAGCGATAGATCGAGTACGAGTCCGAGAAGTTTTGGGAAGCGGACGGCAGGCAAACGATCTCCATTCCATACGACATACGGATGTGCGCTGTGTTCAGATGGGTCCGTTGTGAGTACGGATACCGATGACTTTGACGCAGAAATCTTCAGTATTTTGCGGTCGAAGAAGCTTTTCAGTGTGGTCAAGTACTCGTTAATCTTGGCGGCGGCCAGATTTATGTCCCGATCACGACACAAGACAGCCACATCATCAGCGTAAGCGACCACTTTGATATCTTGGGGAGGGGCGGGGTTACTTCGAGGTACAGACTGAAGAGAGCAGGCGACAATAAGCCGCCTTGTGGGACTCCAGCTGCAATCGGAATGCTGTTTGAGACATGATTCTGGAACATCACTCTAGCCCGTCTTCCCTTAGTGAATGCAGCTATCCAGCGCTTTTGCCATGGCGGGATTGATGACTCCAGTAAGTTGTTTGATAAGATGCCAAGATTCACTGTGTCGAAAGCCTTAGTGAGATCCAAGGCAACTGCTACCGTTCTCTGCGACTTATAGGCGTTGAATCCATCAATTGCATAGCTAGTAATTTCGAACAAAGCTATCGTGGTGGAATGCATTTTTCTGAATCCATGCTGAAACACCTGTCTCTCGTTATGCTCAGCCAGGTCCTTGACGATCAGCTTTTCAGCTACTTTAGCAAAAGAAAATAACGAGCTAATGGGCCGATATCCCTTGACTGAAGCTTGGGGCTTGCCAGGCTTGGGCAGCGGAACGACGTTTGCCGTCTTCCAATTCTGCGGGATAGTACACGACTTGAACGAAGTGTTTATCACATCAGTGAGAAGCGGTAGTAGGTCAGTGGGTATCTTTTTCAAGACAGCAGGACATATCCCATCAGGACCAATAGCTCTAGAGTTCCGCATTTCTTTTATAATCTTCTCAACTTGCGTCGTAGTAAACGCTTCGGACGTGCTCATAAGCGGGAGGCGGCACAGCTCTCTTACAGTCACTCTATTCTGCGGACCTCGTTTAGCACTGGTAATGAAAAAAAATTTCCCGAGCGCATAAGCGGCTTCCTTTCCTGATTTGAATACGCCGTTGTCGAATTCGATTGTGGAGACGGTGGCGGGTGAGCTTTTACCCGAAAGCTTCCGTAAAACCTTCCAAGTAGCTGCATTGTCCGTCATAAAGTCCAACTGCCCGGTGAACTTCTCCCACTCTTCTTTCTTGTGTCTGCCCACATCTTTTTGATCTCACTGTGAAGCTCAGCAACCACGGGGTCCAGATGATCAACCGCTCTCCTCGCATCTCTCGTTCTAATTTTGTCGAGGATGTCTCTGTTGACATTTGGATAGAACGTCTTGACGCGACCGATAGGAATAGCCGCATTCATGGCCTTGCGGATTGCGTCAGATAAATGGCACTCTTTCTTGTGCACGCTTCCATTCCACGGGTAATCTCCCGATAGGCGAAGCGCAACTTCACTGAACATGCGCCAGTCTGCACGGCCTAAATTAAGATAAGAACGTTGGCGAACACCAGAAACGGGAGCGAGAGAATTGGATAGATCGATGTGGACAAAGACAGGAACATGGTCACTTGGCAGAGTAGTCGAGGTAGACCATGAGCAGCAGCTAGAAAGGTTGGACGAGACAAGAGATATGTCTGGGCTAGAAGATCGGCCGTTGGCAGGGAGACGAGTGGGCTGACCATCGTTTAAAATGACCAGGTTGCACTCACCTGCCCATTCTTCGACGTCATTTCCTCTAACATCAAGACCGAGAGACGAGCAAAAGGTGTGAGCGTTGAAATCACCTGCGAAAAAAAGTTATTTTTCGAGACTTGCCCCCCCCCCCGAAAGACCGACCGCGTTCTCTATGAAAACCGTCTTCGACTTTTCACCGGAAATTGAAGGGTGCGGGGCTCGTGGCAGCAGCAAGGTCGGAAAAACGGCTGAAAAGAACCTCAGATAGCCCTACACAGCCCTGAGCTTCTGTGTAAAGCGCAATCCCCGCCCACTCTCCTAAACGGCCATTGATGGAAACAAAGAATTGAAAACTCGACTCCAGGGAGAAAAAAATATTCAAATGGGGAGAATTTGTTCAATCCGCGCATCATGGGGAATGGCTTGAACATCTGATAATCGTGTGTTTTGTTGAAGCCGATTTTGCAGTTGTCTGCTTTGATCAATAGCCCTTAAGAGGAGTGGGCGGGGAATGAGCTCCACATTGAAGTTCAAGGCCGTATAGAGCTTTAGGGCTCTTTTCAACCGTTTTTCATCATTGATGTTGTCATAGGCCCCAAACCTTTCAAATTTCGGTGGAAACTCGGGCACGGTTTTTATCGTAAACACTGCCTTTGAGTTTCTACTTCTTCTTGTTTGCCACAGTGGACCTTCTTCTCGTGAGCGAAAGATGGCGCCAACGTCGCACGGCTTGCCCAACATATCTTGAGGACACAGAGAAGTTGGTTCAGCTGGACATGAGAATATGTTGACTGAACTGAATCATACCCTGTATGTTGGCAGACAGGACATTCATCAGGGACTATCAACTGAACTGAACTAAGTTTCTGCTGCGACATTTGAGGCAATATCTGAGCTGGAACACCTCGAAGGCTTCAGTCCTTACTCTCACTCCGCGAGCAACCGACTGTCGCCCAAACTGCTTTGGAGTCGAGTTGAAAGCGTTCGTGGTCAAATTGGACCTCCCAGCACTGTTTGAGAAACGGAATATCAGGGAGAACGAAAAAGCCATTGATGACTTCAACCCCCCCCCCCCTGTCCTAGATCATCTGCCAACGAATGGGAAAAGCACAAAAACAGTCACAGAAAAAGGCTTTTTTGAAAGGAAAAGCACATACCTCTCCTTTTTCATCGACGTAATTGTAGACGGTGAGTTGTCCTTCCCAACGTAACGCACTTCCACTTACTAACGGTTTGCGTAATAGGACGCATGAATCATTGAGTAGGTACCTAACGTTGAAATTTAATCAAAACAATAATGTTTCAAACGGAAAGCTATGTAAATGTTTTTCTAACAACCTCGTTGCAGGGTTGTCCGTGCAATCGACCACTATGTCATATGGCTTCATGATATCCAAAGAGCAGTCTTTATCCAGCAACACATTATGAATAACGACAGTTACCATACTGTTGAGCCTGAAAACTCTAGCTGAAGACTGCTACTGGAATACACTGATGAGTTATTTATCGAAACAGAACAGCATGGAACCCACTCATTGATAGCTTCCTTCAGAGATTCCACCTTCGGTTCGCCAACCATCCTTTCTTTATGCGCCACTTGCCGGTGGAGATTATCAATCGCGACCTAAAACTTTAGAAAGTGAAACGAAAACAGCAAAGGGATTCCTATTCTAAAGGGAAAGAGTACCTCATCATAATCTACTATGCCGATAGTGTTTATACCAGCTCCAGCCAGGTACATAGCCACTGGACATCCTAGTCCACCAGCTCCTACCACGAGAACTTTCGCAGATGATAAACCCAGCTGACCTTAAACGCAAATAATGGTGCTATGGTCTACTATTGTTGTTTTGTTTCTAGGCTCTATGGCCTATTTTAGAGTTTCATCGCAGCGCGGCGCGATGTTTTCTGTGCGCATCGATCGATAACGCGCCGCTCGTCGATTCGCATATGAACCATAAAATCGCGCCGCGGTAGAACTCTAAAAACCCCCTATCGCAGCGGGGAGGGGGCACTGTGGGGCGATGCACTTGACCACGCCCACTTTACCGTGCCGCACTGAATTTGAGCACCTACCCTCTATAAAACGTCGTAATTCGCATCGTTCGAGGCACGAGCGGCGCGCGCGAAGCCTGGGCCTCCGCCTGCCCTCCGCTATCTCACTGTCTCTAACCTCCGCTCTGCACCAGCACGCGTAGAACCCATGAGAATTTCGCGTCTTCATAGCCTTCAGTCAGAAAATTGTGAATAAGTTTTTAAGGAATTTACCTGCCACTCCAAAATCCTGTATAAGCAACTGTCGGCTGTACCTCGCTATTTCTTCTTTTGACAAACGACTACGCGTTGTATTCATGCCCTGGAACACAAACGTTTACATGAATACACACGTTAACACGATGTACATCATATGTAGGTTACTGAACTAGCTAGCAATTGACACAGCAAAGTTGAGCAGGAGCAAACGCGCTCCAGCGAGAATGCAGTGCAGTCGTGAAGTTAAATGTAGTGTACGTAGCCCGCATTTAATCAACGCCTAATTTTTAATTTTCTCGGAAAAGTTTTCTGCTTTCTCAGAATTTTTTTCTGTCGCGTTCTATTGTAATATAAACATGGTTGTTATAAACGTTTAATGTAATTCTTAGCGGCTATTATATTCATGTCGTTCATTGATTGGCTTCTCCTAGGATGCCGTTAGATAGTTGTAAACGGTTATCACTGACGAAAAAGGTTTGACAGCTTTTTTGTATCCTGCTTTTTCCTGGGCATTTATGTTTTGCAATGATCGACGCTCACAACTGGTTTTTGCTGAAAAAAAAAGAAACTTAGAAACTTAATCAGAAATTTCTCAGAGATTAAAAGCTGGTGGGGCTGTCTGAAATATTTGATCTATCAGAACGATCGCGATGGCTAATGTTATTTGAATGAATTAGATCTCTAATATCTCGCGAAAGAAGCATAAATTCATTATCAAAGCACAAGAATTATCCTCTAGGGTGAAGAATGAGCATTTTCCCATTCTCTGGCGCGCAATACAGAAGTGCGAATATTTTTGTGTAGCTATTTACCTGCCTTCAGTTTAGCTGACAGAACTTTCAGGCATGTTGTTGAGGGTATGTAGCCGGCAAATCCATTGGCGGGCTCTTCAACCAATGCGTAACTTGGCTTCGCATTCCCATTCAGATGCCAACATTGAGAGGAAACCAGATCTATACAGGTTCGTCCAGGGACCTTTTTTAGGTGGTCTAGTTGGAGAAAAACAACTGAGAGGTGGGCATAGGAGTGTGGTGGCTTATTCACGTTTGTTCGTTTTTTTTTTGGAGGAGTTTTGCTTCAAAATATGAGTTATTCTTTCATAGCTTTTCATAGTAGGATCAACTGAGGTCGATTCGCAGACAGATGGGTGTTCGTATCAACTTTGGGTTGTTGCTGTCGAACTCCGTCCCGAAGATAGCTGACAAGTCCGCTTTCGTGCCCGTCAAGGGGCTATTCATGCTTCTCGACGCCAGCGCGGCCGAAAGAGGCTACAGAAAATCGAGCACACTCGATGTGTCTGAGTACCTGTCCTGTGCCCCTCCCAACCCGATCCTTGGTGTTGTGCCTCCTACGGTTGATGAAAGTGAGGAAGATCTGTCCAGGCGCTCCCGCGTCACTCTGGCGGCTCTATGATGACAAGCCTCTCTAACACACCGGTCAACGCTACGTGGTTACGGTAACGTGGCGTGTTGCAGCGGAGTGTACAGAGGTGTACGGACGTCGCGCGCGGCGTCGCGGCTAGTCGCGCGGGGCTATCATTGGATTCGCTTGTGTTCCGGCCCTTTACAACTCCCTGATGCATTGGTGGGGAGGTTCCCATGAAGAATATACCTGCTCAGTTCGTTATCAGTCGGTTGAGAGGAGAACGGAGGGGATTTCCAAACATTTCTCCATGATTGGCGGGGGTAAAGTTTCAGATGATGCTTTTCAGCTGTCATGAAATGGTATCAAGAATGTATTTACTTCTGACGACTTTTTCAATTCTAATGTATTGTTGCTGCCGCCTTGAAAGTGGTGCCGTATGCATGAACGTTCAAGCCTAGGGTGGCGTATCAGTTGTTATCACCACGGTTTTCCTAAAAGCAAGGATTGTTTTGAACTTTTACGTATAATATTCATCACGTTGCTACGTTACCTTCAGCAAAAAAAAACCCTGTTTGAAGCCACAAATCGGGGACTAGAACAGGAAGCACTGTTTCTACGAAGGTTGCCGAAAATAGGCTGACGTAATCACATAAATAGCCTTGCTTTATCCCATCTGAACCACAACAGCGACAAAGGCATTGCAAATGCTAGCAAATGTAGTTTTTTTAACGTAATCGTACGTTTTTCTCATGAAATACGCATGAAATAATCGATGCGGGAAACGTGCTCTAATAACAGCGCCCGCCGCCAATACAACTTTGTACACTCTGGTGCAACACGCCACGCTACCGTAACCACGAAGCGTTGACCGGTGTGTTAGAGAGGCTTGTCTCTAAGATGCGGTCACTCTTCATTCCTCAAAGCCTACGTACACAGGATCGACGAGTAGGTCCCAGATAAATGTGCTGACGGTCACAATATTGAGCGTGATTCATTGCATTTATTTTCATGCTCGGCAAGACCTACATCTCTGTCTGCTCGTGATATGTGGAACAAGCCGTGCGATGTTGCCACCTTTCTACGCCTATAAGAAGAAACTCCACTGTCGCTGATAAGAAGAAGAAGCCAGCGCGGCAGTGGCGTTAGAGTTTGAATGACTTGACGCCACGCACGCGCTTCACGCCCGCCCCGCCATGGCGGCGACTCCCGTACCGATTTTTTCTGTAATGTGTGTCATTACTTTTACATCAATTTCATTCCTATTCACCATAACTAATTCCAGTACTATCCTCTGCTGCATTGGTGGGGGACGCAGCATAAAAGTTCCTTTGACGGCACAATCCATTTCAACTTTACCTCTCTAAGCCATAGCGTTCCCATTTGAGTATTCTCATTCCCTCTAAGCGCGTCACGCGGGTGCCGCGCGTAGAAAGTATTCGTACTGCAACGTTACGCATGCATGTCACGCGCTGGCGTTGAAAAGTATGAGTAGCGGTTAAGGCAAACACGGATAGGAAGGGCTTCGCTGCAGTTGAAACTGATGCCGACGCAGAATCAGTCGAAAAGTAAACTGAAGCGAAGGCGTAAAATATGAAAGGGATTACGCTGGAACTCGTCCGAGGCCGCGATTTTCTGAGCTCTGAAGCTTAGGTTAAAGCCAAGTTGGAAATCCGATTTAGTGTGTAAGATACACTTCTTAGGGACCTTAGTTTTCCTGATTTTGGAAGGGAAGGGAAACCCTGGGTTGGTGTGAAGTTTGTTCCTTGTGAAAATGACGGTGAGTGCGAGTTTCGCCGCAACCCAAGAATATAGCAGCTGCAGTTATTGAAGGTAATTAAACATTTCATGAAAAAATTCGTAGGCCTCATGTTGAACGCGGAGGTGTAATGCCGTGGGTAGAGGAAAATGTGAAGATAAGAAGACAGCTCGTGAATAATTCTTGTGTATTATGTATTAATCAAGTTCGTGTTTAGACCTGGATCAGACTCATATGCCTACGATAATCCATGGCCGAAACTCAACGGTGGTCGTCTTGATTGGCTGTTTGGTGATGGATGGAGGCGCCCATTGGCCAAAGATCAAGGAGCGAAAATGGTAGTTTTTCCTTCAGTACTTGCTCCAACTTTTTTGCCGGTTAGTAACAATGGAAGCCGTTCTTGAGTAGCTCGAAAGGAGTGAGATGTAGCACTTTGTGAAGATACCCATGCTATTAATAGTAGCATAAACCAATAGCGGGCGTTTTTAATGCCAAGATTTCGTGTTCTTATATGCCACTGTGGAACTTCTCGTACGCGTAGAAAGGTGACGGCATCGCACGGCGTATTTCACATATTTAGAGCAGACATGAATATACATGTATGGGATCATTCCTTATACGATTTTCTTCTCTATAGCCGCGGAGAGGTTTTAGTCACAGGTTCAGGAACCGGGCTGCCAAACAGAATACGGTGCGAGGTGTGGATATCCATAAGGGGGGTAGCTGTGCAGGTGTGGAGGGGGTCTGAGCTTCGCCGTAACACCGAATGCATCATTGTGAATGGGGGTATACATAGTTTGCATTCAGTTTTCTTACCATGAATTTGATTATTTTACTCGTCTTTGAGTTTTACAACATAAACTGACCAAATAACGCTCCGGGGGGATATCTAAGAAAATCGCCAGAAATTTGCTCCTGAACGGGGGTCTGAGTAAAATTGGCTGTGTCCAGTCCACACCTCGTGCTGTACTCTGCCGCCAACGTTGGATTCGTCCACAAAGCCACTGTAGTCAGTGTTGTAGGTCCCCCCGGGCAGTTTAATAATTACGCTGTAGTGTGTCCAGGGTTGTCATAATCTGGACACTCGTCAGGCTTACTTCGGCCTTGTGCAAGTATGACATCAATGTAAGGGAATGCCGACAGCGTAAGTAGGTGGAGAAACACCTAGCCCGCCCACCGAGTGTCATCTCGGTGACGCTGACTATAGGTATTACTACTTCAAATATGCGGTTGACGGCCATCTTACTCAAGTACAGGCCATAAAACGGCCAATGTCTCACCGTCGACTGCGTACCACGCGCTGCGCGACCGCACGTGCGTCGGAAGCAGACGAGTTTTGGCCGCCGCGCGACGAGTTTCGGCCGCCGCGCGCGACGAAGCGCATCGCGCGGCAGCCAAAACTCGTCGCGCGGCGGCCAAAACCCGTCTGCTTCCGACGCGCGTGCGGTCGCGTAGCGCGTGGTACGCAGTCGACGGTGAGACATTGGCCGTTTTATGGCCTGTACTTCCTGACGACATAGCTTATTTATTTTGAGCTGGTCGAAACGAGGCTTATCATGTCAAATTCTCCTTAACACTGTTTTATTTTGCCATGACCAACCGCTCCGCTGCTTGCTCCGCCCGGATTCATCCGAGTAAGCTAGGCTCTATTTATCTATCTCACTCACTGGATTCATCCTTCTTGATGGGTGATCAAGACAGTCAGTACAATTATCAGGGACTGAATTATCAATTTTGTTCACATAGGCAGGGTCGGGCGGGGCAGAGAAATTTCGCAACGGGGGTGGGGGTCGCGAAAGTTTTCGCCAGGAAATGAAGGTTAGGGAGAGGGATCACAAAAATTCTCGATATTTTTGGCCACCAAAAGGAAGGATCTTAGCATTGCTCAGGTTTTAGACGCTTGAGCATCACTACTAAACGATTTTTTTGGCGTCTGACAGTTTGAGAAAGCAAATATAAACTATTCAGAAATCGCGCTTCGGGGGGGGGCGCAAAAATTTTGGGTTTTGGGAAAAAATTGACGGTGGGGAAGGGTCGCTCCGATTTCGAAAATTTACGCAACGCCCCGCTTGACCCTACACGTGCGCCTTGACGTATGCAGAATTATCACATACCAGAGCCGCGGGAGTTACGCGTGAGCGTCTAGACAGGTCTGTTTCACTACCATCCACATGAGGCTCCGGCCATAGCCAGCTACAAGCGGCAAGACGCTGTTGAATGTCTGCTGCATTACATGTGCTCTAACCCGGTGTGGAGCTCACCGTGATTTATTGATGGGTGGGTGTTAACCACAGTTGCATGCCGCTGGTGATAGCGTCCCCTGTAGCTCCGTGGTATAATCAATAACCAGGGGTGGAGATGGGATGCCCCTGCCTCCCCAAACGCTGAATTACACAACGCGCATTTACAAAATATTTTCACTAACAAGTAGTTGAAAAGTTAGAGGCATATTCGTACCAGCAAACTACTTGAACACTTCTGCTTTACTAGGAGAGGGGGGGGTCTGACAGGGGAAGTATACAAAGTGTAAGTCGGATCTGCGTAAACGAATAGTATTGCTAGTATCTCTTGGCATATATAGTAAAACTGCACAGTATCCAGTTCCGAGGCTCAGGTTTCGAGGAGTTATAAGCTCAAAACGGGTGGTTTTTGTGCTTTTTGTACCTTCAAAGACGCGCATTAGTCTTTTAAAAATCTGGAAACGGACCTCATAATTGTGTTCAGCGCCCAAAACTACCCCCGAGAAAAGTTTGGGGAATGCCAATCTTCCAAACTGCGCAGATTGATTGAGTTTTGAACTTTTACGGATTTTCGGTTGGGCGGTTACTTTTATCAAGTAGTGTTTCTGAAAGCACTCCAGAAAAATGTTCCAGATTTGACTTAAAATCCTCTCAGGGTTTTTTTTGGGGCGCTGTTCACTAATCTGAGGTTTGTTTGTCGATTTTCCAAAGTTTTCGGTCTAATTCGCTCGAAGCATCCCAGCGGGAGGAAACTTTGAGTGCAAAACTCCACTTTCGAGATTTCCTGATTTCTTCGATAGATGTGTCCCAAAATCATTTTCTGGGAGTGATTTGACATGCTCAACACGAATCTGAGGTCCGTTTGCCAGTTTTCTACAGATTACGGTAGGTATACAGTAGTTTTATTAAACTCAAAATTTGTGTGCGGGGGTTATTCGGGGTGGTGAATACGAATATGATGTCCATTCGCCGTTTTTCGAACTACTAAGGTAAAGGTTGCCCCCTAAATAGCACACTAAACCTCAGAATTTTGACAAGCGGACCCCACATTCGTTTTCACTACCCCAGATTACACCCAGGGTTGAGCAGGTCGTTGCGACCGGTGGCCAAATTTTTACGACCCCCTTTGGTGAACAACACTTCGACGAACCCCCCCCCCCCTGGGATAGAAAATTCATACGCGACTTACTACTTTCGCCTCACTACCTTTCCCAGTAGTTTGGAGATAAACCTCATAATTTGCGGAAATTTTACGAACCCCACCCCCCCGCCCAAATATTCATTTTTTCTCTAAGTCTCCGAAATCTTTACGACTCTCCCGTTGCGACCGGTCGCAAACCTGCCCAACCCTGATTACACCTACATACAAGTTCTTGGGATAGGGTCTCTCGACACATCGAGGGAGGAGTTGTCTCGCTTTTCTCGACCTTAATTCCACCCAGGACCACTCCGCTTGAATTGAGTAGCGTGATGTGTGAAACTGTAAAAACGTGACCACTCTTCCCTATGTGTGTAGAGAGCCCCTGTCCCCCAAGTTTCTAGCAAAATCCTTGTTTTTTTTTCAAAACACCCTAAAAAAATTTCTGATGGGTATCCTTACCATTTCGCGAAACTTTAAAAACGCTCATAACTTTTTGGAACCAGCTGCTTGGGGCGGGGTACTGCAAGGTTATACTATAGATGCTCAAGAGATAGTGACCATAGAATTCGTTTACGCAGATCCGACTTACGCTTCATATACTTTCCTTGTGAGCGAAATTGTCCGGTCCGCACATCGTGCATTACCCTGATATGCATTGGGAATAGATGTATGTTCTGTTGTTTAGCGCCGCGAGTGGATTTGGTTCGGCCGAGTGTCGCATGACGAGCACAAGGATTGGCTAAAGTTCCACCAGGTATGCCACATTCCTCCTCCATTTGATATGTGCTCGTGGTATCAGTTTTTTCTTCTTAGAGCATTTCTCTCATTCATATAAAAACGTTTATTAACGATTTTATTTTTAACTGTCATCGATATTTCTGGCGCTATCGCAGCAAAGGAGGGACACTTGCCGTTACCCATTTTTTTCCGTGCCGCTGCGCAATTAGAACACCAATTCGGGGTTTTCTTCCCCCTTCCAAAGTCAGGAGAGTCGCTGTGGCACGGAAATGGTCTTGGTCAAGTTCCTTTCCCTGATGCGATAGTAAAGGGCTCTGCAGAGTTGCAGCAACCAGCGGCACGCCGCCGAGCGAGAGCTTTGGGGCGTGGTCGAAACCCGACGCGGCGATGAGCACAAAGACCTCGCAGAGTTGCAGCGACGTTGTCGTCAGCATCGCATTCTACCATTGCGTACGATCTCATTCATTAGACGGTGCATCTCGCTATACACAGTTTTTGTTGGTTTCATATGATTCGAAACTTAAGTAAATGTCTTCTAGCAACTACTACAAAATATTGTGATGAAAAAAAGAAAAATAAAGTTTGCAACCAGTAGAGTGATGCCTTAATGAATAGTTTTCGAGATAATAAAATCAGTGAACGGTTTGTGGCGATCGCTTTGAAAACAATGGTACTAGACAACATTGTATTTAAAAAATACTAATTAAAACTGAAAACAAAACAATTCGAGATGAAACTGCGAATTTGGACAATTCTAAGTATGCTCCAATGATTTTCCGTTCAATTTGTGCTAAAATAGAGAAAAAGGTCTTCAGAGGGTTGAATTCATGAAAGCAGCAAAAAAAGAAGCTCGAATCGATCGTCGGCGACGCTCGTCGCCAGCGATGGAAATGGTCAAGACCATTCCCCGCCGCCGCTCATTGACGGCGTCGCTCCGGAAGTCGCTGTTGTCGCGGCGGCGGAAATACTCTGCGAGGTAACCACGTCGCTGCTGCCGCGCGACACGCCGCCGCCATCGCCCGCTGCGTGGCGCTCCCCATTCTCCATCGTTGCCCTGCCGCAGCGAGACTCGCCGCGGTGCAACTCTGCAGAGCCCTTAAGGGGGCACAGTCTGCGGTTGTATACGGTGATGAAATTGTTTTTTTCACGTTTTTTCTGCAGTTCTAAAATCTTGTAGAGCATATGTAGTTAGTAGAGAGTATTGGAGCAACCTAAACTATAATGATATCCCTCAAGGATCTTCAAAATCATTCTTTTAAACGACGAGCGGGAAACTGTACGATAGCCATGGACAGTAGAAAAACAGAAAGCCGGAGGTTTTATTTTTTTATCTATGTTGCGAGTTATCGATTTAGCCTTATTCTTGAGCAGAGGGCTCCCCGTGGTTGGATTCGTGATGGCATGCTGTCATTGCCAGGAGGGTTGCCAAAAATTCATTCACGTTTCCCAATGATCAGCTGGTAGGATCAAGATACCAGTTTTTATACGATTCAATGAAATTTTCTTGCGTTCAGGGTATTTTCCTCGTCTTCACCGTCCTTACTACGTGGGTCACTTGTTGGATTGTGTTCGCTCGTCCAGACTGGTTCGTGATTATTTACCTTTTTTTCTTTGAATGATTTTTCTTCACGTCTTGAAACTTCTCCATTATTTTACTGTTTGCTTCATTCATAGGTTTCGCTGATCGAGGGAGTTCTAAAGGCAGTGTTTACTATTTGAAAAGCTCTTTTGGTGGGGAACTGAAATTCGGGCGTGAATGCTGAATAAGGGAAGAAATTCAAAAAAGATATGACCCATGAAGTGAAAATGGCGTCGGAAGGCTAAGTTAACATATGTCAGAACAAGATAAGGAAGTCGACTGACGGAACTGTGGTCCTATTCTCTAATTTGAGGGTTTTCAATAATTTTCCGCCTCAGCATGGCTGCCATACCATAGGGTATGGTACCGTCCTCGCACCATGTGGAAAAACCCTGTTTTCTGACTTTAATTCGTCTTCAAATGTAAGGAAAAGCGTCTAAACGTTCACATTTAGGCCGATGGGTCGCGAATGGGCCTTACGTGAAGCGCACCTGGAGATTGCTAGACGGGAAAAGGCTGGCCTCCCACTCATCAGTCCTGATTTGATTCCAAGGTTACTTTTTCACTGTTCAATGTAATTGCATTTTCGTAACTTATGAAAAAAGACCCATAGGCGATGGTGTCTTTGTAAACAAGCGGGTAGGTTTTTAACCTGCCAGCGTTGGTATGTGGGTTGCATCTGACAGTGTAATCAGTATCCGAGTATTGCAACTACTCTAGTCATATAGAGTATTAATCGGTACACTCCGGATTTAGCACAAAAGTCGGCTCGGCTGGGATTGTGCCCTGTTATAATGCTAGTGGGAGGCGGGAAGGGAGATCATAAACATTTTGGCCGAAATGAAAGTTCGTAGATTTGATGAAGGGGCATTCGTAAAACTTTTGTCTAAAAATAGAGAAAAATTCCACTTACAGGGGAAGTATACAAAGCGTAGGTCGGATCTGCGCAAACGAATTGTATTGTCAGCATCTATTGAGCATCTGTTGTAAGACTGCAGTACCCCGCCCCGAGCAGCTGATTCCACAAAGTTATGAGCGTTTTTAAAGTCTCGCGAATAGTTAAGGGCATCAGAATTTTTTTTGCGGAGTTCTCTTCTTGTCAGCCATGAACAGAGCATCGCATCAGAGGCGTAGGAAGCTAGCCACCTCACAGTACCATAGATCTCGAGCAGACAAGGTTGTAGGCCTGGCCGGACATGAAAAATAGACGCAATGAATCATGTCCAGCACATTCACAATCGGGGAATTTATCTGAGACTGACTGGTCAGTCCGATGAGTAGAGGCCTTTAAATATGTGGAGTGACCGCATCGCAGACCAGCGAGGATTTTTCGGGTACGTCTCGGCAGTCCAGCTTCGCTGTCGTCGACTCGTGGGGGCCCACCAAAAATTAAGTTGTGCTGAGCATCAGACAGGTACTCTCCCACAAACCGCATATGCTCAGCCATCTGGAGTCTTCTGCGCGAGAGCTCTGATCTGGCCCAGCGTTGTTGATCGACAGCAGACAGAGAAGCATTGAGCGGCGTGCGTATGTTTCTGGTGGGGGGGGGGGACGACGACAGAAGTTGGTAATTTGGATGGGTCGGCAAAATGTTGCGGTGTTCAAAAAAAGATTCGGATTTTGCTCAAAACTTGTTTGCAGGGGTAATCTAGGGTGCTGAAAACGAATCTGGGGTCTGTTTGTCGAAATTCTGATGATTACTCTAGGTCACGGTAGGTAATATGCCATTTAAGGGACAAGACCTATGGTTAGGTCCGCGGCTTGTTTCCTCAAGAAAAAACATTTAAATTCAAATCGCGGCTGGGGCGGCGGTTTAAATCTTACCAGCGGCTGGCTGATAATTACCAACCGGCCGCTGGTGAGATTTAAACTTCCGCCCAAGCCGCGGTTCGAATTCAAATGTTTTTTATTAAGGAAACAAGCCACGGACCTAACTATACCTTTATAGTACGAAAATCGGCAAATGGACATCAAATTCTTATTCGCCCGCATAAAAATTTTGAGCCAAATCTGAGGGTGACTAAACTTCCGTAAACCCACCGTAATCTGCCGCAATCTGTAGAAAATCGGCAAACCGACCTTAAATTCATGTTAAGCGCATCAAATTATTCTCAGAATGGTTTTGAGACACATCTGTCGAAGAACTCCGGAAATTTCGATAGTGGCCTTCTGCCCTCAAAATTTCTCCCCACTGGGATGCTTCGAGCGAATTAATTCGAAAACTTTGGAAAATTGACAAATAAATCTCAGGTTCGTGATCAGCGCCCCAAACCCTTGCACAAAGTTCGGAAAATGTGCTTTCATTCAAACTGCTCAGGAGGGGGGTTGTTTCAGGCGCTGAACACGATTATGAAGGGTTCTAGATTTTCGGAAGTTTACTGAGGGGTTTGGAAGGTATGAAAAAGCACAAAAAACAACGGTCGTGAGCTTAACTTTTCGGAACCGGCGGACCGGGACGTGGTACTGCGCAGTTTTACTATAGATGCCCGAGAGATACGAGCAATACAATTCGTTTTCACAGATTCAACTTACGCTTTGTATACCTTCCTCGTTAGGAGGGGCTCTTGAAATTTACATTTCTCGCTCGATATACGGCAAAAGTTTAAAATTTCTCGCAAACTGTCCTTTTTGTACACTCAATCGACGCTAAGCCTAACAGCAGCTGCGGCGGCAAAGAAGTTGGTGGGTGGAGGGTGTACTCTGTTCAGACGATTGAGCTGACAGTGCAGTGGAAGTGTGATTTGAAAAAAAAAACTTGTTGCAGGGACCGTGTAATGGCCGTACTGCCTGCCGATGAGGAACTGCGTGACTTCGATATCCTCATTTAATTGCAGTCAAAGTTGATAGGTTGTAGATCGTGGTTATATCCAGGAAATCAGACGTCTGTTGTAGTCAGTTGTCGTTCACAAAGTGGGGTTCAGTGTGAGCTCGCACTTAGAGAAGTTAATAGAATGTGTGGTTACAGTGGATTTGTTCATAGGAAATGCTATGTTTTATTATGCGGTTTGTGGTTGACGAGCGTGAGAGGTCGATTTGTTTCCCAATTGCGACTTACATTTGTTACTTGTCTAGATTCTCTAGTAGCGATGTGGGTTTTCTCGCAGCATTGCTATGATTTAGTGGCTTCCGATATGTATACCCCCAGTTTTTCCCTTTAGTGTTGCCCATATTTTCAAATGTTCTGGTCAAGAAATAAATCTGGCGGATCATGTGTATAACGCGTTGTACCGAAAGAACTGTTCCTGAATTTAGCGTTCACGATAATCAGTGTTGTGAAGTTTCTGCTGTGAAGCGATGCGGGAAGAGAAACTTGAGGTGCCGGTACCTCCTGCTTGCCGTGAGAGGTTTCATTCCTTTTGACCCCCGGGCATTAATGGTTGAAAAAAAACCGCCGTGGACGGCTGTGGCCGCCTCGGTAGATCGTATGACATATGCGGAAAGAAATCGAATGGGCTGGCTACAGCCGATATCTCCGGCGCCTTGTAGCCGTCAAATCTTTCTTGCTAAGAATTCAACGGAAGTAAGGGACAACCTTATCGTAGCCCAAAAAAAAAGGTTTCGCATTGTCTAGGCCTGGCTATTTGTTAGGCCGAGATCATAAAACCGTTGCGGCGATGCGTATGAAGAAGCTGTATAGATTAATCGCGGCAATTTCGCGCTTCTGAGGGAACTGGTTGTTCCGACGAGCAGAACGCCAGTTTTTCGAGTGAAAGTGATGAGCTATTCATCCGAAATTGGTTGACACATCAGTTTCCAACCAACTTTTCTTAAATTTCGAATGTGCAGGTTGACGCGATGGCAATCAGATCTGCTCCCATTCGGCAACGCTGCAATAAAATCGCGAAGATAAGTATATTTGTCGAAAATTCCGGTGATGTGGTGAGAAACGGAGGTGTCAACCATTCTCGGATGAGTATCTACTCCACAAACTGCCCTTCTGCTGATAAAAAAAAATTGTCGGTTCCTTCCAAAACGCAATATCGCCGCCATTGATCGATACCGCTTATTTCACGCATAGCCGCGATGGAAGTATGATCCCGGGCTTAGGGTACCAGATCTTCCGTATTCTATGGTAAGCTCGTGGTTGAAACTTATCGTGAACACCGCCTATAAGCTTGGCTGAGGTTGTTCACAAACTTGAGGGTTCTAAGATTGCGCCACCATAAAATTATGACTGCTTGTTCTGTTGGTCCGGGAGGCGTGGCCCTGGGTCAATCACTTGACGGGAAAAGAGGAAGAGGAAGGGAAGCGCCATGAAGCCCCTCACAGTTGGACAATAGTCCGACGTACGCCGCCCTGGGTTATTCTAAAGCCTTTCGTAGTTCGCGTGCTTTTCACACGTTCCGGACTACGGACGACTCAGGACGGCCCATCGGATGTCCTCGTCTTGCTTGATTCACTTGCATATCCTCCGGGTGGGGCTACTGTGAGAGCTTTGGCCGAGAAATTGACGACCAGGCTTCGCAGCGACTCCTGGTGGGCTATGTCTCGGTTAATTGGAGGTATCCAGCAATTTCCCGGCTAATTCACGGCTATTACCCGGGAAGCAGGCGTCTCGCGGCTGTTTCTCTGTTGAGATTCTCAAGAGTACAATCTACCGTTCAACAATGACGGGGGGCCTGAGGGGCGCGAACGATAAGGGAAGCGTTCCTAGAATGTTTCCACAACGCCACGAGATGGCAACAGTAAAGACTTTCAGGAAGGGACTGTCCGCCCACACGGTCGGTGTGCGCGAAGGCATTTTTTCGAACTTGGAAATCGATTAGCAGGAATATGGTGAATAATATCCCAATCAGCTGTTTGCAGCCACGGGAAGGCTCATCTAACCCCTTTGCGACAGCCGCTCCACGCCCATGCCGTCGGCGTGGGCGGACAGTCCCTTTCGGACAGACTAGGCGCGACAGCATTCCCATGGACCTGTTCGCCGCCCATGTCTACGAGTTCTAGTGTATACTTCCCGCGACGAGTGACGGCGACTGTGCATATCAGCAGCATCGATTTGCGGTCGATTCATATGGCAACCATTATGTCGCGTCGCCCGCTGCGGGAAGTATGCACTAGGCCTAACAGATAGCAATAGAGTTTCTATTGATGGAATCTTTCAGTGACCATGCAATGAATGAATAACTTGAATTTCATACTTTCAACATGCCTCTGATCTCAGGTTAAATAAACACAAAATCTCATGAAGTGTCCTACTCAGAAAATGAAAACAAAATATTTGTAATATAAAAGAAAGTTATAAATGTAAGTTACATTTATATTACATGCAACTCACACCTATAGTATACTCTGTCCCAAACGAGAGGGCAAGCAAAGAGTCCAAAGAAGCAGCGGGTGCTACGGCGCGATGCACTTGGCCACGCCTATTTTAGTGTGCTGAGTTGAATTCGAGCACTCTCCCGGGGCCTCCCTCCCCTGCCAAAATTAGAAGAGTCGTTGCGGCACGAAAACATGGGCGTGGCCAAGCGCGATACCACACTGCGCCTCCCCCCCCGCTGCGATAGCACCAAGCAGCGGCTTTTACTGAAACACCCTAATTTTGCGGAAAAAGAAATGAGAACGTGAAAAAATCCATGAATTCCGTTTTGAATTGCGGTCTTCTGCTGCCTCAAAGTGGTTTTTGTCATAGGTTGAGAAACCGGGCAGGAATCGTCCAAAGGTTCATTGTTGTGAAAGAGGTAGGTCTTTTCGGGCACATGAACAAGTGCGCCGTGTCGAGTCCGGGAGCACCACAGTCCGGGCATGCATCTTATCGGCTGCTGTCGATCTTGTTGACGTAAGACATGAGCAGAATAGAGTGACCACAGCGCAGCGAGGCAAGAGCACATGTGGCTCGCCTGCCGAGTTGAGACTCGGACTCGCAAACACGAGGCGGCACTACTCCCAAGATAGGGTTCACAGCCGCCTTCTTTAGATATCCTCGAACAAACTGGGTGTGCTCCTCACGCAGAAGACGAAGCCTTTCCATGTTGGAGTCGGCCCATCTCTGTACATCAACTTTACGAGGAGCATCTGCGAACGGCATCCTAATCAACCTCTCTCTAATGGGCTTCATAATTCTCTTTGCCGGATGATTCGGCTGTCTCAGAACATTAATATACATCTGCTGTGCCTGGAGTTCACAATGCTCATTGACCGGCAATATGCAGGCCTACGCGTGAAGGTGTTCTATTGGGGAGCTCCTTGCACAACCGGTAGCAATTCTAAGCGCAGCATTCTGTACACGCTGCAGCTGATTCCAAGAGCTGTCTAACACCAGGTGCTGCCAAACTGGTGCCGCATAATCCAGAGCCGGCTGAAGTATTGCTCTGTAGGTTCTCAATATAGTCTCTCGGCTGCTTCCCCATGATGTTCCTCCGAGAGCTTTCAAGATATTAAGCCTAGCCTTGACGACAGTTTGTTTCTGTTCCGCGTTTTTGTGGAACTTCAGTGACGAATCGAGAATAGGACCAAGCAGCTTGGCGAATCTTACTGCTGGCAAAAGATTACCATCCAATCTGACATCTGGGTGAGAACTGTGTTCCTTGGTGTTTGTTGTGAACACTGATGCAGAAGACTTTGCAGCAGAGACTGTGAGCATCATATTATCGAGGAAAAGCTTCAACTCGACGAGATAGGAGCTGATCTTGACGGCGGCTACTTGCAGGTCACGGTCCTGGCACATGATGGTGATGTCGCCGGCGTACAAAACAATTTTTATTTCCTGCGGTGGCTCGGGTAGATCCTCAAGATACAGGCTGAGTAGGGCAGGAGACAACACTCCGCCCTGCGGAACACCGACTGCTATTGGAATGCTATCGGATACATGATTCTGGAACAGAACCGTAGCCCGGCGGCCTTTCGTGAACGCTGCAATCCATCGCTTCTGCCAAGATGGCAGCGAGGACTTCAACAGTTTGTCGGACAGCAGTCCCAAGTTAACAGAGTCAAACGCTTTGGTCAGGTCGAGGGCGACGGCCACTGTTCTCAGAGGCTTTTTCATGTTGAACCCAACGACCGCAAAGCTCACGATCTCCAATAGAGCAGTAGTAGTAGAGTGAAGTTTCCCGAACCCATTCTGATGCTGCTGTCGCTCATTTTGATCAGCCAGGTCCCTCACGATAGACTTTTCAGCTAATTTGGCGACGGGAGATAAAAGGCTAAATGGTCGAAAGCCTTTTTCCGTACTTTGGGACTTGCCTGGCTTTGGCAACGGTATCACATTAGCTGTCTTCCAAGCTTGGGGTAGAGAGCAGGTCCGGAAAGAAGTGTTAATGGCATCTGCAAGCATCGCTTAAAGAGAGGTATAGGATTGTAAGATGAGGGGCAAGATGTTACAGGGGGAATATAGATGTTAAATAGAGACAAAGGAGTTTTGATAGGGAGGTGGACAGGAACGTACTCAAGAGTACCGTCCTTAGGAGTATTAGGAATAATATGAGAAGGTAAAGCAGATTGCACGAAAGTAGACACTCCGCCCCCCAAGAGCTGACCTTGGCATGTGATAGGCGGTGTAGCCCGGAATGTTAGGTTGGGGATAAGTGGTAGATGGAGAGAGCTTGGTTTCTTGAACCATGATAACATCCGGGTGATGAGAACGTGCGAATAGAGAGAGGTCAGATAATTTGGTGCGAAGGCCGTTGAGATTAATGTGAACAATGGAAAGGGGACGGTTGGTAATTGAGGTATCAGAGTTGCTGGGGGCGGAGCACAGAACACAACGGAAGGATGAGTCGTGATGCCTCACAGAACTGAGGCCCAAACAGGAGAGATGCACCCACCTTTGGCATCCGAAGCACTGGACGCTTGTTTTATGCCAGGTGACATCCTTGCTGCAGGTGGCACATGGATACTTCCGCGCTGGACCTGGTTTCCTCTCGACGCCGGCCCTCTGTAGCAAAATCCTCAGGAGAGCTGCGGTCGACCAGCTCCTTTCCCATGACAAAACCCTCTTCTCGGAGGCGTTGACGTCGGTTTGCACGGAGGCGATCTTCTTTCCTCCACACTGCCACGGCACGAACGTACGACATCTCGGCAGCTGCGGTAAGACATATGCTGTGTTGCGCACGTGATCTGCGTACGCGACGTCTCACCATAATCCGAAAACGTCAGAGACGCAGAGGGAGCGCTGCTTCGTTGGACTCTTCGCTTGCCATCTCGTTTGGGACAGAGTATGCCGCCAAGGGCGGTCGGCATGCGACGTAGCCAACAAGAGACACGGCCAGCGTCCTGATGGGCTTCCCTTTATCCCTGCGGGGCAACTACATCAAACCTGGTTAACTGAACTCATGTAACTTGTTTTTATTTATCAGAGCATGCAGCGTTACATGTAACTTACGCGGCCTGAGTTAAGTTGCAAGTAATTTAAATCGGCCACGACAATTTACAAGTACCCCGTCCCTTTCCTTTTATATCACATGTAACCTGCTATCATTTTTTTCTGAGTATGAGATCAATAAGCGTAAACATGAACATGATATGGTGAGTCCTACTCTCTCGTACACATAACTACAACGCACATTTATACACAGTGATCGTCTGAATCTGGTTAATATTTCCAAGGCACCCTGACTTTTTTTGCTGATGCACTCGCTCTCGGATCAACACTCCGGAGACGGGATGCAGAAGTGCTTCGCCAGAGACGACCACCTCGATCTGCATCTCTAAATTCAAAAATCATTTACGAAGGCTTGTGAATCTTCATATGTACCCCCTATTTCAGAGCGACCTTTCGCGTGCGTGTACCAATCGAGGGGAGAGAAAGAGAGAGATTGCGGGGGAGGTGAAGTAAATAGCATGCGCGCACACGCACCCGATGGAACCGAGTAAATTTCGCTCCGAAATAGAGGGTAGTTCTTCTTAGTATAAATGCATGTATGAATATGTAGCTTCTTCACTCACGTTTTTCGTTGTAGCGCTTCTTCGAGAGCCGGAATATCGAATGCCGAGCCGGTTTTCGAAGTTAACCCTTTGGGATAGAAGACTGTATAGAAAGGCGTGTCTGAAAATTGCAGATGTGATGGCTACATGTACATGTAAGACAGCGTCAATAGCGCTATCTACTGTGTGCGCATAGTTCTAGGGGTAAGCAGAGTCAGTTTCGGAGGTAAATTCCTGTCCGCAGTTGCAGATAACCGCTTCTACAGCACGGAGCTCGAAAACAATTTTGCTGGGGCGAGGTTTGATAGTGCCTGGACGCCCTAACTCCCGGAGCGATTCTCTAGCAGCTGCGTGCCGCTACAGCGGTTGTCTGCAACTATGGACCGAAATTTCACTCCGCCATGGTCGACGTGCATAGTCAACGCAGAACTGCTGTCAGCTTCCTGCATCCTGCGCCTCTATGGCTGTTGCTATACACCGGCGACTGACAGAGCAACAAAGGTATTGCATGGACGCGTGCGAATGTTGGGGAACTATATATGAAGGAGAACGTTTCCAAAAAAGTGTAAGGCCTAGTGCATGCTTCCTGCATCAAGAAACAGTATTTATCGCCAATGCCGATTAAATTCAAGATCAGACCATCGTCTTCTTCGCGCAAGGTGTTTCCTCACACAAAAGGGAGAGAGAGCCGCGATGTTCAAAAAGAAAAGCCTCAAAAGCTGATTCGCCAGCGTGGAGCTGCTAGAGCAACAGACAAATATTAGCTAGCGTCTGGACTTGCATAACAATCCAAAGAAGCAAGAAGAACAGCTGCCACGGCCGAAGTTGCCGAAGCCGGGAAGAGCAGCAATGTCCACCGCATGGTAGCCAGCTGCAAGACCGAGGTGACCCCACGTCGTAGCAGTAGAAGGGCAATGGGAATGATCATTCGCGAGATCTGCTCCGAACTTTTCGACAGCCGCGTCCATTTAGGTACTTCCGTATCATTTGAGGGCGGGACGACTTTGTTGTTTATCCGCTCTCCCTTGCGACCCGGCAGGCCTTATGTCGGTGAAAAGTAGCACTGCACCAGGTCCCGATAGAATTGAACTCGAACAACTAAAGAACCTTTCAGCAGTTCTGATTCTGACGCTGGCACGGTTCTTCACTCGTTACCTGTCGGAATGCAAGGTATCATCTCAACGCAAGACCAGCAAGATGTGTTTTTGTATAAAAAGGGAGATGTAGAGTCCACGTAATCGTTTTGGTCTGGTGAACGAACGGGGCTGCGACGGTAGATTGCCGCGCGCGATCGACACCCCGTTGGCCGGGCCGCCAACTCTGAAGATTTCAGAAATGTTGCGAACACTAATTTCAACAACTTACCGAAGTCTTCCGTAAGTTGTTGAAATCGTGATCGTAAGTTGCACAGCCTCATGCCCTAATGTGTTCGCAACATTTTCGGAACTGTTCTGTAACTTTTTAAAATGTTGATTCCAACTATCGACTGATCGCCACGCGAACCCTCTGCCGCGGCTATTAGGTCGCGGTTAGTTACTTGCATGTGCACCTATGTATTGGTAGAGGTTGAAACTGATCATAGGAGCATAAAAGTGTTGTAACCTGACTGAATCACCACCCAAGGTGAGCACAGTGAGCACCTAATGCAGAAATAACTGCGGTTTTTGAAAAAAGTTTTTTCTTCTCTGTTCAGGCTGTTTTGGCAAGGCGTATTGTAATATTCGGTTAGCCGCCTGGGGATAGGGGCTCTCTACACCCAAAGGCAGAAGTCCCGTTTTTGCCATTTTTTCACGTTACTTGTTTTGAGCGAAGGAGTCCCGAGTGGAGTTAGAGCCGCGAAAGGCGAGAAAACGGCTCCCTTGGTGTGTAGAGAGCATCTATACCGCCGCCTGGTCAATTATACTTGTTATCCGAAGGTAATTCCTCGGATAATGGATCGATTCGGATAATGCCATTTTAAATTTACCGGATATTGGTTCGATTCAGATAAAGCGTTTTTTTCAAATTTTCGGATATTGGATCGATTCAGATAATGCCATTTTTCCAATGATTCGGAGACGGATATCCGTCGGATAATTTCGGATAAATTTCGGATATTATCGGAACAAACCTCAGGCAACACACAAACACACACACATACACACATACACACAGACACATATACACACACATACACACATACACACACATAAACACACACATACACGCACACATACACACATACACACATACACACACATACACACTCATACACAGACACATACACACATACACACACATACACACATAAACACACATACACACATACACACATACACACATACACACATACACACATACACACACACACACATACACACATACACACATACACACACATACACAAATACACACATACACACACATACAAACATGCACACACATGCACACACATGCACACACATGCACACACATGCACACACATACACACATACACACATACACACATACACACATACACACATACACACACACATATGCACACACAGACACACACAGAGAAACACAGACACACACACATACACACACAGACACACACAGACACACACACATACACACACAGACACACATACAGACACACACACATACACACACAGACACACAGACACAGACACACACACACACATGGCCACACACATACACACATACACATACACAGACACACAGACACACACATACACACACATACACACACAGACACACATACACACAGACACACCCACATACACACACACAGACACACACACACACAGACACACATACACACACACACACACACACACACACACACACACACACACACACACACACATACACACATACACACTTACACACATACACACATACACACATACACACACGTACACACATACACACTTTCCTACATTTAACCTAAAATGAACCGAGTTTTATCCGTTTTATCCGATTTTACGCAAATTTTATCCGTTTTATCCGGTTTTTATCCGATTTTTATCCGTTTTATCCGATTTTACGCAAATTTTATCCGTTTTATCCGGTTTATATCCGATTTATCCGTTTTCATCCGATTTTAGTCGAATTTTTGACCCTTCGGATAATGGTTCGATTCAGATAATGCCGATTTTAAATTTCCCGGATATTGGTTCGATTCAGATAATGCGTGTTTTCAAATTTTCGGATATCGGATTATCCGAATCTCGGATATCCGGTCGGATATCCGAAATGGAGTGATTCGGATACTAAGTATATGGTCGATGCGTTAGACTAAGTAAGTATAATGCGGAAACCATACAAGACATTGGCAACTATCGCCCTATCCACCTGCCGTCTGTCGTTAACAAGCTGTTCATCCGTGTCATTCCCATTATGATCGGCGGAATGCTAGACGAAGAGCAGCCATGCGAGCAAGCTGGATTCCGAAAAGGATTAAGCTCGATCAATCACATTCACACAGTTACAATTATTGTAGTGTAGCGAGAGTACAAGACTCCACTTTTCCTAACGTTCGTCGACTACGGGAAACTTTTTCAATCTGTTGAAGCAAATGTTTGCAGCACTGGGAAAGCAGGGTGTTACTACTCAGTATGTAAAGAGGCTTCGTGAGCAGAACAGCAACAACTTCATGGCCACTATTTCACGATTCTACAGAGAGTTTATCGTTGATGTGAAAAGAAAGGCTCGCCAAGGTGGTTCTATTTCACCGAAACTCTTCAGTGCCACGTCATGCTGGAGTTGAAATGGCAAGATATGCGAGTAAAAGTGGAAGGTCGGTAGCTCAACTTTCTTCAATTCGCTGACGACATTGTTCTCATTACACCGTCCGACAGTCAAGCCGAACGAATGCTCACCGACTTCGTCAAGGCGTGTGGAGAAGTCGGTCCTCAGCCGAATCAAATGCAGCGTTCACGATGATCATCGTCGGTGACTTTCCGCAGTGAAATGATAGGCGAGAAGGACCCTAGGCTCCCAGTGTCGAAGGAACGGTAGAAAACGAGCCAGGAGTGACAAAATAACGGCTGCGAACAAGCGTTTAGGTGTACCAGAATCGCCTCGTGCTCCAGATCCGTCCCCTCGATATGAACAAATGAAGACTCAGATTACAGAAATGATCAAGTCAAAGTGCTGATAAGTGAGCTGACCGCTTGATTGCACTGATAGTTATCATCCTTCTAGCGGTCAATTCCTCCACGCTCAAAAATCAACGTAAACAAGGGAGAACCTATCTTGGCTCAAAAACGCGACTTTCGCGTCCTTTTCAAGCGTGCTTCGCTGTATAGGGCACCAGACCTTCTGTAAACCGTATTGGAAGTGAGATTTATCGTGAACACTGTCTCTAAACGAAGACGATTTTTACGAAAATTGTTACGTTCCCCTGTAAGGAGGAGAAGTGCGATAATGAATTTGAATTGTCAATGCAGTCAGTTAAAAGCGAGAAGGAAAGTCTGACTAGCTTTTTCTGAGCTCGTCATTTTGCCGGTGAACACTTTGTACTGACAAGGATAACACCTGGTGCCCTCAGCTTTACGCCTAACTAAGGAAACCTGCCTCGAAGATTTCTGCAGCAGTAACAAACTAATGATGGGAAACATTTTTAGAAGTACCGCGCATGTTTTTTTTGTGCTCACAAAGCGCCGCATCGCCATAACTCACTTGAAATTTGACGAAATTAGATTTTCAGTGAGTTTTCGTGTTCCTCTCACTCAGGAAAATGCAGCGATATGTGAAGAAAGTCTTTTGGACTCTGGCATTTTGTTGAGAGATGCGTTTTTCTTTCTTAAAGGCATCGTTCACGATGGATTTCGTTTTCGAGTTTTCCATATATAATGAGAGCTATAGTTCCCTATATAACAGCTACGTTGAATAAACCGCGAAAAATCCACTGAAAACCCCTTTTTTAGACCCAAAATATCTCAATCGACTCTTGACAAAGTGAGTCTATCGTTAGAAATAGCCGTTTTGACCAACGATCTCACGATCAAATGAAGTTTATCTTTCTTTCAAGTGAGTTTGTTGAGTAGGAAAGGTTAGTCGATGTGTATTGAAAAGTCATTCTCCACGTAATCGCTTGGTATATTCCATCAACTTCCCGTCAGTTCCACTGTATCAAATGTTGAAAATTTACTTATATGTTGGCTGACGGCAAATTGTGTCAGATGACTGACGGAGGGCCGGCCTCTTTTGGCGGAATTTGAGACATTCAACCTCAACTATCTTCACAATAAGGCGTTTTCAGCCGAACAAACTCTCCCTATGTTCTTAGGTGGGCCCAGAGAATCATTTTAACCGAAAAACGGTGAGTGGTTTTCAGCGCATACGATGCTTTTAAACTCACATTGACCACAGGTCAAAACATGACAGATGTCTGCAATCATGACCGTCTGATCAGCTCATAGTGAGATTTTTTTAGTGCAATTATGCAATTTTCTATGAACTTCTGGAGTTGAATCTACCATTTTGTAACACTATCGCGTAGCACTTAATGACAGCAATTCAGAAATGACTTCCGATTTGAAATCGAACTACTTTGAAGCTAGTTTTGGCGATGCGGCGCTTTGTGAGAGCGAAAAATGCCGCAAAACGCTTTTTTTGCAAAAAATTTGCGCGGTATTCTATATCGTATACGCATTTAATTTGTTACAAACAGCTGGTTCATCATAAAGTGCCTCCGTGTGCCTTAGGAGAAAGGTAATCCGGCTAGAAGCCATAGACACAGGGGAAAACCTGCTTGTCTACAATTCAGAAATGGATTACAAGAGTTGCGTGAGTCAAATCCCTACGATTACACCATTCTGCTTTTTTTGCTGGTTGTCGTATGGTATCAAGCTCAGATTAAGCTAACTGTTACCAACGCAAGGAGTCAATTCTAAGAAAGGAACAAACCTTACACGACTCAAGCCAATACAGCATTATTGATTTATAGTATTTTACTATTATTTCGAAGGAATCGAAACTCACTTCCGGTCAGATATACGGCCCTGTAGCCTCTCTGATGGAGTGTGGCTGTCACCATGCCTGCCGACTGGCCATAGATGACGAGAGTCCGTTTCTCCATCCGAGCTGTGGTCAGCAGAGGTGTCTCGAAGTAGTTGCGGGAAAGCAGGAAGCGATTGTAGTGCTCAGCTGAAAAAAAAAGATGTCGCGACTGTGCATGAAGAAACTTATCAGCAGCTTTTGATTAGGAACTGCACAATGCCTCCAAACACGCTCGCGTATGAGCGCAAAACAAAAAAATATACACAATATAAAAAAATTGAATCGTTTTCTATTTACTCGCACACAATTCTGAGTTACGGAGCCATGTTGGTCTTAGAAAATATGCACAGTGGTTGCCTGAGTACATACTATACATTCACATTTTAAAATTTGTTTCGAATATTCGACTTTTCGAAGTATTCAGAAATCGCCACTTTTCGAGAATTCGGACTTTCGAATTAATCGAAATCGGCACTATTCGAACATTCGGTTTTTCGAAATATTCGGGAACTCGTACTTCTCAAATATTCGACTTTGCGAATAGATAGTCGACTTTTGCAAGCGACTGTCGAATAATTTGTCGAGTATTTTCATTCGACTTCGACTTTTAAATCGGCTTTCGAATCAATTGTCTAGTTTTCTAATCCGAATTTTCGAGTCTGCCGAGAAAAACAAAGCCTTTTGCCTTTCCTTTAATTGTCCAAATAGAAGCCTGACGATTTTAGTTAGCATTTTCCTTCTTTTATTTGGGATTACCTAAAACTGTTGAAAAGGAAAGCAATTAAAGTATTCACGAAACCGTTAATATGCGAAAAAGTATACGAATCGGTACGTATATGAGACAAGTAATGCATAAAATTGCTTCTCATCATTTAATTCCAATTGGAAAGTAATTGCAAAATATTACAGGATTTCGAAGCAGAACATCTTTGATGTTCGTAAAAGCGCAAATTTGGCGCGTAATTTGCTCGTGGAACAGTGTAACGTTCTGGAAAGTCTCTTCACTTGAAAAAGTCCACTATCAGATTCAATCGACTGTTTATGTAGAATTTCGAGTTTTCGGTTTTTCGAATAGATTGGCAATGGGTACATTTCCAATATTCGGTTTTTCGAATAATCCGGGAATAAGCATTTTTTGAATATTCGCCTTCCCGAATGATTCGAAAATGACCTTTTTTCGATTATTCGGCTTTCTGAATGATTCGGAAATTGACCTCTTCGAATTATCGATTTTTCAAAACATTCGGGAAATCACCTTTTTCGAATGTTCGGCTTTTCGAATAATTCAAAGTTGACTTTTTCAGTCGAATGATTTTTCGAATCGTTCGATCCAGCCAAAGCATAGTACATACTTCAAAGAAACTGATTTTACTGAATGATCATTAAAATGCAGAACCAATGATTTCTAAAAAAATCTCTGTGAGTCTTGAAAAACAATCGATGGCTAATCATCCGAAGAGGAAACTGTCGTTCTATTTTTGATAATCTTCTTGGACAAGGGGTTTTTAAATAAAAAAAGGATACCTGTAATAATATGTTCCTTCGCATACTCCGTCGCATCGTTGACGTCGATAATGATGAAATCTTCAAGAGGTGTTGGTTTCCCGCTGGCGCGTAAAATCAGAAAGCGGACCTGAACAAAGATTTTTTCTGGCGAAAAAAATAGAATCTTTGCTGGAGGCAAAGTACACCCAAAAAAACTTCTTTTTGATTTTCTGCAAATATTTTGGGGCGAATAGTCAATTTAATGATCACAATGTCGTCCTCAAGTAGCTCAAAACCAAGAGCGAACTGAGATACGGCACACTGGAAAGCTTCAAAATTTTGGATTTCCTGAGGAGTCGTCCTAAGAAGTTTGTCCGAATGGAACTGCGGCCACGAGGTCGGCGTCAGGGGTATGCGGAGTTTTCTGTAAAAATAGGCGAAAATTGGACAGCAAACAGAAGAAAACGTGAATTGCGATTTGTAGCAGGATTGCCCCAGAGAAAAGTGGCCGAATTTATCAAAGCTAAACCAATAGGGAAAGGGTGTACTTCACCTAGGCTCTCTGCAGTTCCCCCACTCTAGACACTTTTATCTCGCTGTTCTGTTTATCCATTAGGGCGCACGTGGCATAATGGGAAGAAGCTCTGCTGTTCGCTGTATACTGATGGGTTCGATCCTCGCCGCGTTAAACCAAACCAACCATCCGTTCGTTGAACTATAAGTGGTAAAAGATTGATATATGTAGGGAGAAGAAGGCTCTCATTGGGTAGTCAGCTGTCACTCCACAATCAACTAAATATTCGCGAAAACCATTCAAGCCTTTACGAATGCAACGTCGAATGCGCTGCGCATCCCAATAGGGATTTGGGAAGCCGATTCCTTATCTTCATCTTATAGTGGATACCGTTACCCGAAGGTTTACCGTTGACGAATCCCTCAGATGGTACGCGACGCAGTCCAATGACGCAAAAACTGCAATGTTACTGATTATAAGCTTAAACTAACAATTATAAGCTACTAATACTACTTAAAGGAATCGTTCGCGCAGGAAATCAATTTTCTTTTTTCAGGCTCTATTTTATGATTGAGCTAGGTAGACCACACTGGTAAACTTTGGCGCGTCAAAAACGTTGGGCAATGAGGTTGGAAGGCGTCAAAGATGAAGATCTGCCACCAATTCTCACCAGTCATCTAGCACTTTTTCCTAGAATGTTGGTGCGACCGCAAGACAACCTGAAAAATAGTAACGGCACGAACTCCTAAAGCAGAAAAACTTCAAAAAGGATTTTGGAGCGACATACAAATTCGTATTTGCAATGTGTTCCGATTGACTTTTTTTATAAATGAAGGTTTTTCATGGGCCCCTCCAACATTTTCGTTTCCTAGAGAGGCCAAGCTACACAAAAACATGAAAAAATGATACACGGTTTTCTGCGTGTACGATGCCTTTAAAGGCAGCGTTCAAGATTATCATCCTCGTTGACTTTCCACAGTGAAATGATAGGCGAGAAGGATCCTAGGCTCCCAGTGTCGAAAGAACAGTAGAAAACGAGCCAGGAGCGGCAAAATAACGGCTGCAAACAAGCGTTTTGGTGCCCCAGACACGCCTGGTGCCCCAGATCCGCTCCTCGGAATGAACAAATGAATACTCAGGTTACAGGAATGATCAAGTCAAGGAAGTGCTGATAAGTGAGCTGATCGCTTCGTTGCACTGATAGGTATCATCCTTCTAGCGGTCAATTCCTCCACGCTCAAAAATCAACGTAAACAAGAGAGGGCCTAATTTGCTCAAAAACGCGTCTTTCGTGTCCTTTTTAAGCATGCCTTGCTATATAGGGCACCAGACCTTCCGTAAGCCGTGGAGATATCGGAAGTGAAATTTATCGTGAGCACTGCCCACTATACATACATACTCGAGCTGGCGCAACACTTAAAGGCAGCATACACGCTCACAAACATGGTCGAGATAACAGCATAAATAGGCCCGCACGGCCCCTAACATGACGTCAACGACGTTTGAAGCCTTGGAAACCATCCAAGATCACAATATTTGACGATATTTGAGTAATCATGCCTCACACGTCCGTATTTTCACACCCTTCGAGGAACAAAATGAAAAGTTAAGCCTGAGAAAACGTGTGATAGCTTAGAGTAATAGCACTATCAATTGGGAGTGCATGAGAGAAACAGCTTGATTAACTCGAATATAACATGTCTGTGCACCGATGAAATTGTCCATTTCAAAAAGTCAGCCGAAGTAGAGCGGCATTCTCGAAAGTGGACGAGAGTTAATCGGTATGCAGACATGTTATATTCAGGCAAGTCTAGCTGTTTCTCTCATGCACTCCCATTTGATAGTGCTATCACTCTGAGCTATCACATGTATTCTCAGGTTTAACTTTTCATTCTGTTCCTCGAAGGGGTGTGAATATACGGGCGTGCTAGGCATGATTGTTCGAATATCGTCAAATATTGTCATCCTGGATGGTTTTCAAGCTTCAAACGTCGCTGACGACATGGTAGGGGGCGTGCGGGCTTATTTATGCTGTTATCTCGGCCATGCTTGTGAGCGTGTATGCTGCCTTTAAATATGATAAAATTCTACACGTTGGCAGGGACTAAGAGTTCTCCAGCGCACCCGCTGTGGTAGAGCAGGGTAATGTTAGCCCCAACTGTGCCATGCGCGCAAATTCTAAATACGTGTTACAACTTATTGAAAAGCAGATGGCACAGAATTCAAATAAGATGAGGCGCCAAGAAATTGTTGGTGAGGCTATGAGGCAGATGATAATTCTGCAGCAGAGGTACGAGAGGTTCTCAACGATGGAGCGAATGGCGCGTCAGGTCATATATACGCTAACGGCATAGTCGCGCGGTAAGGGCGTGATTTTCGGCTCCGAGGAGTGGCACAGTATTCAAACCAGCAGTGATTACACAATCAGTGTCAAATATGTACACTAGGGAAGGGAAAGCTTGCTCCGACTGCATCTATGTACTCCTTGCACAGACATATTGAGCTTCTGATAGAGTAATCGAGTCTTTAGTGCCTGGGGGAAGGAAGGATAGAGGAACATTTTCCATCTCTTCGCACTCATAATCTGCCTTTCTTGGGCGTTTATCCTCCCTTAGTTTACCAAGTGTAGGGCTTTGAAAATTCAACTAAAGAGGATTAGATTACCTATGAAATTAACAAAAAAAGTTCAAAGTTGTGAAAGCTTTCGCAGAATGTACGCGGTACACACTTTATCGATTGAAAATTTTCTGTTTTCTGTTTTGTGCCCATTTTTGGAGATCTTTTTTCTGTTTTCTGTCAAGCTAGATTTTCTGTTTTCTGTTTCCAAAAATATTTTCTCCGCACATCCCTGGTCGGCGAGCGTGCGAAGCGATCGTCGCGAGAGCATTTTTTGGACGAATTTTCACAAGGCTTCAAAAAACTGACTGGGATACTACTCACTGCTCGTCCAATATTCCTGCTAATCGATTTACTAGACCGAAAAATGCCTTCGCGACGGTTCCACGACAAGCACGCCGACCGCGTGAGCGGACAATCTCATTCGAACGGGTTTTACGTGTTTTTTTATCATCATTCGCAACCTTTGAACCAGCAAGCACACGGAGCAAAATGTATTCCGAAAAAAAAAGACAAAATCGGGGACATCGTTGATACTTTACGAGTCTCAGTTTGGTTCAAAAGAGGGGGTGGCAAAGAATTTCCTTTCGAAAGTGGGTTTCTTCCTGGGCCTCGGCTTTATCTACATACTACTCTCCAAACCTATATATGCGGATGTACTGTTGCTCTACGATTTCCTGAAACTAACCAATCTATGGATATCGATCGACGAGTAGTTCTCGCCGGCTAAAAGCATCCATACACCATCGAGTGACTTGTCAGCTCCTAATGTCCCTGATCATGGCAACTGAAACAACATCGTGTGCACTAAGGTGTGGCCACAGCTGTTGGGTTTCTGTTCGGCTAGTAGCTACTCTACTACCCTCATTTCTATTCCGCAGTTTCAAAATAAACATGTTGCAATATATCACAAGGCATCGTCGATCACTGTATAGCAGTGACGCTGCTATGATTGCTTTATCACGAAGGTAGAGCCGTCCTTTTTCAAGAAAACACATAAGTATAAGCAACCGTTCCGCTCCTAAGACAGCGAGACAAAAGCTACAACGCGGCTTCCAGGAGATAGGATACAATTCATAGCTGAGTTGGACACAAAACTTATAGTTAGGGGTCAGGTAGGACTCGAACCTGCCGGATCATACCCGCTATTGAGTGTTTTCTGTTTCGCCCATACAGACCTTGTGTCGACCAGCTGAGGAATGCAGAGCGGGTGTTGGTGGTGTAATGATAACACTCTCGCCCGGAAAGCGATGCGATGCAGGTTCGAGCCCTGCCTGATCCCTAGGAATTGTGTTCGGCTTGAAAATACTCTCGCGGGACAATGTCGGACAATTCTCAGAATTTGATTTGCAAAATATTCCTGCGCACACGTGCCTTATGATAGTGAACGAATAGCGGCACTCCCAATTTAGAATCGCTGCACTTTCGTTGTTCATATGTAACAACCTAGCTTAATATTCCAACAGCGTAATGAAGTTAGGAGTGATATGAGTTAGTAGATAGGAACGTTCAAGACAAAATATGACACTAACTGATCGTGCATGCAGTCAACCTAGAGAAGAGGCTGGAGCGACCGAAACACCGCTTGGCTACGAGACCTTTTGCTCTTGCGGGTACCAGTCAAAGACGCCGATTTCTCCACCTCTACCCCAAATCCATGAGTTCTTGAAATCAGTCTTAGGGGCACGCTTCTTGATATTCTGCTGCTTTTTATGGTTATATATATATATATATATATATATATATATATATATATATATATATATATATATATATATATATATATATATATATATATATATATATATATATATATATATATATATATATATATATATATATATATATATATATATATATATATATATATATATATATATATATATATATATATATATATATATATATATATATATATATATATATATATATATATATATGACTTACTTGACTTAATCGGTTGGCTTTCGCCTGACGCGGTCATTCCGCATCTTCACCGAGGTGTGCTGTCCTAGTAGTCAGCCGTGTCCATTTTTCACGGTCTCCAGCCACAATTTGAACACATTCCATCCAGCTGTCACTATTCCATTTCCTGCGAAACGAAACATCGCGCCTGAACTGTCTTTCGATGCCGAGTGACTTTAAATCCTCTTTAACCACATCCGTCCAGAACTTTCGCCTACGCCCAGGTGGCCGTTTCCAGACAGGATTTGGAAGCATTTTTAAAGCGTGTTGTACGAGACGATCCGGCGTTCTTCTTAGTATATGCCCGAGCAGTCGAAGTCGACTTTCCATTGCTGCTTGAGATGGCGTTAGGAGATGCTGGCACCTCCTCGTGTCAAGCGTTGATGTACTGCGTCGATTTCCTTGTAAAGGTCTTCGTTATGGCATACACGCGGCCAGAAATATCCAAGCAAACGCCTAAAAGCTTCCTTCCGTGCAATCCAACCTTTCCATCTGCGTTTTCGGTGCTGCCCACGTCTCCGATCCGTACATCATGATAGGGCGAATAGCGGATAGGTAGACGCGCAACTTGACTTCCTTCGCGATGGTGGTAGACCACAAACACTTGGTTAGAGAATTGAATGCAGACGTAGCTTTCGCAACATCGTTGTCGAATATCCGCTGCATAACTACTTCATCGTTCTTCAGCAAACAGCCCAAATAACAGAAATCGTCCACCAGTTCGATACGTTGTCCGTCCACACAAACTCCAGTTGAAGGCCTCTGAGAGACCCACATCTGCTTGCATTTGTCGGGACGAAGACGAAGTCCATAGGCTGCGGCATACTTCGAAACGAGGTTCACAATCCTTTGCAGTTTTGCGTTGTTTTCAGCGAATAACACAATGTCGTCGGCGTACTCCAGGTCGACAAGGAGCGTCCTGATGGTGTTAGGATCACATCCGCAGGAAACTGTTCTGCAACTCTACGCATGATGTCATCAACGGCGAAGTTGAAAGAAAAGGTCCTGCAACGGCTCCTTGCCTTACTCCTGTTTTCACCTCGAAAGCTGACGTAAATCCGACAGGTGTACGAACTGCTGCTGTTGTTCCTTTGTTCATGTCCTCGATTAACCGCACATACTTTTCCGGGACTCCATCTGCTCGCAGAGCAGTGAGCAATCGATCACGATGAGGAGAGTCGGACGCGGCTTTAAAGGCCAAAAGCAAGCTGTAATGGCTTTGAAAACCCCTGCCACGATTCAGTTACTCTTCTCACGACGAACACTTGGTCGATGGTCGATCTTCCAGGTCGAAAACCGGCTTGCTCATCTCTGGTCGTTCCTCCACGATGTTTGATAAGTCGCTCGAGAATGATACGTTCTAAAACCTTGTACATGACACGAAGTAGAGAGATTCCTCTGTAGTTCTTAGGATCCGTGATGGATAGCTTCTTGTGAAGAGGTACGATGATCGCATGTCTCCACGAATCGGGTATCCTTTCGCTCATCCATATGGCACGGATGGTGTTGGTCATTTCACGAATCCCAGACGGAGGAAGAGCTTTCAGCATTTCAGCAGTGATGTTGTCATCTCCACCTGCCTTTCCATTCTTCATTTTCCGGACACAATCCAAAACTTCAGACTCAGTCGGCGGTTCCTCACTGACATCGTAATGTGCTCTCTGAACATGCGGGAGCTCAGTTACTGATGGCGCTGGACGATTCAGTAGTGAACTGAAGTAATCCTTCCATATTGGCAGCGTCGCATCACCAACTGCAACTCCATTGGTAGTGTTCAAGACAGGAGAACATCTCTTCATCTTCCCGCTATACTGTCGCAGCAACGTGTAGGCTTTCCTCGGATTCTTCTCCTCCCAAGCCTTCTCGAACTCCTTAGCTCTACACGTCCACTCGTTCGCGGTCACTTTGAAGCTGCCGACGCAACTTCCTCCTCAGACGCTTCTCCTCCACGAAGTTTCCTGCAGTTCGAGAGCACATACTCTGGTTGTAGGTAGATGTTGTTTCTTCTGAGACGTAGGCGAACTTCTTCTTAGGGCTGTACAACCGGGAGTGCTCTTTCGAAGCGTCCTGATGCATTTGACAAAAGAATCCGCGTCGCAAAGTTTCTTCTTAGTCCGTACTCCGATGTGAATAGAAACGCGTTGTCGGAAATTCCTTCTGCACTCTTCATCTCTGAGACTTGTCATGTCAATCCTCTGGAGAGGCTGTGCCCTCGCTTCCTCTTATGAATCCTCGCAGTGAAGTTCAACAGAACAGGACGGTGATCCGAATCGAATGCGACATCCCACACAGCTCTAGATCTTCGAATGTCCGATACTGGAATATTCCTCGTCAGGACATAGTCAAGCTGTAGTTTCAAAGTTGTCATCTTCCGCTTCCGCTTCTCTTCTGGAGATAGCCGGGTTGGTCCCTGCCACGTAAGCTGATGGCGGCGATGATTCCTCTTGAATGTCGATGCAATAATCAGACCACTGCGTTCACAAAGTCGACAAGGCGGTAGCCATTGTCCGATGTTTGCTCCACTGTAGAATCATTTACCGAGTACTTCGGATTCCTGATCAAGTCCCATCTTCGCATTTGCGTCAATCCCCACGACAACAGCATGTTGACAAGGTATCCTGGCCAGCAACGTATTGAGTTCCTCATAAAACGCATCCTTCGAATTGTCTTCGGCGGTTTCAGTGGGCGCATGAGCACTCACTATCCACAGATTGAATCCTCTGTGATCCCGCAGTCGTACGAATGCATTCCGACACGACGTTGAGCCGAACTCCTTGACCATACCATTGAAATCCTTTCTTACAGCTATTGCACAGCCTCCCACTCTCCTATCGTCAGCGTTACCGCAGTAGATGGTGTACTCTCCGACGCTGATGACGGGTCTATCCTGAGGCGGGTTTCCTGCAAAGCAGCAAACGGTGCATGGAAATAGCTCAGAAGTCTGGATAGCGCAGTTTTTTGGATATCACTCGACAGCGATCGACAGTTCAGGGTGGCGAAATTGTGGCTTGTGGCCAAAGACCCATGACTCCCTAGGTACGGATCCTAAGGTGTTATGGACCAGAGGCCTTAGTGTGCCGGACGGCGACACCTTTATGCAATTTGGGATACTTTCGCGATATAGTTGTGCACGCTATATCGCTCGAACGTTCCCTGTGTACACTCAAACGTCTGCTGGGTCTAGTAGAAGCAGGGGCACCAACGAGCAGGTACCAACAGACTTGTATACACACCCCCTATATATATATATATATATATATATATATATATATATATATATATATATATATATATATATATATATATATATATATATATATATATATATATATATATATATATATATATATATAATGCTACATACTTATCCAGCGGAACATATCTTACTTTCTCGGAATTCGATAAATGGTCCTCAAATTCATGTTCAGCGCTACAAATCAAATCTACGAGGAAGCTCTGAACCTAGCCTTACTCGGGAACTACTTTAAAGGCAGCATACACGCTCGTAAACGTAATTGAGATAACCACGGAATTAGAATGGGTTGGCACCCAACACAACGTTCCCACCGTCGACAACGTTTGTGGGTGGTGAAATAGGTACAATAGGTGAACCACACACATCGACGACGGTGGAAATGGCCCAGCACCCCTGTTTTGGAGGAGGACGCAAATACAGGGGGTGGGCAAATACAGGGGCGGGGCCAACTTCTCACTCGTGTAGCGTCATTGTGGGTCGTTTTTGACGCTTCAAAATGCGTGAACGTTGTGTTGGGTGCCATACCATTCTAATTCCGTGGTTATCTCAATTACGTTTACGAGCGTGTATGCTGCCTTTAAGTTAGCCTGGCCATCCCGGATGAAATGGTCTTTTCTAGAACCGTGTTTGACGTAGAATGCAGGTATGCTCTTCGCAGCTGCCTAAAACCACTCTGAAAAAAGCTTTACGCGTTTCCCAAAGCCTGGTGGGAAGGTAGGGGCACAATTCATAAAATGTTAGGTTGCTTAAATAGAAATGTCCGCATTTCGCTCAAAACTTGTATGTAGTGGTAATCTGGGTGCTGAACACGAATCTGGGGTCTGTTTGTCGAAATTCTGATTTTTTTCGTTCGGTATGTGCATGCTACTAAGCGGACCCCGCGAACTCGTGGTATGTGCATGCTACTAAGGAGGCAAAAACTCCTTAATGATTCGAAAACCGATAAATGAACATAAAATTCGTTTTTAGCTACCTGAGTCACCCCCAGCATACAAATTTTGAGTAAAATTTGAGACTTTGCTCAAACTACCCGTAATCTAGCAAGGTCGATAATGGAACCTCAAATTTGTGTCCTGGTCCTCGATCCCCCCCCCACCCCCACAAAAAAAAGTTTTGAGCTAAATCCAAGACATTTTTTCTGAATTTTTTCAATATTGTCTGGTGGGGTACCCTAACCACTGAGCCAAACTGAGGAAACCTTTTTACTGAATTGAGAGAAGTCGTCAGCAGCTACATTCAAGTACATATACTGCCTTTATTCGGGAGTGCACCAACCCCCTTTTCACCCGCACTCGCTTCTACAGTATTGCACCACGGCGGCGCGCTCTGATGGCCCTCTCTCATCCAATCTCTCCCACCTCATGTGGCAGGCATCGACTTTCGTATGACCACCGTCCGACCGTCCGCATGACTGGCGATCATGATCAGAAAAGGTGAGTTTTCTTGAAAATTTTCACCGTCCTCGGTTGTATTGGTAGTAATTTGAATGTCATCGTAATGGGTAGTGTAAAGATTCAAAATACACAAATAATGTTCAGAAAGAACGATTTTTTTGAAAATAAAGGAAAAAACGTTTTCTAGATTTCTTGGTAGCGTGAAGGATTGTTTAAAGCTTCGAGTACACCCTATTCTTTAGCCGATACGATGGCATTTTAATTAACCCCTGAATAACTAAAAACGGTGAAAATTTTGGAAAAAACTCACGGGCTCCGAACATGATCGCCGATCATGCGGGCGATCGGACGGTGGTCATACGAAGTTGATGCCTGCCATATGGGGTGGGAGAGATTGGATGAGAGAGGGCCACCACAGACCGCGCCGCCGTGGTGCAGTACTGTAGCAGCGGGTGCGGGTGGAAATAGGGGCTTGTGCACTCCCGAATAAAGGCAGTATACATTCTTGAAAACGTGATCGGAAGCACGCTAACTGGTACGATCCTCGTCGGAAACGGCGTTTTTGACTACACGCAAGTTTAAAGCATGAGTGTAACAGGAAATAATGCCAAAAAACAAGGAACCTCACACTAGATGCAAAGGAACTCAGCTGCGTGAAGCCTGCAAGTATGTACAGATGTACGTAACTTGCACTAAAGTCACGGATAATTTGTTCCAAGATTAATCGGTAGGGCTTTATGTTTTGTTTTGAACGAACCTTCGTTATTTCTTTACGTCGGACAAAGAACTGCAAATCACTCTTAACTTTATTGCGCCGGAGAATATTAAACGAGGGTGTTATGTATGAACAATCAAAGTGCACACATTCTGAATGGGAGTACGGCTATTTGCTGAGTATCATAACAGACGCCAGGAGTGCGCCGGACTTTTGCAAAAAAAATATGGGAGTTGTAAGACAATTAATCGATCTTATAGATTTTCGAGAACAACTGACGAAATCTGCAGAGGACGATGAAAATCCTCGGATGCACTTATGTTTTATGTTTGGCGTCTGGATGACTTCAAGAAAGCCAAAAATATCTCACGGAAGCAGCTACAGTCCACGGCAACGGGAAGAGGCGGTCGTGCGATTGCGTATTTCCACTAAACATATTGTAGGTTGCGGACGTCACGCCATAACCAACGGCGAAATCGAAATTCTTTTCTTGAACTATCAAGATTTCTAAAGACTGGACAGTATCAAGAACAAGAAGGAACCACTTTCCTCTGCGGTTTCCATTTTGTGTAATATTTCATTTTCTTTTGTTATTCCTGCGTGTATCTATGACACAGACTTTAAGCGTATTAATAATGTGTGTGGGTGTTGGGGGAGCAAACGTTTAGTTTCTCAACGTTTCTGGTGCTTTTCCTTCAGAATTCAGGAAAAATTACAAATTTGCTGTCGATTATGCTAGGAGGTCAGCAAGCTGCAGCATGCTTAGTGGAATTACGCAACCGTACATCTCCTTTTCTTGTTGCTACTCTTCCCAGAGGGACGCAATGCTTACGTTTTTGCCAAAAAATGGGCAACGCTTTTGTCGTAAACACTGCCTTCAAACCGCCTCCAAGTTTTCATAAGTTGGGGCTTTCCCTGATGCTGTCTTTTTGATTAAGGTTGCAGTAGGTTGTGTGTAAGGAAGATGACATGAAATGTGAAGAGCTCCTGTAATACTTAAAGGCAGTAATCACGATCATTTTAGTTTCTACTAGGAATGGGTAGTGGTGGTGCACGCTGTAACGTTGACGTCGAAACAACGCATGAAAACGAGCCAGGAAGAGCCCCAAAAGAACCCGAAGTTGCCACTTCGAGCGCAAGGCAAACCCGAAAGCGCAATGCCCGCCCTCTGACGCGAACAAATGAAAACTCGAAATCGTGAGATGAGCGATGGTTTCCGATCAATAGCCCCGTTCTTCCCGTCATTCTGAACTTCTCTCTTCACTAAGGTCAGCTGGCATACATCGGCTGCAAAAGACGGAAGTTACAAGTCTCGGACAACTCGTTCACCATGCTTCCCTAGCTCAATTTTTTAGAGACCATACCTCCGTTCCTGGAAAGTCTTGTATGCTTCCAGAGACATCATTGGAATCAGCATGGGACCGTTCTCAGGATAGGCGGAAAAAACAAGAAAAGTTTTTTTAAAAAGTGAACACTGCCTGTAAGAGATAGCGCACTCCACAGCTGATCTGTTCTGCCGACCGCGCGCTCCGTGGCTAATCAATCAAGTTTATTTCAGGACCGGGATTAATTTATGAATGAACCCGCATAACCGCTTAAAGGCACAGGACACCCAAAAAACTAATTTTCAGATTTTATGCTTTTCTTGGAGAGAGTCACACGCTGATCACAGTGGTATCTCTGAAATCGTTCGAGACCCCCTTTGAACAGAGTTATGGCTCTTCAAAGATGCCTAGATTTTGAGGGTGAAAAATTGGTGGACGAGTTGTCTCAGGTCTGTATTTCTCTCCATTCGCAATCATTGCGTGAGCGAAAGCCAGAATAAGGAGACAGTACGGTGATGGACTGAAGAACGACGACTCGTTGGAATTCATCCATCCATCGAGCCGCTATTGAGTTCGAAAATCTGTAAGGGGGTCGGGCCTGTGGTGGTGAGCGAAGGGGGCCGGGCCTGTGGTGGTCGCTTATATCTCGCTTATTTGGAGGAAATGAGATCAGCCATTTGGCACGTGTTATACACGAGGGGTCTTCTACACAATTACACGAAAATCTCGAAATTCATATCTGAGGGTGTACTGTGCCTTTAAAGGTAATGTTCACGATAAAAACCGGTTCTCTGATTTTTTGCCTATCCTGAAAACGGTCCCATGCTGATTCCAACGATGTCTCTGGAATCGTACAAGACCTTCTGGGAACGGAGTTATGGTCCCTCAAAAATTAAGCTATGAAAGCATGCTGGACGAGTTGTTTGAGGATTGAACTTCCGTCTTTTGCAGCCGATGTATGCGAGTTGACCTGAGTGAAGAGAGAAATTGAGAATGAAGGGAAGAACGGGGCTATTGATCGGAAACCATCGCTCATCTCACGATTTCGAGTTTTCATTTGTCCACGTCAGAGGGCGGGCATTGCGCTTTCGGGTTCGCTTTGCTCTCAAAGTGACAACTTCGGGCTATTGGGGCTCTTCCTGGCTCGTTTTCATGCGTTCTTTCGATGTTAACGTTGCAGTGTGCACCACCACTACCCATTATACTTCGGCGACTCTAAATTTTTTTCGAATAATCGAGTTTTCGACTAAGTCGATTTTTAAAAATTTCAAATAATCGAGTTTTCGACCAAGCCGATTTTTCATAATTTCGAATAATCGAGTTTTCGACTAACTCGATTTTTTAAAATTTCGAATAATCGAGTAGTCGAATTGACTCGATTTTTCGAATAGTCGAATAATCGAGTTTTCAACTAAGTCGATTTTTGAAAATTTCAAATAATCGAGTAGTCGAATTGACTCGATTTTTCGAATAATCGAATGGTCAAGTTTTCGACTAACTTAATTTTTCCAATTTTCAACAATTGAGTTTCTAAAGCACCTTATCTCGACTATTTTGAGCATACCACATTCTACTGCTTCGAGACATTGATGAAAATTATATCTGGCAATGAAAAAGGCCATCTTCACACAGTAAGATGGCCGGAACCAATATTCACGTAATAATGTCGATTAGCAATATCCATCGACCAAATTCCAACAGCTTCAGAAAACCAAACAAATTCTACTATAGGAGAGAAATACGAGATCAGTTAATGGATGAACAATCAGAATTCATCTTTGGAGACGATAACCATGAAAAAAGTCGGAGCTGAGTTTAACAAAAATGAGTCAGGGCAAATCGTAGTCTACTTCTAGATCATCCAAAGTCATAGTGGAATCTCCGTCATCATATTCAGCCTCTTCGGCTAGACTTCAGCCGTTTTCTTCGTCTTTTTAGCCTTCATGGCCTTTTTCGTCTTCTTGCCCGATTTCTTCGACGGAGAGTGCAGCCCCTCTTCCGTATCTGCGAAGCTGTGCTTCTGTTGCCACAAAACAAGCTGTTTGTTTTCTGGATCTCCCACCTTTTTTCTAAGAGAAAGGAGGATAAAGCCAAGCATTAAAAACAAATTTGAAAACCAAAAGTTTCGGTTGCACTGCGACGTTCCGCTGGTCCCAATGCATTCAAGCTTCATGCATGCCTCTTTTCTCGAGCAAGGTGAAATCCAGGTTATCGCGAACGTCTTGTCATCTCTGATGAGTTTATCGGTATGCTCACACCTGAGGACTGAGGAATTTTGGCGTAACTCAATGCCGGCAATAAGTGAAAAAGATGGTCGTGAGCCGTATGAAAACATTCGAGAATTATGAGGAAAAAATAACTGGCGGCAAATGAGGTGCATGGTCTACAACTGTATTTGGAAACAGTTTAAGTGACGAAGAATTTATTTGACTCGAAACAGTCGACTATCGAATTTATTCGACAGTTCGGGTCTATCTAATAATCGAGTCTTCGACTAAGTCGATTATTCAAAATTTCGAATAATCGAGTTTTCGACCAAGCCGATTTCTCAAAATTTCGAATAATCGAGTTTTCGACTAAGCCGATTTCTCAAAATTTTGAATAATCGAGTTTTCGACTAACTCGATTTTCAGGAATTTCGAATAATCGAGTTTTCGACTAACTCGATTTTCAGGAATTTCGAATAATCGAGTTTTCGACTAATTCGGTTTTTCAAAATTTCGAATAATCGAGTAGTCGAATGACTCGATGTCGACTGTTTCAGTCGATACCATGACTCGAAAACTCGACTCGACATATGTACATATACTACCCATTTCTAGTGGAGATTGAAACAAATTTTTTATGGTGAACACTGCCTTCGAAGGAATTTTAAAATGCCTCGTGTCTGCCCGTCATTGATATGTATAAGCTCTTTTTAGTACGGGGCTTCCAGTCACAAATAAATTCGTTTTCTTTTGGAGATACAGTGGAAAATCGAGCTCATGGCGTGGGTGAGCGGTGTAAACCCACGCTCTCAAGGGCAAAACAGCCAAGGGTGCGCAGTATCGATCGAGATGGTGCCGTACGTCGATCCGTATTCAAAGCATGCTATTGCGGCGAACAAGAGTGGAAGTGTGGTAGAGGTTCTAAGAACTGCGCAAGTTAAGTTCGCAAGCAGCGGGCCGTCGTGCTGCATGCCTCCCAGTACTGAAATTTCGGTCAAGGTTTTCCACGTAATTCTGAAAGACATGCAGCTCAACCCCCCAACATTAAGAAAATAAAAAATGGAGACCTAACGAATGCCACAGATCTCACGTACTCAGTCCTCCTAGCATTTTTTTTCAAAACCAGACGCGTAATCTCTTCGACACAGCCGATGGAAGCCATTGTAGTCATCATCCTCCCTTTGATATTGCGAGATGTACATATTATGATTGACATGCAGATACAGATCAGCCTCGCTAATCAGGCTCTTCCTCCTTTTTGTTCCTCTTAACTGCCGCCAGGCTCTGCGCTCTGGTTGCAACGTAAATTGGTAGCAGGGTGAGAAATTAAAGGCAAGGGCATGACGAGACAGGCAAGACAGAGCTATACATTTCACAAAAAAGTGCCAGGTAATGAACACTGAAAGTGATATTCATAATTACCAGATCACGATTAAAAAAGTTGGAGGGCATGAAGGAAACTTGTGTAGAGGTCTTGTACGAAATTTCGGTACAAGCTTTGGCGCCAACTACTGAGAAGTTTTTTCCAAACTCAGAGTTCTATACCTGCTCCAAGGACACAATGCGAGTGGGTGCACTACCATTGTGTGAACTACTTAGCCCCGAAAGCGTAACATTTCTCCGCAACACTTTTTCTATAGCCCTTTCTCTGGGAAAATTACTCGTTCAAAAGGTGCACTTTGTTAGTACATAGTACAGCAGGAAAAAATTCTGCTGTGATGGGCTCCAGGATTCGATGAATAGGCTCATTTATGGCGTGCTGAAAACAGGAGAGCACACAAATGCGTATTTTTCGCAGCTTAATTACTTACGGAAAAATGAGAGGGGCAGGAGTTTAAGTAGAGCTCGGAACAGCAAGCTGTGATGTTGAATGCATTAAGTGTTAGTGCGGGGGGTGGTTGATCGTGTAGGGTCGCCTTGGCAACGTTGCCTAATCGGGTTCGATGACAGGATCGGGACAGCCGACACCATGGCATCTAATGCTGTCGGAAGCGGTTTCGCACCTGTCATGGAATTTTCAATTTCTTTCTCAGGGAAGACTTTGATGTGCCCATAAAATAGACTTTTGCATGAATGATACCATAAATAATGTTTCGAATCGCAAGTAATGTATTAATTAACCTAAAAAAAACAACAGGTATGGGTGTACAATGTAGAAATCAGCGGAATAATGAGCGTTTGAAAAAATATTAGAACAGGTGTCAAGCCCATGAAATAGAGTCAGCGTGGTGCGAAAGGGCTTTCTGAAAATAACAAATTGAATTTTGTCAGAAAACACAAGGCTCAACACGGTCGGAAAACAGTAAATGTTCGCAATACATACATGTATTGTGTAATTAAAACTTGAAGACTCCACTGTGCAACGTACAGTCGACGTGTACCGTTGTGTCAGTGGCGGATCTATTTTTTCGATGCACAATATTCCGACACAAATTCGGTGCACGTAGGATTAGCTGAGAATTTTTGGTCCAATTACTTGTTGATATTGAGAATGTTACGTTAATTCTACTCACAAGGGAAGTGTTTAATGGCTAGTACCTCTTCTGGCTCAACGGTATAAATGCGCAGTATCCCTCCCTGAGCTGCAGGTTCTAAAACGTTATGAGCATTTTTCAAGCCTTGCGGAAAGACAAGGGAGTTTGGGAGTTCGAAGAAATTTCCTCGAATTTAGCTCAAAGCTTGTATGTAGAGGTAATCTAGGGTGGTGAACACGAGTCTGGAGTCCATTTGTCGAAATTTTGAGGTTTACTGTAGTTTACGGTAGGTAACATGTCATTTAGAAGTCAAAACCCACCTTAGTATTTTGAAAATTGACAAACGGACGTTAAATTGGTATTCTACACCCCGAATAACCCCGTATACAAATTTGGAGCAAAATCTGAGATTTTGACCAAACTACCGTATACCCACCGTAATCTACCGTAATCTGCAAAAAATCGATAAACAAACTCCAGATTCGTGTTTAGCACTCCAAATAACCCTCCGAGAAAAATTTTGGGACAAATCTATCGCAGGAAACCGGAAATCTCGAAAGTGGCGTGTTTCCCTCGAAACTTTCCTCGGTTGAGAAGCTTCGAACGAAATTAGCCGAAAACTTTGGAAAATTGACTGATAAACCACAGTTTCGTGATCAGCGCCCCAAAAAACCTTCCTGGAAGAACTTTAAAGGCAGTGTTCACGATGAAAATTGTTTTTCTGTTTTCCCGCCTATCTTGAAAATGGCCCCATGCTGACTCCAACGGTGTCTCTGAAATCATACAAGACCTTCTGTGAACGCAGGTATGGTCTCTCAAGAATTGAGCTATGGAAACATGGTGGACGAGTTGTCCGAGGCTTTTAACTTGCGTCTTTTGCAGCCGATCTATGCGAGCTGACCTGAGTAAAGAGAGAAGTTGAGAATGAAGGGAAGAACGGGGCTAATGATTGGAAATCATCGCTCATCTCACGATCTCGAGCATCCATTTGTTCACGTCGGTGGGCGTGTGTTGCGCTTTTGGGGTTTGCCTTGCGCTCGAAATGGCAACTTCAGGCTCTTTGGGAGCTTTTCCTGGCTCGTTTTCATGCGTTCTTTCGACGTCAAAGTTACATTGTGCCCCTCCACTACCCATTCCTAGTGGAAACTGAAACACATTTTTTATCGTGAACACTGCCTTTAAGTCAAATCTGGAACATTTTTCTAAACGCTTCCCGAGCCCTCTGAACGGTGGTATAAATAAACGCCCAACCGAAAATCCGTAAAAGTCGAAAGCGCTGCCAGCCTGGACAAAGGATGGAAAATTGGCTTCCACCCAAATTTTGCTCAGGGTGGTAGTTTTGGGCGCTGAACACATCTATGAGGTCAGTTTCCGGATTTTCAGAAGACTAATGTGCTTTTTGGAAGGTACAAAAAGCACAAAAAACGACCTTTTTAAAGCTTGTAACTTCTTGGAACCCGCAGTTCGGGGCGGAATACTGCGCAGTTTTACTATTGAGCCTCTAGAGATACTTAGGATACTAGTCGTTTTCGCAGATGCATTTGACACTCTAAACACTTCCTTGTCAGCTAGGAACTTCGATGAGAAAGGACCACGAAATTACGAGCTAACAGCGGCATTGAATTGACTAATGGTCAGATTGACGCATAGTAGCTAGTCCAAGTCCTGAATTGCAGAAAAAGTAAGTCTAACAAAAAGGAGAAGTGGAAAATCCATTTAGAAAAAAAGATACCATTGAGAGCGTGCAAACCTAGTTGGGGGGGGGTACACTCAGAATCAAAGTGAAGAATGAAAGGCACCGATATCAGAAATCGAAAAATTTCTACGAACTTTGCGAGAAAACATTGGCTGACAACGTTATTAAATACCTGATTTTGTGAGAAGTTTGGGTTTTCATGAACAAATCTGGGATGGTTCCTCACCCAACTGGAATTGTACCCAGTGGAAAATCCAGTGCCATTCCAGTCATTGACGGGAACTGTCACCCAAATCAGGTGGGAGACACATCAAATCCAGTTTGATAACAACTTGATCCGGTTTAGTTAAGGTCGCGTTGATGGCGGCAGTTCTCGCTTTCTATGCCCCTTGACATGCAATCGATGGTCTTGAACCATCATGGTATCTACTAGTCTTGTTGTGCTATTTTTTGTCCGGTCTTGCTATTTTTTTTTCGACAGATGCATATTTTTTGAAGACAAAATTTTTCACTGATATCTTATTTTTGATTATACGTACGTTCAGTACAATTCTCGTTTCAGAAATTCCTTTTCATCGATTTTTCCTCATTATACCTCTAATGTTTGTTATCTGTCCCCATTTGAATTTGTTTATTCATCGGTACACAATTTTAATATCCGATTCAGGGATACATACGAGAATAGCCGTTTTACATTTGCCACTTTTTCGCGTTTCTGACAAAAGTCCTAGCAATTGGGTATGCAGATCGAATTTCAAATGGGTGATTTTGTGCGTAACTCGAAATGCAGTTTTCACTTTAATACGCGAATCTTCTCTGAGCACTTCTGAGCGACATTTTATTCTACTGCTTTACCCGAAAGCACTTGCCATTTTCCAACTGATTTTTCTCCTTTTTCGCTCTCAATTCTATAAATTTTTGCCACAAATAGCTCAGCAAAGCCCGATTGGTTCCCAGGGAGTCCTTTTTCACTATTTGTAACGGGTTGGCTGCTGATTTTAGGAATTTTTCAAAGCAGTCGAACTCGATCAGAGAAAAACTACAGTGAAAACGAAAGGACAAACACTAATACGCTCGATTTGCATTGAGGGACTTCATTTGAGGACATTTAAAGGCCGTGTTCACGATGAAAAAGTTGCCCGTTTTTGGCGGAAACGTAAGCTTTGGGTCTCTCTGAGAAGAGTAAGTACGGAAGTACGACGGAAAATGACAGGAAAAAGGGTGAAAATCACATGGCTCGGCCAACCCATTGAGTCAGCCCGCTCACGCCATATAACAGTTGTCCTGCGTTCCTTTCACCAGGGGTACAGAGGCCGAATTGGTGAAAACTCTTTGTCGCGCAAGATTCTAACAACCACACATGTGCATTGTTGACCCATCTTATCCCTCAAAAGTTTTTGGTACAGGAAACAGAAAAAAAGGGGTCACTCACTCACCTGAGAATTTCGAAGCTCAAAACAATTTCGACGTATGGCTTAACGTTTTGAAGGCAGCGCACAAAACACACCAGCATGCGTAAATAAATCTTTAATGGGTTTCTTGAAACATTTGTTCTCCCATATTTGGGAGTTTCATGGGGACTTTTCCTTATTATACGCCACTTCGTAAACTTTCTTACTCGAAAACATAGAAAACTAGAATATGGTTCTTCATCTCGAACACTGCCTCTAATGATCCAAGTGGTGCTCTGCCCATGGGTATGTAGTATACTTGTTCCAGATGGAATTTATTTCGAATATCCGACTTTTCGACTATAGTCGGATATTACACATTTTCGAATATTCGACTTTTCGAATAAAAAGTCGACTTTTTTATCCGACTGAAACAGTCGGATATTCGTCCGATTATTCGATTCGGAACATGTAAACTATGCTGTATTCTTGTTCCAGATGGAATTTATTTCGAATATCCGACTTTTCGACTATGGTCGGATATTACACATTTTCGAATATTCGACTTTTCGACTGTAGTCGAATATCACACCTTTTCGAATATTCGACTTTTCGACTGTAGTCGGATATCGCCCTTTTTCGAATATTCGACTTTTCGACTGTAGTCGGATATCGCACTTTTCCGAATATTCGACTTTTCGACTGTAGTCGGATATCGCACTTTTTCGAATATTCGAATTTTCGAATAAAAAGTCGACTTTTTTATCCGACTGAAACAGTTGGATATTCGTCCGATTATTCGATTCGGAACATGTAAACTATGCTGTATTCTTGTTCCAGATGGAATTTATTTCGAATATCCGACTTTTCGACTATAGTCGGATATTACACATTTTCGAATATTCGACTTTTCGACTGTAGTCGAATATCACACCTTTTCGAATATTCGACTTTTCGACTGTAGTCGGATATCGCCCTTTTTCGAATATTCGACTTTTCGACTGTAGTCGGATATCGCACTTTTTCGAATATTCGACTTTTCGACTGTAGTCGGATATCGCACTTTTTCGAATAACCGACTTGTCGAATAAAAAGTCGACTTTTTTATCCGACTGAAACAGTCGGATACTCATCCAATTATTCGATTCGGAACAAGTATAGTATGTAGCTAGATGCCTCACACAAAACCGAAGATGCCCATTCGGAGGCATCGAGTCTAATTTTGCCGCGATAATTTCACCAAACCACGGAATTTCGGTCCCAACTGGTGAAAACGTTCCCAAAATTTCGCCACATCACCTCTAAAATATCGCGGAATTTCTAGCCTCGAATGAGCAAGAAAAATTCGATACCTTGGCCTCGATCGATCCATTCTGTCCTGATCAGCACCAGGGGCGGCATGCATGAACGCTGCGAAGAAGGTCAGGGAGCCGCTCCGCGTCCTCCGTGCGAAGCGTAGAGCCAGAGGTGACCCGAAAAACATGCCGTCGGCTTGACGTTGGCACGCGAACTCACTACCCTCAGCAAACCCCACGCCTAGCAGCTATTATTTTTGATTTGGTCCTTATCTAGAACGGCTTTATTTCTGTGAAACTTTAGAGCCAAACGGGAAAATTATTCAAAAAATAATTAACTATAAAGGAGAAATCAAAAATACCGAAATTAAGCACGATTAAAATTTCAAACAAAAACAGTTAGGTGGGGAGTTCACCGTGCGTGGTGAGGTTGCGTCCTTACACAAAGGGGACGGCATGTTTTTCGGGTGACCTCTGGCTTCACGCTTCGCACGTAGGACGCGGAGCGGCTCCCTGACCTTCTTCGCAGAGTTCATGCCTGCCGCCCCAGACCAACAACGAAAACTCAAAGCCCCTCACTGCGTTCAGCGTTGAGATTGAGGAACTCCGGATTTACAACAGAGAGAAGTAAGACGAATTCCGTCTCCCTTTTTCTGAAGAAGCTCCGTGAAAATTCCTCCCTTGCACCTTCGAAGCTTAAAATTCGGGGATTTTGGCATGCGGCACCATGAACAGGAAGTCTTAGCCTCACGGAACGAGAAGGCGTAACACGCTGCTCCCTCTGAGGCATCTTGCTATCCATCGGCAGAGTGGAGTCTGGGACCAGTTAAGTAGCGTGTCCTTCATTCAAATAATCACTTCAAGATGAATCCCTCGCTGTAAAATAAACTATATACACTCATGCCGAGATAGGGTCTCTCTACACACCTAGAGAGGAGTTGTCCCGTATTCGCAGTTCGCGCGTAATGCTTTTTAATTGAAGCAGAGGGTCCCGAGTGGAGTTAGAGCCGCAAAATGCGATACAGCTCCTCCCTTGCTGTGTAGAGAGCCCCAATACCTATGTCTTACTCACTCACACACACACACACACACACACACACACACACACACACACACACACACACACACACACACACACACACACACACACACACACACACACACACACACACACACACACACACACACACACACACACACACACACACACACACACACACACACACACACACACACACACACACACACACACACACACACACACACACACACACACACACACACACACTCACTCATCGCATTACCTGGCGGCTGGCGGAGCGGGATGACCTGTCAACGAGTTCACTGCTGTAGGTGCCATAGAAGCTTGTGTGGCCTGAACGATACGCTGCCATTCGGAACGATTAGTCTAAATTATTTTAGCATTAACGACACTGAACCGTCAGCTTCGACTTGCTTCAACAACGTCTTTTTCGGGGCTGTTTTCTCGAACTTCCACAGTGTTGGGCGCTTTCTCTATAACAAGTTGTGCTGTAGTCGGCTGGCTTCCATTCTGCATACTTGTTCAAAACAACGAAACCTCCTCGTTCGAATTTGTTCTTCGGTAGTCGGTTGATGGTCGCAGCTGTCTCGAATAACGTCGTTGAGTACGCGATCTCTTAACGTTGTTCCGAGAATTTGACGCAAACACCGCATATGAAAGACCTCCAGCTTGCTAAGATCCGAGTTGAGTAAGGTGTTTTACTAGGAATGCCTTTTTGGATCATCGTACCGTTTGCAACGAAATACTTTCGCTACATTGTAATTCTGAGAGGAATCCCAAATCCAAGTTTGTAGCAGCTGCTGGTGAGCCCGCCGAACCTGGTCACGGAGAGGTTTTCTCAGTTAAAGGCAGTGTTCACGATGATTTTCATTCCCGAGTTTTTCACACAAAACAATGTGTTGGCCTCCAAGTGTTACAGAAATTACGGAGAAACGGCGAGAAACGCATTAAAACGCCGTATCCCAGTGACATTATTCTATGACATGGACTAGTTGTCCGGTTGGATGAACATGTTCACGTTGGTTGTCACCGGTGGAAAATTGGGTCAATCAAAAGTAGAAGAATATTTCATGCAAAGCAGGATTAGTTAGGGTCCTAAGGAGAGAACAGAGCAATAGAGAGTAGAGAATTTCAAAAGACTGGTCCACAAAAGATTTCATTGTCACAACAAACAGTACCTGTGATACTTAAAGGCAGTGTTCAAGATGATTTTCGAACCCGAGTTTTCTACTCAAAACAATACGTTGGTCACCAAGTGTTACCAAAATTACGAAGAAACGGCTTGAAGCGCACTAAAACGTCTTTTTTTGTGACATTATTCTCTGGTCTGGACTAGTTGTCCGATTGGATAAACATGTTCACGGTGGTTGTCACCGGTAAAAAAATGGGGCTAATCAAAAATGGAAGAATATTTTAGGCAAACCAGTATTAGTTAGTGTTCGAAGGAAAGAACAGAGCAACAGAGCGTAGAAAATTGCAAAAGACGGTTCCACAAACGATATTATTGTCACAACGAACAGTTCCAGTGAGAGTAAAAAGGTGGGGTGAGAGTAAAGGATTTGGTGCCCTTCTCGGGCGTTTTTCGCGATTTCTTCGTCATTTCAGTTCTACCCGGTGGCCAAACTATCGATTTAGTGATTAATCTCAAAATCGAAGATTATCGTGAACACTGCCTTTAAGAGGCGGGGTGATACTTAAGGATTTCGTGTACTTCTTAAGCGTTTTTCTCAATTTCTAGGTAATTTTACTTTTACCCGGGGGCCACTTAAGCAATATAGCGGATAATCTCAAAAATGAAGATTATCGGGAACACTGCCTTTAAAGGCAGCATACACGCTCGCAAGCATAGTCTAGCTAACAGCATAGACAGGTCCGCACGGCCCGTACTATGTCGTCAACGACGTTTGAAGCGCTGAAAACTGTCCAGGATGACAACATTTGACAATGTTTGAGCAATCTTGCCTTCCACGCCCGTATTTTCACACCCCTTCGAGTAACAGAATGAGAATCGATACTTGTGAAAACGTGTGATAATTGAGAGTGATAGCACTATCAAATGGGAGTGCACGAGAGAAATAGCTTGGTTTACTTGAGTATAACATGTTTGTGCACAGATAAAATCCTCCATTTCAAGAGGTCAGCCAAAGTAGAGCGGCATTCTCGAAAGTGGACGAGAGTCAATAGGTATGCAGACATGTTATACTCAAGTAAACCAAGCTATTTCTCTCGTGCACTCCCATTTGATAGTGCTATCACTCTCAATTATCACACGTTTTCACAAGTATCGATTCTCATTCTGTTACTCGAAGGGGTGTGAAAATACGGGCGTGGAAGGCAAGATTGCTCAAACATTGTCAAATATTGCCATCCTGGACAGTTTTCAGCGCTTCAAACGTCGTTGACGACATCGTACCTGCCGTGCGGACCTATCTATGCTGTTATCTCGACTATGCTTGCGAGCGTGTATGCTGCCTTTAAAGGCACAGTCCAACCTCAGAACGGTTCCTCTGTTTTTCTGCCTATCTTGAAAACGGTTTCACACTGATTCTAATGATGTCTTTGCAATCGTACAAGACCCCCTAGGAGCAAAGTTATGGCCCCTCGAAAATTGTGCTACGGAAGCATGGTGGACGAGTTGTCCGAGGTTCGTAACTTCCATCATTTGCAACCGATGTATGCGAACCGACCTGAATAAAGAAAGAGGCTGGGAATGAAGGGAAGAACGGTGCTGCTGGTGAGAAACCATCGCTCATCTCGCCGCTGTTGAGCTCGAAAGATCGTAAAAGGGGCGTGCCAAAGTGGTTTCCGTGTATGGGCGCCCGAGGATGGCTTCCCCCTATATCTCGCTTTTTCGGAGGAATTGAGAGCTCGCCTTTGGCAGGGGCTATATGGGGTGGGTGAACTTCACAATTATGTGGGAATCTCAGAATTCGTCCCTAAGCTTGGACTGTGCCTTTAAGCGAGAAGGGAAGGGTGCCAATTAGGCTATTTTGATGGTACTCAGAAAATATTCTTCCAATTTGACGAATTTTTTTCTGGAGGTAGATCGGTGTTCTGAATAAGACTATTTGGTCTGCTCCTCTGTATTCTGAGGCTTACTATAGGTTACGGCAGGTATAATGTCATTTAATTGTCGCAATCTCCTTTAGTATTCCAAGAGTCGATATAATAGATCCCAGATTCGTGTTCGGCACCCAAATAACCAATGCAGAGAATTTTCAGTTATTTATTTATTTATTTAATACGCCCAAAGGACGCGCCTAACGAGTCAAAATTGGAGAAAGAAAAAACAAAAACGGCAAATTACAAAATAGAGAAAATCAGATTATATCAAAGAAAAGGCAACAGCTCGGCACAGGGAATGTCAGAGACACGCGAGACAACATCACGTCCACAGAGGTGATTCACATAAAGGATATAAAGCAGAGATAATCCTCAATCAGAAGCCGCTAGAGATATCTGAGACTTCGATCCAACAACCGCACACCTACCATAATTTACCGTAATCTATCGAAAATCGATAGACGGACTACCCACTCGTGTTCAGCACCCCAAATAGCCGCTACAGAAAAGCTATGATGCTAGTCTGTCGTAGCGTGTAGGAAATCATCAAAAGTCGTCTTCCGACCTGAGATGGGAAACTTTGAGCCGAACCTGCTGAAGTTTTTCGAACTCAGACAAATGGACCCATATTAGAACCCCGAATAACCTCCAGATAGAATTTTGGCCCAATTCTAGAATTTTTCAGACCTTCTGACCACATTTTTCTTGCGTAATCCCTAGTCGATCTCCTGACTCCCGTGAGAAAAGCCCTCCGCCACACAGTTCGGTACAGGGGAAAAGGGCAGTGTTCACGATAAACACTACGCTGGCAGATGTTGGAGGGGACAGGGTCGAAGAAAGCAGCGAAAACGGGCGTGAAATCGATAAAAACGGCTGCAAAGTGAAGATTTCGTTAGCCCAGTACGGCTGCTTAGCCCGCCCCTCCCCCATTCTGACGAGCTTGTCGCGCCGCGGACGTTTTCGATGGCAAATTTCCAAGCAACACAGCCACGTCCGGCCTGATCGATTCGCGCGCTTGGGTAAACTAGCAGGGCGCGTAAGGTAGACTAGCAGGGCGAGCAGCTTTACGCACGTTAGAAATGGCTATTTTAGCTTTTTCTTGGCGCTCTTCTTCGCTGTTCTTTTCTTCATTACATATTTGTACCTCACAACCAAACAACCCCATTTTCGAGTTGAACTCGAATATAATATTCATCGTGAGCACTGCCTTCAAAGCCACAGTACACCCTCAGAAACGAATTTTGAGATTTTAGTATAATTGTGTTATTGTGTAGAAACACCTCCTGTAAAACACGTGCCAAATGCGAGATCTCGATTCCTCCAAATAAGCGAGATATAAGCCACCACCACGGGCCCGACCCCCTCCAGTAGACTATGTCAACGAATATTCGGAAAACGAATATATGGCCGAATAAACGAATAATCGAATATTCGAATAATTCGATTATTCGGAAAAGTCAATTTTTCGAATAATTCGTTTATTCGAATATTCGGAAAAGTCAATTTTTCGAATAATTCGTATATTCGAATATTCGGAAAAGTCAGTTTTTCGAATAATTCGTTCATTCGAATATTCGGACGGCCCAATATTCGAATATTCGGCCGAATAAACGAATAATTTTAGAAAAATAAGAAGCAGAGTCTCCGGCACATGTCCATTTCTGCGGTCCAGAGGTGAAATGTCCCCGATCAAAGATAGTCAGAAATCTAATGGTGGAGTATCTCGCTCACCACCGAATTTGTGGGCAGACGTAACAGATACTGTTTTTCATTTGATGGAGTATGTCCCAAACAGATTCGAGCGATGTTCCAGAAACGACTACCTTACGCTGCTTGAGTATTATGTAATACTCAATTGCCATGAATTTAGGTCAATCGCTGCAGCTTTGAGCCAGTTCTTATTAAACATTCACCTTATACTTTTGCAGAGGTGAAATGTCTACAACAAAACTGGGTGCTATCTTAGCGTGGGGGGCCACTATGTCTGGGTGCACTTGGCCCCGCCCATTTTCTCGTGCCGCACTAAATTTGAGCAAATACCCCGGTTTTCCCTCCCCCGCACAAATCAGGAGTGATTGCGGCACGGAAAAATGGGATTGGTCATGTGCGATACCACAGTGGCCCCCCTCAGCTCAGATAGCACCCTTAACTGATAGGAAATTCGGATGTTGTTGGTAGATATTGTTTAGAAAATCCAGAGAATTTGATCGTATCGTTTATAAACTTGCGATTTCGGCCGAATATTCGAATTATTCGTATTCGAATCATTCGAATCATTCGATTATTCGGAAGAGTCAAATTTTCGAATAATTCGCTTATTCGAATATTCGGAGAAGTCTTTTTTTCGAATAATTCGTTTATTCGAATATTCGGAGAAGTCATTTTTTCGAATAATTCGTTTATTCGAATATTCGGAGAGGTCAATTTTTCGAATAATTCGTTTATTCGAATATTCGGAGAAGTCAATTTTTCGAATAATTTGTTTATTCGAATATTCGAAAGAGTCAATTTTCCGAATTATTCGTTTATTCGAATATTCGGAAATTTTTATTCGTTTGATATACTCTACCCTCCAGCCGGCACCATAGACCCGGCCCCCTTCCTGATTTTCGATCTCAATAGCGGCTAGATGGATGAATGATTTTCAACCGAATCGTCATTCTTCACTCTCTTTCAAATATATCTCCTCATCCTGTTTTGCTCTCGTGACTCGACTGCGAATCAAGAGAAATACAGGCTTGAGATAACTTGTCCACAAAATTTTTGCCCTCAAAATACAGGCATTTTTAAGGAGCCATATCCCCGTTCGTAGGGGTCTTGGACGATTTCATAACTAAAACTGTGATCAGAGTGTGACCTGCTCCAAGATAAGAATAAAACCTAAAAAGTAATTTTCTGGGTGTCCTGTGCCTTTGAAGGCATCGAAAGCGCTAAAAATCGTTTCCTATTTTTCCATGTTTTACCACAGGCAATCAATTGAGGTACAGGATGAGGCCGGGAGCATACTCTCTGGACGAGCGACGCGACGTAATGTTTATCATCGAAATCGACGGAAAATCAATATGCCTGATTTGCTCCGTCGCTGGTCGCGGTAAGTATGATCACGGCCTAATAGTGAAAAAATTCAAGGACAATTTCAAGGACGAAAAAAATTCAAGGAAATTCAGGATAACTTCAATTCAAGGACAAAAAAATCTCATTTCAAAATTTCTTGCATCATTCTCTTCCCACCCCTCCTTCGATTTCAGTTGGCCTGGTGCAGCACTTAATTAAAGGCACAGTCCAAGCTTAGAGACGGAATCTGAGACTTCCACATAATTGTGAAGTAGACCCACCCTGTATAGCACCTGCCAAGTGCGAGCTCTCAATTCCTCCGATTAAGCGAGATATTGGAGGAAGCCACCCTGGGACGCCAACATCAGGAAGCCCCTTTGGCACGCCCCTTTTACAATCTTTCGGGCTCAATAGTGGAGAAATGAGCGACGATTTGCGATCAATAGCCCCGTTTTTCCCCTCATTCTCAGCCTATCTCTTTGTTCAGGTCGGTTTGCATGCAACGGTTGCAAATAACGGAAGTTACAAGCCTCGGACAACTTGTCCACCACGCTTCCGCAGCTCAATTTTTGAGGGGCTGTCACTCGGTTCCCAGGGGGTCTTTTACAATTTGAGAAACATCACTTGAATCAGCGTTGAAATGTTGTCAATATAGGTAGAAAAACCGGAAAACGATTCAGAGGTTGGACTGTACTTTTAAGAAAATTTCTTTCTCAGAGATCAGAAGTGTTTTTTCGCTTCAAAGGCACAGCCTAAGCTCTTGGGTAAAATCTGATATTATGGCCAGACCGCTGCTTGTAGCAATCCTGCCAAACGCGGAAGCTCGACTCTGCAGAAAAACGAAATATTCGAGCTCAATAGTGACTCCGCTCCCAAATCAGCACCCATTCCCTCGGTCAACTTCAGGGTTTTCGGTCTCAATAGAGACGTGATGTGCGATGGTTTCTGGTCAAAATCTACGTTCTTCATTTGTTATCGACCTAGCTTTATAGTGTAGCCTGCTCCGGTGCGATGACTGCGAAGGAAGAGGAGAAACATACCCGAGACAACTCGTCCACGAATGTCTCTTCGACCGAGTTCCCAATCTTTGAGGAGCCATAACTTCGTTCTCAGTGGGTCCTGAGCGATTTTGGAGCCACCGTTGTAATCAGCCTGAAATTCTCTCTGAGATAAGTTGAAAAAACTGAAAAATCATTCCGAGGTTGGACTGTCCCTCTAAGCTTATTAAGTGGGTGAATTTCTTCTGTCTTCCTTTCACAGAAACTTGATAGAAAATAATAAGTAATCCTTGCGCAAGTTGGAAAGTCAGGATTTCTAAGAAATGAAAATTTCAATACTGGAGCGTCAGCGCCTGTGATGACTCCTCGTGCTAGGTTGTGCTAGATGACGGAGAAAGTGCTCCGTTAGCGAGATTTTTTTGCGTTCGACGTCCTATATCTTCACTCATCTTCATGCTCATGCACTTCTTAATTACTAACATTCCGTAGAATCAATTCCCTGTCCCAAGTTTCGGAAAAACTAGCGCCAATGGGGACGAGTTGTTACGCAGCCGAAATTCCTCCACCGCGCGTGGCATTGATTAGCATGTCGCGGCGGGACTCGTTGGCAATTTGCCAACAAAGACGTCCGCGGCGCCACAACCTCGCCTGAATGGGGGGGGGATAAGCAGGCGTACTGGGATAACAAAATCTTGAATTCAAAGCCGTTTTTATCGATTTTTGACCCGTTTTCGCTGCTTTTTTCCACCCTATCCCCTTTAGCACCTGCCAGCTTTGTGTTTTCACTCTGACACCTTGAGAACGAGATTTATCGATCGCACTGCCTTTGAAGGCAGTGTTCACGATAAATCTCGTTCTCGAGGTCTCAGAGTGAAACACTAAGTTGGCAGGTGCTGTAGAGGATAGGGTCGAAGAAGGCAACGAAGACTGGCCAGAAATAAATACAAACGGCTTTGAAAGCTCTCCCGATGCGCCTACCTATCCCGGTCCGCCCCCCAATCGGACGAGCTTGTGGCGCCGCACATGTTTCGATGGCAAATTGCCAAACAACTCTGCCGCAGTTAGCATTATCGATTCGCGCAGATTTCCGATTAGCGCGCGCTTGCCGGAATCAGCAGGGCCCATGATTCTCGTCCACGCCCTGAATTTAGAAACCGTTATTTTGACTTATTCTGGACGTTTTTCTTCGCTGTTTCTTCACTAGTAGTTACCTCACGACCAAACAATGCCATTTTTTGGTCGAACTCGAGTGCGATATTCATCGTGAACACTGCCTTTAAAGGCACAGTCCAACCTCAGGGGTGATTTTTGATATGACAGTCCGATCGCTGTGTATAGCAACCCTGCCAACCGCGGATTCTCAATTCGCTCAAGTAAGCGAGAAAAGACGTGGAAGGAACTGATCATGCCCCCATGAAAAAAAATCGGGTAACGCCCAACGATAAGATTCCGATCCCAATAGGGAAGAAGAGCTCGATTGATTTTATTCAAAAGCTATGTTCTTTTTTTTCTGTTTTGGCTTTATATTGTGGCTTGCTTCAGAACGGTGGCTGCGACTAACGAGAAGAAGCAGGCTCGAGACAACTCGTCCGCTAACCACTCGCCCTTCAAGTTTAAAAATTTTGAGGGGCCATAACTCCATTCTTCGCGAGTTCTGAGCAATTTCGGAGACACCATTGTGATCAGCGTGAAATTTTCTCCAAGATAAATGAGGGTTCGAAAAATCGATTTCGAGGTTGGATTGTGCCTTTAAGTCTCATGGACCTATCAAACACTTCGTTTTCAGGAGGCCCAAGTAATGGTTCACACCCAGAAATCGATGATTGGTTTTCAGCGGGTACGATGCCTCTGAAGTACATGCGTACTTAGATTAAGAGTCACCTAAAAGTACACCTAATCGGAATATATTTCTTTGAAAGCGATTGTGCCTACTTCTCTTGTTAGTCCTTTCCAGTTTTGCTGTGTAACGAAAAGGTTGATTCAAAGTATTGTGTTGATGCATAATTATGGAACGTTTTTATTAACTCATTTTTCTTTAGTGAGAATTGGCGTTTCGCCCTCAAATATAAAAATAATCCTCAATATTTAGTTAAAAAATGCGTCTCGAAATCACACCATATTCGCCTCTATCACGAGAAACGATCGACCGCAGATCAGTTATTCCGCGATCTCCACAAACTTTTTGGCGAGTGAACTATTACTGATAGTGCAGTACGAAAGTGGTTTATTCGCTTTAAATCAGGTGACACTAGTCTTGAGGGGAAAGAAGGAAGAGGTTGGCCATCTGATTCTGATGGTCAACTACTTCTGACAGCCGTGGAAGAGGACGAAAGCCTGACAACGCGAATGCTGGCGGAAGACTTCAATGTCATTCAATCAACGATCGTTCGACGCCTGAACAGGCTTGGAAAGGCATGGAAATTGGTTGAATAGGTGTCCCACGAGCTCTCCGACAACAACAAAGCTGAACACATTCGAGTTTTCATCGAGTTAGTGCAGCGAAACGAACAAACATCATTTTTGTGGAATCTTGTCACTGCGGATAAGTCATGGCTCCCCTTCAAAAACGTTAAAAGAAAGAAGGTTAGCGTTTTGCAAGGTGTTTTCCCCAGAGGAATACCAAAAGACGTGCACTTTAAGAGGGCTATGTGGTGTGTGTGGTGGGACAGAAGCGGAATCATCCATTGGGAAATCATTTCAAATTTCATTTGTTATTGGTTTAACGAATTAGATGAAAGGCAACAATGAAAATCCCGACAGAAATGGCAAGCGGCAGTTCAACATCAACAGCGACGTCTATCTGGCTCAGATTGATCGCCTTAACGCTGCAATCGAGGCGAAAATACCGCGCAAAAAAAACCACATCGTGTTCCATAACGATAACGCCCGTCCCCATGTTGAGCGCCATGTAATCGAATCCATCGTCAGTGAGGGATATCATCTGCTCCCACATCCGCCGTACTCACCGACAGAAGAATCAACGGACTATCATGCCAACGGCTCTTCGAAAAACTGGCAAACAAACAAAGTCTAAGACGACTTGGATTACTTGGTGGCTGATGTCAAAGCGTGGATTGCCTCCAAGAATCATGACTTCTTCGCACGTGGAGTCGACCGACTGCCAAGCAAATGGGAAGCAGTTCTTGAAGTGGATGGCGACTATGCTCTCGAATGATCACTTAAACATGCTTTGATTAAATATTGTTATTGTTTTTGTTGAATAAAAATATTAAAAAAAAAACTTCCATAATTATGCATCAACTCAATATATTGAGTTACGGTGAACAATGAAAACTTTGGGAAGTCCACTTATAAACAACATAGCTGTGGTTCCTGTCCACTGCCAACGAAAAGAAAACTTGTAGATTGCTTCGTGGTGAAACCGGTACCGTCTGTCCACTGGCGAAATTGCTACAACACCGCGCGATTCTCTTCGTTAGGAACTCACGTAAAGGCAACTGTAGCTATTCGTTCTGCCCTCAACGGTTTCTGCATCTATTTTTATCTACCCGTAAAGGCAACTGTAGCTATTCGTTCTGCCCTCAACGGTTTCTGCATCTATTTTTATCTACCGAAATTAGTATAATCATTCGAATATTCGAATGGCTGCCAAATGCAATTTTTCAGCTTACCATGCCAACCGAATATTTAACGATTAGATTATTCGACAATTGACAAAATTTTCCGATTCGGACCGAAGTACCCTCCACGTCAATAGAGCAAGGCGGTGGTGCAGTTGCGTATTTTCACTAAGTATAGTGTAGTGATGGCTGGCTCGGCTCCAGTCTAGCAGTTAATCGATAGTGAGCAGCCGATACATTTTTTTCTAGGCTATGGTTTTTTCTGCTTTTCTCATTTTTTTCGTGTTTATCTTGGGTGTATCTAAAGTGAATCATTTAGGCGTATGTATGTATTTGTGTGGAGGGAAATCTTACGGTTTCTAACGTTTCCAAGGTTTTCCCTCCAAATATGAGCGAAAAACTCAAGATTTTGTAGTAGATTAGTGTGCTCTGCGCCTCCGCGGACGTCCTGCCTTAATAATCGATGATCAAACCTTCAATTTTTGGTGCGATTTCGAAGGAAAAAGTACCGTAAACGTTCAAAAACTCTGGGGCGGCATGCACGTACGCGGCGGGTTTCATGTCGCTGGTTTCTCTTCCCCCCCAAACACACAATACCAGCACAGATAAAGTCTTGCCTATAGATGCACGAAGGAATAACCCGGAAAATGGAAAGAAGAGAAAAACAACCCAGAAAAGTTATCAACTGTTTGATATCGAGCAATGGCGAACTTGGAACTGAGCAAGTCTTGGCTACGGTATGCTGAGTGAAAATACGCTACCACACCACCGCCTTTCCCCGTTGCCGTTGACTGTACATGTTGTCTACCACCATCCTATTCTCTTTGTGGGAGAATCTATAATCCTCATGGGCTAGCTCTGGTAACAGGCACGCTTTGAAGAAGATGCGACTTATCAATCGTTTGTGGGAGAAAGTGTCAAGCTGCCTGTCTGATCTGTTCTTTACGCAGGCAAAATAGATTGTGGAACGCTTCTGTAAGACATTTCTCCATGCTGTTGATTTTTTCCGATTACAATAATTTTTCCTTTACTTATGAGAATGAAAATTGTCCTTCTAGTTTTTATTTCATAATTTTGACAGATCTCTGACAGTTTTACTGTCTTGTTTTCTGGCCTTAGCGTGTTATGTCTGCGTGAACTTTTAGTTGATGCCGTCTTATCAACTTCACAGTACGTCATCGGGTGATGTACACTTGAGTCAATTTTCATCTAGGGTTGGAAGCATATTTTTTATTTTTTTTTGCTTCGCCAGTTGGCCATTTTCACTTTCTGGCATGTACACTCTTGATTTCTCAACACACATCAATTGCTTTCTTTCGTTCTTTCCGCCAATGTGTTCTTCATGGAGAATCACTTGGTCATTTGGGCAGTGTGCTGTGACATACACTGTGTAATGTGTGGGAGCGGGGAAAAACGGTTGCATGGCCTTTGACTTTTTTGTCTTCATTAGATTATCTCACGCGCTTGAGGGGTTGTACGTCGTTACAAAAGCAAGCTAGCCCATAACCCGAGGTCCAAGAGACTTGCAGCACACTTGCAGCAGCTGCTGATTTAGCAGCTCGTGCTGGAAATCGACAGCTACTCCGTTTAGTGTGCTGCCGATCCCATTGTTGCCGAATTCAAAGCCTCCATTGATTTTATTGGAATGATGGCGCGAGTGAATGCGGAAGTATCCTCTTCTACAACAGCGGCGGGTATACAGTGCGTTGCAAAAATATACGACATGCCCCAATTTCGATGGTTCTGAACTTCTTATGATCTTAGCGGGAAAACATTAAACGCTAATCGACGCAGCATCCTCGAAAGCCTGTGGGTACCAATCTTCATGAAATCGGGGCAACTAGCAATGGTAACTCTCAAGAATGACCGTTGCAAATTTATACGACATAGCTGACGTTCTTGCAGAAATATCGATTCTAGACCCTCTGTATCAAATTGTTTATGGTAAAAGCCATCAGAAATATAAAGTTAGTAGTCTTCAGAATTGCTCTGATGCTGAACCACTTCGGAATCTCTGTCTCGCATGTTTCCACCCAGCTTTTTGTGAACGCCCCTTTCAATCTGGCCTCATCCGCTTACTGTGCTTATCTGGGCCAAATTCCGGTCCGCAATTGCGTCTCGACACGCTTTGCGGCCGCACGCTTCCGAGTCGGAAGAGCTTCCAGCGCCGCAGCCGCAGATCTGCTGACTCTAGGTGGGTTTGGGAAACTGGCAACTAAGAAAAATTGGAGACAATTGTATAAAAAAGCCACATCAAGTCGGCTTTGGCGCTGGAAACCCAACTGACTTGAGCGCGTGCGGCCGCAAAGCGTGTCGAGACGCAATTGCGGACCGGAATTTGGCCCAGATAAGCACAGTATAACGGCTAGTTTAGGCGGAGCCACACGCTCGTATTTTCTGCTTTCAGTATAAATTCGACCCTCAAGGGTACCTCACACGTTCTCCACTGGATTGGGGTCCTGTGAACCGGCTAGACATTCTAGCGAATCGGCATGATTGGAAAGAAACCAAACCTGCGTCGTCCTACTGACAAGAGGTGAAGGCGGATACGGACTGGAATGAACTGCAAATGATTTTTTTGTTACAGTCTGATAATATGCGAGGTTCATAGGCCATGTCTCAAAAATCTGTTCCGGCTTGCCACATCATCTGGATCCGGGTGGACACATTATTTTTTCTCCTCCGAGATTTCTACTTAAAGATAGTTCGGGTCCGTTGGTGTATTCTTCGAGATCTTTTGAATCGGTTGTGAGCAAGTTCAGTCTGAACGAGCCTGATATTCTCTAATCTATTTATTTATTTTAACTAAGTATTCTGAGCGTTGGAGGATCTACAAAAGGACCCACACTAATCCTCGTATAGGAACTCTGGAGGGAAATGTATGTGGAAAGAACAATGCGTCGGCCCCGATTCAGGTGGTGGGCCAGGTTTTTGAAACGACCTATGAACTTCACAGAATATTAGACTGTGCCGAAAAATCATTTCCAGTTCGTTCTAGTCCGTATCCGCCTTCAATTCTTGTCAGTAGGACGACGCAAGCTTGGGTTCAGGCTGATCGTGCCTTTTTGCTAGAATGGCTGGCCGGTTCGCAGAACCTCAACCCAGTGAAAGCCGTGTGTGGTATTCTTGAGCGTTGATTGTACATCCAGAACAGACAATACGAGCGTGTGGCCGTTATAATCGAATGGGCGCAGATTGGAAGGGGCGCTCACAAAAAGCTGGGTGGACACATGCGAGACAGAGATTCCGAAGTGGTTAAGCGTCAAGGCAAATCTGTACCAACTTGATGCTTTTGATGGCTTTTGCCATGAACGAACTGATACAGAGGGTCAGGAATGAACATTTTTGCGTGCGAGAAGGTCAGCTATGTCGTATAATTTTGCAAAGGTCATTTTTGACAAATCTGCTGCCGTTTTCCTGCTAGTTGCTCTAATTTCATGAAGATTCGTACCCAGGGTTTTTCGAGGATTCTGCATCAATTGGGTTCACCGTTTGTTTCTTCAAAGCACGCGAAGTTCGGTGTGCTGCTGCTAATGAAAGGTTGCCGTTCACGGTTAACATCACATTCAACCCTTCTTTGTCAGCAACAGGTTCTACTAACAGCAGCGCGAGCTGCAATAGAGGAGGGGTTGGAACCCAGTGTGCGTTGGCAACGCATGCTGCTCTTAGCAGCACCTGCTGATGACAACGAGGATTTCAATTCAGTGTCAGCCCTGGGGTGCAATCTCTACTGTGCCGTCGTCCAACCTATCTAGGGTTTGAGATAGAGCCCCGTTAAGCACACTGGCACAGTTTGATCAGGCAAAATTCCAGTGCTCTCAGTTCGTGTGGCGCATACAAACTTTCTTCCAAGGGCGACCAGCATTTCGCTGGTCAACTGTAACGGATCGTTCTTAGCGAAATTACAGAGGAGTAATTGTTTGCGCTCAGCTCGAAGCCACAAAAACGGTTTTGGAGCGAATCGAAACGCGCCGGTACACATTTCTAAAACCATTTTTCTTTGGAAGCCGATGTCTTTAAAGAGCATTTCCGCTTTTTTAATTATTCTTGACGCAGATCAGATCGAAAACATGGGAAACTGGATACGAATCTCGACGCGCGCGATGTCTTTGATCTTAAGTTTGGTTCGGTTCGGTTCCATGGACTAGAAAAAAACGTTCCTCTTGTTGAGCTGCTGAAGATAACAGAGGAAGGTTAGAGATCACCTGCATGCAGAGAATTCTCAATTCACAACACTGATGCACGAAAATAAGAAAAAAATCACTGGGTCGACTGATTCTACAAATCGGAAATCCTTCAAAATATGGCTAGTCTCTCGGAACGGTCTTCCGGTATTCAACACGCAATACAACCACCTTTCAGGGTTGAAATCTTTCTGTGGCCTAATGGAAGAAGTAGGCCTCATGAAGTTTGTATTTTTTCTATGTCTTCTTGGAGCCCAAAAAGTCTTTCTCAGCCCTGTTTTATTTTCGATGGGCCTCGCAGATCTTGGGGTAAGGTGTTTTACTGGTTGTTGTGCCAACGTTTCCGCATTTAGGAAATTCAGAAAAATTTAGAGGTTCCGGCAACTGGGAGTAAATCACACCCCAATACCGCGATTATTGAACAACTCCTGGCAGATGACAGTCTTTAACGAGAAGAAACATTCAAAAATCTGCTCCCGATGAAACCAGCTGTTGTAAGTTGAAAGTTGGAAGGGTTCTAGATAGACCTTAGAAGAGGGTTCTAGATAGACCCCAGCGACGCCTGACGGGCTGACGCCGACCTGATCCGTTGAAAAATTGGCTACCCCTGTCGGATGGCCGGCTTTTCCGGTTCATATAGGGCACTGAATACTTCCCCACATACATCGATTACGCTAGCGTACACTGATAATTTTCTCCTGGCTGCGTAAATCAGAAAAATGGATGGAAGCAGTTTTTCCTTTTGAAAATGTTAGAGAAGGGGTCTCCCACCATTCTTATCTCGACCCGTCATACAGTTTTCGGTACACTTTCCTCAGGCACTCCAATTATTCTCGTTAGTGCCAAGAATCCTTCTTTTGTAGAGCTGCCACTCACTTCAGATGACGCGGCGCAGGCTCTCCTGAAGCGCTACTCATTTTGCGCGCAGCTGCGCATGCTATCTGAGACCGAGATTATACTCCCCGCCACAAGCGAAAAGACCTTGTGTTTTTCATCTATACCTACAAGTCGATATATGAAAGGTTGCTGTCGATGTAGGTTGTTCCGTAGGTATATTCACTATTCACACTTCTCGTTCTCTACGACGCGGCACATGCCGCTCTTTATGCTTCACTGACTTTTCACGACGCGGCTCACGCTCTGCATAAAGCGCTAGTCACTCTCCATAACGCGGTGCATTTTCCTTTATGTCTGCCACTGCCTTTACACGACGCGGCACACGCTTTCTACAATGGGACGTTTTTTGCTTGTAAAGCGTTTTTGTTTTATACGACGCGGTTCTCGGTCAATATTTATTGCTGCTCATTTCGAACGACGCGGCTCATGCTTCTGAAAATGCGCTACTGACTTTTAAGGGCGCGGTGCACACACCTCATGAAGGGTCAGTTACACTCCCGCCGCCGAGCTGTGCGGCTAAGTGCAATTCTATAATATTTATTGAGCCGAGCCGCGCGATCAAGATCATAGAATTGCACTTTACCGCGCCTCTCGCGGCGGTAGTATAAACGACCTCTAGAGCGTCGCTTATGATATGGATAGTCGCGCGTTGCGGGAGGTGTGGTCCTTGTCTGAGGTTTGCGTCTCACTTTTCACGACGCGGTGCACATTCCCATATCACTATACTTTTTTACGCCACTCGTCGAAGGCTCATCTCCAAGCGCCACCCCCTTTTCCCGCTTTGGAGTACGCTTTACATAAAGAGCTTTCCACTCTCCAAGACGTGGCACACGCTTCACTAAGCGCGTCACTTCTTCTACGGCTACGAAGCTCTACTCATTTTAAAGAACTTGGTGCGCGCTCTACAAGACGCGCTACTGACCTTCTACGACGCGGCTTACGCTACCCATGAAGCGCTGCCACATTTCACACTGCTACGCGCACCACCAACCCTAAGCCTCTCTAGTTTACCTGTGAAGCACTCTCGCTGCCTCGCATACATTCTACGCCTCGGTTTCCACGCCCCATCCCCTCCCACCTTTCTCGGAGCTGCGCCCACTTTCACGATGTTATGCACGGCGTTCCCGTTGCACAACATATGCACTACAGACCCTTTCCAAGGTCCCTTTCTATTTTCGGATTAAACGCGATAAACGCAACTCTGTTTATTTTCAAGAAATCGTGTTCGGCGTTCCTGAAGCCCCACACATCAAATTCGTGGACACCTCGATGGCCGATATCGGACAGTTACACTCATAACGCAATATATTATAGGGGGATAGTGCCTAATCCATCATATGAAGTGCCTATTACGGAAGCACTCTAAATACGAAGTGCTTCCTTGATTCTTGAGACAATTTTCTGCAAAAAGTGGGTAAGTCATCCTTTCTGTAAATCAAGTGCTCTCAACTTGATGGCAAATTCGTAGAACGACTAGAAATTTGAAATACCTGGAAATGTTCCTTCAAGGAAAATCAGGCAAGGCTATGGTTTGAAAAAAAAACCTGTTTGTCCAAAATACATACTGCTTAGGCTCGAAAAGGTTCGTTGCTCTGCGAATTACCGATGCTTTCTCTCTATGATACTCGATGATTTTGAAGATTTCATTGGAAGTTGTCACTAAAAATTCGCCGAAAGCCTCCATATTTCGAATTGCAAAAAGGGGCACTAAAATTAGAGTGTAAAAAAACCATTCTCATCCATAGTGTGGTTTCCACAGGGTCAAAGTGTCCATAGGGTCGAAGTGTCCTGTGCGTATTTCCGTGATTCCTGCTCAGCGACACTCTGTCCGCTGTCTAGTGTAGTGTAGGCTATGTCTCTGATAAGGTCCGCTGCTCATCTTTGCACAGGTCATCTAAGACAGCGCTGCGCCTTCAGTCTTTCTCTCCCGACTGTTTTTGTCCAGTTGTACTGCGTCATGTTTATCAGTTGAAAATTGAAGACTTGAGCTGTATTGATTTTTGATTTTATGTATGTATTACCCTTGGTCGCTGCTAGCCGCATTCTACCCGAGGTTCAGTGTGTAGCAGAACTTGTAAAACATTTCGATTCATTTTCTGAACGTCTCCTTTGTTTTATTACATCATGTAATTCTTAGCCTACATTACTGTTCGAAGCTTCGAAAAAAAGACGGCTTGCAATCGATTCTGCCGATACCTTGCCGTAAACCCTTCTCAAGTGAACCATAGTAAGCTACCTTTGGGAATGTTTCGAAAAGAGCGGCCCGGATACGTAGGGTTTATAATATTTTTAATTTTCGCTGAAATTTTTTTTCATGCCGGTAGGCATTCCTGACACATGAAATATACCACGAGTGTTAACACCCGAGAGGAAGACTAGAGCATACTGTGCTTATCTGGGTCAAATTCCGGTCCGCAATTGCGTCTCGACACGCTTTGCGGCCGCGCGTTCTCGATTCAGGAGAGTTTCCAGCGCTGCAGCTGCCGATCTGTTGACTCTAGGTGGGTTTTAGAAACTGGAAACAATAAAATTGATGAAAACTGTATAAAAAAGCCATATCGAGTTGGCTTCTGAGCTGGAAACTCGACTGACTCCAGCGCGTGCGACCGCAAAGCGTGTCGAGACGCAATCGCGGACCGGAATATGACCCAGATAAGCATAGTAAATGAGCTTTTTGCTCGGTCTTCCACGACAATAGTTTCATCTTTGTGTTCCTTAGTAGGGAGTGACCAGTCATTGTTGCCAGAACCACGCTTGTGGCCATAATTCTCTGATAGACCACCTTCCTGGTACTTGTATAAACTCTATTTTAGCTACTCGAAAGATGAAAAAAGTTATTTGCTCATTAAAAAAATTTAAAAAAAAACATCCGTCCAAACTTCTCCCAGGAGGGTTGTTTGAGGGTCTGAACACGAATATGGGACGCGTGTTCGATAATTTGAACGATAAAGACAGTTTACGGCAGATAAATTTCATTTTACCTACAGAGATCGCAACTTCTACCTCCATAACTCTTTTTTTCTACTACTCCTGCAGCTAAGATAGGGTTTTTATGACTACCCGGGAGGTAGTCGACAAGAAAAACCTGGTTTCTTGGGTGGTTCTGGCAACCAGGTCTGATCATTCCCTCGTTAGGCGTACATGATCATTTCAACCCTCAAATCTGAATTTTCCAGGAAAGTATTTGACTAGTAACTGCTGCGATTTCACACTCAGGTAAAACTAGTTGTCGAGAATCGGACGAAAAGTTGTCCTGCAGGCGTACGAATGCAGGACAACTTTCGCAGTCTCTAGGGAATTCTGGACAACTTTTGGCCCAATTCTCGACAATGCCCGACAACTTCTCGACTAATTCCCGTCAACTCTTTGCCCGACTCTCGACAGATAACACACTTTTTTAACACATGTACAACTGTATGCACTTTCCCAAAATTGGAGCTCCTGCTCAACCGATGATTACCACGGTCGGCGAGGCTTACGAAGATGGTTTCACACCACTCCGTTTGCCGAATTTCCTACTTGGCTTGCTTCATCGACGTTTGGCAGAGGCAAACTGTGCATCGTATATGCTGTGGGTCTACAAAATCGTTCAACATGGGCCGCTATTGGCCTTGCCCAGCACCAGTGCGCTATCAATGTAGGGGTCTTCGGAAGTACTCTAAGACGGTGAAAGTTTGAGTAGAGAGTAAATTGACCACTCAAATATCCTACTCTTGTGGCTCCTAGTTTTCAAAAATTTGGACTTCCGGCGGGACCACACCTGAGAAAGGTGTTTGCCATTATACTGTAGCGGTGTTCAGCCTCCATCTTAGGAGGTGGAAGTTTGTTTGGAAGGTAAATAGACCCCCATAACCCCAAATATCCTACGCTCGGGACCCGTACTTTGCAAAATGTGGATTTTCAGCGGGTCCACACCTGCAGCCAGCGGCCGAACCGCTGGCTTCAGGTGTAGACCCGCCGGAATTCCACATATTGTACATTAATGTAATGATAAACAACCATTGCAAAGGCTTAGAGTTGCAAATTTCGGTCAGAACTGAAGCATTCGAGATTTATTAGAATTAACAATCTCAATTACAAACGTTGTTCTGATACTTCTTGAGTAAATTCTTCAGTATTATATTTTTAATCCGACTGCCGCAACTACCGATCATGGAAAAACCAGTTCTTGAAAGCTCGTAAACTTTCAAAATTCTTTGACTAGAAAATCCCATGTTTCGGTATGTTTGCTATTTTGAGAAGATGAAAATTTAGAAAAAAAGCGAGTTTGATATTCAAGAAGTGGGTGAAATATATTATAATTGATAACCAGCTAGAAGAATGGAGAAAAAAAAAGAAAAAAACACAGAGGACCCACATGAAAAGAAAAGAACAAAAACAGCAGTCGCAATAATTAAAGACAGTGTTGTAAAGAGGGTTCTGAAGTGATGTCCTGAATTCTCGGGAAACTTTCGACATATTCGAAACATATTCTCAATTTCGGAAGGTGTCGAGAAATCTATTCGAATTCTCGGCAAACACTCGTTCCCCCGAATTCTCGGCAACTCTCTCTGAAATTCTGAACAAATCGGCCGCAATTTTCGACAAATACTGCGAATCTCAGAATTCTCGACAGCTTCTATCAACTTTCTTGACAACTTCTCGATTGTCGACCGATTCTCAACAACTATTCATCCGATTCTGGACAACTAGTTTTACCTGAGTACCTTCGAACCGAGGAGCACGATCGTGGAAAGAAAATCAAATTTCTCTGACTTCTCAACGAAGAGCCTTTTCTCCTAACTGCACAACTTTGTATGCTAGAAACCTAGTAACGAGATCGGTGGAAGGTTAAAAACGAATCGAAAAATACTAGAATCGCTAACATTTTGAAGCGGAAACATAAATGAATTTTCATTTGGCAAAAAAATACTTCAGTTCTCGTGCTCTGAAGCGTCATTAATTACTTTTGTCGACGTTTAAATATAGAATTCGTCTTCGTTCAAGATGCCGACGAGAATTCCAGTAATTTTCAGGTTCGTGCAGGATTTAAGAATTTGACGGACCCCGTAAATTGCGCACTCAATCAAATATGGAGCTGTTAGGGATTCTTGAAATTCGTGATAGATTTTTGATTTCCGGTATAGACTCGATATTTTTACAAAAATTCTTTACTTGTTCGTAATTTTCTCCCGTAACCTCCCCCCCCCCCGTAACCTGTTGACCTCTCGCTGATCTTGTTAGTACTAACAGTATCAAGCACTTTTCTGCAAAAGCGGTATTCTTCGAAGTTTTTCACGCGCTCAAAGCGCTGCGTTGCCATAACTCGCTTCAAAAATTTTTTTTGGGGATGGGGGGAGTTTCATGTTTCCCTCAAAGGGGCGAATGCAATAGTCAGAAATCAGTAAAAAGTAAGAATTTGTGATTAGTAAAATTTGTAAAAATAGTATGCCAAAATTCCTGCCGACTCCAGTATGTTGTCGAAAAAGGTGTACTTCCTTCTAGATTCCCCATCGACCACAGATCAAAGCGGAATAGATTTCTGTTATTATGATCTTCCGATCGGTTCATAATAAGATTTTTATTTGGAGACATGTAGCTTTTGATGATTTCGGGAGTTTAATCTGTTATTCTGTACCATTCTCATATAGGGTTCTCTGGAAAAATTCCAAAAGTGTCTTCTAATTTGGAATTGTACCACAGAAAAACTTCCGCATAGCAGAGCGGCAAGAGTTGCGTCGCCACAATGGAGGATAGAGAGCGGCTACGCAGCTACGCGCCTCGTTGCGGTAGCACTTTTGCCGCCAGACTATGCACAGGCGTTAGGAAAGTTATGGCGATGCGGTATTTTGTGCATGCGGAAAACGCCACAAAACTCCGTTTCGGCGAAAAAGCTCGCGAACATGCGAATAGGTCGCGAACATGCGAAGTTGGGAGAAAGACGTGATCCCCACTGTTAGCTAACGGAGAATACAACCAATCTCTTAAATCTGGAGGTCAATTAGTAATCGACCGTTAAAGTTGATAGATGATGCAAGAATTAATTGCAGCTTTTGGAAGCATTTGTTCTTGCCCAATTGAGATCTTCCGGCAAAGTTTTATACAGTTTGGAATAGAACTATATAGGCACCCCAGTTTCAGCTGATGCTGGCATCATTTTGCGCTTTGAGCTACGAAACCACTAACCCCTGTATTCAGGGCCACCGAAAACCTCTACAGCCGAATCCAGGTCAATGTTTTGCAGCTTAAGAACAAGAAGAATGAATCAATTTCAAGTACTAAGAACTGCCGCTCTTGAGTGGTGCGAAATTTTAGAGGCACCCCAGCTTAGTCTGCCCAACGATTTTATTCCGTCTTAATTTGGATAAAAATAGATTGAAAATAAATGAATAGGCATTTCAATACTGTTCGAGAAAATGCGGATGGCATTCTGGCTCTTCATCACGTTCATGATCTCTGTGAACGTGATGGAGAGCCACCTCGAACACAAAATGAAGTTTTGAAAAACGGTCCTCTGAGGGCTGTAGGGAAGATTTAAAGAAACAAGTGCAAAGTTTTTAATTTAACGCAGAGCATTTGGGTTGATAAAAAAGACCAACTAATTGGTTGCAGTAGGTAAAATGCCCTTCAGTAAACAGTAAGCTACCGTATCGCATGATACCGCACATTTTTTTTTCAAAAAAAAAAAACGTTTTGCGGCGTTTTCTGCGTTCACAAAGCGCCGAATCGCCACAACTCACTCCAAAATTGAAGAAATGAATTTTTCAAGTAGTTTTCTTGCTTCTCTCTGTGAGGCGAACCCGATAGTATGTGTGAAAAGTCTTTTTTACTCCGCTGTTTTGTTGTAAAATGTGTATCATTTTCTAAAACTCACATCGAAAAACAGGTCGAAACATGTCAGATTTTTGCCATCATGACCGTCTGATCAGTGCATAATGAGAGATTAAGTTATGCAAATTTGCTGTTTTCGATAAACTTCTGGAGTTGAATCTTTTATTGCATAGTACTGCCGTTCAGGAATCAATGAAAGCAAACCGGAAATGACTTTGAAATTGAAATCGGACCACATTGAAGCAAGTTATGGTGATGCGGGGCTTTGTGAACTGCGAAACGCTATTTTTGCAAAAAAAATATGCGCGGTAATGTGTGGCGCGCATGGACGAAAGAGCGCGGTCAGTGCGGATCAGGGATGTGCGTAATTACGACTAACGACTAACGAATTTAACGACTAACGGGCTTTTTGGGTGTTACGACTAACGACTAACGACTAACGAAATTAAAAATATTTTCGTAAGCAATCCCAAAATTCGTTAAAAAGTCAGTAGTCATTCAAATCACGCTCCAACCCAAGGCTTAGACCAGGATTGATACATATTGCCCTGTTGGCTGTTCTAGATGTTTGGTACAACATAACCATAGCCTTCAGTATTTATAATTTCTACTCACACTGCTTCATAATTCTGGAACCCCCACTTTAAAACCCCAACCGAACGTTACGCAAGGTTAGGCGCAGCATTTATGCGACTTCGCGTCGGTCGCGCTACTTTATAGTAGACTCACTGAACCGGCTCCGACACTGATCGGCTCCAGCGGAGATTTTTGCAGAGGACACTATCAGATGTGATAATATGGAGCGGTGCCTGCAGGCCAGAACTGCCCAACGACGGGAACTGTATCCGATGATTGGATTGTAAAGGGTGCCGTCCTTCGACTTTCAGTCATAAATTCGAGATATGGGGTTTGCATAAAGTGGTGCTAAGGCTCTCGGGGGTAGAATTTTAACTTGGGTGCTGATTTCTCCCGACCATTCCCCATTATGGGAACAAGCTCACGCAAGCGCTCGGATCGCTACGCGAAGCACAAATAGTGCAAAGTCGGTGCAATTCTCAGTGTTGTCACCACCAGGTAGATCCCAAATAACATCATATAACGCAGAGTTGCAAAATTTGCGCTGGAAAAAAAGCAAAGTTCAAGATTTCTTCGGTTTCCCATATTGTTTCTTTTTTTACCAAAAAATGGCAAAAATCGATAAACACACACTCTCGAGTCAGTCTCGAACACAATGGCTTTCGTGCATGATTTTAATTGTGTATATGTAGAATTGCAGATTGAACTAGGCTCCCTAACAAGGAGTGATTTGTGTCTTTAATGGCCATGAATGTTTTGGAGAACATACATTTCTTCATGCCTTCCTTTTTTTTCTATTCATAAGGACTTTTTTCTGCCTCAACTTAGCTTGGTTTCAAAACCTAGATTCTTAACGACTAGCGACTAACGACTAACGAGGGTTTTGGCCGGTTGAACGACTAACGACTAACGAATTGAAAAATTTCTATTACGCACATCCCTGGTGCGGATCCATGAAAATTAGCGCGCCTAATAAGCAAGTCAGGCGTGTTGACCGTGTGCGCTGATTCGTGTGCGTGGTTAGCACACAAATCGCACGTTCGGCACAAAATGCATTTTTTGCCCGCGGTCGGTACGATTGTTGCACGCGCACTAAAAGTTTACCTAAAGTTTACATGAAGACATCACGTAATCGCTAAATTGTTGTTTTACTGTCATTGTCAGAACGAAATTACGGATAGCAGCGAGAGAAAACAGCTGTTGCAACTCACAAAGTGACGCTAATCGTGCCGGGACCACATTTTCCCAGCACGTTTATAATCGTGTCACGTGCGGCAACAGCGATTGTCTGCAAATGCGGACCGGAATTTCGCTACGATAGGGACAATACACGCAGTGGAGTACACCTTTCCTTTCAGCGCTAAGGACAACAGGCGCTCATGACTGTGCAGTCCAAGTTGCTAGCAGTAGCTTTGGATCCGCAGAAGAGAAAACATGTAAGTTTATTATCTGGAATTCATTTTGTTGCTGGAAAATAATTTCAGTCACATTCTAAAAATTTTTTACTTATGACAAAAGTCATTAAATTAGGAAGCCATGACAGTGCTTGATGGGGGATGTGACACGTAGGAAAACAAAAATGAATGCGAATGCGCCCTGTAGACGAGTGCGGCTGCTTGGTTGAATGACACGGACGAAATGCTCGTATTCGTGTTTAGAACGAAACGAAAAGAACGAGGACCGACTGAAAAAAATGAAAAATGTTTTGTTGACTAAAAAAAGAAGAAAAAAGGCTACTATCTGTTGCCGAGAAACTTTCTTTCCTGGTCCTTTGTGTGGTCTCAAAAAGGTTGATCTTTCTGTTTTAGGCAATAATAGCCGTTTGCCTTGGGACAGTCGGTGTCGCCATAGCCAGTTACGTCGCTAGCAAGAAAGGTATGAAAAAGTCGGGCACAAGAGGTGTTCAGTAAGTTCGGTATGTAAACTGCGGTACTCCACCCCTTGGAACTCTGATTTTGTGCACTATAAGAAAATCTGAAGATCTTTTCATTAGCTAAGAAGAGAAAGTCTCACAGATACAGAGATAGATAGATAGTTAGATATTAGGTTTAAAATTGAGACTGAAAAACGGATTTAGACTTTCGAAAATGTGCGCAAAAGCTGTCAAAGAAAAGAAAGCGAGCCTTCGATCCGAAGTTCCTCCGTCAGCTCCTCGTTCTTCTGAAAATTATGGTCCCCGGAGTATTCAGCAAAGAAGCCGGAGTTATAGGTATGTCCTTCTTAATGTGTGTCTTCATGTTTGTCTCAATAATGCGGAATGAAAATAAGGGCATTATAGTATATAGCACTAGCCGAGCAGAAACCTAACAGCTGTGGCTAGACCTCACAATGAAGCTGTTTTTTCATCTCAAAATTTAGGGACGATAGCAACGGAAGCTAAATTAGCATCAGTTGTTGCTATTCTGTTGAACTGGGTGGAACAAAAGGGAGCCTGTTCGGCTACTAGCGCATCATTTTCTGAGTCACTCATGTTTAGCTATACACTCAATTATCCTGGTATGTCGGACGTTCTTGTCAATTTACGTGGCTGGACTAGAAGGACGAATCGTCAAAGCTATTGTACAAAAGGTCAGGAGATTTTTCCCTTCCGTTTTCAAAGTGATTGTGTTTCGAAAAAAAAAACTGTCTGCAGCAGCCCGATGCAAGGCCTGCAAATCTCAAAAAGGAGTTAGACCATCTTGGGTTCATTTAGGCAAACGTAATACAATTCCAAATTTTATGACTTCCTAATAAGCAGTTTTCACAGTTTTCAGGATGTCACCAAATTTACCCTGCAACTCATAAAATGGATTCTCGTTGCCCTGCCAGCGACGTTCATCAACAGTATGATTAGGTATTTCGAGAGCCTTCTAGGATTGGCATTCCGCTCCCGACTCATACAACACGCCTACAAGCAATACTTTGCCGTGAGTAGATTCTCGTCCCGGAAGGTGCCTTTCGAATGCGGAGAGGTCGAGATTTCGGATTCAACCTAGAATAATAAAGCTGGATTCTAGCTGAGAAAAAGCGTGTTTCGATCTGACCGGACATGATGGTCAGACAAAGTTGGCTTGATCTTACAATTGAAACGCTGAGGATAAAGCTCTCGGTCTTTAGGACAAGACATACTACGCAGTGTCGAACTTGGATAGCCGTCTACAAAATGCTGATCAATGCCTCACTGAAGACATCACGATGTTCAGCCAAAGCGTTGCTCACCTGTACTCGCATCTCACAAAGCCGATTCTTGACATAGCACTTATATCGTGAGTAGCACAGTTTTTTCTTTTATGGTCCTTGTTATTTAACTGTCAGCCACGACGCTGCTTTTCGGAAAAAATGGCTTGTGGGAAAACGAATGACAGGTGGTCATTGGTTGGATGATATCGCGTTCAATCTCAGATTCATTGTGTGTCGAAAATGCATTCGACTCGAGTGGCTGCTCCCATCGAGAGGCTCTTGCGCAGGGGCGCATGCTCCAAATGGTTACAAGTGCTGTGAAATTCCATCGCAGGGGCACGTGCTGCAAAATTTTATCGCACGAGCACACGCCGCAAGAATATCCAGCGCTATCATGGCAGCGCACCTCCACGCGACGCGGCCGGCACATTGACATGCGACGCGGCCAGCTTGCCGAGCACCATTTGGGGCTGCGAGAGGCTGGGCGAAGTTTGTTGGGGTACGTGATGATATTTTAAGCACAATAGGAGCACGTGCTCTCCTAGCAGCACGTTCCCTGGTTGTGGTCGAAACCGCCTTGTCTTCGATTTGAATACATATTCGACACGCAATGGATGCGGCAATCGTCTGAGATAGTCGAATGCGGCTCCCTAGTTGAATGACACGGACGACGGATAGTTTTTTTCGTTTTCTGGAGCGTACATTTTATCTTACTAGCATCTGAATAGAAACAGAAGTACTCCAACTTATTTATGAAATCATTTAAATAGAGAATTCTTCTGCACCTCTCGAGTTAGATGCAAGTAAAATTGCAATGTCCCTTCTTTTCTTCTGTCCAAACTAAATGTTCATTTAATCTTCGCAAGCTGCTGGCCCCAGGTAATATTCTTATTTATGTATTAAAAGCTAGGTGGGCCGCATATTTACCTACAATGCCGGTCATGATTTGCGCATTTTGGGCGAAAAAGACAGAAGAACGCGTTTTTGCGCTTTTTTCTCATACCTCTGTTCAAAGTGGTATATTCGAGAATCTGAGAAAGTATTTGAAATCAGCATTGTGAGCTCTTTCTTTCGAGAGCTCACATGTCTGCGCATTGGCAATTACTGCATCGGCTTCCCTATTCTAGACTGACACTGGTCTCATACGCTGCTAGCCGTGGATCTGGGAGAAATGTGATTGTTCCATCGATTCTAGCCACACTCGTTGTTGGTGCGACTGCTGGTCTCTTAAAAACCATCTCTCCTAAGTGAGTTAATTGAGAAAAAGATATTCAAGTTAGTTAATGAGGAACAAAATATGTAGCATTTTCATGAGGTGTTCAGATTCGGTCACATGGTAGCCGAAGAAGCGAAAAGAAAAGGATTTTTGCGATATCTGCACTCTCGCGTCATTACCAACTCTGAGGAAATCGCATTCTATGGCGGACATGAGGTTGGTCCAGAACTGGACTTGTCCGCTACACTGTCTCTCTTCAATTCTCCCATCCTTCCTCCCTATATAGTCTTGTCTGTCTCACGGCATCTAATACACTAACGAGACCTAGCGAGCTTTTCGCTCAAGAAAACTTTCACTTGCGCTAGCTTCCTGAGGCAGATCAATCTGACAAAACGGTGTGGACTGCCTTCCGTCTATCCGAAAGTTGATGTCCGTATGGTCTTTCCTGAGCAGAGCAGGCTGCCGCACATTTGCAGCAGGGGGTCGGGTATGAAAATGTGGGATTAAAAAGCAATACATAAGAACCCAGATCGTCGGTGGCTACCGTCATCACATTTACGAACCCTTCCGTTTGTAATGTTCCCAAGCTGTTATACTCGCTTTAACATCCCTGTCATGTTAAGATAAAAGCACTCGCATTTTTGATGTGGTTTCCCTTGTAGACCAACACCATGCCTTTGTTCTCAATAAATGAAATATGTCCGTGGATGTTTATGTTTTTGTGAAGATAAACTCAGACTTTCAACATATATAAAACTGATTTATGGAAGTTAGTAAATCAAAATGACTGAGCGGTTGTAATGTGTGACGAACAGAGAAGATGCGGAAGTGGAGCTGCTGCTTGTTTCGTCAGACTGGCGAGGAAGTGTCTTCAGAGTTTCGCGTACTTCTCAAAACGCGCTGCACGCTTTTCAAGATACATGATTTCATATCAGTTTTCTTCGCTACACAAAGGCTAAGATTTCGCATGAAAAAATTGACAAAATCTCGCTGTTTCAATTCTCATTTTGATGACGTCCTGCACATTCCCATCTGGGCCCTGAACACATTTCACGACGTGCTGCACACTCCCACTAGGGTCCTGCACACTTTCTATGACGTCCTGTACACTCCAATTTGGGTCCTGCACACTCCCACTGGGGTCCTGCACACTCTTATTTGAGTCCTGCACACTCCCACTACAGGTCCTGCACACTTTCTATGGCGCCCTGCTCACTCCCACTGGGGTCCTGCACACTCCCACTGGGGTCCTGCACACTCCCACTGGGGTCCTGCACAGTTTCTATGGCGTCCTGCACACTCCCACTGGGGTCCTGCACACTTTCTATGACGCCATGTACACTCCCATTCGGGTCCTGCGCACTCTTATTTGAGTCCTGCACACTCCCACTGTGGTCCTGCACACTTTCTATGGCGCCCTGCTCACTCCCACTGGGGTCCTGCACACTTTCCAAGACGTCCTGCACACTCCCCCTGGGTCCTGCACACTTTCTATGACGTCATGCACACTCCCACTGAGGTCCTGCACACTATCGATAACGTCCTGCACACTCCTCAAACCCTGGTGGTTCTAAACGGCGTTCCATCCACCACTATTAAATGCCTCTCTCCTTGATTAGAGCTTAGCCTTTCTAGCGCTAGACTACTCATAGAAGTTTTTATGACCCAATGCCAAAAGTACGCCCCACGGACAAACTCGGCTGCCCCGAGGCGCGCAAGAGGTGATTCAGGTTGATTTTTTGGTAATCGATGAATGTCCTACCCACCCAAATGTTGGTACCATTTCATCCCTGTTTTGATCGGCCATTCCGGAGATCCGAGAGAAAACACAATTACACACACACACATACATACACACACACACACACACACACACACACACACACACACACACACACACACACACACACACACACACACACACACACACACACACACACACACACACACACACACACACACACACACACACACACACACACACACACACACACACACACACACACACACACACACACACATACACACACATACATGCTTACATACAAACATCAGGACATAACTGCTTTAAGTATAAGGATTTAGGCAGAGTACAAGCAACTCACAAAGGCGTATGGCGATTTGAAAGAACAAACCAAGTTGATATTCCGAAAGCGAATACTCTACATCATGGTTGAGCAATTTTTGATGAAATATGTGTGGTCCGGCACTGGAATGGTAATGATCGCTTTGCCCATACTCGCCACCGAGTTCGCCTCACCCGACAGTGAGTGTTTGCATGAAGAATTCACACATAAAGCTATGCTGCCATCGTGTAATTTTGTGATTTTGTTACATTTAGAATCGACACGCCTGGAAGACCTGCCAGACGGCGGCGTTTCCGAACGGACACGAGGATTCGCCACTGCAAAGAATCTTCTTTACTCATCAGCGGACGCTGTGGAGAGGCTGATGACTTCTTACAAAGAGGTTTGTGCATTTCGAACTTTTTGTTCAAGTCTTCCGATGCACCTATTTCTATTGAAGGTCACTGAACTCGCTGGTTATACATCTCGAGTTCACGAGATGTTCGAAGTTTTTGATGATGTCAAAAAGAACGTCTACCGTCGAACACTGGTCAGTGGAGATCAGAAAGCGAACGGACGAGGCGAACGCATGGACACTTCTAGGATAGAAGGTTAGCTTGTGGTGATTCTACCAGTCCCGATGGCAGGCTGACCGCGCAACAATCCGTTGGCTTTCCATAGGTGCTCGCGTCTCAAAACCTTGGTATTCGGCCAGATGGCCCCCGGCCGACATGTAGGCTTTTGCAGCTAGACTACAAATTGCTTTTATACCCATAGACCACGTTAAATGAACAAGCCTATGCATAGCGGACATGAGTCAGCAATGGCGGCACGCGCAGGTGATGCCGGCTTTACTGTCGTTCTCGGAGACAAATTCCGGTCCGCATTCGCGGACAACGACTGTTGCATCACACAATAAATGGTAATCGCCCCGGCATGACTTACCATTCTCCCAGCAAAATTATCATCGTGTCGCGTGATGCAACAGCCGTAGACCACAATTGCGGACCGGACGCTGGCTCCGAGAACGGCGGTTTAATGCCGGTCATAATTTTTGGCGTTTTGGGCGGAGAGGGCGCTTTTCATATTCTTTCGTCATAACTCGATCAAAAGACGTCCATCTGAAAATACAAAATTGGAATCAACATTGAGAACTTCTTCTTTTGAGATAGCACTTGTCTTACTTTGCAACAAAGCATATAGGCGTAACACAACCAATCGATTGCGCGAAACGCGAGGCGAAGCTGGGGGGGGGGGGAGTTGGATGCGCTCATAGCGACTAGTAAAAGGTTTCAGAAGGGCGCGTAAAACAGGTTTTGCATTATTCAGTGCGGCTGTATTGTTGGTTTTTTTCAATTTCTGGCCTCCGTATTTTAGCCGCATTGATGGCTGCGAAGTTCAGCACTGTAATATTAGTAGGTGGCACCACTGACTTCTGAAAAATGTGTTTAGATCTAATCGGGAACCAAAATCTCGAAGCGCGCTATTCGCCAGACTTCTGTCGGACCATCGGGCTTGAATAACGATGGCAGTGCAGAGCGGTAGCGCAGCCTATAAGCAGAAACAGCCTTTCTTCTGTCTAATTTTTGTGTACTTTTCAGGCAGTGTTTTGGAATCTGTCAGCGACACGATCGTTCTGCAAGACGTGCCGATAGTCACACCGAATGGTGACGTTGTTGTGAAGAATATGTCGATAGAGGTAATCATTCCAGCAGTTTTGAGTCCAACTCAGGCATTGGGGAGCTCCTAGCCCACGACTATGGATATTGGGGCGAGAATACCGCGAAGTGGCGCAAGCGACTTCGTCGCGGTATTCTTTGGCAAAGCTCGTGGGCCACTAGCGAAATGCTTTTTTCCAACTTTATAGTAGCCCACGAGTATACGGCTGTCCTTTATCGACGATTTGCTGTCGCTACTAGCCCACGGCAAAGCTGTTTTCGAAATTTGCACGTACGCCCGACCCTGATCGTGTCAAGGCAGATCGAAACGTGTACAAACAATTCGTCACGTCATGGTTGGGCGTCATTCTTAATTTTTCTTCCTGGGGTCGTATCGCCAAATACCCCGCCGGGTAGTCGAAGGGTAAATGAGGTGAAATTTCAGTACAAAGCGCGCGCTCCACGGCCACCTCTCGCCTCCCTTGGCTTCCCTCGCGACCGCCGGTAGTTTTTGCATCGCTTCGGGAAAATTGCCGCATCGCGGCTAAAATTTTGGTAACTCTCAGCCTGAACGATGGAATTTTCTCATTCATGAACTTCTCCGTTGCTATTTCCTTAGTTGCGATAATTCCTTGAGTTTTTCCTCGATTGCACAGGTGCTGTTGATCTTTTTTTCTTGCTTAAATGTTGTTTTGAATATATATTGCAACTTAGTCCTGCTTTCTTTACAGAGAGTATTCTTGTAATTCTGAATCCCTTTTTCACATCCGATAAACTATTGAAAACGTCCATTTTATAATTTCACATTATACTCGTCTTAAATCGCGGCTCCTAGAGAAGGGCAGTAATATTTCTGAGCTTCATGTTCTGCTTTTTAGATGGCATGTAACTATATTCGTCAAATGTTTCGTGATTCAAGATGAACCCTTTTTTGTGATGGTTCGCATTTACCTTCCGTGATGATTGTTTAAAAATTAAGGATTAAATTTCAAAGGTTTGCTTAAAAAATCACTCTGTTTTTTCAGGGTTCACATCGAAGTTATGCTCAAGATCGTACATGCGAATTCATAGAACCGTTGGTGCAGGGATTATTGGAGAGGAAGTTAAGAAGATTGAGAAAACATCGACGATGTTCCTGCAAGCAATGCTTTTAACTACAGGAACTTGTTTTTGTAAGTTTCAAATACGTGATGTGTAAAGATAGAGTATGCGTTCTTTTTTTTCTGTTTTCTTTTTCGAAGCGAAAATCAAGTTCGGAGCAAGCCATGTGGGTGTTCACATCTGGTCTCCTTCTAGGAACATCGCATCGGTTCCATGCTTTTTTGAAGAGGGCGGTTTCTTTTCATGCTACATTTACTGTAGTTATTGGATTGAAATTCTGATCTGCATATGCGGACCACCGTTGTTGCATCACGCAACACGATGATAATCGTTCTGGGACCACTTGTTCCTGGCACGATCATCTCTGTGTTGAGTGCTGCAACAGCGGTTGCCCGCCAGTGAGAACTGGAATTTCGCTCCGATATTGAAAGTAATAGCGAAATTCTGATGTCCTACAGCGGACGATGCTGCCTTTTCATCCCAGGTTACTGCACGGTGCGGCCGCATCTTAAATGCACATTTCTCACTAAGGCGCGGTTCATGCCGTTTAGACAGGTGGAACAAAATGTATGGTTTCCGTTTTCATTTTAGTCTGACGCATGGACCAGGCGGCTGGCCGTGCGGGTTGGCGGCCTCATTGTAGAATGGGACTTCGATTTGCACGGGGTGATCTACCGTCGCAGCCCCGTCCATGCATCAGACTAAAATGATTGCGCGAACTCTACAGCCGTTAAATATTTTTCGTCGTGTGCAACTGCACACCATACTCACACCTTACGCGCAAATATCCAAAAATCGCTTCATACGTTGAAACGATAGATTTGAACGAAGATTTGAGTAAACCTGTGGAGTTTGGAGTTAAAACATTACAGGCCGGTTCGGGGATATTTACGAACGTTTAGGTTGATTCGGAGCTGAAGACTCCCAGTGGAAGGCGGGATAGTCGATCCTAATTCCGAACTCAGCCGTTGATGACGTTCATATTCCCGGCTTGGAGTCAATTCTGTTATTGGGTAACGTTTTAATGTACGTGTAAGAAAGTTATGAAGGCTATAAGTATTGTCGCAAAATTTCGGCGTCTATCTCGGCGCCAAACTTCTTAAGACGTTTTTTTACGTTTTTGTACATAGAAGTAACACCGGCATGGATCCTGAAGAGACTGCATTCCCCACTGGAGGTTGACGTAAACTCGGTGCACCCATGTTTCAGCATATGGCACCGAATTTGCGCCAACCTCCAACAGTGAACGCAAAGTCTCTTCCGGATCCATGCCGACGTTATTCACTTTTACCACAATCACAAATCAAAGAATCTTAACAAATTAGATGCATACACTGGATCAATTTTATCAGTTTGTTGTCCTAATCCGACCAAAACAACACTTTCGATAATTACAACATGAATGCCGAATGCGAAATAATTATAACGAATAATTCGCGAATAGTGCCGTTAATAATTAAATAATTATAACGAATAATTCGCGAATAGTGCCGAATGCGAAATAATTATAACAAATTCTAACGTGAATGCGCGCCTTGAAGTGTGTGAGGTCAGGTGTAAATGTTTGATGAATAGCGTTGATGCGCGTGCTCATTTACTGAAAGGAGTACGACTCGGCCACGATACGCTTTCAACTCGAGTGCAGAGTAAGGCATATCGTTGTCATCGATCTGTGAGAAACGCGGCCCCTTACCTCGAGTTTGGAAATTCGTGGGCCCACTGTCTCCGGCTGGTTGATTTTGCGGTCCCCAGGTAGGCCGTTTGTGTGGTCACCAGATTGACAAAACCTTCAGCGAAATTCGATCATTATGTGAATAAAAATTATTGTTTCTATAGTTCAAATCAATTTTGAACGTTTTATAGGTTGATAATTCTTGTTCCACTGAATACCAACTATATTTTTGCACAGTGGCCGGCGGTAGCTGCATTCCTCCCCTCTCCCTTCCTCGCTCAAGGCGGCGACCCCTCTGTGATATTATCACAGCTTGGGCCTACCTTGCTCAAGTATCTTGTCGAGTTGAAGAGGTTCCTTCACACCAGCGCGTACTTCTGTTGCAGGACGTGCTGCTGTAGAGCCTTTCGACTTGACGAGGTACCCGAGAGTAACGCGTATCGTGGTCAAATCGTCGTCGCGGCGATCTCTCGACCAGTGATCGATCATACTTTTTCAGCTTTGGCTGAAAAGGGAGGCCAATCAGACATGTGCGGTTCCAAGTTTGGATTTCGGGATTACAGACGGTAGTTACTATACTTCTCTGGGCTACATTCTGGTCCGCAGTTGCGTATCGACACGCTTTTCGGCCGCACGCGCTCAAGTCAATCGAGTTTCCAGCGCCTAAGCCGAGCTGATATGGCTTTTTTGTACAGTTTTCTCCAATTTTTCTTAGTTTCCAGTTTCCAAAGCCCACCTAGAGTCAAAACATCGTCGGCTGCTGCGCTGGAAACTTTCACTCGAAAGCGCGCGGCTGCTGAGCGTGTCGAGACGCAATTGCGGACCGGAATTTGGCCCAGAGAAGCGCAGTACACGTCGGGATCAGTCACCGATTCTTGGCACTCCTACCGAATCGGTAGGCTCGACGTATTGAATGTATGTATGGAGCTTTGGGAAGGATGGCTCATCTTCGTTGGTAGCGCGCGGTCGCGACGCGGCGTTAGCATCATAGCGCGCCTGCGGGCCTCGCGCTACCACCCTTCAGCGGGGTTGTTGAAGCACCAGACAAACACAATTATTCACTACTAAAAACACATTATCCACTAATTTTATCCCAGAAGAAGTGTAAGTGCAAGGAGCAGGCCCATTATGCAGATTCTTCGGGTGCTTTGTACTCCAATTTCGATATTGCTACTTCCTCACATAAACAGACTTCAGCTTGCTTTTGTAGTGTTTTGGTTGTTGTTTGCTTTTTCAATTGCGTGAATCAACACGAGTTTGCCCGCGCAATGAATTGAATTTATTTGAATTTTCTGTTTGTCTGGAGCTTCAGCAACCTCGAAGAAGGGTGGTGGAGCCAGAGAGGACATTCAACCATATCAGTATTGAGCTTCAGCAGTCAGAGGTTTTGCTGGCCAATGGAATGTTTAGTACGCCGTCGGCCCCTGTTTGACAGCATCCCGGCACTCGCCCGCGTAGCACTGCTTGTTCGCCAGCGATGACTCATTCTGGGCGGAACGACGGCCTGTAGACAACGGCGAATATCTGAGAATAGGAGTAGCATGGATAGAGGCAGAACGGGAAACTTGTAGTAATTTGGGTTTTTTTTCTTAGTGATTTGAGAAATAAGGTTTTTTTTTGACATTATTCGAAAAATCCGGTTACCTGTGCCAGGATTAGTAGCCCCTTCCGAGATCGTTCATAATGCCCCACCGAACCCTGGTTGTGCCTATGCACAACGGGGGGAGAGAGGGGTTATGTATCTTCAATTTTACAAATTGGAGGTCTTTAATTTTTCTGATCAAGATTAACAAAATCAATTAGGTATTAGGTAGCCAAGATGACTTTAGTCTACAGTGCTTTACACACTGTGATGATGATTAATTATTAGATGATGATGATGACACACTGTGATGATGATTAATTATTAGATGATTACCTTCAACGTTTCCGCTCTCAGAATTCTCGAAAAAAAGTCGTCTTAAGAGTACCGTAGAAAGTTTAGAAGTTTTTGCTCCCCCGGGTGGGGTGGGGGGCTCTGTTTGAATTCGGCGCAACAATCCACTGGACCCTTCCATCGATTAGGATAGCCAAGATTGGGAAGTTTTTGCGTCTAGAATCTGGTAATTTAGAGAATTCGGGGAGAAGGTACACCTGACAGGTGACTTTATCGTTGAAAAATCTGCCATTGAGGCAGGGTGAAGCGACTACTATCCCGTCGGACAAGGGCGACACGTAAAAAAATGAAATTGGGAAGTGTTTCTTTCTGAAGTTCAGCAGACTCGTCAGTGAGGTACAGTCGTCACGGTTTGCACTCATACACTACTTTCCTATCTGCGCGTTGGCGTAAACTCGGCGCACGTATTTTATAATATAAGCCCACCGACTTTGCGCCAACGTGAAACAAAGAGCGTAAAGTTTGAGTGTCACCCTTGCCGACCAGGGATAAACTCCTATGCGATGAAAAAAACTCTTGATACTCTTGAAGGTTCTGTATCAGGGTCCAGCGGGCGTTGTTCTCAACGTTTGTCGAGCTACGGCACTCCTCGTATGCGGAAGCCTTCGCCCGAATTTTCGCCCCCACACACTTTCCAAAAGTTGCAAAATATTGTGGGGGCGGTTACGCAACTTCGTGGATGCCAATTATTCCCTATCGTTTGGCGCGACTACTCGCACACAACCATGTGTAGACATACAAAAACCTTCATTTTTCATGTTTACAATACATGGATGTAATATATACGTATAGATGTGGGCAATGGAGATCTCGGTGTGTAGTGTACAAAAAAAGCAGGTACAGTTGGGAGAGCGTGTGAGAAAATCGCCGAAAATTTGTGCAAATCACGTGCCTTGGGGAGGGGTCTGAGTAAATTGGCCTCCTCCACATCCCGTGCCGAACTCTGTTGGCGATGATCCATCCACACATTCGAATTCCATCAAGAATTCCATCGACCAGCGTAAATTCAAAAAAAATTGTTTCATCTTGAGAGTCTTAGTTTCGCCAACCTGCCCGCCAGGCCCTGACCTGTTTTATCTTGCAGAGGACAAGCTGTATTTTTTCAGGTACCGTGAACTTTGCGATGACTAAGCCGGCGGCGCTGAGTTGAAGCGAGCGCGACGTGTACGCACAGCGTGTATCAGGTTGTCCTAGCCACTGTTATTGCAGTGACTTCGCCAGCAAACTGCCCAAATTCCTGTGAATTTGAGGATGAAGAAGTCGAAAAATGTTAGCAATATGGGCAGCGGTCTAGCAGAATCACCTGAGTGTCAGTGGCGGAAGATACAAGTCGCGCCGCACCTGCCTCAACTCAGCGCTGCCCGGCTCCAGTCATCGCAGGCTTAAAGGCACAGCCCAACCTCAGAATATTTATTTTGTTTTTAGCCTATCTTGAAAATGGCCTCTCACTGATTCCAATGATGCCCCTGGAATCGTACAAGACCCTCTGTGAAAAAGTTATGTCCCCTCAGAAAATTAGCGCATGGCGGACGAGTTGTCCGGAGGCTTGTAACCGTCATTTGCGACCAATATATGCCAGCCGGTCTGAATAAAGAAAGAGGCCGCGCCTGAGGGAAAGACCAGGGCTATTGATCGGAAACCATAGCTCATCTCGTCACTGTTGAGCTCGACAGATCGTAAAAGGGGCGAGTCAAAGTGGCTTCCTGATGTGGGCGCCCCAGGGAGGCTTCCTCCTATATCTCGCTTATTCGAAGGAATTGAGAGCTCGCCCTTGGGAGGTGTTATATAGGGTGGTGGGCACCCAGACAATAATTTTTTTAGGTTTTATTCTTATCTTGGAGCTGGTCACATTCTGATCACAACGGTATCTCTGAAAGTGTCTAAGACCCCCTACGAACGGAGATGTGGCTCCTCGAAATGCCTGTATTCTGAGGGCGAAAATTCGATGGACGAGTTGTCTCAGGCCTGCATTTCTCTTCATGCGCAGTCCCTGCACGAGAGCGAGGCAGGAAAAGGAGGCGGTTCGGCAATGGACTGAAAAACGTCGGCTCGGTTGAAATTCATCAATCCATCCCGCCGGTAACGAGGTCGAAAATCAGGAAGGGAGTGGCCCGGGGTGGTGAGCGGGGTCGGGCCTGTGGTGCTCGCTTATATCTCGCGTATAATTGGAATTGAGATCTCGCATCTGGCACGCGTTATTCAGGAGGGTCTTCTACACAATCGCACGAAAATCTCAAATTCATCTCTGAGGATGTACTGTGTCTTCAAACGGTATACAATAGGTCACCGTACAAGTTTAAAGGCAGTGTTCACGATAATCTTCAATTTTGAAATTATGCGCTATATTGATTTAGGGGCCCCCGGGTAGAACTAAAATGACGTAGAAATTGAGAAAAACGCACCAGAAGTACATGAAATCCTCAAGTATCACCCCGCCTCTTGAAGGCAGTGTCCACGATAAAAACCATGTCTGTTTTTTTGGTGGAGATCGGCAGATGCAGGGCCTAGTGCAACCCTAACGTTGAAAAAACAAAGAAAAATGAGCTTGGAACGGTCCCCTACGGGCCCAATGTTGGACACCCGTCAGCTCGTCACCCCCAGATGCACTTTCCACGCCCACCGACGTGAACAAATGAAAGCTCGAGATCGTGAGATGAGCGATGATTCCCAGTCATTAGCCCCGTTCTTCCCTTCATTCTCAAGTTCTCTCCTTACTCAGGTCAGCTCGCATACATCGGCTGCAAAAGACGGAAGTTACAAGCCTTGGACAATCCTCGTCCACCATGTTTCCCGTTGCCGGAGAACTGGTCCGCGCCTTATTTTCCACCCGCAAAAAACTTCGCACCAACCCGGGGTTTCCTCCCTTCCGAAATCAGGATAGTTTAGAGTGTCAAGAAGTGAAACTTCCACACCAAGTCGAATTTTCTATTCGAGTTTAATACCAGGTATCAGGGCTTACGAAATCGCGGCGCGGACCAGTTCTCACGTAATCTGTTTCCTTAGCTCAATCTTTGAGGGACCATAACTCCATTCCCAGAAATTCTTGTACGATTCCAAGAACATCATTGGAATCAGCATGGGACCGTCTTCAAGATAGGCGGAAAAGCAGACAAACCATTCTTATCGTGAACACTGCCTTTAAGTATCACAGGAAGTGTTGGTTATGACAATTAAATCCTTTGTAGACCCGTCCTTTGCAATTGTCTACTCTCTATTGCTCCGTTCTTTCCTTAGAGCCCTACCTAATCCCTCTTTGCATAAAATATTCTCCTATTTTAGATTGACCCAATTTTCCACCGGTGACAACCACCATGAACATGTCCATCCAACCGGACAACTAGTCCGTGTGATAGAATAATGTGACTGAAACAGGACGTTTTGATGTGTTTCTTGCCGTTTCTTCGTAATTTTGGTAACATTTGGACGTCAACGAATTGTTTCGTGTGAAAACTCGGACGCGATAATCATCGTGAACACTGCTTTTAAGTGGTCACTGTCCCTTGAGACCACGGTCGGAGACGCTGAAATTTGACAAAAACCGCAATTTGTGGAATGAATTTGATTTGTTTTATAGATATTTCTCTGATTTTCTCGAAGTTGTCATTAGGGTAGGAAATGTTTAGTCACTCATAAAAATAGAAAAAGCGAAAATAAATTTACAATAATAGTTCTTAAGAATTTTCATTTGTAAGATTGTCGTTAGGTAAGATCGGTAGGTTTTAACGAATATGCGTCTGAGCCGGCCCAGTTTACTCCGAAGATGGTATTTCAGAAGAAAGGAAGTAGAGACAGCCGCAATCCTGACGAGAATCTGGATGATGGAGAGGAAGAATGAATTTACTGGAGGAGCGTAACTCTGTCATGTTGATCAGCTGCCCGGGCTGAAGCGTTTAACTTCTGCCAGGTCATGATTTCGTGAATTTGTTGGGTCTTTATTATAGCTCGTGATAACCGGTGTTCAAACTTGTCTTGTTGTCTTGTTGTTTATTTGACCTTGTTGAAGTATGCTTTTATTGTTACTTTGAAGATCTTGTGAATCAGGGTCCCTAGGCCTTTGCTGCATCTCATGATCTTGTGTTTTTGGAGCTTTTGTTTTGAAACATGATCTGGTGAATTTCGGGACCCAGGCCTTTGTTAAGAGAAATGGTTGTTTGAATTATGGTGCCTATGCGAGAATTAGGGTGCTAGGCGAGAAGAATTCTCATGTCTTTCTGTAAAGTCTGAAATATTTTTGCGTTTACGTGTCATACTGCTTGAATTCCATTATGAATCTGTATTGCTGGTGTTCACGGAACAACTTTAAAGAAAGCGGTACAAGTCTAGTTAAAAAGCTGTGTGATGGCGCATGAGCAGCACTCCAATCAGTGGCTTAGCTGAAGAGCGATTTAATACTTTTCGAGCGACAGTCAAAATCTGGGTTAGCAGCAGTAGAAGCGTGGTTGAACAGCTGTGCAATACGAGGTCAATAGCTGGTCAACACCACGAGGGCAGCACGTCAATTGCGCGACAATAGTCCGTCAATAGCTCGCAAAAAGTGCGGCAGTAACGCGAGTATAGCATTTCAATACCGCTGCAGTAGCGCGATAATAGTACGTCAATAGTGCGGTATGAACACGACAGAAGTGCGGCAATAGAAGTATTATAACGCATCTAGACCGCCACAACAATGTGAAAAAACCCGAAAATAACGCGTCTAAAGCGCGCCAGTAGCATAACAAGACCGCCACAATCGCGTGACAAAACCGCAACAATAGCGTGACGAAACCGCGATAATCGCATGACGAAACCGCGACAAAACCGCGTCTATGCCGCGGGAGTGGCGCTGCTTTTCCACGACAGTGGCACATCAACACCGCGACTATCACGATTTGGGGCTCCTAGCCCAGTTGTCCGAGCGCTCGGAGCGGCTTTCTTGTGGGCTAGGAGCGTCCCAGTGCCAGAGAAGGTCTCAATTTTGACCGGGTCGATCATCTGACATCTGTAGGTTGTAAATGGATTCACAGCACTGGCTTTGTATTCGTTACGTTTTCAGATAAACCCCGGTATGCATATCCTGATTACGGGACCCAACGGATGCGGGAAGAGCTCACTCTTTCGCATTCTCGGTGGATTGTGGCCAGTATATCGGGGAGTGCTTGAACGACCACGATCAGATCGCATGTACTACATTCCACAACGGCCCTACATGACCTTGGGAACGCTGAGAGATCAGGTGAGCATCAGCGGCCTTTATGAATCTTGTTGATTCTTCTAACCCTCTAACTGGATAATGGAGCTGTTTTACTTTTCCTTATAGGTCATCTATCCGGACACAGCCGTTCAGATGAGGAGAAAAGGAGTCACGGACGTCGACTTGGCGCAAATTCTCGAGATTGTCCATTTGTCACACATTGTTGAGAGAGAAGGAGGTGGGAGTTTACAAAAGTTTCGGCCTGGAGAGCAAATGTTTTTTCTGACTCCTCTTGGTCGACCAACTTTACATTTGAGAGCTTTCCGATTCTGCTTATCATTTTCATAAAATCTAAGAGTTAGCTTGGTAGCAAGAAATGCAATAAGGAGTCCGCTCGTGGTGCTCATATATGTACATGTAGTCTTCCTTACCACGTTATTGTGTATCGATCTAGACAGTTCAACATCTCAGACAGTCGTTGGGTAGCAACGTCGGCATGGATCAAAATGAGACTTAGCGTTCACTATTGAATTTTGGCGCAAACTCGGCGCCATGTGCTTTAACATAGGTGCGCCGAGTCCCAGTGGTGAACACAAAGTCTCATTAGGATCCATGCCGATGTTACTTCGGCACAATAGCATTTAACCCCCCGCCCCTACAAAGAGATTAGCAGGACTCTTGCAGAAGCCACTGCCAATTAGTAGCAGCAGCTAGTGCTGCTTGTTGTCGGATTCGACCCCTTTGTTCACCCTGGCACGCTAGAGTTCGGCAGCCCCCTCTTCTAGTGTTTGCTAACACACTCCTCCATTGAATTGTCTGATATGAATGAACATTGCAGCATCCCCTTGTACGACGGCTGTGGGTTTATAAGGCGACTAGTCTCACTGAGTTGGCAGCTGGCCGTTTGAGGCTGATCCGAGAAGGCGACCTTGCGTCACCTACCGGGCGTCAATTTCGGACGCTGAGGGGATCGTCCCATGGCCCATCGCGAGGGAAGCCCCCTCGTTGTGGACCGTGGCAAAGATGATGTCCATGTTGCGGACCGAGGCGAGGTCGACCTCCTTACTGCTGGCCGTGACAAGGATCATACCCAACACCGCTAAAGGAGGTGATAGTTAAAATCCTCTCTCCGTTTGCAGAAGATGCTTTCGATAACGTAGGGCTGAACCCCAGCATACGTTGGCATTATATGCTGCCATTAGCAGCAGCTGCTGCTGACAGCGACAGGTTGTATCTGATGCCTGCCCTGGGATACTCCCCTTATTGAGCCGACGTATTACTCCACGACTGTCTGAGTAGGCGAACAGGTGGCTGCAAACGGCGGTTGGTATTCAGCAGTCACGTTCCAGAGCTCTGTGTGCTGTCGTCTTATCGGATTGGTCGCATCCGTTGGGAAAGGTGCTCTCTACACACCGAGGGAGCCGTTTTCTCGCCTTCCGCGGCTCTAATTTTACTCGGGACCTCTTCCCTTGAATTGAGTAGCGTGACGGGTCAAACTGCAAAGACTCTTACCTCTGTGTGTAGAGAGCTGGACTGTGCGGAACTGTTCCGTTCCGCTTGCGTTTCCGAGTTTTTGAGCCCGGAAAAGGAATAAATTAGTGCAACACGATCTATAACAGTAGGTCTAGGCAAGGATTTTTGAAGGTTTTAGAAGACGCTGAAAATTACATCCGACCTCTTACGTTCAAGCGAATATCTGAGATTGGCTAAGATCATTCACGAAGTTCAGGGGCCTGAGATTGGAACCCTATTAAATGACGACACGAAATGGACGTAGCAGGAGCCTAACCGCCTTTTGAGGATTATATTTGAGACTCAATAATTTCGTGGAGCGTTGCTTCCTGATTCCACTTCTTTACTTGTTTACCGCCACGACAGCTTCAAAATAGTTTTGTTTGGGATAGTTTTGTTTTCGCACGTGCACCCTGCCTTCTAGAAAGGAGTCTCGCGGAGACAGATGAAGGTGACCACGGGCTGCGGCCAGGCTCGTTTTAAGCAGATCATAAGAGAATTTTTCATCTCGCCGAGGTGTTTTTTTCAATTTCCAAATTCAATCATTAAAATCAACACCTTAATAGACAAATATGGTTCAAAAGAAGAAAGAGTAGTAGCTGATTATCTGAAAATTGACCCTGATCAGCCTTCAAGGACATCGGCTGTCGCTTGGGCTGCTTTGTGGGGGACAAGCTGTACACCAGAGATGTGCGGCAACGAAAAATATACCTTCTGCAAACGGCAAACCCCAAGACGGCCAGCACTGTGCAGTCGGCAAACGGCAATTATCGCAGACCCCTGCTGCTTTACACTGTTTCGAAGGGAGGCTACATTTTATGAGTATTTCTAAAGGTTTCCTTTTCGGATTTGCAAAAGCGAGACTTCGAAATTGTTGAATGCCTCGAAGTGGCTTTTTTCTCTGAAGAAGTATTAGTTTTTCGCTGAAATCATTGCTTATTGAATTAGAGCTGCGGACAATGAAGCTGAGAATGGCCAATTTTCTTCCGTTTCCGTTTTCGAAAATCTTGAGAAAGAGTCCCGCACAGCCTTGGTAGAGAGCTATCATCCCGCCTCCGTTTCTGCCAATCTATCCGTTCCGTAGCCCAAGACAAGCAGCATTGTAGAGTCGAACAGTTCCGCTCTCGCTCTCAAATCTAGTAGCAGGTCCTTCACTCCGAGAATCATGTGTTTTACCCGCCTATCGACCGGTTGCAGCTTAGCCAGTGTTGAACGGGCCGACGACTTGACTGCCAACCATGGCGGAGGCCTGAATGAATGACGATAGTGGATTGTTTGTTGGTGTACTGCAGGCGGCTTACCCTTCTACGATTCCATAGAAAATTTGGATATGACGGACTGCTGTGAAACTAGCACTATTCTTAAAAAGAAAGCAGTTGGGGGGTAAAGTAGGTTTGAGCACGCATTTGGTAGACATTAGTTCTGTTTAGGATGGAGTGCACAAAACGACTGGATGGATGTGTTGTCCGGCGGTGAGAAGCAACGGATGGGCCTGGCCAGAGTGTTCTATCACAAGTGAGTTTCCACGGGAAGAATGCACCAAAGAGCTTTTTTTAATGTATATGTAAATAAGACTGAACAAACTGAGCGTAATGAAAGTCATTTTACTGTAATGTAAAATCAGACCCCAGTATGCGTTGCTGGATGAGTGCACGTCTGCCGTATCGATAGATGTTGAAGGTAACATCTATCAGGCTATAAAGGATGCTGGAATTACTCTACTCACCGTCACTCATCGACCAAGTCTTTGGTGAGGATGTTGAACCTAACACCATGCTTTCTTTCATGATTTTTCTTTGAACTTCTATCGAAGACCATAAAAAAATCTGTGTTGGTGAAAGACGTTTTTTTGCAGGAAATTCCACACACACCTGCTCCAATACGATGGTGAGGGAGGATACAGACTCAGCTCTCTGAATGATTCCACGATCGGAGAAAGATTGTCACTATCCGATGAAAAGCGCCAGATTGAAAATAAACTCAGCGAGGTGCCACACATGAAGGAACGTCTCGCTGAGTTGTGCCAGGTGTGCAAAGAAAACTGCTGATCTATCCGGGTGACCCTATGATGGCTTTTCTGGATCAAATGCTCCGGGCATGCCCCTTCAACAGCTGGCTACTGACAGAGTTTAGATTAGAGTTCTCTGAAAATGTCCCAAATTTTTAAAAAGGAAATTGTGATTGGTTCTGGATTGGTTGACTTATCTGCTCCAAGCAGGCCTAGCTAATAGCTTTCAGATTCTCGGTGAAGATGCTGAGGCGGTGGCAATTGATTCTGATGTCAGTGCGGATTCATGAACACTCCAAGTTCCCACTCGTGGACAGTGGTTGCTTGCAAATGATGCTAGTCGTTTCTCATCTCAGAGCTTGCTCAATTCCACCTCATAGCTTTTTGACCATGAACTTTGTACATAGATTTTTCCTTCAAACGAAATGAAAAAATTGACTTGTAGGACTTGTTTGTTTTTACTGTGTTTTTACTGTGTATTCTGTTTGCAGGAAAACTGCAAAAACTCATGGTCCGCCTCTAGTCCTCTACTAGCCCACTACTGCGGTAATCGACGCGTTCTAGGCCGACCCCGGAGGGCATCTCTGACCCCATAAGCGATCGAAACGTCACTGCCGCTGCCCACCCACGCACCACGCCGCTCTGCCTTCAGCTGGTAAGTTTTGAGAGGCGACATAGACGTATCGACCGTTCACGGGAAACCTTGCGCTAGGGGCTCTCTACACACCAAGGGAGGAATCGTCTCACTTTTTGAGGCCCTGATTCCAAAATATTTCATAATACCACTTCCCTAGCATTGAACAGCGTGACGTGTCGAACTGCAAAAACGGGACAACTCCCCCTTTGTGTGTAAAAATTCCCTATCCCGGAAACCTTGCGCATGACACGCAGTGGAGAAATTCCCCTATAGTTCTTGGGGTCCGTGACGGATAACTCCTTGTAAAGAGGTACGATTATCACATGTCTTAACGAATCGGTTATCCTTGCGCTCATTTATGTGGCAAGGATGGTGTTGGTCATTTAACGAATCCCAGACGGAGGAAGGGCTTCCAGCGATTCAGCAGTGATGTTGTCATTTCCACCTGCCTTTCCATTCTTCATTTTCCGGACACAATCCAAAACTTCAGACTCAGTCGGCGGTTCCTCACTGACATCGTAATGTGCTCTCGGAGCATGCGGGAGCTCAGGTACTGATAGCAATGTACGATTCAGTAATGAACTGAAGTATTTCTTCCATATTGGCAGCGTCGCATCACCAACTGCAACTCCATTGGTAATGTTCAAGGCAGGAGAACATCTCTTCATCTTCTCGCTATACTGTCGCAACTACACTTTCCTCTGTTTGCACAACTATTTCACAAATAAATCAAGGAAACTGAAGGTAGCTATGCTTGGAAGAGCGGCATCCTCTTTTAGAGTCACCATAGTCCTAACCACAACAGACGTTGGGCAATGTCTTGGAACAATACTGAGACTCAGCACAGATGACCGAGCTCTCGGGAACAGTATTCGAATCACTGAACATTTATTCAGCTACGACAGCAGAAATCGGCCAAGAAATCACTTTTTCTTCTCGCCGAAATTTGCTGTACTGCATTAATGTTATACATTTGATAGAATACTGACGATCATTGATTTTTTTTGCGATGAGTGCGCATGATCCGACCTTGGAAAACTAACTCTTCCGCCGCCTTCGAGTATTGCCTTTCTTCTGACTGCGTTTTCGTGAAGAACCTAAGTGCTCATGTTGAGTTTAGACAACGAATCGACAAAACACTAGTCTAGTGATCTTGGGCCTAGCTTATTCCTTGGATTTGTTGGCTCACATAGAACTGGACGAAATTATATGAATTCCATATTTTTGCGAATACTGCTTTTCGGCGCATCTCGGCTTCATCTTAACGAAGTCCTAGGAAATTTTAATGTTTTTGGGTATCGTAGAACATAACTGATGCACACTTCAACTTGAATTTCGAGTGCACAGTTACTGAAATACATAATTTTGTAGCGATTTCGCGGCAATAACTAATACTAAGGTTATTCCCTCAAAACATGGCGCTGAGAACTTTCGCCGTAGGTTCTTTTTCGCCATCAAAGAGCCTCCAAACACTATGTCCCTCTGAAGATTGTAGGTTCTTGACAAATGATTGCGAAAAACAGAATTCTTGGGAAAGAACTTCGTTTAGAAATTTATCTCTACAGAATTCCTCGCTTCAGAGCTATTTCAAAACGTGCCCTGCAACTAGTCTATGGATTCCGTCCTTCTCCACTCACGCCGAAGTGAGATGCGAGATTATTAAGGGCGAAAACTATGCAGTGAATTTATTTTAAATTTTTCTTTAAATACTTGTGTCGAAAACTGGCGAACCGGCGTCGCTGGTTTGGTGGCCGTCTTCGCCGGCCTGTTCTAGATGGCCCAACAAAAGAAAAGTAACAAAAAGTGAGTCAACAATTGTGTTGCTGAAGAACGGTTCTGCTATAAAACATTATGATGAGCCTGTTTTTAAACCAAGCATCCCTGCTGCGAATAATGAGTTTCCTGACGCCGTTTTGCAGCTGGTCGATAGGCTGCCACAAACGGTAAGCCGACTTGGCTGGCCTTACTCCATCAGCAATGTGCAGCATTGGCTTAACGATAAACCGGCTTTGCCGCCCGCTTCCCCCATCAATCGCGTGTAGCATTCGTTTGACTTCGCCCAACGATAGACCGGCTCCGCCGGCCCCACGGGTAGCGATCGTTCCATTCCGGACAAGTTTACAGACAGAAACAGGCCAAATAGAGCTTCTGGGAAGGGTCCAAAAATTGGCGAAAATTTGCTTCTGGAGGGGGAGGGGTCTGAGTAAAATTGGCCTTGTCAACAACTCGTGCCGTACCCTGTATCCGAGGAATCTTAAGCCCCACCCACTTCCACGAAGTACTGCTTGGTAGTCCCTGAGCTCCGCACACGTTGAACGCCTCGATTCCGGAGTCCCGTACGCCTTCTGTGTCGTTTTACGCAATGAACCCGAAGCTCCGCCCACTTTCACGAAATACTGCGTGGTGGATTTTGAGCCCCGCGCACACTCTACGCGTCAATTCCGAAGTCCCGCGCGCTTTCCGCATCATATTACGCGATGGATCCGAAGCTACGCCCACTGTCAGAAAATCTTGTGTGGTGGTCTCTAAGCCCCGCGCACATTCTACGCGTCAATCGCGAAGTCCCGCACGCCTTCTGTGTTGTTTTACGCAAAGAACTTGAAGCAACTCCCACTCGAAAAATGCGTGGTCTCTAAGCCCCGCACACATTCTACGCGTCGATTCAACAGCTACGATAGTTCCACCATGATCCGTAACGAAGAAAAATCAAAAGACCCAATATGCAACAGCTAGTATGGTCCTACCACGATCCGTGGAAGTTAATGCTTAAAGGACCCAGTGTGCAACAGCCAGGATGGGGCACTATTCTAGACAGGGGGGGGGTCACCCACGATTTAAGACAGAATTTAAATAAACCGCCGACTGGTAAGGCCACAAAACGAAGTATTTCTATAGTTTTTATGAAAACAATGATTGATAGCACTATCAGGCGCCTTTTATCAGAATTTCTCTTGATTTATATGAATAAATCTTGGGTGCCCGCCTCCATCTAGGATAGACCCCAGGGTGGTCCCACCACGATCTGTAACGAAGAAAGTTAAAAAGGATCCAATATGCAACGGTTAGGGTGGTCCCGCCACGATCTTAATGATGTGCGCGCTTCTCCTAAGCCTCACTCAGTCCGCGACTATCTGAGTGGTGGGGATCGTGTATCAACACCCCTGAGGAGGCGGGAGAAACGGGGGAGGCTTGCCGTGTTGCGTCCAATCAGGAACCTCGCTCCTCCCTCGTTTCTCCCGCCTCCTCGGGGGTGCTGATACACGATGGCCACCACCCCGACTATCTCCATGTATTGAAACATCAACGCGCTCTAACTGATGGTGTCGAAATATGCGGGAAATTCGTAAGGATAAGGATAGGATGGTCCCACCACGATCCGTGACGATTAAAGTCTGAAGGACCCAACATGCAACAGCTAGGATGGTTCCACCATGATCCGTGCGAATTAGAGTTTAAAGGGCCCCATATGCATCATCTAGAATGGTCCCAGTACGATCCGTTACGATTGAAGTTTAAAGGGCCCAACATGCAATAGCTGAGATGGTCCCACCATGATCCGTAAGAATTGAAATTCAAGGGACCCAAGATGCAACAGCCAGGGTGGTCCCGCCACGATTTTAATGATGTGCGCGCTTCTCCTAAGCCTCACTTAGTCCGCGACTATCTTCTCCATGTATTGAAACATCAACGCGCTCTAACTGATGGTGTCGAAATATGCGGGAAATTCAAATACTGGTCAGACAGACGTCGGTCATACATTCCAGACACTCGGTTAGACACACCACCACGCCGATTGTAATACGTAAGGATAATGATAGGATGGTCCCACCACGATCCGTGACGATTAAAGTTTGAAGGACCCAACATGCAACAGCTAGGATGGTTCCACCATGATCCGTGCGAATTAGAGTTTAAAGGGCCCCATATGCGTCACCTAGAATGGTCCCAGTACGATCCGTTACGATTGAGGTTTAAAGGGCCCAACATGCAATAGCTGGGATGGTTCCACCATGATCCGTAACAATTGAAATTCAAGGGACCCAATATGCAACAGCCAGGGTGGTCCCGCCACGATCTTAATGATGTACGCGCTTCTACTAAGCCTCACTCAACATCAACGCGCTCTAATTGATGGTGTCGAAATATGCGGGAAAGTCAAATACCGGTCAGACAGACGTCGGTCATATGTGTCAGACACTCGGTCAGACACACCACCACATCGATTGTAATAATCACAAACATATATATGTAAGGATATTCAGGTTCCATGGAATTTCACTAAGGTTGAGCCGAGATACGCCGGGAAGCAATATTCGCGAAAAAAACCGATTTTTAAATAATTTTGTCCAGTACTGAAGCGAAAGCGTTCAGAAAACTTTGGACGTATGATCTTAAGAGAATCTTTATATAACTACGTATCTTGGCAACGGCTTATCGGAATTTGATGAAACTTTAATATGCTATAGGACATCAGAAATTATACCTGACACATAATAAAAGGCATTGTTCACGATGACTTTCGTCCGAGTTTTTCACATAATACAATGCGTTGGCCTTCAAGTGTTCCCAAAATTACGAAGAAACGGCGAGAAACGCATTAAAACGCCGTATTTCGGTGACATCATTTTATAACATGGACTAGTTGTCCGGTTGTATGAACATGTTCATGGTGGTTGACACCGGTAAGAAATGGGGCTGATCAAAAATGGAATGTTTTAGGCAAAACAGTTTTAGTCAGAGTCCGAAGGAAAAAACAGAGCAATCGAGATTAGAGAATTGCAAAGGACGGGTCCACGAAAGATCTCATTTTCACAACAAAAACTTCCTGTGATACCTAACAGGCGACGTGATACTCAAAGATTTCGCGTACTTCCGGTGCGTTTTTCTCAATTTCTACGTCATTTTAGTTCTACCCGGGGGCCACTTAATCAATATAGCGAATAATCTCAAAATTAAAGTTTATCGTGAACACTCCCTTTAAAGTTGAATTTCGAATGCACAGCTCGTTTAATATGAATAATTACGAGATAGCGGTACTACAATAGTTTCAGCCTATTTACTCAAGGCATGGTCATAAAAATTCCAAACCTATAACAGATGTTAGCCACTGTACAGTCTCGAAAAACCACTGTATGTCATTGCTAGAGAGCAAGTGGTCTATAAAGAAAAATCAAGATGAGATCAGACAGAGAACGCCAAATTTTCGAACATTGTTTCTTTCAAATTGTACGCCGCAAAGGGATAGGGGCTCTACACACCGAAGGAAAAGGTGTCTTTCTTTTGCGACACTGATTCCACTCGGGACCTGTTCGCTTGCATTGAGTGAATCTGTCATAGTACCGCGAAATCGTTATTATTCCCCATATTATACAAAATGTGAATCCGAAATCTAACATTGTGTATGTGTCAGGTATGATTTGTAATGCTTTACACCTTGTCAAAGTTTCATCGAGTTTTGATACGGCTGAGCCGAGATCCGTATAGGAACAGTTTTTTTTTCAGAGAACTATAATGTCCAGACTTTTGGGCGCTGATGTGTTCTGTTTTGGAACCAAATTTACTATGCTCATTCGTGCGCTTGTACGGAGCGAGGGTAGAGACAGCGAGAAAGGCCGGGATCATACTTCCAGCGACGAGCGACGCGACGCAATGTTCACCATCAATATCGACTGCAATTCGAAATGCCTGATGTGCACTGTCGCTTGTCGCGGGAAGTATGATCCGGGCCAAAGTGTGGGAAAAGGAGACGCAGCAAACGCGCGCAGACGCACGCGGGAAACGGAAATAAATCTCGCTCATCAACAGAGGATATATGCAAAGTGCCTAGCACGGCACGCTTCGGGATGAACCAATGTGCCCCTTAGTTTATTCACCCTTCGAGGTTTGAATCCCTCCACTTATTCTCCGGACTGATGCCAGGATTGCAAACCGGTCAAACAGGATCGATGTAATGCAAGACGAGCCACATTCGAATTGACTGGCTTATGTGTCTGCGTCATTATCCTTCTGAAGTACACAACCCCCACGTTTCTAGAACATGATGGTAAGCAGCGACTGCAAATGTATTGCTTCCCCGTGGTCAGCCGAGTTCACCATAGAATAAACAAAACAAAATGTCAATGTGGAGTAGTTGTAGAACACGCCATGCATCACTGCAGTAACTCCACCCGAAATGCGATGACAGAAGTGGACAGAATTTTCCCAGAGACTACACCGCAGCTCCGCAGTATTGGGAGCTGTCTGTATCGTAAAGGTTTAACTTTTTCTGAACAGGTCCAAATGATTCCGAGCACTGTTTTGTAATCCTCACAAGGTCATCATTTTCACCCGCTGCAAATTTAGTGGTAATATGTAGTGTTTGGTGTGAGGCGGCCTTCGCAACAACTCAGCGTTGCAATCATCATTTCCATTAACCAAGACGGACTCAGCTGACTACGGAGAAGCTCAGCAATCGCGCCTACCCTTCTCAAAGACGGTCTCTAATCGGAAGTTCCAAGCTTTTCAGATAATTAAGCAATAGCAGTATCCACGGTATTCGGACGACAGTGGTTCATGAAGCCTGAACTCAATACTTTGACGTGAGATTTTGAGCGCAGGCATCTCGGTGCACCCCCTACAATCACAGCTCCAATTTGGAGCCTCATAGGCGATTTTTACGTCAGAAAAAAAGCTTGAAATATTTAAATTACCTTTCGGTTGTTGTTTCTGTGGCGGAGGGGCCGGAGCAGTTACATTGTGTTGAAAGACCCTCTTAGGCTTAGGCGCGGTACTCTTGTATGGCCGTGCGTCGACGTTCCTCCCATCTGCATTCTTCCTCTCCCTTGAAGCTGTCCTGTCTGCACTCCCGTACTTAGGAGCTGCTTTTGCTTCCGCACTCCCATATTGTGATACCGTTTTACCATCAGCACTTCCATACTTTGAGACCGTTTTGCCATCGGCGCTCCCATATTTTGAAACCGTTTTACCATCGGCACTACCGTACTGCGATAGTGTCTTGCCTTCAGCACTTCCTTCCTTTGTAGCGGTTCTGACATCAGCACTCCCGTACTTTGACGGCGTTATGGAGCGAGTATCGTCGAATGTTCGCTGAGTGGCAGTTGCTTCAGTGCTGGGTCGTGAACGATTACTCCCTCTAACTCGTCGGGGTGAAGCTTCATCGCTCGTCCGCTTATGAGATTCCGCGCTTGGCCGCTTTTGCACTCGTTTCGAACTGGTATTAACCACTCGACGACCGGTAAGTGGAGCGAAATTCACTGCATTATTTGGTGCCCACTCGAGAACCAGCGGCCTAAACAAGGTTTCATTTAAGATGCTGCTCACTTCGCCGTTCGGCTATCATTCCTTGCTACCACACAGCTAGTTTCAAGAGTTCCGAATGGAGCCCCACAAGGGTGGAGCAGAAATTACCCAGCCAAATTGATAACCATTTGGCGGATTAGAGAGTAGAAGTGAACCTTGTTTGAACTCCATCGCCTATGTTTTTATAACAGCGACCAGTAGCGGTATCAAGGAAGCTCCGTGAGCCTCCCGTGAAATTCCGCAATCTACCTGTTTCTAGACAAGTTTTCGATGTCACACCTCACTGGGTACTCAGCTGGTAGACGGGAAGGTTTCCAGCCGCGGGGCCGGTAAATGAGAGAGTTCTTAGCCAACTAGCGGACGGAAGGAGAGAATTGTTGAAGTCTGCTATGTTGGTGTGAAGAGACAGAAAATTATCAAAATAATCGGGAGCGGGGAACTTACACCCCCCTTCCAGAACTCGAAGTTTTATTAGAGGCCGTGTTCGCGATAAAAGTGGTATTCGAGTTCTTGGCGTGAATGGAATGTATACCGGGGCTCGTCGCAACATTTAAATTGAAAAACTGTTAAAATGAGTCATAACTAGCCCTGATGCTAAGCCTTTTTCTTCGTTCTGGTTTGCCCCGGTGAATCCATTGGGTACCACGGGAGATGCACGCCTCGCACAACTTGTCCACCATCATTTCGCCACACAAATTTGGGAAATTTTCGGGAAGCCATAACTCCGCTCGTAAAAAGTTTTAAGCGATTCTATGGACATCTTTGCGATAACCGCAAAATTTTCCGATAGACCACAAGGTGAATTCGATAACGATTCTGAGGTTTGGCTGTTCTTGTATACCGTTGCCTGAAAATGCAGATGAGAGTCGCATTTCAAATATTCCTGCATTCCCAAAATTTCAAAGACCCAGGCCTAGAAAGGGACGTTTTGCGTAGAGGCGCTGTACACCAGAGAAATCATTTTCCAGATTTCAGGCATATCTCATAGAGAACAACATGCTGGTCGAAATGGTACCTTCGAAGTCGTAGGAGACCCCATGAACGGGAGTTGCTCACAAACTGTATTTCTCTCCGCTCACAGCTGCTGCTTGAGAGCCAGCCAGAACCTATGTAGGGAGTGTTTGAGAAGGAAGTGAAAATCAAAGACCTGATCAGAAATTATCCATCAACAGTGTTGAGTAAAAGAATTAAACACTGGGAAATGGCCCTCGGTAACTTTCGACGTGGTAGGGCCCCTGGTTTCCACCTACTCAGGCAAACCATCGCTCCGAGCGGGACCGGCTCCTCCCAATTATGACGTCATCGCCCGGACAGCGGCCGAGGGGCCAACTGGCACCGCGGTCCCCGTCCGGTGCCAGTTCGCCCCTCGGTGGCTCTCCGGTCGCTCTCGGAGCCACAGTGGTGCCATCGCCAGAGATAGAGAGACGCGGGATTGGTTGTTCTTTGACGCGAGCCACGTTATCACTCAAAGAACAGCCAATCCTGCGGGTATAAAAGGCGGCTCGTCTCGGGTAGACGGGTAGTTGGCCTTTCGAGGCCACTCTTGAGAGGTGACCTCGGATCACTCTCAGGATGACAATTTTCGGCGGCCGAGGAGATCCCTCATGACCCGCGGTGGGGAAGGCTTCCTCATTTCGGACCATGCTGGGATGGTATCCTTGTTGCGGCCTGTGGCAGGATTAACCTCCTGACCCGCAGGCTGTAACAGGTACCTTATCCTCTTCACAGGCTTAATCCTCTCCAGAAGAGGCGGAAATAAATAAAAATAGCAATTAGAAATTTTTTGAAAATCGCCCGAACAGAGACCGCAGTGCCAGTTGGGACCGAAGATCGCTCCGAGCGATACTGCTGTGGCCCGGAGAGCGGCTGCTGTGGCCCGAGTAGATGGCTAATTTTCGCTCGGAGCGGAGAGGCAGCGCCGCTCGAGTAGCTCTCCGGTACCGCCCGGAGCGATGGTTTGCCTGAGTATATCTACCCTGTGTATTTGGGAAGAATCGAGTGGAAAGTGGGCATTCGCAATATGTAGAAGGGGTCTGTAACATATCTGCATGACGGAAATCTCATCATTCATATCTGAAGGTTATCAATGCCTTCAACGCCCGACATGCCAAACCTATTCCACCGCTGAATTACATGACCAATATCGATATAAATCAAGCTGAAGGTCGTTCACTGAGTATTCAGAACAAGCATACCCTTTCAAGTGGTATTCAATGGCTTCACGTGTCATCCTTCGGGCCATTTGATGATCGAAGCTGCCACTGAACCTCCGTATAAGATCAAAAATTGCGAACACATATGGTGAATCAGGCATTCGGCGTCTTCCTGAAATACTTCTTTCCCACAACGGAAGCGAGAAGATCGCGGCAATACTTCCCTCATTTTGAAGTCCCACAACTCTTCGGGCAATTTCCTATGTACATACAGGCCATAAAACGGCCAATGTCTCACCGTCGACTGCGTACCACGCGCTGCGCGACCGCACGTGCGTCGGAAGCAGACGAGTTTTAGCCGCCGTGCGACGAGTTTTGGCCGCCGCGCGACGTTTCGGCCGCCGCGCGGCGGCCGAAACCCATCGCGCGGCGGCCAAAACTCGTCTGCTTCCGGCGCACGCGCGGTCGCGCAGCGCGTGGTACGCAGTCGACGGTGAGACATTGGCCGTTTTATGGCCTGTAGGTTGCTTGACGATCAGGGATTTGCGGCAAACGATTTTGAAAAATCGACAAATGGAAAACGATAGGATTCGTTCAAAAACGGCCGGCAAACGACAAACGGCAAAAATTAAAATTTTCATACAGAAAATGATAATACGAATGCTCTACAAGCAACTGTTAGAAATTATTATCTCTCCATGCACATTTCGTACTCCAATAAAAAGATAAAAAATGCTATTCCAACAGCACCACAAGAAGTTGAACTTCACAGTAGAATACCAGATGTGACAAAAAAACAGCACCGGAATGAGTACTCTATTGAAAACCGATAGTAAGGATATTGAGAAGAGTAGTGATTTTCGAGGTTCTCTGTGCCAACCTTTTGCGGAGGTCTGAAGCGATAGCTTCGCCGCTACTGAATAGGCGCTCGCCTATACAGGATCGTGGTAGTTGGAGCAGACGGATACCGAGTAGCAAGTTGTTTTAGGAAAGGGTACCACGTGGATCCATTTGAAGGACGCAAAGGTTCCGATCAAAAGACGTAAGAACAGGGTCATCATTTGTTATTAGAGCGCGGATTGTCCACAATGAGCTTTCCGTCCAAATTGCAGCGTTTGCTATCTATCACGCACTTTTCGCCAAATTTCATAAAGAAGTGAGAGGAAAAACGGCAAACGACTCATAAAGAAGTGAGAGGAAAAACGGCAAACGACAGTCGACTGAAGTCGTCCGAAAACAGCCGGAGACGACAATCGGCAACCGGGACTTCCCGCACATCCCTGTTGACGATCCTTGGATCATATCATCCGCACTTCGGGAATCTTTCGAAATAGACGAACCTACAGGGAAAATCATTGAGATTTATTCAGTCCACTGGAGGTGTCAAATTATTCAGTCCTTTTTAAACACAATAAACTGTTTGGTGAAACCCAACCGAGCGGTGGTTCAACTCGGAACAATTGCTAATATAACTGAATTCTCTAGTGGGTCGTCTATTACGAAAGGGTACCTGCACTTCTTTCCGTAACGAGGTCCACACGGGTTTACTGCAAATTCGAGAGAGATTAAGGAAACGAAAGGCGGATTGAAGGCGAGGGAGAAAAAGGGTAGCGTACACCACGCCTGCATGTCATCATGTAAATCTCGCTTCGGGAAAGAGTGTGCCATTATGATATCTCACCTTCCCAGAACTTCGTTTTCTCCACTTCTATTTCGGTTTCTTCATTCATCTTCATCCAAGGCAAAGCCCCGGGAGCAAGCCTGAACACTATAGGATCACCTCGAGTGAAAGTCTAACTTTGCTCATAATTTGAGGCGCAAAGGAATGCCACCCACAGGTCAACAAGTACGTAGAACCAAGATTCGACGTCTCCTCTTTCACGGGCAGGGAGCCGCCTGTGAGCGTCTAGGCTCCAATAAGGAAGAGTATAGCCGTCAGGCGTACCATATCTAGATGTGCACCCCTTAATTTTACGTATGCAAACACGACAAGACGAAGGTCCTGAAGAAGTGTCGCACTTAATTTTTTTGCCTTGTTTCACTGTGTCCCCAAAGTCAATCAGGTATATCCGCGTGAGCATAGGACCGGCTCCGATGCAAAGATTTGTAAGTTTAACATCACGGTGAATATATTTGAGGGAGTGGAGGAACTGGAAGAAGAATATTCAGTCCAGATAAGTTGGTGGGATGAGAAAAAGACTGACTGCTAAAGCCGAAAGTGCTTCGTGGGCAACATAGTATGCAGTAGACGGTTTCAACAAGGCAGTTTGTTCGCGAAGCTTCTCCAGATTTCGATCCAGAAGGTTCATCACTGAAACGGTGCCACCGTTGACGGTTAGGTTGTAGGGATCTGTGTAATACAACGTCTTCCAGCGCGCCCCACGAGCAAAACCGGTGTGGAGTCCCGTCAAACACTCGATACTGTGTGAGCAATCCAGTAGCATCAGATGAGTTTAATCCAACAATCCACATGAGTCGTACCCAACTTTTTTCTGAGCTTATTACAGTAAAAATCACCAATAAATGGTAGATCCGCCACTCGTCCACTGTCGAGAACAATGGGAGAATATGGACAGCGATTCCGTTTCAACTCGTTGAGGATTCGTAGTTCGCGCTAAAATAGTGCAGCGTTTTCGCTATACCCACGAAAGACGACTGAATAGAATATAAACGGTAGAGTGCCGGCTCCATTTCGTACAATACGTAAAATATCGCACACAGGATTTGGCCCAAAGTTTCAGTTTTTTATTGTGCTTTTGAATAACGTCCTCCGGAATAAACTTTTTCCAAGTCTGAAAACATAGATAGAATGCTGGTGAGGTGCGCTACTAATTATAAATGGCATCTTGACTTACTTGACTTAATCGGTTGGCTTTCGCCTGACGCGGTCATTCCGCATCTTCACCGAGGTGTGCCGTCCTAGTAGTCAGCCGTGTCCATTTTTCAAGGTCTTCAGCCACAATTTGAACACATTCCATCCAGCTGTCACTATTCCATTTCCTGCGAAACGAAACATCGCGCCTGAACTGTCTTTCGATGCCGAGTGACTTTAAATCCTCTTTAACCACATCCGTCCAGAACTTTCGCCTACGCCCAGGTGGCCGTTTCCAGACAGGATTTGGAAGCATTTTTAAAGCGTGTTGTACGAGACGATCCGGCGTTCTTCTTAGTATATGCCCGAGCAGTCGAAGTCGACTTTCCATTGCTGCTTGAGATGGCGTTAGGAGATGCTGGCACCTCCCTCGTGTCAAGCGTTGATGTACTGCGTCGATTTCCTTGTAAAGGTCTTCGTTATGGCATACACGCGGCCAGAAATATCCAAGCAAACGCCTAAAAAGCTTCCTCTCCGAGCAATCCAACCTTTCCATCTGCGTTTTCGGTGCTGCCCACGTCTCCGATCCGTACATCATGATATGGCGAATAGCGGATAGGTAGACGCGCAACTTGACTTCCTTCGCGATGGTGGTAGACCACAAACACTTGGTTAGAGAATTGAATGCAGACGTAGCTTTCGCACATCGTTGTCGAATATCCGCTGCATAACTACCATCGTTCTTCAGCAAACAGCCCAAATAACAGAAATCGTCCACCAGTTCGATACGTTGTCCGTCCACACAAACTCCAGTTGAAGGCCTCTGAGAGACCCACATCTGCTTGCATTTGTCGGGACGAAGACGAAGTCCATAGGCTGCGGCATACTTCGAAACGAGGTTCACAATCCTTTGCAGTTTTGCGTTGTTTTCAGCGAATAACACAATGTCGTCGGCGTACTCCAGGTCGACAAGGGAGCGTCCTGATGGTGTTAGGATCACATCCGCAGGAAACTGTTCTGCAACTCTACGCATGATGTCATCAACGGCGAAGTTGAAAAGAAAAGGTCCTGCAACGGCTCCTTGCCTTACTCCTGTTTTCACCTCGAAAGCTGACGTAAATCCGACAGGTGTACGAACTGCTGCTGTTGTTCCTTTGTTCATGTCCTCGATTAGCCGAACATACTTTTCCGGGACTCCATCTGCTCGCAGAGCATTGAGCAATCGATCACGATGAGGAGAGTCGAACGCGGCTTCAAAGTCCAAAAAAGCAAGCTGTAATGGCTTCGAAAACCGCTGCCACGATTCAATTACTCTTCTCACGACGAACACTTGGTCGATGGTCGATCTTCCAGGTCGAAAACCGGCTTGCTCATCTCTGGTCGTTCCTTCACGATGTTTGATAAGTCGCTCGAGAATGATACGTTCGAAAACCTTGTACATGACACGAAGTAGAGAGATTCCTCTGTAGTTCTTAGGATCCGTGACGGATAGCTTCTTGTGAAGAGGTACGATGATCGCATGTCTCCACGAATCGGGTATCCTTTCGCTCATCCATATGGCACGGATGGTGTTGGTCATTTCACGAATCCCAGACGGAGGAAGAGCTTTCAGCATTTCAGCAGTGATGTTGTCATCTCCACCTGCCTTTCCATTCTTCATTTTCCGGACACAATCCAAAACTTCAGACTCAGTCGGCGGTTCCTCACTGACATCGTAATGTGCTCTCTGAACATGCGGGAGCTCAGGTACTGATGGCGCTGGACGATTCAGTAGTGAACTGAAGTAATCCTTCCATATTGGCAGCGTCGCATCACCAACTGCAACTCCATTGGTAGTGTTCAAGACAGGAGAACATCTCTTCATCTTCCCGCTATACTGTCGCAGCAACGTGTAGGCTTTCCTCGGATTCTTCTCCTCCCAAGCCTTCTCGAACTCCTTAGCTCTACACGTCCACTCTCGTTCGCGGTCACTTTGGAGCTGCCGACGCAACTTCCTCCTCAGACGCTTCTCCTCCACGAAGTTTCCTGCAGTTCGGAGAGCACATACTCTGTTGTAGGTAGATGTTGTTTCTTCTGAGACGTAGGCGAACTTCTTCTTAGGCTGTACAACCGGGAGTGCCTCTTTCGAAGCGTCCTGGATGCATTTGACAAAAGAATCCGCGTCGCAAAGTTTCTTCTTAGTCCGTACTCCGATGTGAATAGAAACGCGTTGTCGGAAATTTCTTCTGCACTCTTCATCTCTGAGACTTGTCATGTCAATCCTCTGGAGAGGCTGAGCCCCTCGCTTCCTCTTATGAATCTTCGCAGTGAAGTTCAACAGAACAGGACGGTGATCCGAATCGAATGCGACATCCCACACAGCTCTAGATCTTCGAATGTCCGATACTGGAATATTCCTCGTCAGGACATAGTCAAGCTGTAGTTTCAAAGTTGTCATCTTCCGCTTCCGCTTCTCTTCTGGAGATAGCCGGGTTGGTCCCTGCCACGTAAGCTGATGGCGGCGATGATTCCTCTTGAATGTCGATGCAATAATCAGACCACTGCGTTCACAAAAGTCGACAAGGCGATAGCCATTGTCCGATGTTTGCTCCACTGGGTAGAACCATTTACCGAGTACTTCGGATTCCTGATCAAGTCCCATCTTCGCATTTGCGTCAATCCCCACGACAACAGCATGTTGACAAGGTATCCTGGCCAGCAACGTATTGAGTTCCTCATAAAACGCATCCTTCGAATTGTCTTCGGCGGTTTCAGTGGGCGCATGAGCACTCACTATCCACAGATTGAATCTTCTGTGATCCCGCAGTCGTACGAATGCATTCCGACACGACGTTGAGCCGAACTCCTTGACCATACCATTGAAATCCTTCCTTACAGCTATTGCACAGCCTCCCACTCTCCCATCGTCAGCGTTACCGCAGTAGATGATGTACTCTCCGACGCTGATGACGGGTCTATCCTTGAGGCGGGTTTCCTGCAAAGCAGCAAACGGTGCATGGAAATAGCTCAGAAGTCTGGATAGCGCAGTTTTTTGGATATCACTCGACAGCGATCGACAGTTCAGGGTGGCGAAATTGTGGCTTGTGGCCAAAGACTCCATGACTCCTTAGGTACGGATCCTAAGGTGTTATGGACCAGAGGCCTTGGTGTGCCGGACGGCGACACCTTTATGCAATTTGCGGGATACTTTCGCGATATAGTTGTGCACGCTATATCGCTCGAACGTTCCCTGTGTACACTCAAACGTCTGCTGGGTTCAGTAGAAGCAGGGGCACCAACAAGCAGGTACCAACAGACTTGTATACACACCCCCTACATAAATGGCACTGTATACATAAATGTGACTTGTATACATAAATGGCATCATGCTCGCTATGCTTTCGTTATAGGTTAAAAAAGTTCAGAATGGCACTTCCGCTCTCAATGGGGTGCTGTAGGCGATCAGCGCAGCAACCCACCCAATTTTCGCTGGTTCCCCATCAACTCAGGCAAACTGGGGCGTCGACAACAGGTTGATAAGTTGTCATCTCATAAACCGCTCTCTGTTGACAAGTCAAATCGCGCGTATTGTCAGCCTGAGACCTGCCTGTTGCCCAGCGACGTCCGCCTGTTGTCGGGCTGTTGACAACTCGATGTGTCGCGTTTAGCGGCCTATTTAAAAGCAGTTCACATACTACAGGACTGTTTCATCTAGCTTAGTTACTACTTTTTACCGACACGCGTCGCGGTCGGCACTCCAACACGCGTCGGGGTCTGCACACCGACACGCGTCGCGGTCGGCACACCGACACGCGTCGCGGCTGGTCGCTCACACGCGTCGCGGCTGGTGGCCCACACGCGTCGCGGCTGGTGGCCCAGCCTCCACTGGGGTCACCACCGGATAGGCAGTACCTCCAGATGCTGGGCGAGGCCAATGTACCGCAAACTTGGGTAATTGAACCGGCTGCGCTTTCATCATTCACAGCATTCCTGAAAAATGCGTCGTATACTTCCCTTGTATAGAGCGCTAGCTGATCAACAGCTCGACTTCGACGAGATGATAACTCGCGGCCGTAATTGCTGTGCAACAGCTCGATATCGACCAGAGCATAACTCGTGGCCGCGGCCCCGCCAAATATTGGCGCGTTGGCCAGTGGTGACTCATGGTGGGCGGATCAACCTGTTGTCGACGCCCCAGTTTGCCAGAGAATTTTCTCTCATTCGTTTTTCTATAGGTGTGAGTGATTGAGTGCATCTGTGTATAGTCGGCACGGTTCGCACTGATACTTCGTGTTCCTTATTGTACGTTGGCGCAAACTCGATGCACACATGTTCTAACAAACGTGCACCGATTTAGCGCCACACACCAAGGAACACAAAACATCTGTGCGAACCGTGCCGAAATTATGGGCGGGGAGTGAGGTGTTCTTGCGTGCGTGTGAATTTGCTCATGCGTACGTGCTGCGCGTGCATGTTGCATGCATGTGTCTATGTGAGTGTGCTGATGTGCGCGTGTTGCACGTGGGTGTGTGGGTGAATATAGGTGTGCTCATAAGAGCGTTTTGCGTGCGTGCGTATTGCATGAGTGCACCTGTGTTTGTGGGTTAACGCTTACGTTTGTGATTAGCACCTAAAAGGCTTCACATTTCACGCAACAAGCGACGCGACGAAGGGTCTATCTTATGCATCGATCGGAAATCAATCTTCCTGATATTAGTAGTCACTCGTCGCTTGGCGTACTAATCCGGTCATACGTATCCTAATCACGCTGCATGAGGCAGCTACCCCGTCTGAACTGCCTTTAAATTGGAGCCGTAGGCCGTGGTGCTGCACTCAGGTTGAATCTCCCTCTCTTCGATAGGCCATCGCAATCATGTAGAGGCTATAAAACGGCGAAATTCACATGGTTCCTACGCGTGCTGGTGAGGAGCGGAGGTCAGAGACAGTGAGAAAGTGGAGGGCAGACGGAGGCTGAGGCGTCGCGCGCGCCGCTCGCGCCTCGAATGATGTGAACTACGACGTTTTATAGAGGGTATGTAAATTGTAGGGCATCCGAAAAGAGCCCTGTGCTCTCAAGGGCGCAGTCCAAGCTTAGAATCGTTTTCTGTTTTTCTGCCTGTCTTGAAAACGGTCTCACGCTGATTCCAATAATGTCTCTAGAATCGTACAAGATCCCATGGGAACAGAGTTATGACCCCTCCAATATTGAGCTGCGGAAGCATGGTGGACGAGTTGTCCGAAACTACTATATGCAAAATACCGTGCGGTACCGATTGCCACAAAGCTAAAGAATGCTTCTCAACTTTCATGTGAGAGTTCAAGTCGGTTGGCTAGATATAGAAATGCAACTGATATCATCATTTCATGCCGTTGTGGCAATCGGTCCGCACGGTATTCGGAGTTTACTTCCGAGACTTGTAATTTCGTCATCTGCAGCCGATGTGAGCGAGCCGTGCCAAAATGGCTTCCTGATGAGGGAGCCCCAGTGTGGCTTCCCCTTATATCTCGCTTAATCGGAGGAATCGAGAGGAATTGAGACTTGAAAATTATATGGAAATCTCAGATTCCGTCCCTGAGGTTGGACTGTGCCTCCAATCTCGTCAAAAGTAGTCGGAATTTTCTGTGACACAATGTTTTGCTCTCAGCAGTCGTCAATTTCCACGGAGGGTTTTTATGTTATCTGTTTCACCCGATTATAAGCTAGGCTGGAACACTGGCGGGTTTGTACTGATCTACAAACTCATACGCACAGAATGCGCACGCAAAGGCACCCACCCACACACAGACACGCAATCACTCACACTCATACTAGAATGAAGGAGAAGAAATGGTTGGGGAGTGAGAGACCTGCGAAAATAAAAGTGCGATTTGAAACATTTTCAGCTCAAAATGAATTCCTAGCAAGCATGACACCATTAGGTAACCTCCTCGCCAGCTTTAGAATAAGTCAATTTTTGGGAGAGTTATTAAAAAGGACGATAAAGACGAGAATAACACATACCCGCGTGTCTTTCGACCCAAACCTACGAGCAGTATTGTACGTTATGAACCCTAATGCCTATTCCACTAGCTGTTGCATTAAGGATGCCGTACTGCTTGCCTGCGAATTGGGAGCATGTGCCCAAAAAGGTTAAACTCAATTTGCAAGTGAGTAAAATGGGCAAGAATACCAAATAATATCATGATCAGAGAAACGCTAGAGATACCGGCAGTGCTCTTCGCCGCCTTACAAATCTTTCTTATTGTTTGTCCCGCTTCGAATCGGGGGCCACTTTTCTGCTACGCTAGCCTCTCTTCTTACTGTCATGCGCCTGGTCAGGGTACACGCCCCCAGCCTTCAAGTCGTCATGAAGCCTGTCAATCCAGCGCTATAAACGTAAGGGTACACGGAACCCGTGCGGTTCCACCAAAGCTGTCAGCGTAGACTTGGGCGCGCATCAGTTTTCCTCTACTGGGGCACCCCTCTGCGCAAGAACAAGGTTTTTTTATTAAAACTAATGGCTCTCGAAATTACTGCTAAGTTTGAGTTGTCATTCGGATGTTTCGCTTTTTTTCGTGGGTAAGCCGCATTCAGGTGTCACTCGATATAATTAATTTTAAAAAGCTTATTTTGCAGGCATTGAAAGGGTCAACGAGTGAGGCGATCGAGAAACGAACCTTCATCCGCAACAAAATGTTCACACTGTAGGGCCGAATGCTGGTTTTCATTGCAAAAAGTGTGTTTTTCTCCACCGTCTCGTTGCTGAAATCGAGATATCCACGTTTTATGTTTGCGAACACTGTTTTTTTCAGGGCCCATACTTAGCGCAGACTTGTCGCGATATCAGATACAATGCCGTATATCGACCTTCATTGTACTTGAGCTGAACTTCATATCGGTTAAATTTTCGGTCCTCTTCATCAAGACTGGAACATAGGAATATCTCTGTGGGTCATCATTAAAGGGAGAAAAATGGAAATCAAAGCTCACTTGTCATCTGTAATTATGAGATCTCCTGTCTGTAAATCACTTTTTCCGCGAATAAACATATCCATAAGCGCTGCCTCGTCTTTCTGAAAAACCAACGCTTTTCTCCTGCACGCTAAATTTCTACTACAGTTTTGCGGAGTGACCCGAGCCGGTTTGAAACTATTTGGGGGGGGGGAGACACTCAAGAGTTATTCAGAGAATTGGAAATTTTCTTCACTGCTGCACGTGTTAGAAACATGTTAAAGGAAGCAGACACGCTCGAAAAAGTTGTTGAGATAGCTACGTTACTGGGGTCGTATGGCTCCTCGTAGAAGGCTTGCGCCGTGTAAAGGCATCGTACACGATGAAAACCGAATTCCAGCTTTTGCGTTCAGTTGAACTAGTGTGTGATGACAATGTCACTCAGGAAGTCTGGAGTTTCAAAATCGCCTCTGAATGAAGATTCGCATACCTCAAAAGGGCTTCCTGGGTTCGGGGGGGGGCGGCCTTGGGGTCGATCCGTTGTTACAAGGAACAAAACTTCGGCGATCGTGCGTTGACGCGTCGTAGGGCGCAACGCACACGCCACTCGATCTCACGTTCGACATATATATATATATATATATATATATATATATATATATATATATATATATATATATATATATATATATATATATATATATATATATATATATATATATATATATATATATATATATATATATATATATATATATATATATATATATATATATATGACTTAACTTACTTGACTTAATCGGTTGGCTTTCGCCTGACGCGGTCATTCCGCATCTTCACCGAGGTGTGCCGTCCTAGTAGTCAGCCGTGTCCATTTTTCACGGTCTTCAGCCACAATTTGAACACATTCCATCCAGCTGTCACTATTCCATTTCCTGCGAAACGAAACATCGCGCCTGAACTGTCTTTCGATGCCGAGTGACTTTAAATCCTCTTTAACCACATCCGTCCAGAACTTTCGCCTACGCCCAGGTGGCCGTTTCCAGACAGGATTTGGAAGCATTTTTTAAGCGTGTTGTACGAGACGATCCGGCGTTCTTCTTAGTATATGCCCGAGCAGTCGAAGTCGACTTTCCATTGCTGCTTAAGATGGCGTTAGGAGATGCTGGCACCTCCCTCGTGTCAAGCGTTGATGTACTGCGTCGATTTCCTTGTAAAGGTCTTCGTTATGGCATACACGCGGCCAGAAATATCTAAGCAAACGCCTAAAAAGCTTCCTCTCCATGCAATCCAACCTTTCCATCTGCGTTTTCGGTGCTGCCCACGTCTGCGATCCGTACATCATGATAGGGCGAATAGCGGATAGGTAGACGCGCAACTTGACTTCCTTCGCGATGGTGATAGACCACAAACACTTGGTTAGAGAATTGAATGCAGACGTAGCTTTCGCACATCGTTGTCGAATATCCGCTGCATAACTACCATCGTTCTTCAGCAAACAGCCCAAATAACAGAAATCGTTCACCAGTTCGATACGTTGTCCGTCCACACAAACTCCAGTTGAAGGCCTCTGAGAGACCCACATCTGCTTGCATTTGTCGGGACGAAGACGAAGTCCATAGGCTGCGGCATACTGAAACGAGGTTCACAATCCTTTGCAGTTTTATGTTGTTTTCATATATATATATATATATATATATATATATATATATATATATATATATATATATATATATATATATATATATATATATATATATATATATATATATATATATATATATATATATATATATATATATATATATATATATATATATATATATATATATATATATATATATATATATATATATATATATATATATATATATATATATATATATATATATATATATATATATATATATATATATATATATATATATATATATATATGGGGTGTGTATAAAAGTCTGTTGGTACCTGCTCGTTGGTGCCTCTGCTTCTACTGGAACTCCAGCAGACGTTTGAGTGTACACAGGGAACGTTCGAGCGACATAGCGTGCAACAACTATATCGCGAAAGTATCCCGCACATTGCATAAAGGTGTCGCCGTCCGGCACACTAAGGCCTCTGGTCCATAACACCTTAGATCCGTACCTAGGAGTCATGGAGTCTTTGGCCACAAGCCACAATTTCGCCACCCTGAACTGTCGATCGCTGACGAGTGATATCCAAAAACTGCGCTATCCAGACTTCTGAGCTATTTCCATGCACCGTTTGCTGCTTTGCAGGAAACCCGCCTCAAGGATAGACCCGTCATCAGCGTCGGAGAGTACACCATCTACTGCGGTAACGCTGACGATAGGAGAGTGGGAGGCTGTGCAATAGCTGTAAGGAAGGATTTCAATGGTATGGTCAAGGAGTTCGGCTCAACGTCGTGTCGGAACGCATTCGTACGACTGCGGGATCACAGAGGATTCAATCTGTGGATAGTGAGTGCTCATGCGCCCACTGAAACCGCCGAAGACAATTCGAAGGATGCGTTTTATGAGGAACTCAATACGTTGCTGGCCAGGATACCTTGTCAACATGCTGTTGTCGTGGGGATTGACGCAAATGCGAAGATGGGACTTGATCAGGAATCCGAAGTACTCGGTAAATGGTTCTACCCAGTGGAGCAAACATCGGACAATGGCTACCGCCTTGTCGACTTTTGTGAACGCAGTGGTCTGATTATTGCATCGACATTCAAGAGGAATCATCGCCGCCATCAGCTTACGTGGCAGGGACCAACCCGGCTATCTCCAGAAGAGCAGCGGAAGCGGAAGATGACAACTTTGAAACTACAGCTTGACTATGTCCTGACGAGGAATATTCCAGTATCGGACATTCGAAGATCTAGAGCTGTGTGGGATGTCGCATTCGATTCGGATCACCGTCCTGTTCTGTTGAACTTCACTGCGAGGATTCATAAGAGGAAGCGAGGGGCTCAGCCTCTCCAGAGGATTGACATGACAAGTCTCAGAGATGAAGAGTGCAGAAGGAATTTCCGACAACGCGTTTCTATTCACATCGGAGTACGGACTAAGAAGAAACTTTGCGACGCGGATTCTTTTGTCAAGTGCATCCAGGACGCTTCGAAAGAGGCACTCCCGGTTGTACAGCCTAAGAAGAAGTTCGCCTACGTCTCAGAAGAAACAACATCTACCTACAACAGAGTATGTGCTCTCCGAACTGCAGGAAACTTCGTGGAGGAGAAGCGTCTGAGGAGGAAGTTGCGTCGGCAGCTCCAAAGTGACCGCGAACGAGAGTGGACGTGTAGAGCTAAGGAGTTCGAGAAGGCTTGGGAGGAGAAGAATCCGAGGAAAGCCTACACGTTGCTGCGACAGTATAGCGGGAAGATGAAGAGATGTTCTCCTGTCTTGAACACTACCAATGGAGTTGCAGTTGGTGATGCGACGCTGCCAATATGGAAGGATTACTTCAGTTCACTACTGAATCGTCCAGCGCCATCAGTACCTGAGCTCCCGCATGTTCAGAGAGCACATTACGATGTCAGTGAGGAACCGCCGACTGAGTCTGAAGTTTTGGATTGTGTCCGGAAAATGAAGAATGGAAAGGCAGGTGGAGATGACAACATCACTGCTGAAATGCTGGAAAGCTCTTCCTCCGTCTGGGATTCGTGAAATGACCAACACCATCCGTGCCATATGGATGAGCGAAAGGATACCCGATTCGTGGAGACATGCGATCATCGTACCTCTTCACAAGAAGCTATCCGTCACGGATCCTAAGAACTACAGAGGAATCTCTCTACTTCGTGTCATGTACAAGGTTTTAGGAACGTATCATTCTCGAGCGACTTATCAAACATCGTGAAGGAACGACCAGAGATGAGCAAGCCGGTTTTCGACCTGGAAGATCGACCATCGACCAAGTGTTCGTCGTGAGAAGAGTAATTGAATCGTGGCAGCGGTTTTCGAAGCCATTACAGCTTGCTTTTTTGGACTTTGAAGCCGCGTTCGACTCTCCTCATCGTGATCGATTGCTCAATGCTCTGCGAGCAGATGGAGTCCCGGAAAAGTATGTTCGGTTAATCGAGGACATGAACAAAGGAACAACAGCAGCAGTTCGTACACCTGTCGGATTTACGTCAGCTTTCGAGGTGAAAACAGGAGTAAGGCAAGGAGCCGTTGCAGGACCTTTTCTTTTCAACTTCGCCGTTGATGACATCATGCGTAGAGTTGCAGAACAGTTTCCTGCGGATGTGATCCTAACACCATCAGGACGCTCCCTTGTCGACCTGGAGTACGCCGACGACATTGTGTTATTCGCTGAAAACAACGCAAAACTGCAAAGGATTGTGAACCTCGTTTCGAAGCATGCCGCAGCCTATGGACTTCGTCTTCGTCCCGACAAATGCAAGCAGATGTGGGTCTCTCAGAGGCCTTCAACTGGAGTTTGTGTGGACGGACAACGTATCGAACTGGTGGACGATTTCTGTTATTTGGGCTGTTTGCTGAAGAACGATGGTAGTTATGCAGCGGATATTCGACAACGATGTGCGAAAGCTACGTCTGCATTCAATTCTCTAACCAAGTGTTTGTGGTCTACCACCATCGCGAAGGAAGTCAAGTTGCGCGTCTACCTATCCGCTATTCGCCCTATCATGATGTACGGATCGGAGACGTGGGCAGCACCGGAAAACGCAGATGGAAAGGTTGGATTGCACGGAGAGGAAGCTTTTAGGCGTTTGCTTGGATATTTCTGGCCGCGTGTATGCCATAACGAAGACCTTTACAAGGAAATCGACGCAGTACATCAACGCTTGACACGAGGGAGGTGCCAGCATCTCCTAACGCCATCTCAAGCAGCAATGGAAAGTCGACTTCGACTGCTCGGGCATATACTAAGAAGAACGCCGGATCGTCTCGTACAACACGCTTTAAAAATGCTTCCAAATCCTGTCTGGAAACGGCCACCTGGGCGTAGGCGAAAGTTCTGGACGGATGTGGTTAAAGAGGATTTAAAGTCACTCGGCATCGAAAGACAGTTCAGGCGCGATGTTTCGTTTCGCAGGAAATGGAATAGTGACAGCTGGATGGAATGTGTTCAAATTGTGGCTGAAGACCGTGAAAAATGGACACGGCTGACTACTAGGACGGCACACCTCGGTGAAGATGCGGAATGACCGCGTCAGGCGAAAGCCAGCCGAGTAAGTGAAGTAAGTCAATATATATATATATATATATATATATATATATATATATATATATATATATATATATATATATATATATATATATATATATATATATATATATATATATATATATATATATATATATATATATATTCCACACGAGCAAGCTCATGTGGAATCATATTAAAGATGAAAGAAAAACGATAAAAGTCGTAAATCATACACAGCTATTTCTCATCAACGACACATTATAAGAGTACGTGTCAACAAGACTCAGCAGTAGCAGCAAACAACATCAACATCGGTCATGGATCCAGGTTAATACCCAACCATTTTTTGAAGGCTCGAATATCGATGGGTGGCACAGATTTTTTGAATAGATCGAAGTACTCTCGCCCTGCTCTAAGGGTAAAATAGTGAAATCTGCGATTATGCTTGGCGCGAGGTAGGATATATTTTGTTTCTCCTCCTCTAGTGATAGAAGTTCTCAAAGTACAAAACTGCCCAAGATGAGGACCGTATGCACCAGTGAGGATTTTATGAAAAACTATAAGGTCAAACCTCCTCCTTCTAAAGCGAAGAGTATCCAAAGAAAGGTTCGCATTTTTTTTTCAGGAGCAGATGGTATTCTATCATCTCTGTCAACGCGTAGCTAGATGCCTCCGAGGGCGCGGCCTGAAACGCCGCCCCATTCCATGTAGCGAGAATTTAAGGGTTTTAGCTACGATAGCTAAAACCCGCATATTCTTGTGTCGTTCGAACCACTGTTCTCTCTGACGCTAGACCCGTATATTCTCGCTATAATTTTGTAGCGAGAATCTATGGATTTCGCGACAGCCTGTGTTGAATTCAATCTCAAACCCGCGTTGGCTACGCGGAACGCAGGGATGCGGTTTGAACAGTCTTGGCACAGTCAACCCACGGAGAACTTGACACCCTGTGGGTGGTCGTGGAGGGTGACCCCGTGTCGCTCTCTGCAAGAGCTTGCAAGGGATAATTTTGGCCGCTGGTATGCTGCAGGCCGTGGGGAAGAAACGGCAATGCGCTCCATCTCAGCGGGGATCGTCTTTCTAGTACAGATCAAGACTGGGTGGGTCGATGGACCGTGTGCTGCAACGAGAATAAGCGTAGAATATGCGGGTGCTGTAGCGAGAATTCACGAAGAATATGCGGGCGCTGTAGCTAAAATTTCACCAACTGAGGCTAAACTTTCCGTGATTTACGTAAATTCTCGTGTCAAAATTAGACTAGATGCCTCCGAAACCCTGGGCATCTCTGGTTTCCGTGTGAGGCATTTAGCTACGCGTTGGCGGAGATAAAGAAACCCGAGAATCCTAGTCATAAGCTTGCGCGTAAAACTATTCTGAACCTGTTCAAGATCTTTAATCGATTTAGCTTAGTAAGGACTGAATATCGGAGTACCATATTCCAAAATTGGTCTTACATAAGTTTTGTACGCGCGTAGCAAAAATGTCGAATTCCTGGTTGTCAGCACTCTGAACATTTTGTACACCATCCGACTTGCCTTACGTGCGATTTCGTCACAATTTTTGTCAAAGTTGAGGTCACTGGTGACTAGGGCCCGTAGTAAAGCCGGCGAAAATTTCAGTTCAGCCTATCTGAATCCATGTTCTGAAAAGAATTCAGATGAGTCGCACACATTTCAGACGTACGTGTTGTAGGATAGCGACCAAGGCTAAACAGAGAAAGTCGGCAACAAACAAGTTAAGCTGAATCACTCAGTCAGATCTGACTGAATCGATTCGGTCAGATCTGACTGACTTCTTGGCTAGAGAAGAGAGAAACAGCGTGCCAGGTCAGGAGTGCGCTCGAGACTGTATTAAGGAGCAAAGGAGTAACTTAAATAATTCAGCTGAGATTTCGGCTTATCAATGTATTATTATCAATATCAGCTTCCACGAAACAAACAGGATTTCATTTATTGAGAAACGGTGCATGGAGTTCGTCGATTCGTGAACGACCACGTAGAGAAAAATGGTCGGTTGTTCTTGTCATCACACTCAGGTACTGAGGACGACGGCCGGCGAACCTCTACGCCGAAGATGACGGCCGGCGCCCCTTATTCTGAGGTTGCCGGCCAGCGGCGACCCATGCTGCATGCGACGCACATGCAGCGAGGATATTGGCTCGCCCGCTAACCATAAACCCGCCACGCCATCTTCAGTTGGGCCGGTTGGAAAGACAATTTATAATGATTACGACTGATCACGTCGTAACGTGGTTATCATGTGCACAGCCGGTATAAAAGGCGCCTCATCTCACTAGAGTCCTCAATCGGCATTCTACTGCCGGCCCTGGAGGGTGACTTCGAGTCACTCTCCGGAGGCCAGCATATTTTTGACCGCTGAGGGGATAGGGGTGTCTCCACGGCTGGGGGGGGGCGGTTCTGCCGTGATCCGCGTAGAGGGTGGTTCCTCACCGCAGATTGCGGCGGACCGAGGCGGGGCGTTTCTCCGCCGTGGGGTCGGGGTGACATGCTTGAGGTGAACAATAATACAAATAATGATAGCGGGCCGTCTGGTAAAGGTCGGCGGGCCGTTGACATACGGCTGGCCGGCGAACCAAAAGCGGGCGGCCGGAGGACGGAGACCGCGGGCCAGCTGGGAAAGGTTCGCCGGCCGTCGTCCTGAGTACCTGAGCAGGTATAATCATACCCCCATCATCATGGGTTTGCAAGACCGACCGCTCGAATGCAATCTATCGCTCGATACGATTCCGGACTCGTCTGAACCCTGTCTGAATCGTTTCGGGCTCATCTTACCACCCATTCAGATAATCCTGACTGAGTGGTGGGTTTACTACGGGCCTAGGAAACCAAGATCTTTTTGCTCATCGATCACTTTGATGGGCGACTGTTGAATGCAGTAAGGAGACCTATTGTTACGCGAACCCAAATGTAAAACACAGGTTTTTTCCTCACTAATTGGAAGGGACCATGTCACGGACTACTCATGGACAACATCGATTGCCCTCTGTACGGCGGCGCAATCCTCAACGGTAATTATCGAGTGATAAATCTTGACATCATCGGCAAACGCGGAACATCGAACACCAGCGGAAACAATTATTGATGGGAGCTCCTAAGTGAAAATGTTGAATAAAATAGGAGACAACACGCCTCCTTGAGGGACCCCGCTTGCTGCAACTCTCGGCGTAGAGTAAGCGTCATTAACACGCACCCTGAACGTTCTGCGCGACAAAAATTCTTCTAGCCATTGGATAATGCGAGCGTGAACACCTACAGACTTAAGCTTGTGGAGTAGTTTATCATGACAAACACGATCAAAAGCCTTGGAAAAGTCTAGATATACCACATCAACTGGGGATCCATCATCGAGAAATTCGGTCCAGTCATTAACGGCTTGAAGCATTGCGGTTGTAGTAGATCTACCTTTTTGAAAACCATGTTGGAACGGAGAAATTATCGCTTGCTCGTCAAGATGGGCAACTAGTCTTTTCTTGAGTATCTTTTCAAAGGTTCTAGCAAAAAGTGAGGTAATGCTTATGGGCCTGTAGTTCCTGGGGCAAGAAAAGGGCGGTTTTTTAGGTATGGGAATGACAAATGACGTTTTCCACCTGTAAGGAACCTCAGCCCGCATGAAACTCAAATTAAAAATGTATTCCAAAGGACTAGCAATAATATCCGCCACTTTCTTAACAAAAAGGAGAGGTATTTCGTCAGGAGTGATAGAGTGCGACACTGGCCATCGCATAAGTAGAGAGAAAATATCATCTGCATAAACCAGACCGAGTCAGCCATTTCAGGGAAAACAATATGCATGTCAACGTCCATCAAACCGTTAGTGACATCGATCGAAAGCAGCTGACAGCGTTGGACGCAGCATGTTAGTAACCCTTTTTTATCTTTCAAGAAGAAAAAGCAAATCGTTCGCCTGAATGGCGTCCTTGTTGAATTACTTCCAACGCAGCGCCAAGGAACGAATCGTAAAACTGTTCCTTGCGTTCTCCGCGCAACTATCCCATGTTGATGTGTGCGGGAAGTTCAAATCTGTCTTGATCCTTGTTGTTGGGGGTTTTTCTTGAAAAGTTGACGTTTTTTTGGGGGCTTCTTGCAATCTTCAGTCACTATAGGGATATAACAACACGAAGACGTCAAAAACCCAAGTATGGTTTTCATCATGTACGATGCCTTTGAAGCGTCAAAAACGAGTGGAAACCATTAAACTGGAGGGATGCATGCCGAAAAATTTCGTCAACTCTGCCGCCAAATACAAACTCGTGCACATTGATCATTCGATTACAGTCGCTTTGGTTGAATTTTGATGCTTCCAACGAGGTGAGCGTTCTAGAAAAAGCTGTAAGGGTCTATTGGCTTAGCTAGCTCAACCGTTTTGTCGCTAATATTCGCTGTTTTAACCGGCTTCAGCTTCAACAAGCATCGAAACACAGAGAAAAATCGAATAAGCACCGTAATCCGGTGTAAACAGAAATAAAGAATTCGAAATGGAGAAGTCATTTGCGATTTGCATTGGAAGGCCTTCTGGTTGTGCATATGACGTGAAGACTTGATAGCCCTGATAACCGCTCTAAGCTTTTAGCCGAAATCGCTCCAGCCGCGAAGCGACTGGAGAGGTTTGGTTTTGCCTAGGCCTTGTGATCACTTATAATTTTATAAAATAGTTTATAGAATCTTTGAAACAGAATTTCTCAAGATTTCCCTCTGGATATAAGTGAAGGGGTCCAGAAGACATCTGCTGTCCAAATTTCAGCCAAATCGGTTCACAAACAACAAAGTTATGAGCCCGAAAGCTTAAGAAATTTTCATGGTGTGCGCCGTAGGCCGTAGGCCGTAGGCCGTGGGCCGTCACGCTTTTCAGTCCTCACTGCTATTAGCCACTGCCAATGGTCGAAGGCAATCAACTTGGCAGACAAGTAAGTTGGTAGGAGGTACGTAGGCTGGTAATTAACCGATTTGCAGGTGAGGGGGGATTCTGATGACGTCATCGGGACGTCGTGAAAAAAGCTTCGGGCTTCTGATGACGTCATCGGGACGTCGTGAAAAGTGCTTCGGGCTTCTAATGACGTAATCGGGACGTCGTGAAAAGTGCTTCGGGCTTCTGATGACGTAATCGGGACGTCGTGAAAAGTGCTTCGGGCTTCTGATGACGGCATCGGGACGTCGTGAAAAGTGCTTCGGGCTTCTGATGACGTAATCGGGACGTCGTGAAAAGTGCTTCGGGCTTCTGATGACGTAATCGGGACGTCGTGAAAAGTGCTTCGGGCTTCTAATGACGTAATCGGGACGTCGAAAGTGCTTCGGGCTTCTGATGACGGCATCGGGACGTCGAAAAGTGCTTCGGGCTTCTGATGACGTCATCGGGACATCGCGAAAAGTGCTTCGGGCTTGATGACGTCATCGGGACATCGCGAAAAGTGCTTCGGGTTTGATGACGTCATCGGGACGTCGTGAAAAGTGCTTCGGGCTTCTGATGACGTCATCGGGACGTCGTGAAAAGTGCTTCGGGCTTCTGATGACGTCATCGGGACGTCGTGAAAAGTGCTTCGGGCTTCTAATGACGTAATCGGGACGTCGTGAAAAGTGCTTCGGGCTTCTGATGACGTAATCGGGACGTCGTGAAAAGTGCTTCGGGCTTCTGATGACGGCATCGGGACGTCGTGAAAAGTGCTTCGGGCTTCTGATGACGTCATCGGGACGTCGTGAAAAGTGCTTCGGGCTTCTGATGACGTCATCGGGACGTCGTGAAAAGTGCTTCGGGCTTCTAATCACGTAATCGGACGTCGTGAAAAGTGCTTCGGGCTTCTGATGACGGCATCGGGACGTCGTGAAAAGTGCTTCGGGCTTCTGATGACGTCATTGGGACGTCGTGAAAAAAGCTTCGGGCTTCTGATGACGTCATCGGGACGTCGTGAAAAGTGCTTCGGGCTTCTAATGACGTAATCGGGACGTCGTGAAAAGTGCTTCGGGCTTCTGATGACGGCATCGGGACGTCGTGAAAAGTGCTTCGGGCTTCTGATGACGTCATTGGGACGTCGTGAAAAAAGCTTCGGGCTTCTGATGACGTCATCGGGACGTCGTGAAAAGTGCTTCGGGCTTCTAATGACGTAATCGGGACGTCGTGAAAAGTGCTTCGGGCTTCTGATGACGTCATTGGGACGTCGTGAAAAAAGCTTCGGGCTTCTGATGACGTCATCGGGACGTCGTGAAAAGTGCTTCGGGCTTCTGATGACGGCATCGGGACGTCGTGAAAAGTGCTTCGGGCTTCTGATGACGTCATTGGGACGTCGTGAAAAAAGCTTCGGGCTTCTGATGACGTCATCGGGACGTCGTGAAAAGTGCTTCGGGCTTCTGATGACGTCATCGGGACGTCGTGAAAAGTGCTTCGGGCTTCTTATGACGTCATCGGGACGTCGTGAAAAAGCTTCGGGCTTTGATGACGTCATCGGGACGTCGTGAAAGTGCTTCGGGCTTCTAATGACGTAATCGGGACGTCGTGAAAAGTGCTTCGGGCTTCTGATGACGGCATCGGGACGTCGTGAAAAGTGCTTCGGGCTTCTGATGACGTCATTGGGACGTCGTGAAAAAAGCTTCGGGCTTCTGATGACGTCATCGGGACGTCGTGAGAGTGCTTCGGGCTTCTAATGACGTAATCGGGACGTCGTGAAAAGTGCTTCGGGCTTCTGATGACGTCATCGGGACATCGCGAAAAGTGCTTCGGGCTTCTGATGACGTAATCGGGACGTCGTGAAAAGTGCTTCGGGCTTCTGATGACGTCATCGGGACGGCGCGAAAAGTGCTTGGCTTCTGATGACGTCATCGACGTCGTGAAAAGTGCTTCGGGCTTCTGATGACGTAATCGGGACGTCGTGAAAAGTGCTTCGGGCTTCTGATGACGGCATCGGGACGTCGTGAAAAGTGCTTCGGGCTTCTGATGACGTCATCGGACATCGCGAAAAGTGCTTCGGGCTTTGATGACGTCATCGGGACATCGCGAAAAGTGCCTCGGGCTTCTGATGACGTCATCGGGACGTCGTGAAAAGTGCTTCGGGCTTCTGATGACGTCATCGGGACGTCGTGAAAAGTGCTTCGGGCTTCTGATGACGTCATCGGGATGTCGTGAAAAGTGTTTCGGCTTCTGATGACGTCATCAGGACGTCGTGAAAAGGGCTTCGGGCTTCTGATGACGTCATCGGGACGTCGTGAAAGCTTCGGGCTTCTGATGACGTCATCGGGACGTCGTGAAAAGTGCTTCGGGCTTGATGACGTCATCGGGACGTCGCGAAAAGTGCTTCGGGCTTCTGATGGAGTCATCGGGACATCGTGAAAAGTGCTTCGGGCTTCTGATGACGTCATCGGGACATCGCGAAAACTGCATAGGGCTTCAGATGACGTAATCGGGACGTTGTGAAAAGTGCTTCAGGCTTCTGATGACGTCATCGGGACGTCGCGAAAAGTGCTTCGGGCTTCTGATGACGTCATCGGGAAGTCGTGAAAAGTGCTTCGGGCTTCTGATGACGTCATCGGGACGTCGTGAAAAGTGCTTCGAGTTTCTGATGACGTCATCGGGACGTCGTGAAAGTGCTTCGGGCTTCTGATGACGTCATGGAGACGTCGTGAAAAGTGCTTCGGGCTCCTGGTAACGTCATCGGAACGTCGTGGAAAGTGCTTCGGGCTTTTCGTGACGTCATCGGGACGCCGTGAAAAGTGCTCCGGGCTTCTGGTGACGTCATCGGGACGTCGTGAAAAAAGCTTCGGGCTTCTGATGACGTCATCGGGACGTCGTGAAAAGTGCTTCGGGCTTCTAATGACGTAATCGGGACGTCGTGAAAAGTGCTTCGGGCTTCTGATGACGTAATCGGGACGTCGTGAAAAGTGCTTCGGGCTTCTGATGACGGCATCGGGACGTCGTGAAAAGTGCTTCGGGCTTCTGATGACGTCATTGGGACGTCGTGAAAAAAGCTTCGGTTCTGATGACGTCATCGGACGTCGTGAAAAGTGCTTCGGGCTTCTAATGACGTAATCGGACGTCGTGAAAAGTGCTTCGGGCTTCTGATGACGTAATCGGGACGTCGTGAAAAGTGCTTCGGGCTTCTGATGACGTAATCGGGACGTCGTGAAAAGTGCTTCGGGCTTCTGATGACGGCATCGGACGTTGTGAAAAGTGCTTCGGCTTCTGATGACGTCATTGGGACGTCGTGAAAAAGCTTCGGCTTCTGATGACGTCATCGGGACGTCGTGAAAAGTGCTTCGGGCTTCTAATGACGTAATCGGGACGTCGTGAAAAGTGCTTCGGGCTTCTGATGACGTAATCGGGACGTCGTGAGAAGTGCTTCGGGCTTCTGATGACGGCATCGGGACGTCGTGAAAGTGCTTTCGGGCTTCTGATGACGTCATCGGGACGTCGTGAAAAGTGCTTCGGGCTTCTGATGACGTCATCGGGACGTCGTGAAAAGTGCTTCGGGCTTCTGATGACGTAATCGGGACGTCGTGAAAAGTGCTTCGGGCTTCTGATGACGGCATCGGGACGTCGTGAAAAGTGCTTCGGGCTTCTGATGACGTCATCGGGACATCGCGAAAAGTGCTTCGGGCTTCTGATGACGTCATCGGGACATCGCGAAAAGTGCTTCGGGCTTCTGATGACGTCATCGGGACGTCGTGAAAAGTGCTTCGGGCTTCTGATGACGTCATCGGGACGTCGTGAAAAGTGCTTCGGGCTTCTGATGACGTCATCAGGACGTCGTGAAAAGGGCTTCGGGCTTCTGATGACGTCATCGGGACGTCGTGAAAAAGCTTCTGGCTTCTGATGACGTCATCGGGACGTCGTGAAAAGTGCTTCGGGCTTCTGATGACGTCATCGGGACGTCGCGAAAAGTGCTTCGGGCTTCTGATGGAGTCATCGGGACATCGTGAAAAGTGCTTCGGGCTTCTGATGACGTCATCGGGACATCGCGAAAAGTGCTTCGGGCTTCTGATGACGTAATCGGGACGTCGTGAAAAGTGCTTCAGGCTTCTGATGACGTCATCGGGACGTCGCGAAAAGTGCTTCGGGCTTCTGATGACGTCATCGGGACATCGCGAAAAGTGCTTCGGGCTTCTGATGACGTCATCGGGACATCGCGAAAAGTGCTTCGGGCTTCTGATGACGTCATCGGGACGTCGTGAAAAGTGCTTCGGGCTTCTGATGACGTCATCGGGACGTCGTGAAAAGTGCTTCGGGCTTCTGATGACGTCATCGGGACGTCGTGAAAAGTGTTTCGGGCTTCTGATGACGTCATCAGGACGTCGTGAAAAGGGCTTCGGGCTTCTGATGACGTCATCGGGACGTCGTGAAAAAAGCTTCGGGCTTCTGATGACGTCATCGGGACGTCGTGAAAAGTGCTTCGGGCTTCTGATGACGTCATCGGGACGTCGCGAAAAGTGCTTCGGGCTTCTGATGGAGTCATCGGGACATCGTGAAAAGTGCTTCGGGCTTGATGACGTCATCGACATCGCGAAAAGTGCTTCGGGCCTCTGATGACGTAGTGGGGCCGTCGTGAAAAGTGCTTCAGGCTTCTGATGACGTCATCGGGACGTCGCGAAAAGTGCTTCGGGCTTCTGATGACGTCATCGGGAAGTCGTGAAAAGTGCTTCGGGCTTCTGATGACGTCATCGGGACGTCGTGGAAAGTGCTTCGAGCTTCTGATGACGTCATCGGGACGTCGTGAAAGTGCTTCGGGCTTCTGATGACGTCATGGAGACGTCGTGAAAAGTGCTTCGGGCTCCTGGTAACGTCATCGGAACGTCGTGGAAAGTGCTTCGGGCTTTTCGTGACGTCATCGGGACGTCGTGAAAAGTGCTCCGGGCTTCTGGTGACGTCATCGGGACGTCGTGAAAAAAGCTTCGGGCTTCTGATGACGTCATCGGGACGTCGTGAAAAGTGCTTCGGGCTTCTAATGACGTAATCGGGACGTCGTGAAAAGTGCTTCGGGCTTCTGATGACGTAATCGGGACGTCGTGAAAAGTGCTTCGGGCTTCTGATGACGTCATTGGGACGTCGTGAAAAAAGCTTCGGGCTTCTGATGACGTCATCGGGACGTCGTGAAAAGTGCTTCGGGCTTCTAATGACGTAATCGGGACGTCGTGAAAAGTGCTTCGGGCTTCTGATGACGTAATCGGGACGTCGTGAAAAGTGCTTCGGGCTTCTGATGACGTAATCGGGACGTCGTGAAAAGTGCTTCGGGCTTCTGATGACGGCATCGGGACGTCGTGAAAAGTGCTTCGGGCTTCTGATGACGTCATTGGGACGTCGTGAAAAAAGCTTCGGGCTTCTGATGACGTCATCGGGACGTCGTGAAAAGTGCTTCGGGCTTCTAATGACGTAATCGGGACGTCGTGAAAAGTGCTTCGGGCTTCTGATGACGTAATCGGGACGTCGTGAGAAGTGCTTCGGGCTTCTGATGACGGCATCGGGACGTCGTGAAAAGTGCTTCGGGCTTCTGATGACGTCATCGGGACGTCGTGAAAAGTGCTTCGGGCTTCTGATGACGTCATCGGGACGTCGTGAAAAGTGCTTCGGGCTTCTGATGACGTAATCGGGACGTCGTGAAAAGTGCTTCGGGCTTCTGATGACGGCATCGGGACGTCGTGAAAAGTGCTTCGGGCTTCTGATGACGTCATCGGGACATCGCGAAAAGTGCTTCGGGCTTCTGATGACGTCATCGGGACATCGCGAAAAGTGCTTCGGGCTTCTGATGACGTCATCGGGACGTCGTGAAAAGTGCTTCGGGCTTCTGATGACGTCATCGGGACGTCGTGAAAAGTGCTTCGGGCTTCTGATGACGTCATCGGGACGTCGTGAAAAGTGCTTCGGGCTTCTGATGACGTCATCAGGACGTCGTGAAAAGGGCTTCGGGCTTCTGATGACGTCATCGGGACGTCGTGAAAAAAGCTTCGGGCTTCTGATGACGTCATCGGGACGTCGTGAAAAGTGCTTCGGGCTTCTGATGACGTCATCGGGACGTCGCGAAAAGTGCTTCGGGCTTCTGATGGAGTCATCGGGACATCGTGAAAAGTGCTTCGGGCTTCTGATGACGTCATCGGGACATCGCGAAAAGTGCTTCGGGCTTCTGATGACGTAATCGGGACGTCGTGAAAAGTGCTTCAGGCTTCTGATGACGTCATCGGGACGTCGCGAAAAGTGCTTCGGGCTTCTGATGACGTCATCGGGAAGTCGTGAAAAGTGCTTCGGGCTTCTGATGACGTCATCGGGACGTCGTGAAAAGTGCTTCGAGTTTCTGATGACGTCATCGGGACGTCGTGAAAGTGCTTCGGGCTTCTGATGACGTCATGGAGACGTCGCGAAAAGTGCTTCGGGCTCCTGGTAACGTCATCGGAACGTCGTGGAAAGTGCTTCGGGCTTTTCGTGACGTCATCGGGACGTCGTGAAAAGTGCTCCGGGCTTCTGGTGACGTCATCGGGACGTCGTGAAAAGTGCTCCGGGCTTCTGATGACGTCATCAGAACATCGTGAAAAGTGCTTCGGGCTTCTAATGACGTCATCGGTACGTCGTGAAAAGTGCTCCGGGCTTCTGATGACGTGATCGGGACGTCGTGAAAAGTGCTTCGGGCTTCTGATGACGTCATCGGGACGTCGTGGAAAGTGCTTCGAGTTTCTGACGACGTCATCGGGACGTCGTGAAAAGTGCGGGACTATCCTAGACGGGGGGGGCACTCAGGATTCAAGTCAGAAATGGAACGAACCACCGATCTATAACGCTATCAATCGAAGTATTTCTACAGAACTTCATCAACAACAATGATTGATAGCAGCATCAAGCATCTTTTATCAGATTTTACATTGATTTTCATGAAAAAATCATGGGTGCCCCGTCTAGGATAGTCCCAAAAGTGCTTCGGGCTTCTGATGACGTCATCGGGACATCGAGAGAAGTGCTTCGGGCTTTTGATGACGCCATCGGGACGTCGTGAAAAGTGCGGGACTATCCTAGACGGGGGGGGGACTCAAGATTCAATTCAGAAATTGAATGAACCACCGATCTATAACGCTATCAATCGAAGTATTTCTACAGAACTTCATCAACAACAATGATTGATAGCAGCATCAAGCATCTTTTATCAGGTTTTCCATCCATTTTCATGAGAAAATCGTGGGTGCCCCCCCCCCACCCCTGTCTAGGATAGTCCCAAAAGTGCTTCGGGCTTCTGATGACGTCATCGGGACGTCGTGGAAACCTGGATAGAGGGCAGGTGTTCTGGACCCGTTACTGGTCATCCGAAAAGTTGTGCAGACCACCTCGTAGAGTGAGCAGGAGCCCAGACTCGATGCTAGCCATCCGAGAAATCATGCAGCATACCTCAAAGAATCAGCAAGAGTCTTGAGCTTTGCGCTAGTTGTCTCAAATAGTGTGCTGGATGCCTCGGGATTTGCGCAGGAGTATGAGAACACCTTGCAAAACTTTTGTAAAAGTGTAAGGATGACAAGCATAGCGTGCAGAAAGCTTGAGATGTTATGTAGGTCATTGTTGCCAGGCTACTTTTCAGTTTCGTAACGCGGTTAGGTCATTCACACAACCCCATTTTGAGTGCTCCCTCATTCTTCTTCACCAGCCTTCTGATTTTTTCTGCAATAAATGGTACTTGCTTATCAGCATCTATATTCAAAAACAAATTGTTAGAACTGTCTCCATTCGCAGCTCAGCAGAGCTTTTGCATATCAGATTCATGGAATCGAAGCGGCTGTTCTGCGAAGGAATGGGGCGGCGGAAACGAAATAATGAGTATGTAAAACTGCTTTGTTTCACTGATGTGGAAGTGTCCAGATGGAATGGAAGGTAGTTTCTGACTGTCCAGGTTTTAAGTTAGTTTCATTTGAAAGCGAAGAACTGCGGGAAGATTCTGCATCCGGCTGAAGGCCAGCAGGCTTTCATGATTATCGACCGGGCTGGCTACGTCTGAGCGACCAACTATACACGGGGCCTAAAGCCCCTGTCAGGCCCCTGACAGAGTTTGATGAGAAAATCACCGTGGCTGACCCGTTCGATACGTATGAAAAACATGGAAGGTGCAAGTAACAACCGGTGTAGCCAGATGTGGCTGACGCAATCAATATGAATGAATTATGTGGAACTATATCATGGATATCATTCATTTCTTAGCTAATATCATGTGAACATCGGTCTTGTCAGCCACATCGAGTGATTTTTCTGAGATAGTTTTACAACATTTTGGGTCATTGATTCTTGTGACCACAGAAAGAGGACTGATCTAGAGGGGAGATGAAGAGGTCTTTGTTCGAAATTCTTGCATGGGATATTACAGCGTAATATCAAGAAAAAGTGAACAATTCTGTAAAAAAGGGGTCTCCGAAGCAAAAGTGGTTTGGTTAGCGTTACAAATGTTTCAACAAAAAGGGAACAATAGGAAAGCGGAATGAGGAGAGTCTACAAAAAATGAACAATATCCTCCAAGAACTCTTTTCTTTTTCGAAACTTCCAAACAGCGGAAACAAACCGTTGTGGTATTTTACGAGGAAGAATTGACTGGTTCCCTAAAACAATTTGATATCATCTCCTCTTTTAATGATAGCTATTAGGTACACATGCATATATACATATTTTATCGGCACTCACATAATCAAAGTCCTTTATGGAGCCAAAAGCGCTTCCTCATAGAGAACCGCAACGGTTTGTTTCCGCTGTTTGGAAGTTTCGAAAAAGAAAAGAGTTCTTGGAGGATATTGTTCATTTTTTGTAGACTCTCCTCATTCCGCTTTCCTATTGTTCCCTTTTTGTTGAAACATTTGTAACGCTAACCAAACCACTTTTGCTTCGGAGACCCCTTTTTTACAGAATCCTATGTTAGGTTCCTCAGTTCACCATCCCATCGTGAAGACTACTGCTAGAATGAATGCAAACCTTCCTTCGACGCTTTTATACTCTTCATCTGTTATCAGATTCAATAATATTTTTTGTTTACAGTGGATTACGGTGCTTGTTCGATTTTTCTCTATGTTTCGGTTACATATCAGCTTCATGTCGATGGCCCACCGACCTTTTTCAGCTGGCTCGCAGTCCTTTTCCGTGGATGGCCCGCGCTTGATTCGCCGGCCAGCCGCATGTCGACGGACCGCCGACCTTTACCAGATGGCCCGCGATCACTATTTGTATTATTATTTACTCCAAGCATGTCATCCCTGGTCCACGGCGGAGAAACGCGTCTGCAGTCAGGAACCACCCTCCCGCCGATCGGGGCGAAAGCCCCCACCGGTCGCAGGCTTCGAGTTGGAAACAAATCGACCGATACCTCGAACCTTCTGAGCAACCGGCTTCTTCGGTCTTCCGAAAATCACTTTGCTCCCTGATGAGTCAGAATATCACTGATGCCTGTCGGCTCCCCTCGAAAAAACGGTAGAGCTGCTGACTTAATCTCGGGTTGGTCATGCCCACTTGATTCACCGCATGTAATTGGAATAGCTAGATCTAGGAGTGGCGGAGAATGCAAGGTATTCAGACTGTAAGTTGTGAATACCCATCCCTACTCAATAAACATTTGAGTCAGAAGACCACTCCGAGAAGAGTAGTGTTCCTACCCGATTTTCGAAAGAGTGTCTATACTTTTAATACAGTTTATTTTTGGGTTAGATGCCAAAAGTTACGTGCTTTCTCTTCCAGACGCCTGAAATGTTGTGCACTAAGGTTTTCCGGCACGGCGAGTTCGGTGGTAATCATACATTCCGTGACGGATTCGATCCAGACCCAATAACGACCTATTTGGGGTGCGTCTATACATATGATACGCACTGTATCCTAAATAGAAGGCGTGGCAGCTTGGGCACAGAAGCTGGTTGCAGGGGGCATGAATCCACCTCTTTTGAGAACCGAAGCTTTTCCGAACGGGTCAGACGTGTTTCTGACAGCGCTCGGATTTCTTGAGACAGAAGTAATTATGTAAATCGATAGCGTTATCATTCTGCAATTTTTTAAATTCATACTGAACCCTGATTGAATACCTCGTTTAGTAGAGTACCAGTTTTCTTAAAATGAGATGGACAAATGTTTTTTTTTAAAGAAGGGTTGCGAAGTAATTTCAAAGGAGTTGTTGTGGTAGATTTCTGTTGTTGACATCGCGTGGAGCGAAGCGGTCCACAGACTATTAAAACTCTTTCATAGTTGGCCGACCTAGGTCGGACGACTCATTATCGAATTTGAAATATCTATAGTCTACAGCAATGGAAGTAGGACCTGGTGAGGTTGCGGACTCGTCCTAACATACGGTAGTTAGTTAGTGGTATCACTCATTTTTTTCGAAGCAGCTGTGGTAGATCGGTGAGTCTGTGTTTTCACCGATATGACTACATCTGTGGAAGCATTGAAAACAGGTGAAAATGTGAGAGTAGAAATGAAAACTCACCGACCAATTTCAGTTATTTCGAAAAAATGAGTGATAACACAATCAGACTACAGTATGTCAGGAAGAGTCCGCAACCTCACCAGGTCTTAATTCCATTGCTGTAGACTATATATACCCTATCCTACCCATCTTATCTATCTTAGCTTATCACATTTCATACCGAGTCGTCCGACTTCGGTCGTCATACTATGAAAAGGCCTTAAACGAACCGTCATGGTGGCTGCGGAGGGTGCAACCCATATTTTAGTCATTCTCATAGGTCTAAAACTATCAGAATGCGCGAATGTACATTTCGATTAGCCTCACCTTCTGGAAAGTGGAGGCCTCGTTTAACTTCAGTCTGAAAGAATGCGCCTGAGTTGCGTTTTCAAGGCAAATTGGTCGTCTGACGGACAACTCGTCCACCGCGCCCACTTTACAGAACCTAGCTAAGTAACCTTGATTGAGATTTCGTTTTCTTTCGAAGCAGTGAAAGCTTCCAAAGCACATAAGAGTTTCATGCTCCCGGAAGTTTCGATACCTCGAAATCCAGGAGTTCCCAACCGCACGTGGGTGAGTTACACCCCGCAGCCACCGGGACGGTTAGGCCGCACTCAGGTACTCAGGACGACGGCCGGCGAACCTTTCCCAGCTGGCCCGCGGTCTCCGTCCTCCGGCCGCCCGCTTTTGGTTCGCCGGCCAGCGGTGTGTCGACGGCCCGCCGACCTTTACCAGATTTCCCGCGATCATCATTTGTATTATTGTTTACCCCAAGCGTGTCACCCCGGCCCCACGGCGGAGAAACGCCCCGCCTCGATTCGTGGCAGTCTGCGGTGAGGAACCACCCTCCCCGCGGATCACGGCGAAAACCGCCCCCCCCAGCCGTGGAGATACCCCTATCCCCTCAGCGGTCAAAAATATGCTGGCCTCCGGATAGTGACTCCAAGTCACCTTCCAGGGCCGGCATTAGAATGCCGATTGAGGACTCTAGTGAGATGAGGCGCATTTTATACCGGCTGTGCACGTGATAACCACGTTACGACGAGATCAGTCGTGATCATTATCAGTTGTCTTTCCAACCGGCCGAATTGAAGATGGCGTGGCGTGTTTTGTGGTTCACGGGCGAGCCAATATCCGCGCTGCGTGTGCGTCGCATGTAACATGGTTCGCCACTGGCCGGCACCCTCGAAATGTGGGGTGCCGGCCGTCGCCCTGAGTACCTGAGTGTATCCTGGCGGGACCTACCCCGTTGGACTTTTGCCAATTTCTATCAGCTGATTATTTTGTGGATCAAAGTTTGTTAAAATATCACCGAAATGACATAATGAGCACTGCTATGACAAGAGTAATAAATTTCTTATGACTTTCTGCAGTAAACATATGATAGAGACGTTAAATATCGATAAAATATAATCAAAACGATTGGAAATTCCTAGTCTACAATATTGCGTCACAGACGTCAAAGACGCAATATTGCAGACGAGTCCTTGATCCACGCAGCAAGCGGCGACACAGTCATTGCGGGACGTTTTTATTCCGCTGGTGTATAACTACATAGGGCCTTAGCTGCGGAGTGCGAGTATGGAGCTTCCGGGAACCATTCTTCTCCTTAACAAATCATACGTATCGATCAAATGTGTTCAGACAGGTAATTGCAAGTAAACATGTTTTGTGACTTCAACAGCCATTTTCTAACGTTAGGAGCCGATCGGTTCCCCGAAGCTCTATACCGCTAATCTTATCTGCGAGCGGTCCACAGTTGCACTATAGATCATGACAAGCGGGAACAACAAACCCTTGCAAAACTCGCCGCAATCTTCAACCTGCTTCTCTGAGGCCCCGGTCATAGTTGGTGCTATTTGCATCTGCATCCCCCCGCACTCCCAACACCCCCGCACCCCAACACCCCCGCACCCCCAACACCCCCGCACCCCCTGCACCCCCAACACCACCCCGGTCGATACGTATGTTTAAAATGATGGAGTGAGGCTGAGAAAATCACTCGATGCATCCAACTAGATATGACGATGATTACGTGGCGAACAGGATTGCACCTGTTCAGAGAAATAGTGAAGGCGAGTATGGTGAAGTCACGGAGGTAGCAGTAAGGTTAGCTTTCTAGTGATACGCAATGTTTTATCTTCGACCCCCCCACCCGGTGATTTTCTCATCCACGTATTGCATGGATATCGACCGCGTCGGATACATCGAGAGATTTTCACAACCTCACTCCATCATTTTAAACATACGTATCGACCGGGGTGCGGGGGTGTTGGGGGTGCGGGGGTGCGGGGGAGCGGGGGATACACCGAGTGATTTTCTCGCGCTTCACCTCACCATGTTGTTCATACGTATCGACCGGGGGTGCGGGGGTGTTGGGGGTGCGGGGATACACCGAGTGATTTTTGCATCCCATTTCCAATGCATTCTGTGTGTATCGACCGGGCTGGAGGCATCGGCTAATCCAACTATGACCGGGGCCTGAGGGACAAATACGGCTCAAAGAATACCTCGAGGTTGATTTTGCCATCCATTTCAGCCAAATCCGGGCGTTCTTCCTCTAGAATTTTGGTACTGTACCATGGTGGTTGACGACGTGGCCTTACAGTGGCTCCCGGTAAGATCTGGAAGTGTAATAATGGCGCTCATATGTAGATTCATTTCAATAGGTCCGATCCAACCTGTTGTCTCTTTACTGCAAACGCCGGTAGAACCTTGTTCCTCGTTTTCTCGGACACAGTTGACCCCGAGTCCGTATCTGACAGTTCGGACTGAAATATTATTTCTAAGTATTAGAGCGATTTTCAATAAACCAAACTTGTTGAATAGACACTGACGTCGCCATATTGCTCCGCTGTCTTTTTCTTTCCTTTCTTCCTCCTCTGAAATAGAGCGATTCATAACGCCATGGGGAAGGCAATATGCAGACATACACTCATATCAACAAGTCTGCAGAACAAGGAGACGAGAAATGAGAGTCTCCACAGACAATGCCTCTTGCAGATACAATCTCTTATCATCGATATCAAAGAGAACTCTCATTAGGGACTGTTTTGCCCGTATCCCGACGATTGGAAAAGCCATGTTTTTGTTGATGTAGGTGTGTGACAGGACACAAAGCCCGATTGAGACTGTCCACAGCCGGCGTGCGTGTCGGGGTTCCGTCTTGGAGACATTTTTTCGAACTCGTCTTTAGATTACCAGGAAGACTAGACGAATAGTGAATAACGATTCGGCCAGCTGTTTGCAGTCGCGGAAAGGCTCGTCCAAGAAATGCCAAGGCAATTCATGATGGGCGCTTGACACGCACGCGGACCGCGTGGGCGAACAGTCCAATTTCGACAGACTTTAAATACAGTGTTCACGATGAATCGCGTCCTCGTTTTCTCGCCGGAAATCGACAGGCCAGCGTCTCATTGGAGCGATAGGGTCGGAAAAACGAACAAAAGCGGTCCCGAAAGAGCCCACATCGGCTCCGAAATCCGCTCGCGCTATTCCTTTGCAATCAATACTTGCGTATCTGATACCCGCGAGGAACGGACGAGCGCGAGCGGATTTCGGAGCCGATAATGGCTCGCTCAGATCTGTTTTCCGGACGGTCCGCGGCGGATCTCAGGACGATCCACGGCGGCTCTCAGGACCATCCGCGGCGCCTGCAGGATGGTCCGCTGCGCTTTGTCGGCGCTTTACCGGCCTCAGTGAAGGATCGTCCGCTCGTCGGCCGCGGACGATCCTGGAAATGCGCCCGGAAGGGCCGTGAGTTTCTCTGAGTAAGCAGACCAAAACTTACCTATAAGTAATTTTCGAAAAAATTTATCATAACATTCCAGAAATCGCCAGAGGTTGCGTTTGCCCAGCGAAATATCCCTCATCGGGAAGCATCGGACTAACAAGACCGAAATCACAAAAAAATCGATTAATGGGCCTCAAATTTGTAAACAGCGCCCAAAATAACCTTAAAGTAGAAGTTTCAGGCCAGATCTTTGAATTTTTTTAAACATACTAAAAATGCCTTTCGGGTACCCCTTTTCTCTCACCAAAGCTATGAAAATGTCCTTTTCTGGAAATCTCCTGAAAATCTTTGGGGCATCTGGGAAATTATGTACTCGGATTATTGATAAACAAGATCATACCTACATCCTCCAGAATATAGTTTTCCAAAATATCGAGTGTGCACGAACTGGCATCTTTAGGCCTTAAAAACTCTAATTCTAGCCCGTTTTTCACCGCTCTACCTCCTTAGTTTTTCAGCCATTTTCGATCTAAGCTGATTTTTGTAGTTTTTTTTTTCGATGACGTTTTTTATCGTGACCACTGCCTTTAATGTAAAACAAGCCTTGGACAGCCGTAGACTTCTCTGTTTTCTACTGCTGTGTCAATTAGTCAAAATCATTAATTCTGCTCAGTTAGCCAATTCAAACTATTTTCGTGGGCTTTCTACTATAGTTGTACAATTTCGAAAAAAATTTCGAACGAACGAAAAATAAAAAAATTTCGTTCGAAAAAATTTCGAACGAACAAATTTCGAAAAACTTTCGAAATTTCGGAGGTCGAACGAACGAAATTCGAAACTAATCGAAATTTCGATTTTTTTCGAAATTTGTCGGAAATTTCGAACTTTTTTCGAAGTTTGTTCGAAAAAATTTCGAACGAACGATTTTCGAAAAAATTTCGAAAAATCGGATTTCGAACAAACGAAGAATGAAAAAATTTCGAAAAAAATTGAAAAATTTTTGTTCGTTTTAAATTTCGAAGGAACGAAATTTAAAAAATTTTCGTTCGACGACATTTCAAACGAACGAAATTTGAAAAAATTTCGTTCGAAGAAATTTCGAACGAACGAAAACGAACGAAAAAATTTTCGAAAATTTCGTTCGTGTACAACTACAGTTGATCGCAATGTTAATAGGACATGGTGCGGTTGCGGACTAGCACGAAAACTACGGTGGAATCTGGCACTTTGCCAGATTTCGTCATCGATCAGCGCCACAGCTGATATTCTCGTGAGCAGAGAGACGACGCTTGGCGCCGATCGATGACGAAATCTGGCAAAGTGCCAGATTGTACCGTAATTTAGTGCGAGTCCGCAACCGCACCATGTCCTATTAACGTTGCGGACAACTGTATACTTTCTACCTTTGAACGCTCTCGAATCATAATCTCAACAATCCGGTTTCATGTCCACAATAAATAGTGTGAAAGAGAATGCCGGGGCATTCTCTTTCAAAATATGAAAATATGTCTCTTAAAGAGAAGGAGACAAAATATGACTCTTGTGTATGGTCTACATCAGACGTGTATGGTCTACATCAGACGACCGTGGGGTTGTAAGCAGGGGTGTGCGGCAATTGCCGTTTGCCGATTGCCGTTTGCCGTTTGCCGGCCATTTTCGGGGTTTGCCGTTGCCGTTGCCATTTGCCGAAATTTTCGTTCAAAACGGCAAATTTTCGACAAAAATTCATTGAAACAACAGAATGTGCCCTTTCCGCAGTCTCTGTGTTGGTCAGCAATTCGGAGCTGCTATAAATAATTATTTTGAATATGTAGTTCCAGCTTCTGGTTCCGGCTCATTCAATGTATAATTGTAACCTTTCAATCGGTAACTTATGAAAACATCTCGACTGGGTAATTAGAGGAGTTCGTTCGAGTTCTAAATTGTTTGGGAGCCTCCAGATGTTTTTTTTATTCATCAAATTCTTAACCCTTTGAGAATTCCAAACTCGCAAAAACCCTTTTTCAGAGGCATACCTATTACTGTCAGTTCTGAGATTACAAAACCAAGTTATATCAAAGCTGTAGCGCAAAAGCAGTCCTATTTAGACATATGGAACCAGTGGTGAACTCGTGTATATAGGCTCACTTATCGTCGGTTGGTTAGCTGATGGTAATGATTGGGACAGGAAAATTATCAAATCTGCAAACACTTTATCAGGGTTTTTTAAAGTTGAACAATATTCACAGCGGTCATTAAAGGCAGTGGTCAACAACATCTTCGATTTCGAGATCATTAGTTGAAATGAAAGGTTGGCTTAATGACAGAGCTGGGTTTTCAAGGAAATAGTGTAACGATGAAAAATGAAGTCTTTGAAGGCAACGATTAAAACCGCATTCAAATTTTCACCAGAAATCCAAGGGTTTGAGGCCCATTGCAAAAACAGTGTGGGAAACCGGCTCAAAACGAGCAAACAATAGCAATATACGGCCCGAAACTTGAAAGTGGTGTAGTCGCTCCACCCACTTCCTCGGTAGCCACAGGTGAGGTGAGTGGGGCGGGTAAACCATATTCAAGTTTTGGGACCGTATAAGGTGATTTATAGCGTGTTTCTAGCCGACATTGTTGCTGTAATTGTCCTCCTGTAAGCTTCTAGGCCGAATACGCAGAAAGGAAAGCGCCCAAGAGCAGTGCAGCTGGCTAGCGCATTGCACGCGGCGCTCCAATGAGCGCAGCGGACTTTGGTCGCGCGCGTCGCATGTATCAGTCAAACGCCCCTCCTTCTGTGAATTCGATTAACATGACCCTCGGAGCTCTTGATTCTAGAATTCGTGGGCTGCCACCCTTCTATTCGCACCTGATTGTGGTACCAGTATTGTCCACCGTCTTTGAGTCGGCGCACACCCCATCGCACTAAGCTTGCTTACGGTTTGCTGATGGTCCCCGGATCGCCCAGGCTGGGTCGCGCTGGCCGCAGGCTCCTTTCAGAAAATCCTTTGCAGACCTGTCACACTTTCTTCTTCTTTGCAGCCGCAGGAAGGTTTTTGTCAGAGGTTCAAGAAACGGGCGACTGAAACCGGATTCGTCCATAAATATATTGTTGCCAAGGTGGTAGGCCTCTTTGGACAATCGAATAGGTGCTCAGTTGGGTGGCCACGGCTACCACAGTCCGGGCACTCGTCAGGCTTACTGCGATCGATCTTATGCAAGTATGACATCAGCATAGGGGAATGTCCGCAGCGTAACGAGGCAAGGTTACTTCTAGCTCGCCTTCCATCTCGGTGTTGCTGACTCCAGGTGGTACGACCCCCATTATGAGATTGACGGCCATCCTACTCAAGTGATCTCTAACAAACTTGGTGTGTTCCGCACGTAAAAGACGCAGACGATCCAGTTGGGAGTCCGTCCATCTTTGTAAATTGACTTCCTCGGGAGCATCCACAAAAAGCCTTTTGATAAATCTCTCTCTCTCGCACGGGATGTCACACTTTGCACTGTTCAAGAAGAAGCCCATCTTTTGAATCTCTAGCATTGATTCGTACGGAAACTTCAAATGGAGAGGAATCAGCAGAATTATCGCAGGCGATGGAGAAGCTTATAGCCTTGTTGATCTTGGTAGTGACTCCTCATCACCTGAGGCTTTCGAGTAGCTTTTGATATAGTATAGGATTTTTCCTCCTGTAAAGGCTATTGAAACGTCAGGCCCATAGTAACTGGTAGATATTGAGTGGAATACAACATGACTAACAAGGAAGGGTTGTCTACATCAGATGAAGTTTTGGGATGCACTTTTAACATGTTCTAGGGGATAAGAGAGTGTTTCAATATCCCACGCTCAGAATCTGCTTAAAGGCAGTGTCCAAGATAAAAACCATGTTTGATTTTTTGGTGGAGATCGGCAGCTGCGGGGCCGAGCGAAACCCTAGCGTTGAAAAAACTAAGAAAAATGAGCTCAGAACGGTCCCCACGGCCCCAAAGTTGGACACCCGTCAGCTCGTCACCCCCAGATGCACTTTCCACTCTTCAATGACGTGAATAAGTGAATGCTCAAGATTGTGAGATGAGCGACAGTTTCCGATCAATAGCCTGTTCCTCCCTTCATTCTCAACTTCTCTGTTTACTCAGGTCAGCTCGCATACATCGGCTGCAAAAGACGGAAGTTGCAAACCTCGGACAACTCGTCCACCGTGTTTCCTTAGCTCAATTTTTGAGGGACCATAACTCCGTTCCTAAAAGGTCTTGTACGATTTCAAAAACATCATTGGAATCAGCATGGGACCGTCTTCAAGATGGGCGGAAAAGCAAAAAAAAACGATTCTTATCATGAACACTGCCTTTAATGCCTCAGCGGTCCCAGAAATTGTCCAAATTTGAACAAGGCCAGAACGGCTCAGCCAAAGTGAGTAGAGCTGATTTAACGATTAAACTACCTTTCTGTATGATCAGAATAGATCAGAATTTGGGCAACAATACATAGTTTCTGATCTAAACAAAATCAATGCATCAAAATTTTCTACTTCTATTCTAAACACATTTAGAGGTAACTCAATCGTTAAAGGCAGTGTTCACGATAGAAGTCGTTTTTCTGTTTCTCCGCCTATCTTGAAAACGGTCCCATGCTGATTTTAATGATGTCCCTGGAATAGTACAAGACCCCCTGGAAACGGAGTTATGGCCCCTCGAAATTTAGCAAGGGAAAATTGTGGACGAGTTGTCCGAGGCTTGTAACTCCCGTTTTTTGCAGCCGATGTGTGCGAGCTAACCTGAATAAAGAGAGACGTTGAGAATGAAGGGAAGAACGGGGCTTTTGATAGGAAACTACCGCTCATTTAACCACAAATTCAGGGGAACTGTTATAGGACGTGGGCGGAGTGGCCCAATGGGTCGGCTGGCCCACGAGATTTTCACCCACTTACCGGCCGTTTTTCGTCGCACTTCCGTTCTTAAACTTCTTATAGAGACACAAAGCTTACGTTTTAGCCAAAAAAGGGGAAACTTTTTCTTCGTGAACACTGCCTTTAAATCGGCTCTACTCGCTTCGGCCGAACCGTTCTGGCCTTAATCAGATTTAAATCTTTTTAAGGACTGCTTGAGGCATTTAGCAGATTCTGAGCATGGGATACTGGAACACTGTCCTCCCCCTAGAACATATCAAAATTACATCCCGAAACTCCATCTGAAGTTGGCAACCCTCCCTTGTACGCATATGTTGGTGTATTATAGCACAAAACAGATTTTGCCGTTTGCCGTTTTGCCGTTTGCCGGTCATTTTTGGGGTTTGCCGTTGCCGTTGCCGTTTGCCGAAATTTGAAATTCCTTTGCCGCACACCCCTGGTTGTAAGGTAGCACAATAGTCTTTCACTTCGACGAGAATGGAAAGGGCAGCAAAAGGTGTTTAGATTCAACGGCTTAATTATAGAATAAAGAAACATACTACATACGCATGTGAGTGAGATTCTTTGTTAGAGAAAAGCATGCATAACGAATACAGAGGTGAGAAGGAGACAAAATATGACTCTAGAGAGACAATGTTTGACAAATCGAGTGATCTCTTGTCACAAGAGACCTGAGACCACCGCTTCTGGACACGATTACAAGCACAGTGCTGGAAGAACCCGTCACATGGAATTATCATTTTAATAGTGATACCCTTTTGATCAAAGTGGACGCTCACTTGTCACTTGCAGTGACCTGAGATCGTACTTGGACAGTCTACTTCGAAGCATCAAAAAATTCGCGGCCCCAGCGATTTCTGCACGCAAATTAGTAATTTAACATGCCGCCTTTAGAGGTGGGGACGATTGGCTGCTCGAGGAGCACGTGCTGCCCTCGTCCTCCATTCGTGGCATCGGCTGCTGCTCTCTGTTGTGGCCAGCGCAATGTGATAAGATTTCTCAAAATGGAAACTCTCAAAGTGAAAATCATCTTTCATACTTCGGAAACTTCGCCAAAATCGCTCATTCGGCAATGATGAAGGGCGAGAACGTGGTATGGAATTTGCCGCTTTCGTAACCTTCATCATTGGCAAATGATCGTTTTTTCCGAAGTCTGAAAGGGGTGTTAGGTAGCTTGGAGCATGATCATATTAGACATAAGACGTTCTTACCGATCCCTCCCGAAAAAAGGGGAAAATTATTATGCTAAATTTCAGAAGAAAGTAAAATCCTCGAGACCTGCCTTCTGAACTGACCCAAAGGGAGAGTACCAGAGACCCTTCTCGTTATTTTTAAATATGAACTAGCAGCCCGATGTGGAAATGATCTCACCCTCACACTGGTAAAAGGACGGCTGAGGAATATCTTCGTTCTCTCACCCCTAGTGTTCGATTCGACCAAGTTAAAATAGGGTTTAAGACTGAAAATGCCCCTATTCCCGAGAAGCTTGTGGACCATGCAAATGTCAAACACTTTCCGTCTAGAATCTAGCGTAGTTAGCCCAAAATACTTGTTTCTTATATGCGCCCTGGGTATTTTGGCATTCAAGAAGCCACCAATACGGAATACTAGTTTACGAGTAAAACTATTCTGGACTTTTTCTAGCGCTCCAATATTCTTTTTCGTGTACGGAGAGAAAACTACTGATCCAGATTCCACAATAGGCCTTATATAGGTCTTGTACGCTCGGAGCAAAACCTGCTTGTTTTTTGTGGATATTCCCTTGAAAATCTGGAAAATACGCCTGTGAGCCGACTGACATTTTATTCTGATATGCTCAGAGAAATCCAATTTACTGTTATAGTGGAAGCCAAGATCTCGAACAGATTCAACCGCTGGGAGCGCAAGGCCATCGCACGTATAGAAATGTGTCGTGGGTTCTGAATTTACTCGAACTCGCATGAATACAGTCTTTTGTGGCGCGAGGGGCAGCTGCCATTCCTTCGCCCAGCCAACCATCAAGTCAATAGCCTCCTGTAGCACTTGGGTGTCGAGTGGTTCAGAAATCACCTTGTAAAGTTTTATGTCGTCCGCATAGAACTTCATCGTAACAGCTTTGCCCGAAAAATGATAGGAATGTCCGCTGTGAGAATACTAAACAATATTGGTGATAACACACCCCCTTGCGGCACCCCGCTCTCTATGTTTTTCACCTCAGAATAGCAATCTTCGACTCTCACCTGAAACGTTCTTCCAGATAAGAATTGGGCGAGCCATTCTATCAATATCGGATGAAACCTCAGATCTCGTAGTTTTGGCAGCAGTTTCGAGTGCGAGACACGATCAAATGCCTTTGCAAAGTCAAAGTAAATGACATCGCAACTGCACCGCTTGTCAAGGGCCTCCGTCCAATCATTTATGCATTCCAGAAGGTTCGTTTCTATAGACCTTCCCGGGACAAAACCATGCTGGTTCCTAAGAACGATATTTTGCGAAAAGAGGTGTAAGACAATGTGATCCTTCAGCACCTTCTCGAACAGCCTGCAGAACAGTGAGGTGATACTAACTGGCCTATAATTCCCTGGATCAGCAGCCGTGCTCTTTCCTCAATAAAGGTGTAACAAAGGAGTGCTTCCAGCGAACTGGAACCTCACCATACATAAGAGACTTGTTGTAGATATAGGCCAAGGGACCACAAATAACTGGTGCAACTTTTTGAATGAAAAAAAGAGGAACGAAATCAGGGATGACCGAGGAAGATTTAGGCCACTTTTTCAACAATTCCTGCAATTTCGTTGAATGAAACCAAGGAAAATCCGCCATAGGCTGAGTACCCAAGAATGACGAAGATGGACTGTTCCCGTCGTCTGATTGGAATTGTTCCGCGAATTAGTCAGCTAACATGTTTGCCTTATCATACGCCGATGTCGCCAGGAATGCACCCTTTCTAAGGCAACCGATATGACTCTTTTCTTGCAACTTTGAATTTAGATACCTATAGAAGTTCCTGTCTCCCGACTCGATCTTTTTCTTCTCTAGGTAACTATTGTACTTATCCAACTGATCATGGAACCTTTTCGCTAAATCATTATACGCCTCCCAAATTCCAGTCCTCCTTGCCTCATGGAAAAGACACTCACGGTGTTCAGCCCGTTTTCGCAAGTGAGCAGGTAGGCGGATTGACTTAATGGAAGACACAAGCTTCCACGGAACATGCAAATCAATAACTGCATGGATAACAGATAAGAAAAGCTCATATTTCTCATTTACACCGCTAGCCGATTCTAACAGACTAATCCAGTGAATTTGGCTCAAGTGGTCACAAACGGCAGTATAATCGCAATTACCATATAACCTTCGATAAACCGGAGTACTAAGTGTTTCACAACATTGAATGTCGAATGAAATGCTATTGTGATCGCTCAATCCTACAGGCGGCAGAATTTCTAGGTTTCCCAGTAAGGTTTCATGGCTGGAGAAAACTAAATCCAACACATTTTGACCTCTAGTAGGCTCCCGCACAAATTGGAAAAGGTCGTAACTATAAACTAGTTCCTCCAAGCAAGCCAAATTCGATGCCAACACATCACCTTCATTGCTCCGAGCGAAGTCGGGTAAGTTGAAATCCCCCACAATGATTGTGTGCAGTTCACACGCTATTAAATCACTCAAAACCTTGACTAGCATTTCCGTTTTCACGGAATCACAAGACGGAGCCCTATACACAACTATGACCCGGAAGCTCGAGCTTTCATGGTAAAGATCGACACAAAGCATCTCATAAGCATGTTCCACCGACTCCGAGTAAATCACAGACATTGACAGCCTCCGATGAACCAATAACATAACCCCACCTCCAGACTTCTTACTACGATCGCACCTCTTGGCTTCGTAATCCAGAGCTAAATTACCCAATAAAGTTGAAACCATTAGACTAGGCTTGAGCCACGTCTCTGTAAAGGCGTAAATATCATGCTTGTGAGAAAGAAATAGATCAATATGCCCCCTATTTTTCGAAACGGATCTTACATTAGCGTAGAAACACCTCAAAACAGGATACCTGAGAGGAATAGTCAGTTTTCTTGATTGGGAGGCGACAATACATTAACAATGCTAGGCACAACGGTTACCGGCGATCTCGGTGTGGTAGAAGAACTTAACGCTATTGAGGAATCAACGTGAGCAATGGGTACAGCAGCCACTGGTGGTCCCAAAGTTCTAGGAGCACCTACATCATCAATCGTACCGACACTCTGCCGGCGAACACGAATCCTGTCCCTCTCCTCCTTAGTTAGAGAGGGTCTAATATAGATCCCCTTGGAAGAGAAGGACCTGAGCCAATGAGCTCGACGGCAAACCAAGCCAGCATGGAACGAAGATGGTAGCACCACCTTGATTAACCGCGGTCGACCAGTACCTGGTTTGCCCATTCTATAAACCGACTTGGGACTACACTCCACGTTTAGATGATCTAGAACTTTACGAATCACATCAGAATCGGACAACACACGATTCGACGGCACTCTATCTCCCGACTCTAATACCCCAGAGATAACAATAGAACGCTTCCTTTCATGCTCTTCTAGAGAACAGGTCACAATAGGAACACCATGAGTCTCACGAGAATCCGAAGTATGAGAAAGCTGAACCTTAAGCTCAACAATTTCTGCCTGCAATGAGGCATTACTCTTAAGCAAGTCACTGTTCTCAGCTGCTAGTGCCTTGTTAGCATCTACTGGTTCCATATTTCTCGAGACAACTGAATCGAACATTTCCTTCATGGAAGAGAAATGACTTATCACTAGCTTCAAGTGAGTAGGTAGCGACTCATCTCTCATCAGCTGCTCGATAGCTCCCCCAAAGTCCAGAGGCTGTTGCGATCCCGCTCGTTTGGCCGCTCCTCTTGTCTGAATGATAGACGCAGGAGAACCTGTAGACGGCATGACACGAAATGAAACAACAGCGAAACGGATAGACCTGATAAGGTGGCTTTTTGTTGTCGATCGAAAATTTTGCACCCCGCCACAGAGGTACTCGCAGAGGATCCTCAGCACGTTGTCACGAACGGCATAAAATCGACTGACACAGTAACCGACGCCAGACACCAGAATCACCCAATCGCCTCGCCTCCTCTCTTGCGACTACGGTCACACCGTATGTTGTGAGAAATACGGGCTTGTACTGCCACACCCTCAAACTTGGGTAATTAAACCTAAAGTTGCATAGATTTAACGCAATCGATCGACACCCGACCATATCACGGGGACATTTCGCGTCCTCTTTGCAGTACTCACCCGGTATTTTAGCGGTAAATTCGTGGCAGCGGCTACCCCTTGGTTTCTTGGTGATATCCCGTCATTTTTGCGGTATTTCCCCGGCTGACCTCGCGTCGAATTCTCGGTGAATTCCAAACTCGCGGTGAATTTTTGGTAAATTCCAGGCAACTCCTTCAGGGAACTTGGGTCGTCTGGAGGCTTTCCATACCGTACCTGAAACTTTTCCTTCGATCCGAAATTCGTTGCGGTTTTTCGAATAGTGATAAAAGCTTTTTGTTGAAGGAATGCTTGGACATTCGAAAGATGTACTATAGTTGGTCAGAAGATCACTGGCGGACAATGGAGAATCGATTGGCTCATGTTTGAGACTGTTTCAACTCCGTACGATTGGATGACAAGCGGATTACGCGCTAAGGTGCGAAAGACATATGTACGCGACGCTCCCTACGAAAATCTGGTCAGATTCAGCTGACCAGATGTTAAAGTGCGCCGATTTAATTTTCTGAGGAGAAGCGTGTGTGCAGCCCACCAAAATTGGTATATACATCTAATTATCAATGAGAAGCGGTCGGCAGGAGATCAATGCACGATACCTCTGCTAACCAAGGGAAAAAATGGGCGAAATCGCCAAAGTAGGCAACTAAAGCGTCTTTCGATTGCTACTCGCTTCAGAGTGCCCCATTTTGAATTTTGAAAACGCCTTAATGTACAGTTAAAGTGTGTCCGAATGAGACTGGCCGACAATGCGGCCGTCGTGCGTGGCAGGCGGCCGTCGCATGTGCGGACGAGTGTTCAAACGGCTGACAGAGCTGATTGATTGCTTGCTGACCACCGCTGTCGGCCTCCTCCTAGTGAATGGCTGCGGGGGAAGGCTCGCTGTCGTTTCGCATGCTCGTCCGAGAGCGGCTAACGTGACAGCCGCCTACCACGTACGACGGCCCTGTTCGGCCAGTCTCATTCGGACACACTTTAGGTCCGTGGCTTGATTTTTGATTTTTTTAATCGCTCCCGTGACTAGCGCGGGCGGTTTAAATCTCCCCGGCTACTGGCGGTATGGTAAGCTGATCAGGCGCGCTCTTCTCTCGGCCTGGATGGATTAGCGGGCCAGCGCACGCGATCGCACTCGCCAGCCGCCGGTGAGATTTAAATGTTTTTTTTTTCTTGAGGAAGCAAGCCACGGACGTAACTATACAGCATGTCGTGATCCAGTCAATCGTGCAAATATATTCCGCGAAAATCGGGGGAAACATTGTTTTCCAAGGGGAAAAACATTCCATTTGGACAATGCTAGACATCGCGTACGGTGGTTTTTCTCCAAACGTGTTCATTAACTAGTGAAATTATTATCATGTTTTTGGCTTGCTCTATCTTATGTATGAAAGTTTCCGCTGGCAAGTTTTTAACTTATCTTACATTTTCGGATAGATTGGGGCACGATAAACATGCTGGTCTTTTCGAAATGGAAAACAGAGCACTTTGAGGTGGGTTGTGCCTGAAAGACGCTTTAGTTGCCCGCTTTGGCAATGTCGCCCATTTTTTCCTTGGATAACAGCGTTTCTGTTCATGACTTCCTAGACAACACGCTCGCCACCGCCTGAGCGGGAGTGGTTGTGCTGACAAGAGTTTCTCACACATTGATCTCCGACGAACCACTTCTCATTGATGCAGATGTGCAGCTTTTAGTGGACTACACTAAAAGAAAAGTTCCGCTAGTCTTGGCTTATTCTTGTCCTACCTGTAACCTCCGTATCAATTTTTGTGCAGACTTCTTTTAAATCGATGAAATATCGAATTCAGAAATTTTTCTTTTATGTTTCGTTGTCTTTTGTTGTTGATATATCTAGATGACTGACTTAGTAAGGTTGTAACCATTCAGAGAGTTTATCAAAAATATCGCAGACATTTCAAACATTTATAAAAAATATCAAAATTCTAGAGTCTGCTCCTCATTCCCAATTCCAACACTATTGCACCTGTGTTTAGCTCGCTCAAGCTACCCCTAGACCGCTCAGAGTGTCTTTAGCCGGTATGGATTTGACTTTGATGTTTTGCACATAGGTCGAACATATTGTAATATTTTCAAGGTCTGACGGCGCCATTATTGGCGAAAGCTCACCAGGAAAGTGTGATTTGAGGAGCTTCGAACAACTTTTCAACAACTAAAAAAATATCGCAGTTACTTGAAGAATGTCGCAGGAACTTTTCTATTGTAGAACAAGTGGGATGGGCTATCTGTTTCACCCGTTTCGTGATGAAACATTTTGAAAACATTTTCAGATTCTTTTTGAATTATCTGACACATAATCATACAGGGTTCTCTAAAACACTATGACATCGCTCTTGGCTGAAGCGAAGTTTGTACACCAACCCGAGTTTTTCCTTTCCTAAAAAAAAACCAGGAGAGTCGTTACGATGAAAAAAAGCCGTAAGTGCGATACCGTAGTGCCCCCTTGTGAGTGTAATTTACAGAGCTTGATCAATCGGCTCCTGGCCATGCGCGAGCAGTAGGTTACGGTAGTAGTAGAGGCGGGACCTACTGTTACTCGTCGGCTACGCCTCCGCATTTGCGAATGCCAGACTCGATAGGGTCTCGTTCAGTTGGCATGTGACAGGCATTTTTTGAAAATTACTGATTGAAGGCTTCTGATAATATGTTTGTTTTTTTCTATTCTTGCCCTCTACCCAGGAATATTGAGATTTTTCAGCTCGATATTAATAGACTCTTGAATATAACATGAAGTACGCTACGCTCAGTTTTCAGCCATGGACAGGCAACAACACCTTGAAAAATGTCATAACATATCCTTTGTTTTCGAGCGATTTTCATTTTCTTTCATCGCGTGCGTCTGCGCGCGTACGCTGCGTCTCACTCTCCCCACTTTCGCGTTGTTTCTACCGTCGCTCCGCACAAGCGCGCGAGGGAACAGAGTAAATCTTTCTCGGAACCAGAGGATACTTATATTTCAGATGTACGTTTCGTTGAGAACTATAGAAGTTCAATCAATCAGCCAGGTTTGTAATTGAAGCTCCGTGGCGAAGGGGGCACGACCGTCTCTGTCTGCGTTTTCCTGGGTCTACCGCATATAGAGAGCTGGTTGATAGCGAAGGTTCTATAGTTCCCAACGCAACCTGGAGAATGGCTATACCATTGAATAGCCTTAAAGCCAGTGTCTTGAATATCACCCTTGTTTTGCAAAGAGTTGAGTTTGAATCATGTTATTCGAAGAGGACGAAAAATACGCGAAAGCGCGTCTTCGTGTGCTATCGATGTCGCTCGTCCTTGATTTTCCCTAACCAAGATTTCTCAAAATTTTCAGCTATTATTTTTGGTTTTTCCTTTCCATTCTCTTGTCTCCTCTCATTGTTTGTTCGTGTTTATAATTCCTTGTGTACCGTATTACCTATCGAGCACCATAAATAAATGGCAGCGACAGGGCAGCTATGTTTCAAACTATTCAAAATTATTCGAATTAGAATGTTCATTTGAATAGTAGGCTTCGAATATAAAATAGATTCAAATGATCCCCTTTTTATTTTAGAATTCCGAATAAAATTCGAGTGGCACCATTTTTGAGGGCTTAACATCGAGTAGTAATTGAATGGTAAGGTAAGGACACTTCATTTCTCGATCCATAGATTCCTTTTCAGGAGGTCTACTGCATACATTTCAAGTTCAAGGGATCATCCAACGGGCCCACACAACAGCCTGCCCCTTATCATGACGCAAAATTGCGCTCCCATAGCAGCTCCGATTGCTAGTAAAGTCTGTAATGAGAAAATTACACGAATTTAATGCGGGAGGAAAATTTACACCGAAAAAAAGCACAGACTAAAATATTGCGAAGCCGACCAATGGTGTTCATTGTGATCTGATCTGGAAAAAATCACATTGTGTGTAATATGGCTAGAGCTAAAGGTGAGACGAAGACGGAATTGGGAACAATCGACGGAACTCACGTGCGAGGGGATGGAGAGGGGGACAATGCGAGTGTTGATGGAAGTTTCGAGAAGTTCTTGTCTGCATATTTATTGATAATTGAAGGAGAGCTCTATGAGTAATGAGTTGGGTGAGAATTTTGTGAAAAATTTAGGATTTGGTTATCCCGACGTCTAGAGTGATGTTCTCAACGTGACTAAAAGAACGAGGGGGGGGGGGGCGTGAAGGAGCGAATGACAATCCGGCTAGCGACATCCTACTCTCTACGTGTCTGGCGCCACTTTTTCCTTTTCTGGAGCAGCCAAATCTTGCCGATATCTTCTCCAAACTCTCGTTGCGGAAGGGCGGCAGAAGAAGAGAAGTGTTAGAGAAGAAGCGGGCTTTTACCAGCCGGAGTGTCCTCAAATGACAGCTCGTACCTCCACACCACCCTTTCCCCCGTCTTTTTTCGTGGGTTCGCCACCTCAAGGTTAATCCCGACACCTAGAGTTGATGGAGATCAATTTAGGGGGAACGAGTGGAGTAGTACTGACTGGAGTGCTGATGGAGCGCCCGTATCACGCGTCTCGATCATGGGCCATATGCATGAAGGTTTAGAATAGAGTTAGGCTGGTTTATCAGTTTTAGCATCACGAAAAGCTCTCTTTCCAATGAATTTTCGTGATGATAACGACTGATAAGCTAGCCTAAAGCGCCTTTCACAGTCTGCCGGACGTGATTTCACAGTCTGCAGGATAGGGCTGCGGGGTCGGTGCGGCACGCACTGCGATGTCGGCCGACCGACGGCGCACTGCGCTGAAATCATTGACACGACGTCGGAGGAAGTTATCACGGGTCGAAACATGTTGGTTTCGCCTCATATTTTGTACTGAAGAGTCGGAACTGACGGTTGTTCACCGCAGCTTCCTTCGCACTGCGGCACTCTTATAACGTGACGGACGGCAACGTCCGGCAGACTGTGAAAGGCGCTTAACCTCATTTGTAAAGTTCATGCATAAGACCCCATGTTTCCAATGAGGACATCAGGAAACGGTTTGGTGTTGCTCCTATTGCTGAAAACCTCCGTGAATCAAAATTAAGATGGTATGGTCATGTTCTACGTTGTAAAGACGATTCCGTTCAAAAGATCACTCTTGATTAAGAAGTCCAGGACAGGAGAGCAAAAGGACGTTCGAAGCAGCGGTTGCGGGACACGTCGCACAACGATCTGAGGCCCCCGTCATAGTCGGTGGATCTACTGAGTCCCATCGGGTCGATACGCACCGAATTCGTGGGAGATGGGTGCAAAAAAATCAACCCACTGAGTCTGAGTGCGACCGTCTGATCTCCACCGCGATCCCCCGGTCGATACTGATGGTTCTCGTGCGTACAATGGCGGGGCGAATCCACCGACTGAGTCCGACTGAGTCCCGCTGTTTCCCAACCGAAATCATCTTCACCCCATCTGTCCAATGATGATTCCTAAAAATGGTTTACGAGTTGAAGACAAAGACATATTGAAAACAAGAAAAATTAGCCACGAAACACGTTCCGATTCACAGCTGAGGTGATAATCGTCACTATCAATTGCGTGTTTCGCAGAGGGACTGGCTGGCGCTGGGGGCAACCGGACTCAGTCGGTTGCAGACGGTTTTTCCACCCCGGACTCATTCGAACTCAGTCGGACTCAGCAGGTTTTTCGACGAAGTCTGACGAGGGCCTGAAGGCTCTCTGTATACATCCCGGTTGGCTATGCGGATCTTGCAATCAAGCGGGAAGAAGTGTGGAGTGGTACTGACTACTGGATCAGCGCAGCCTACTGCTTCAAGTTGTTGTTAGATGTCGTCTGAAAGACGTCATGAACTACATATGTGCCATTTGGGGCAGATTCATGGCGAAAGCGAGTGGATGTAAATCGAAATGGACACGTAGCCTTACACAGTTGTGCTGATGATAGCAAATAGAAATTCGTAGATTATCACACATTCCTATTCAGCATTGAGCGTTCAGACTCGGGGACCAACATTGCCTTTTTCCAAACGCTCTTAATAGCTAGCAAGCTCATACTAGATTTAAAGGCACAGTACACCCTCAGACATGAATTTTGAGATTTTCGTGTAATTGTGTAGAAGACCCCTCCTGCGTAACATGTGCCAAGTGAGAGATCTCGATTCCTCCAAATAAGCTAGATATAAGCGACCACCACAGGCCCGACCCCCTTGGCTCACCACCACAGGCCCGACCCCCTAACAGATTTTCGAACTCGATAGCGACTCGATAGATGGATGAATTCCAACAAGTCGTCGTTCTTCATTCCATTGCCGGTCTATCTCCTTATCCTGTTTTGCTCTCGTGCAGCGATTGCGAATGAAGAGAAATACAGGCCTGAGACAACTCGTCCACGAAATTTTCGCCCCCGAAATGCAGGCATTTTCAAGAAGCTATGTCTCCGTCCGTAGGGGGTCTTGGACGACTTCAGAGATACCATTGTGATCGGAGAGTGGCTCTCTCCAAGATTAGCATGAAATCTGAAAAATAATTTTTTGGGTGTCCAGTGCCTTCAAGGGGCAGATTGATAGGGTTCCTGCCCTATGAATTGTTTACACACGGGTTTGTGTCCCGCCATTAGGTAACGACAGCTTTGCCTAATGATACTGGCAAGTGAAGTTCCATTGGTAGACCTGCTCGTTCCAAAGGAAATACACATTTTCAGTCGCGAAATCGCGACTTGAGTGCATCGCACGCGCTGAGAACCAGACCTCGGGTATTTGTGTTTCTGCGTGGCTTAAAATTGCTAGAACTTCAGTCAACAACCTCAGATCGTAGGGAAGTTCACTTTTGAAAGTGCGTGACTTCGGAATTTGAAATTCGCGCTGGGTTCATACAGCTCGAAAGTAGGTGGAGACGAAAGGAGCGGGGTGCGCGAAGCGCGCGCGTTGGATCATGGGATTCTGTTTTAACGCAGGCTGTACTGTTGTTATCAGATCAAACTTATGGTCCGCAGTTGCAGATAAACACTGTAGCAGCACGCAGCTTGAAGATCATCTCACTAATATCACGCTGTCCCTGCTCAATTATTTGTTGTCCTGCACGATTATCTTCGAGCTCTGAGCTGCAACAGCATTCGTGTGGAAGTGGGGACCGGAATTTCGTTTTGATAAAAAAAGTATATATACTAAACCAACACTGGAAATTTAAAAATTGCACAAAGATCGGTAGCGGCGATTTTTTCCGACGTCCTACATTTCAAAATCTCTTACCTGGAATAGAATTTGGAAATTTTCTATTGTGAAAACATTGAATATGGACATGGAATTTTTTCATTATTAGGGCTGCGCTTCTACTCATGATGTGATTTGAGAGAGACCGGGTTTTTCTGTGATAGGGAGGACCATTATTCTATCCGATTTTTTTAACAGCATTAAACTTTTGCTCGGTGATTTGAACCAGTCTTGTATATTTCACTCTTGTGGATCATAGTTGTCGCTAGTTTTCATATCTGAGGATTTTGTTATCCGTTATTGAGTCTTGTTATTCCAGCCGTCACTGTTTAATGCGATGAATTCTCTTGTTGTGTTGTGAAGTGCACCAATTAATAAAGAAATACTATTCATGAAGTAATTTTGTCACTATGGCTAGATGTGGAGGGTGTCTGATGATTGAAGTGGGATGCAATCGCCGAAGTGCTGGTGGATCGAAACGCCGGGTGTTTCGCAGAGAACCGCAACGTCAGGCTGGCGACATCCGACCCGGCGATCGCAGGGCGAGCGCCACTGTGCGCAGTTGGAGCGCCGCAGTTTTCGGGAGAATGGCCGAACTTTTCGGGGTTGCCCAACCCTGTCTAAGCTTCCGTGTGCAAGCATTGAAACGCTCGTCAGCTGTTTGACCTGCGCTCGGTGCCCACGAGGACCTGAGTATGGATAGTTGCGCTACAGGGCGAGAAAAGGTTACTCAATTCGTTCGGCAATAGGGAAAATCACCTTACCGTTTGAACAAATTTTTCCATAGTTTCTTGGTGCCTAGCAACTAACTCCTCGGAAACTACTTGTTTCAGTATCTTTTCTTTGGAAATCAGTGTTACTCATTTCTGCCTTTTGACAGATTAAAGGCAGTGTTCACGATAATCTTCGATTTTGAGATCAATCGCTAAATCGATTGTTTGGCCCCCGAGTAGAACTGAAATGACGAAGAAACCGAGAAAAACGCACGAGAAGGGCACGGAATCCCCAAGTATCAGCCCGCCTCTCAAGAATCAGTGGAACTGTTTGTTGTAACAATGAAATATTTTGCGGACCCGTCTTTTGGAATTCTCCATTCTGTGTTGCTCCGTTCTTTCCTTCGGGCCCTAACTAATACTGTTTTGCTCAAAATGTTCTTCCATTTTCTATTAGTCCCATTTTTTTACCGGTGACAACCACCGTGAACATGTTCATCCAACCAGACAACTAGTCCAGGCCATAGAACAATGTCACTGAAATAAGACGATTTAGTGCGTTTCTCGTCGTTTCTTCGTGATTTTGGTAACACTTGGTTGCCAACGAATTGTTTTGGGAGGAAAACTTGGAAACGAGAATCATCATGAACACTGCCTTTAACTCATTTCCCTTGTTTCCTGGAATTTTATCGTCTTGGTCTCCCAGTCTTAGTGCGCATTTATTCTCTAATTATTCTTTCAGCCTTTTTTATGCTTGAATATCCTTGTCGCAGGAAGTGTAAGGCTTTGTAAGGCTCAGCGTTATATAGCCCGTTTGCTCCTGCTATCTCTTTTATTTTAGTCTCAGAGAGTAATATATAAATCTCCTTCGCTATTTTGGGTAATGCGCAGCATAGGCTTTCAAAGCAAGCCATATTCTTTCACGCGCTCTCAGAGTCAGCTGTAATAGTATATAACAGTAGGATTCCATCAGCGACCTGTTCCACCGATTCCATCGCGACGATACATGCCATCCAACCGGCCTACTCAGAAGTTTCGAATCAAGTTACTTGCGAGATATCCGATAAAAATCAAGTTACTTGTGGCTTATCTGAGTTTTTTAAGTTACTTGCGAATTTGTGACTCACAAGTAACTTACACGGACATAATCATGTTACTTGCGACTTCTGAATCTCGCAAGTAACTTGAATTGCCTCCTAAAACCTCGCATGTAAGTGATTTTCGTCGAGGATTTCAACCGTGCCGTCCCTAGCGCGATCGATTTCCTACTCCCACACCCCTCGCATTGGATTATTGTTTCTGTTTCCTTTCAATTTTCTTCTTATTCTTCTCCATTTCTTTGCATATTTGTGATTCTTTTTTATGTTGATGAAGTGGTGAGCATTTTCTACCACCCAGAGATTATCTAGCGAGCGAAAAATAGCCAGAAAAGAGTAGGGTGAGGTCGGGAATTCGGTTGCTCACAATAGTGATGGGGTTGACGAGAACCTGTGAGATTTGACTTTGAAACATGAAAATTTGCAGTCAAATACGGAATATTTATAGTATTCTTTTTTCGCGGCAAGCTCAGAGAAAACGCCACTCTCCGTTTGAAACAGAACATTGTTCAGCGTTGAACCATTTTTTAAGAAACATGTGTTCTTTTGTGTTAATATGCTTTTGTATAATAATTTTTTTTGACTTCCTGGATTATTTTTTGGAACCTATAAGCCCACTTTTGTGCTGCTAATGTTTTCAACATTGATTCCCGTTCTAACAATTAGTGAGTGCTTCCATTCGCCTTTAGGGCCTTTCAGAGTGGCGTCGCTCCTCAGAGCGAGTGAAAGTGGGCGTGGCTATGTTTTTCGCCGCATAATATTTCTGTCTCTGAGTCTCTAATTTCTTCGCCGCCATTCCAGTTCGATTAGGGCGCATAAACTAATATTATTATTGCCATCCCTTGCGTGGGATTGTTATTGAAAAATGTCATTGCTCTGGACATTTTTACAGTTGAAGGTGATTCTGACGGTGCTGATTCTCGTGGGTATATTGATAAAAGTCACCGTTTTTTATTAATCATTTTGATCGTAGAATTGAACCAACAGCATTTCGTCGATACGTTTTTTAGCCTTCACATCAATGCTGCGTTTTTTGGTGATTTTTTACTCGACTTCAAACTTCCAGCTACAATAAGCAACAAATAAACCGGGCTTTTCTTCCAAACAAAAGAATGCCAGCACACAAACATGTCGAAGCTGAAAATTTTTCATTAAAAAAGGCGCTAAAAATGATTTGACGTGAAGTCGAGTGAGAAATCGAAAAAAAATGGAGCAACGATGTGAAGTTCGAAAAATCGCAGGGAAAACATCGCTGTTGGTGCAGAATAGTCAATTAAAACCAGTAACACTGAAGAATATCTCAGCAAACACAATTAGCACCGTCAGGATCACCTTTACCTGAGAAGATTTTCATGACAATAAACATAACGACAACAAAAAGAATAATTGAATGCCATGACAAAATGAATCCTGGATGGTACCTATTGTCAAATAATCAGTGAAATAGGCGATGTAAATGTTTTGACAGAGGTTTGATGGACAGATAGTGACAGAGAAAAACTAACAGACACGGAGAAAGAACAGCGGTACTGCAGCGACAGCGACAAAAATGGTCTAAACCATTTCCATCGCTCGACGTCGCTGCCAGCTAGCGACGAGGATTGCTCAGCTGGCGCACTCTGAAGGCGCGGCGCTCGCTCCCGTCGCGCGCACGGTTTGCGCTGCGTAGCGTCCCCATCACTCACCACTTCTCCGCGACACCGAATTTCGCAGCGACGCCACTTTGGCTAAGTCCATAGCAGACGACCAGCGGCAAAGCGTCAGTGCGTCGGAGCATCATGCGCCAGCGCTCAAACGCTGATGCATGACGCTCGGCGGCTGACGCAATCAACGTGTCCAAGGACGGCACGTGGTTAACGATGGTATCGATAATATTAACGACAGCCGTTACGGTCACTATGCCTCCACCGCCAGCGACTGGCCGGCTGCAGTGGTCGCCGGGGGGTCGCTGGGGAGTCAGATCAATAACAAATGCTGAAGATGCAAACCCCCAGCGTCACTTGACGGTCACTTGACGCTAGGAAGTCTGCTATGGACGGAGCCTTTAAAAGGCCTTTTTGGTTTATCTAACTAGGGACTGCTTTAAACTTCTCGTGGAGATTTGGAAAACGATGTTGTCGTTGCTGTAGGTCTCTGCCAGTATATAAATAATCCGGACTGGAAATTGCCTAAATGGCTGCGGGGACTCGAAAACTGGCATCTTCAATGCTTCAAAAAAAGTAAGGGAATTTTTGGGGGGTTGAGAGAAATTTTTTTGGATTCGGCTCAAAACTTGCATCTGGGGGTTATTTAAAGCGCAGAACCCAAATCTTGGGTCTATTCCTCGCCTGACTTAGGGTTAAGGTAGGTTACGGTAGGCAAAATGCCTTTTAACTGGCCTTAATTACCTTAAAATTTCGAAAATCGAAAAATGGACCTCAAATTCGTGTTCAGTGTTCCAAATAACACCTACAGTGAAATTTTGAGTCAAATCTGAGACTTTGACCGAGCTACCGTAAACCCACCGTAATCTATCGAAAATCGATAAACGGGATGCAGATTCGTGTTAGGTAGGCCGAATAACCCTTGCGTACAAGTTTTGAGGCGATTTGATCGTAGCATTCTCGTAATCGTCAGAAGTCGCGTTTTGCCCGCAAAATTCCAAGCATTTTGAAGCTTCGGACCAAATCAGATGGAATCTTCCAGACATTGGCAAATGAGCCTCAGATCCGTGATCAGCACCTACATAGAGCAACCCCTAGAAACAAGTTCTTAGTCCAATCCGAGGCAATTTTCGGGAATATCCTGAAAATTGCCGTTCATTTACCTCTTTTATCTACGCAATGCTAAGAAAATGCCCACTATCGGAAATCTCCTGTAAATCTCCGAGGCATTTAGGGGTTCTGGAAAACGGATTATTAATGCTGCGTCCCATACCTACAACTATCAGCACATGGTTTTATAAAAGCCCACTGGAAATGTTGGGCAAGCCCTAGTAAGATTCAAAGAGTTCGCCAGTATCATTACTCCTTCATGTATGTATGCATCTAACTGTAAGGGGGTAAAACATGGATAAACCAGAGGTTGCTCCTAGCTTGTGCGTAATAAATACATCTGTATTCAATGTCACGTTATTACTTGACCACCCAATGAAAGGTCTAGGGTTTTCTTTTTGAAGGCGGTTTTCACAATGAAAATTTTATATTATTTCCCAACGTTTTCGCGCAGGCAAGTCCACAAAGAAGTAAATAGTAGCAAAAATACTTCCACAAAAATCATCGATTTCTGGAGGAAACCTGTTTAAAAAACTTCTGAAAGATTCAAAAATTGCCCATACGACATCTATAGTGTGTTTGGTTCACAACAATTCGGAACTTCGGAGATTGTGTTGGAATTCAAACTTCCAAATAAAGTTAGTCCCCATTGTCTTTTTTGATATGAAAGTGTGGGTGCTACTGCAGTTCACTATGGTGTTTCACTTGGCCACGCCCATTTTTTCGTGCTGCTGAGCAATTTGAGCATTAACAAGTGGTTTCCCTCCCCTCCTAAAATCAGGAGAGATATTTGGGCACGAAAAGATGAAAAAAATAGGTGTGGTCAAGTCTCTACGCGTTTTTATTTTTACCGTTTACGATACATTACGCAGGTTCACCCTGTAATAAACAATTGCAAAAAAGTGAAATACCACAGCGCCCCCCCCCCCGCCGATCGGATAGCACCTTAATTTTTGTTAATCAATTCACAATTTTTTGAGAGTTGTGTTATTAAATTTATTGAACGGGGATTTTTTCGCTTCTCTGGATCCAGTAGGGGAAAAATTATGCGCTCACATTTCCACTAGCATAGGGAGTTTTTCGGAGGAGTACGAGTCTTCGGCTTAGTGATTGGCTCAGCGCTATTCAGCAAACGTATCCTTCCGTAAATCCCCGGAAAATGGACATTGTATCCTGGATCAGCACCTCAAAACAACCTTTCTGAAAAAGGCTTCAGTCTGATCAAACTTCGACAAAACAGGCTTGGACATAGTGTTGTTAGCGGTCAGTCGAGAGTGCGGTCCCCTCATGTATCAAAAAGGGAGCGCGGCCAACTCTTCCAGGTCTGTTGGGGCATCGTCCTTTTTCGAGAAGAATTGGTAGTGCAATCCTCTCTTACCTCTCCCTCCCACAATCTAAGTGGAGCGTGAGTACGGCAACCTCCCTAAGGGCAGTGGTATCGAGGACAGTCCGCGGCGGACCATCAGGACAAGAAGTGGTGCTGTGATCGTCCGTGAAATCTGTGCCCCACCACCTTCAACTTGGCTCTTCCTGGGGACTCACTCACTTCCAGCGGTTTGGAAATACGTCCGCCCCCTCCCCTCCCAAGTGTGTTGTGTGTGTGGCCCACAGAAGAGCAACATAGAATGGGTGAGATTGTTCCGAAAGGGTCTGCACTCAACCCAGAGTGTTCTTCTGTTGATATTCTATTGCCGGAAAAGGAATTGCCAATTGTTGCTTTACACCACCACTTGTTTTATTCTCTCGGGCGTGTTTTATTCTCTTGGGCGATTGTACGAGATGACTGTTTTCTCATGCCCATAAATAGTACACCACTGCTAAGGAGAATGTTGTCAACGAGCGTTTGCTGCTGAGCGATGTTGGCGACACGTTAGCGGCCGGAAGCGTTTTCCTGTAGTCCGCCTGGTGCCGAATTTAGGGTGAGTCATATCGATGTGAAAGTTTTTATTCTAGTTTTCTCTTTCATTAGGTTTTATCATTCTGCGCATGTACTGTTTTTGAACATAAGGATCACTATAAGAAAAAAGTATTGAAAAAAACAGGTAGGGTGATTCCTCATCCCTTGGGCTGTCTGCTAACCCAACAAAAGAAAAAGTTTACAATAGGGTCAGAGGTGGTCGACAAGCGGTGAGATTCCGCATAAAGTGCTATACACTTCCTACAACGCGGCTTCCCACTAAGCGCTACTTACTTTTTACAACGTAGCGCACGCTACTCTTTTTTTAGAAAGCGGCGCACACTCCTTATAACGCGCTACTAACCAATTACGACGCGGCGCACGCTTCGATTGAGGCGCTTCTCACTTTTACAAAGCTCTGCACGCTTTTCGTGGAGCGCCACTGATTTTTTACACAGCGGTGCACCCACCACAATAGGCGGTACTCACTTTTCACGACACAGCACATCCTCTACGTGGAGCGCTAATCACTTTCTACTACGTGATGCACGCTTTACATTGAATGCTACTCACTAATTACGACGCGGCGCACGGTTTTTGAGTAGCTCTACTGGGCTTTGAAAAACGGCGCCCTCACCACAATGGGCACTGCTTACTTTTCACGAAGCAGCACAAGCTTCACATGAAACGCTACTGAAATATACCTACGTGGCCCAAGCTCCACATGAAGCCCCAACCACTTTCCACGATGTCCCGATGACGTTATCTGAAGCCCCACCCACTTTCCACGGCGTCCTGTAGACGTCATCTGAAGGTTTACTCACATTTACGACCTGTTGCTGACGTAATCTGGAGGCCTACTAACTTTCTACGATACCCTGCTGTCGTCAAATGAAACCCTGCCTATATTCCACGACGTTCTGCTGACGTCATCTGACGTCCCACCGACGACGTGCTGACGTAATCCGAAGGCCTAACCACTCTCTGCGATGTTCTGCTGACGTCGTCTGAAGGCCCATCCACATTTTAGGCCGTTCTGCACACCCCTTCTGCATTCCCGTTCGATGGTTTCGGGCGTAACCCTTATAAAACAGGAAAGTCTGCAATTACAAAATGCGCATCCAATAATTGACAGACGGACAGACGCCATTCCCTTTTGTTACTATGGAAAGATCTTCACAATCAAACGACTTTTGTTGCAGCAACTCCATTATTATGTATGTTACTATTAGACAGTGCATTATCTTAGATGTATGGTATATTTTTGTGACACACGGTCGCATCGCTCTGCACAGCGACATCGACCGCCTCTCGCGGAGCTCCCGCTGTCGCTGCGCTGCATAGCGACAGTGGCAGCGACAGGCTTTGGCACATTTGCAGTATGTCTGCACTCTGCGACACGTCACTGCGACAGACGCGCCATAAGTGTTTCTACGACGACCGATCCCGCTGCTTCGATGCGGGTCCCGTCCGCGAGTTGTGCTAGATTGCATCGCTCATGACAGTGGCAAAGTATACCATACCCCTGATGGTACTTATTCCATCAATTATCGACTATTTTTCCCAGAGGTTAATTTCTTCATTTTGTTTTTGCGTTCCAAACAGGGTACAGCACGGGGTGTGGACAAGGTCAACTGTACTCAGCCCCCACTTCAAGGAACAAAACGGGTGATTTTCTCAGACCCTCCCCCCCAGAAAACGGGTAATTTTCTCAGACCCCCTAGAAGCGTTGATTGGTCACTTTTCTGGCGAATTTGTCAGACCACCTCCAAAAAGTTTGATTTGTTTTTTTGTTATTAAATTCATATTCAACCTTAGAAAAGCCTTATTATAATTTTAACCTTTAAGGTAAGATAGTTACAACAAGATTTCACTTAAACTTGACGGTATAATCGAATTCCTTGCAAAACAGAACTTCTAACAGTATTACTTCCATTCAGGATGGCTCACTTGATCAATTCGGAGCTCATACCCCCCTCCCTCCATCCTTGCGCAGCTCAGACCCTCCGGCGTTTACATTCACACCGCGCGCCGTACCCGGGTTCCGAATCGATTAATCGAGTGACCACGCGACAGTTTCAGTTGGTTAAAAAAATTGACTTCACATTTGAGAAGTCGGATGTTGGGAAAGCTGCGATATCCGACTATAGACGAAAAGTCGGTTATTCGACAAATTCCATTTGCAACAAGTATACTAACCATGAAATCGCGTGTCCTAAATCGCTGGATAATGAATATATGGATGAAGTCGTTGTTTTTGAAAAAAATTAGCGAGATATGAAAAAACCTCAAGACCTCCTATCCTCTGAAGCATTTCATTTTCTAACAAAGCGATTCCGATACTGTTATTGTTGTGTTGAGGAGTTCTGACGGAGCCCCATTCCACTCTTCTAGCAATGATGGCGTTGAAAAGCACGAAGACGTGTTTTCTTTCTACTATTTACGTGTAAACCTGTCGTATAGACTACCGTATATATGTCGTGTGTTGTATATAATACCGTATGTATGTCTATATTACGTTGTATATAATCTGGTATTGTATACCTGTTGAATATAATTTTATTGCGTAATGGTTTTCCGTGTATCTACAACTTTTTATACATTAATTTCTCTCTCGCCAAGGTTGTTATTGTTACTCCGTGAAAGGCATTACAGACTTAAGGCTGAGTTACATGTTCGCTTGGAAACTTTTGGAAACCTGAATGTAATTGACCCGTTACATAGGGACAAAGGTTAGAAACAGCTTAGTTGAAAAGGGTAAAGCAAGCTACATGCAAGTCAGGAGTAAAAGAAATGTTGCCTTGAGGTAACATTTTTGCATCTTAAAGGTAAGTTACTTGTATGATAAAGGTAAGTTACGTGTATGTTAGAAGTAAGTTACTTGTATGCTTGAAGTAGGTTACTGGTATGCTAAAAGTAAGTTACTTGTATGCTAGAAGTAAGTTACTTGTATGCTAGAAGTAAGTTACATGTATGCTAAAAGTAAGTTACTTGTCTGCTAAAAGTAAGCTAGTTGTGACATAAAAGTAAGTTACTTGCGACATTAAGTAAGTTACTTGTGACATAAATGTAAGTTACTTGAAGACTTCAAGTAACTTACTTTAAAGTGACATTTAACTTGATTCAAAACCTCTGAGTAGCCGAGCCGTACCGAGTTGGGTCCCGCGTGCCAACTCACCCGACATATTCATGGACTCGACGACAATTCGGCTGTCCTATTCAACCCGTCACATGTCTGTATTGCCCCATGCCCCACGATTCAACGCGTCGGTCTCGGTCAGCTCCTTGGATGATCCACCATCGTGACTTTGTGTAGCATTCATGTGACATAAATCGATTACTCATTGTGTTGAGCAGACTGGGTACCGAGACTTGCATTAGTGCATGTATGACTATGCAGAAATGGGCTATAAGAGACTTTAACGTTATGGGTGATCCGTAGGTTACCGGCAACAGGAAGTATGTAGATTGGAGAGGAACTGATTTCATTGGTGATCTACTTGCTAAATACATATGAATGGCTCGGTTTTAATGTAGAGATTTAGGCGTTACGCGTGGTCTCCAGATTATCTGCTCATTTCGACCGCCGATGCATTTCAACGCGGCTCGGTCAAAGTTATGCCACACTCTTTGAAAAGGAGAGATTGCGAAAAGTAAGGAAATCGCTTCAATAATCATTTGTCATGAGCTGCAAGGAACAACGAACAGTAACCCTTGAAACCGGGTACGAGCCTCGAGAGGACTGCGGGCGAACGTCGCTCGTTAGACATAGCTGCTTACCACTTTTCGTGGAATAAAACATGGAGTTGCCCACCATGGAGACATTAAGGCGCAGTTCAAGGAAAAGATTGCTGCGGTCTATAAATCTGGGCAGGAGGATGTGTATGGAAATTGGGCCAAAGTACTCGGGTTGAATTTCAGCAGAAAAGAGCCCTGAGCAGTTGCACATAGTTCCCTTACCAGTTCTCTATACAATTTGGGCTGGACGTGGAAATACGTCGAATAATTTTAGTTTACGGGGCTCTTTTTTCGCCAACTCGATTGATTGTTCAAGTCCTATACGCCTTTTTCAGTGGTAAGAAAAGACTGTGATTGCAGTATATTAGGAGAAGTCTGAAACCGCGCCACCGCCTTTTTCCGTGGCCGTGGACCATAGACAGCTCTGGAGAGGATATCCGTTTCTACGCCCAAAAATAATTACTTGTAGAAATGCACCCTTTTTCCAGCTGGGCGGCCTCAGTAGTGAGACCTCCCTTGTGACGAAAAAAATCTAGAATGGAGGCAGCTCATTAAACTTCTCCCAAAGCTTTCTCCCTACTTGATGTGAAGAACGAGTTTGCGATAAAGACGATTTTTGAGCTCTCTTCATGGAAATGTAGTGGTGGTCATCACAAAAGTGAAAATAAGTTGAAGAGCAAAAAAATGCTAAAAAAATTACTAAAACAAGGTAGGACGACCAATTAAAGGTGTTCCACGGCCCTCAATTAACGAGACTTCTCTAAATCCTTAGTTACCCGTCTTTACTTTTGCTCTCAAAGTAGTCAATAGTCTCTAGTGGTGCCCAGAAATTACTTCAGAAACAAAATATAAGACGACACAACAGGCATGTATAGGCAATAACCTGTTCTTGAGCGTGTTTCTCGAGCTTTTCACTTATTTGCATCTTTGTGATGGCCAGACCTACAACATCCTTATGAGGATAGCGCAACAACCAATTTTATTGCGAACCCTGTCTCTTATAAATGTATGCTCCCATTCGGTCAGCGCAACTTCTCCAATACCCCTTCCAAACTTTCCGATTCCAAATCGATGAGCATAGACAATTTTCATTTCTTAGTGGTTGCTGAAGTATGAATGACTGAGGTAGTTAAAAAAAGAATCTGAGGTAATCGTTGAGCCAACGGAGAGCGTTTGCAAACCGAGATAAGTTTCACAGTTTTCCAAAAATATATTTGGTGAGAAGGAATGCTGTCTCCAAGTCGGAATGTTCACTGGTGAATAGGAATCCATGATAAATTCTAAAACTCTGACTGCCATCAGGAATATTTCCCCTGGCATTTTATCCTGCATCCATCCATTTTTAACACGTTTCCGCCCACCTGAAGAATGCTGTTCACTAAGGATTCCAGATGTGATACCACGTCAGCGGTACCCTATAAAAGTCGGCTCTTTTGGAAATATTGTAGGAATCGTGCATGTGTTTCTGCAATGCTTTTTCCCATCTAATCTCCCTCTGACACCTTGATATCTTTTTGTTTGTTCAGGGATTCATACAGATCGTTCACGAAATTCCGGGACTTACCAGTTGCTCTCGCGAGCGTTCTCTGAACGAATCGGAACTCCCCATGGTCATAGCCTTACCGTGTACCCTCTATAAAACGTCGAAATTCACATCATTTGAGGCGCGAGCGGCGCACGCGTCGTCTCGGTCTCCGACTGCCCTACGCTCTCTAACTGTCTCTAACCTCCTCTCCACACCAGCACGCGTAGGAACCAAGTGAGTTTCGCCGTTTTATAGACTATACGTATAGGCAACGCCGATTCGCTCGCGGTTCCGGCGTGTCCACTCGCAGTCTGAGTCGAATCTGTTACTGTGTTGCCTAGTCTCTCTCTCTATAATTTGTCCCTGCCTGCGTCTTAAAGTGCATATGGTCCGTAGTAAACCCTCATTCAGACGACCTCGGCAAGAAAGTCGAGGTGGAAATAATTTAGCAATATATCAAATAGGGGTCGGATTAGGAGTAGCTGATCTATGCCGAATACTAGAACTACAGAGCGTTAATCTTCCAACACCAACATTGAAAACAAGAAATAAGTGCATAATGCAGTCAAAACTGGCTTTACTGCTTCTAAATAACTATCACAATCTAATAGCTCGCGTATGCTAACACCGCATGTCTCACCACTCAGGAATCCCGTACTCATTTAACTCTAGTGTAAGGACGGGGCTGCGGCAGTAGATCGCCGCGCGCAATCAAAACCACGTTGGCCGGTGATGCCGCCGACGCCGCACGGCCAGCTGCAGTGATTGCGCCTGGTCCATTCACTAGACTGAATCTGATTCAGATACGTAAATCACATTGGACACGACAGCTGCTGAATGACGAGAAGGGGAAGATATTCAAAGGAGTATTATGTTTTAAGTTTATAGTTTTGCACGTTTGGTCGAGTAATAATGGCCCCTTTCAGGTTTTTCATAGTGACAGGGGCTTGTAGGTTCCCCATGCATTGTATATCAGCTACAAGAAAGACTTTGAGATTAACTTACTTTTGTTATTATTCTGTAAACGAATCGTAAAAACTTTGAAATAGAAAGTGGTTGCGTTATAGCTACTCCACTATCCCTTCTAGCGTTCCTCCCTATTGATATGCCATTTTTCGAGAAGAAATTTTTGAAAAGTGATTCACCAACAGGACCTCGGCCAAAAAATTTAGTAGCCCTCGACTGCATGAGGCCTTTTTCTGAGTGCGATCGCGGTGCAACGCGATCGAGTAGAAACCTCTCACATCGATCTGGCAATGTCGCACCTTCGAACACAATCGCCTCCCGAATTGCTTGAATCGAGCAGTACGGCGACTCGACCGCATTTCGATGGCACTCAAAAAGAGGTCTTACGAAAGTCAGATTTGTTTCCCCACAAAATGAATACTGGTCCGCCTGTCTTTGACCACAACTTCGACCTCGGTTCAAATTTTCTTGTCTACTGCCATCGTCAATCTCGGACTCGGCTCTATTTCTCTACATTTCTGACACAGCTCTGTGAAAGTGCACCTAGTTTGCGCCAACGCAGAATAAGGAACGCGAAGTATCAGTGTGGTCGGCGCACACTGTAAGTCGAGCAGGAAGCCTTGATTGAGTCGACTTCGATTCAGAGGCAGTGTTCATGATAAAGAAAAAGCTCTTCTTGGCAAAAACGTAAGCTTTGAGTCCCTTTGTGAAAAGTAAGAATGTAAATGCAACACAAAACGGCCATCAAGTAAGTGAAAATTTCGTTAACCAGCCAACCCATTGGATCACCCCACCCACGTCAGATAACAGTTGCCCTGCGTTCGTTTCACCAGAGGAACATGCATCGTCACGAAAGCGCGTGTTCGCGATAAACTTCATTCCCGATTTTTTCATGACAAACGCTTCTCGTGGCTCTCAGAAGCAGAACAGCGTCGAAAAAAAAAAACGGGACGAGAAGCTAACCAGGAGCCGCAAAACGGCTTAGAAAAGTGGGCAAACCCCGCCGCTGTGGGCATGTCCCGCCCCTTTCCGCCCCTCGACGTGAACAAAGGAACACTCGAGATCGTGAGTTGAGCGATGGTTTCCGATCAAGAGCCCCGTTCTTCCCTTCATTCTCAACTTCTCTCTTTACTCAGGTCAGCTCGCATACATTGACTGCAAAAGACGGAAGTTACAAGCCTCGGACATCTCGTCCACCATTTTCCCTAGCTAAATTTTTTAGGGACCATAACTCCATTCCCAGAAGGCCTTGTGCGATTCCAGAAGCATCATTGGAATCAGAAGGGGCCGGTTTCAAGATAGGCAAAAAAACAGAAAAGCGATTTTTATCGCGAACAGTGCCTATAAAAGAAGACCTCGGCGCGGTCGGTCGCGCAACGAAAGCCGAAAGCACGGTAGAGATACCGTCGAACTGGTTGGGGTGGCGCAGTCTGAGTCATAAATCTTCATCCCTGCCGCGGCCAAGCGTGGTCTTCCTCCTGCAGCTCCGTTCAACTTCTTTCTTCCTCACCGTTGCTGTGCTTCGTTCTGGGGCCTGTGATATTAGAACACTACCATTCTTCCTGTAAGACAATTGGCTCGCGAAGAGCACCTTCAATGGACAGGTTACCGGCCAGGACCCGCATTATTGACCGTGACGTCCATTTCAGTGGCGCTTGTTATCCTTTTAATATTTATTCCATATTTCTATTCTTGTTTCCTCTAAGCTCTCTTGATATTTCTCTTTTATCTTAAAATAATCTAATTTACTTTGTGTTCTGTCGTGTATGCAAGAGGGTCGTATATATTTAGCAATACTCATATAGTTTCCGGGTGCTATGTGGGAAGGGGGGGCCACTATGGCGCGATGGACTTGGCCACGCCCATTTTACTGTGCCGCACTAGAGAACCTACCCGGGGTTTCCCTCCCCTGCCAAAATCAGGAGAGTCATTGCGACACGGAAAAATGGGCGTGGCCAAGTGAGATACAACAGTGCCACCACATAGCACCAGTTTCCGTTTTCGATTCAGTTTTACGCATGGACCAGGCGGCTGGCCATGCGGAGTTGATGACCTCACTGGAGAATGGGGTTCCGATTCGAGCGGGGGATCTACCATCGCATCCTCGTCCATTCATCAGACTAAAATTATCACGCGAACTCTGCTTCAGTCGGGATGTGTGTTGATTACATCAGGGAAGTCCAGGTTGGGGGCACCAGGTTGTGAATGCGCATCATGTGGTATTATCGTTATTATGCCATTATTACAGTATACAGTTTGCTGGGGTAATCGTATGTCACCGGTAAGGAGTCTATTAGTCAGGCTCCCTGGGAAAAACCATTTGCGATCCTAGGTTTGATGCTTTGTTTGCAGTCCCACGAAACGCATCAAAATGGCGTAATTAAATATTCCACAGGTTTCTTTGAACAGTTTTTCTTCGGTGTTAGAGCGTCCTGTAGAATCGTTTCCCTATTGGCCTCTACTTAGTGGGCTTGGCCACTGAAAACATAGATTATCAAAATATGCCTTTCTTTATCGTGAACACTGCATTCAATACGGGCTCATGTTTTAGACCAAATACATCAAACAGACAAACTTTGCTGCGTCGACATCTCGTAAGAATAGTGTTTATGCATTCTTATTCTCTGCTTGTCGCTCAACTAAATTATTAATATTGCGGAGAGAATAGCACCCTTTTCAGGTACAACAGAACAATGAACATTTGGGTTTTCCTTGGCATTCTTTCGGTTAGCGATTTTTTCCAACTATCTAGGGATGTTCATTTCGTAATGATTAACAGTACAGGCTCAACTTGCGATAGGAGCGGCCATCGGATCTATGGTTTGTGGGTTTGAAAATGGCGTGCTCAGGTGCCACACTGTTGGATGAAGCCTGGAAGAGGAATATTCATGTTTGTGTAAAATAAACTTTCTGCAAGGGCTCTCTGCAGTAGAATGCGCCTGAAATTGAATACCTCTAATCTGTCGACTATCAGTCTAAAAGGCAGGAATCGCGATAAAAATCAGAATCGGGTTGTATATGAAAAACCGAATGTCCACACATTTATTAGGGACGCGCTCTAAGATGATTTAGCCTCTCTTAGCGAAACACATTCCAATTAAAAGCAGGGTTCTCGATAAAATCGGTTGTTGTGCTATCCTCATGGATAGGTAGATCTGGCCATCACAGAAGTGAAACTATGTAAAAAATTGGAGAAAACACGCTCAGAAACAAGTTAATGCTTCGTGTCCTCCCGCCCCCAATTATCGAGATTTGTATAAAGGCCTGTTTTCTCAACTTTTGTTTTGCTTCTAAAGTGATTTCTGAGTGTTTCTGGAGACTACTGACTACTTTAACAGCAGAATAAAAAGCGGATGAGCGAACATAAAGAAAAACTCGTTAATTAGGGTGCCGGCCGACACCGGTAATTGGCCGTTATACTTTGTTTTGGAGCGTTTTTCACGCGAATTTCAGGGGTTTTTCACTTATTTTCACTTTTCTTATGACCAAATTTTAATTCTCATGGAGAGAGCTGAAAAGTTGTTTTTATCACGAACCCTGCCTTTAAGTGTACTTCCAAGGCTATTTCAAATCTCAGTTTTTAACTACTAAGGAGATCTCCGGACTAAAGTATGAGTAGGGTTTATCTGTATGGCGAAAAGTTTAGGGAAAGGGTAATGTTTAGATAGTTACACATCAAGCAATTTTCAATCTACTAGAAATTCGGGCCTTAAACAAGGGGACATTCGTATCTATTTCATATTCATTATCTTCGTCCAGAGCACAACTATAATAAGTACGAAGGGCAGGTCAGCGAGCTGCTGAATGCTCACTGACAAGCATTCCGGTTACCGAAACGCGTCCATCTGCGCTTCCGATCGCCAGCTGGTCCATTGCATTGAGATGATCTTTGGGTACTGCAAGCACATCTCTAACTATGTATGTGTCCTTCTGTGATTTCCTACCCCAGGTCGGTCAACTGAAAGATCGGAATTTCTTTTTGGAGCACTTCGCCTATCAATGACAAAATTTCATTTGAGGCAGAAAACAACGAGAATAAACAGGGTAATGTAATTCCTTGCATACATATGTATATGCCATATGAGGCTCTAATGCATATCAATAACAGCGTACTTATTGTACCGCGAAACTTTTGAAATCTTGCCGCCAGAGTCCGACCTAGCCGTGGCCAAGAACGTCTGATATGCTTCATGGAACTGGAACATAAAAGCGTTGGAATCTCAAGATATAGTATATCGTGTAATGTCTCAGAAGTTGGCGCTTGAAACTGCAGCTAGATTATGTAGTAAACAGTATGCCATATCCTCCCAACAACATGATCCAAAGGCTCGTTCACATTTTGGAGACACGCTTAATCCGGTAGTTGAAGGCAATTATAGTTGGACGCCAGTACAACTTTCGCAACAGTTTCCATAAACTATACAATGCAAACGTTCTCCATTCCCGGCCCTACCACTGACAAATTGTATTTAGCTTTTGTAGACCCGAAAACATGTCCTACTAAAGGCTTTTCCATGACAAGCACTGGTTGGCTGGAAGAGAGTATTTGACTGAAGTAAATAAACACCTGGTTAAACAATAGTAGCCGACTATGGAACACAAGGGTGTTTGCCCCTACCGTAAAGGGGTTCGCAGAGTTGAAGTAGCGGCGTTGCTCGCAGCGTCGAACAGCACTGAGTGGTGCAATATCGATTACATTCGACGACGATGGCGACCGACGCGGCGTGAAGGGCGACGAGGGGCACCGCAGAGCGTATTGACGCCGCGACGGCCCTACATCACTGCCAGCGAGAGGCAACCGACGCCGCGTCGATAATGTTTCGAAACATTTCTCTCGCCGCGTCAAGGCTGATGCTCGGCGACCACTCGCCGGTCTCTGCAACTCTGCAGACCCCTTAAAGGCAGTGTTCACGATGAAAATAGTTTTTCTGTTCTTCCGCCTATCTTGAAAACGGCTCCATGCTGATTCCAATGGCGTCTTTGAAATCGTACAAGACCTTCTGTGAACGCAGGTATGGTCCCTCAAAGATTGAGCTATGAAGACATGGTGGACGAGTTTTCCGAAGCTTGTAACTTCCGTCTTTTGCAGCCGATCTATGCGAGCTGAGCTCAGTAAAGAGAGAAGCTGAGAATGAAGGGAAGAACGGGGCTAATGATTGGAAATCATCGCTCATCTCACAATCTCGAGCATTCATTTGTTCACGTCGGTGGGCGTGTGATGCGTTTTTGGGGTTTTCAATGCGCTCGAAGTTGCAACTTCGGGCTCTTTTGGGGCTCTTCCTGGCTCGTTTTCATGCGTTCTTTCGACGTTAACGTTACATAGTGTCCCTCCACTACCCAACCCTAGTGGAATTTCGAAAACTTTTTTCATCGTGAACACTGCCTTTAAGCGTCGCTGGATTGCGAATCAGCTTCAGCATCAACTGAAATAATAGCTAGCCGACACAGCAAAATTGTCGCCGTTTTCATTGAATTTTGAAGTGCACCACTCTCTGAGAGTTTCGACCAAGATGTAGCCGCGAAATAGCCGAGCAATAGCCCACCAGTCACGAAACGGACAAGAATGAGCCGAGAATTAACGAAAAGTAACCAAGGCGAATCCGTCGCCGGCTCACCGTCCGAGACTGCCAGCGGTCGGGCGGGCTGAACGAGGTCCAAGCTCTTCAAACTTGGGTAATTGAACCGACGGAGGTATTGACATCCGAATCATGCCTCTGGAATGCGCCGTATCTCACCTGGAGAGCAGTATTTCTTGGCTATCTCGCTGCATTTTCGTGGCAAACATTATTTGGCGGCTATTTTGCGGCAATCATTATTTAGTAACTTTTTCTCGGCTATTTCGTGGCTATTTCGCGGCGAGCATTATTTTGCGGCTGTTTCTCGGCTAAAACTCGGAGCTGTTGGGTGCCACACACTGGAGTCATCTTTGTAGGAATTGGTCACCTAAAGGGAGGATGGTGTGCTGGACGAGAAACACCCAAAAACTGTCGTCCGTGCAAACGCACATGCGATACATCCAGCCGACTCCATCCTATGCAGACGCGCTTCTCTCAATGAATTCTAGCCCTCGTAGCCGTGCCTTCGCTTATGACCTATGTAAGGCGATTGTTGATCAAGCCAGCCTGTCTAAATTTTGTCCGCCGGTTATGCTCCATTCAAAGCCGCTACGTTTCTAAGCTTCTATAATAGTGAAGTTTCGAACCAGAAGTAGCACATTGCAACGTTGAGATGAAATATAATAGAAATGATAGAGATAAAGTTGCCCAACCTTCAGAAATGCCAAGCAAAATTCAGGGTTGTTCCACAGCACATCGTAATCCATTTCCAACACGTCCTTCATATGTTGTAATGCATCATCGTAGAATAGCAGCCTTTCTGTGAATGTACAGAAACTTACAATTCATCGTTAGTTCATTGCCCAGAAGTTCAGAGACAGTATCCACGACAAATTTCGTCCTCGGTTCTTGGCCGGAAGTCGAAAGTTCATTGTCTCATTGGAGCGCTGGGGTCGAAAGAACGAATGAAAACGAGCACGAAAGAACTCCATACGGCTCCGAATTCCGCTCGCGCTAGCTCTTCCGCTCTCGGTCGAGTTTTCCGAGGAACAGTTTGGTCCGCTTCTACATTAGCATTGGAGCGCGAGCGCGACTGAGTTTTAGCATTGGGGCGCATTTCCGCACGCTGTCTACTTCAGGCCCATGCCCGCGCAACTCATCCACCGTTGAAATGTGGCTTTCAAGATGAAGAGCTGATTTTAGATGTTTCGCAGCGTTTTTCATGATTCTTTCTTCACTGATGAAACAGTCAGACTCTAAACCTTCGTTTTCTGGTGGAAACTCGAAAACGATTTTTATCGTGGACACTGCCTTTAAGAATTGCTTTGTAGCGGTGCGTTTTACGACCTGCATTCGACCATCGCTCCAAGTCACATATAGTGCGTTTCATAATAAAATGAGCATGCCCAAAAACCCTCTATCGGCTTTTTCGTGAAGTTTTCTAATAATATCATTCAACTCGGCCTGCCGGAAAACCGTACTTGATGTGATTACAGCGCAACTACAAGATACAAAATGAGTTCAAGCGAAAACTGATCGCTTTATAATACAGATGTTCGCACTCCTGGAAGCCGAAACAAGAAATGGTTTCTAGAGGGAGTTTTGTGGCTTGAGTGTTCGTGAGTAGGCATTGGTGTTCACAACTCATAGATCAATTGCCTCGTGGTCTTGGCCTCTTCAAATCTGAGTGAGCCGAATTACCAGGTTGTTCAATATGTAAGTTTTGTCGTTCGATAAGAAAAACACAATTTTATGGTTCAAAATACACTTTATTACTCAGTATAATCTCCCTGAATATTAATACACTTGCTTCAACGATCCTCCAATCTGTGGATCCCATCCCTAAAGTGAGAATCTGGAAGGTCTGCGAAATACGCTTCAACAGCCGTTACGACCTCTTCATTTGATGAAAAACGTTTGCCGCGTAGAATTTTTTTGAGTTCTGGAAACAAAAGGAAGTCGCTGGGGGCCAAATCTGGTGAATACTTCGGATGCTCCAACAATTCGAACTTTAATTCATGGATTTTCCCATTGTCCCTCATAGCCATTGTCAAAATGATTTTGTGACACGGTGCATTGTCCTAATGAAAAAGGATTTTTTCTTTTGCAAACCGGGTCTTTTTTCACGAATTTTTTCCTTCAATTGGTCTAAGAGGTTGCAGTAATATTCAGAATTAATCGTTTCACCAGTCTGCAAGTAAGCGACAAACAAAATTCCTTTCGCATCCCGAAAAACTTATGCCATAACCTGGCCGATTTCCGGACAAGAACTCGTTTCGAAGCCGAACATCCAGGTTCACACCACTTTCTAGCCTCTTGTTTTGATTCAGGATCATGGTTATAGACCCAGGTCTCTTCCATAGTGTTAAATCGACGCACAAAATCCACTTGATTCTTTTTAAAATGCTCCAAATGTTGCTGAGAAAGTCGCATTCCAATGTGTTTTTGTTTAATTGTTAGCGAATGCGGCATCCATTGTGCACACAGCTTTCTAAAACCGAAAATTTCACTTAAAATATGGCTTACACTGTCTAATGAGATGTGTAGAGCCTCTACTGAATCTCTCTCAGTCAGTCGGCGATTTTCCAATACCATATCCTGTATTTTGGCTATGATTTCTGGTGTTGATGCGCTTTTTGGGCGTCCTTCACGTGGATCGTCTTCAAGGCTTGTACGAGCACGTTTCAATTCAGCTACCCATCTTTCTACTGTTCTATTCTTAGGTGAACAGCGATTATACACTTTTAACATTCGTTCGTGATTTTCTTGTGGTGCTACACCTTCCAAAAATAAGACCTTTATCACTGCACAATATTCAATTTTTTCCACTGCTGTGACACGGCGACACAAAATGGCTTGTAAACGAAGAATGAATTGACAGATTGAAATGAAACTTGACATACGTTCATATGAAGAGTGTACCAACAAAACAATAAAAATTGCGCTAGTAGCAACGCCCTCTTTTATCGATCGACAAAACTTATTGAACAACCTGGTATATGCAGCCAGCCTTGCACGAATGGCCAACCCGCGTATCGTTGAGCAACTCTACTACTCTTCGATTATAGTCTACATTTTGCAAGGCCATGATGGCTCCTTAGAAAGCTAGAATAGCTTGGAAGATCAAAAGCGTCGTCTGCGCCAATTCGTAATCCTAGTGAAGTTTGGCCCGTTTTTTCGGCTTATGATACAGAGGCCGCGAGTGCAGGACCAGTCAACAAGAGAGTAGCATTGTTCGTTGTCGACTCCGACAAGCTGCGAACTCTGGTAACCTGCCAGAAGCAGCTCGAGTGTTCGGCTCCATAAAGGTTGAGATGACGGATTCGCTTTCTGCAGGCACTACTTCGTCAGGTCATGCTGGAGCACTTTTCATGAAAATTCACCGGACGAATGAATTTCTCCAATGGGCAGAATACCCTTCCTACTCAAAAAATCATCTCAGTCGTGAATTTCCATGAAACACGTCTCAGCTCGACCTGCGGTAATAACGCTCGATTGAAACGAAGCCGTCGCAATAATCTTAATAGATCCTAACCCGTTTTTCGATTTTCGATATACAGGTTAGGTTGCTCAGACTAAAGAGCATTGCTTTTTCCGCAACCTATAGCACATCTCCTGCAGCGCATTTCAGAATTACGACAAGCACAACTTAGATCCTTGTTCAGCATCTTGAATAGCCCCCCACCCGCAAGTTTTGAATCAATTCAGATAAACAAAGTTTCGGCACACTATAAGATAGGTCGTTTGGGGTACCCTTACTTTGTCGCGAAGCTCCGACAACGTCTTTCACATTTTTCGGTGGTTCCGTAGTAAAATTGGAGGTCAGATTCGCAGAGAGCGTGCCAGAATTGAACAGAAAATATTCATCATCTTCTTAATGGTAGGGTTATCCATGAGGAATTCCTTAGTGGGCTGGGACGTGCTGATGGAATGATGACAGAAAGTCATAACTGATTTTGCTAGCGTACTTTGCCTTCGAAATAGTCCTTGGAGATCCGTGGTGAACGTAATTGAACAAAAAGAGCCAAGAAAAAGAGGCCAAAAAGCTTTCATTCCCAGCACTCACTATAACGCTCATGAAAATATGGCGAAATCAGCTTGTTGAATAGCGATGTAACTAGAATCATAATGACGATGGTGATGAAAACAGCTAGTGCATTAGCCTTCAAGTAAGACATCAAAGCTGTAGTCCTGAAAGAATGGCGCCATCACTTGTATATAAATACATCACGAGAAAATCAGTACTGCATGAAGTTAGCGGTGTTTAGTTCAGACAAAGGGCGGTGTGCAGCTTGATCAACACCCGTCGCGGTTGTTTCAAAAATGTGAATTATGCAAGGCATGAGACCTCTGTAATAGCTGATCGAAAGTCGGCTGTATCCCGACTGAAAATGAATTCTCACACGTATGATACTTCTCAAGCGGGGGACAGCAAGCCACAGAGGGTAGACCTCTGCATCCGCTTTGAATGATATTCTCAGACGATTTCACGCTAATAGCTCAAAACAGTAGGAAGACTAGCCTTTAGGATGTTCGGCTACTTCCCGGATGTTCCATGCTTCGTAGCCACTGCTGCTAATATTCTCGCCACAGCTGTCTGGCTAGTGGACGCAAGGAAGAAGAGTGTCAGAGTAACTAGCAGCCATGCATAAAACTAGCTAGTAGCCGAACAGGAGCCTAACAGCTGTTACCAGACTTCGTTACGATGTTGGTGTTCTTTCAAGTTTAGGGACGATAGCAATAGTAGCGAAATTCGCAACAGCTGTTGCTATTATGTTGAGCTGGGCGGGACGGAGAGGAATCGTTTCGGCAACTAGTTTGTCATTGTCTGACAATGAGGTGATTGATAAAGAACAAGCTGACCACATCGAGCAGATTTCAACATCCGTTTCAAATGATGTAGACACATATCGATCGGGTAAATGGTGAACTATCATGGAGTTCTGAATGGCCATGAATAAGGCGGGTGCTTCCCGATCGTGAAGAGGTCGAAAATTGTCCTGCAGTGAAATGAGTAGCTGACGGCCTAGTGGGTTCGGAAGACAGCATTACATAGAGGGGTTGCACCGCAGATCTGATATCGTACTTAAACTCTCGTTGGCAGCATCATGCTCTGCTAATAGCAGCATGTGCTGCCAACGCATTATGGGGTTCGATCCTTCCTCATAGACAGCTCATGCTGCTGTTAGCAACAGCTACTGCCGATAACGTTGCGTTTAAGCCGACGTCGGCTCGGAAGTGCGAACTCTCACTACCAGCAGCACTCATCGCAAGTGAAGAGAGAATTTGGGCTACCATCTGCCCCAGCAGGATTAGTGAGCATCCATCGTGAGCGAAGAGCAGCAAGCGACACATGATAAACACGCGCTAGCCAGATGTATGATGGAACATGATTTATTGATCTTCAGCGGGAACGGCAAGTGCCGCTTAAGAGACGAGTGTAGCTGTAGCGTTGAAGGTTGCTGCACTTCTTTTGTGCTACCCTGTCATTTTCGCGCTACTCAATTCAAGTGAATAGGTCCGGAGTGGAATTAGAGCCGCAAAAGGCGAAACAACTTCTTTTTCGGTGTGTAGAAAGCCCCTATTCCCGAGTTACACGTTGCCAACAGTCGCCGCTGCTGACAATTGTCGCTCCCGAAAATTAGCGCTGCCGGCTGCACTAGCCGCTCCTAGCTTCAGTCAATAAAACATCCTTAAAGGCAGCATACACGCTCGTAAACATGTTTGAGATAATTGCGGAAATAGAATGGAATGGCTCAGTACACAACGCCTACGCAATTTGAAGCGTCGAAAGCGACCCACAATGACGCTACACGATTGAGAAGTTGGTCCCACCCCTGTATCTGCCCGCCCCCTGTATTCGCGTCCTCCTCCAAAACAGGGATGCTGGATCATTTCCACCCTTGGCGACGTTTGTGGTTTACCTATTCTACTACCCACAAACTTAACCGGTGGTGGAAATGGCCCAGCATTCTTGTTGTGGAGGAGGGCACAAATACAGGGGGCGGGCAGATACAGGGGCGGGGCCAACTTCTCGGTCGTGTAGCGTCATTGTGGGTTGTTTTCGACGCTTCAAAGTTATCTCAACCACGTTTACGAGCGTGTACACTGCCTTTAGGCATGCTATGGCTAAGGACACCCTTCATTCGTCGGCCACCTTCTAGGACCGGCTTCAAACGGCCTACTGCACCCTCAGTGATAGTGGCCGCCTTATACACCCGCCACCTTCGTAGAAGTGGATGCTGCCCCGTTCACTCGTTCCAGAAAAATCGAAGGGGACTTGGAATCCAATGAGAGAGGGACTAGCAGCGCCGAAGGAAAAGGAGCTGCCAATTCAGCGGTGTCAATAAAAAATCAATGTAGGGGTCGGGCTCTACAACGAAGAGATCAGCAGCACACTAGGCGAAGGAGCTGCTATTCTGCAGCAGCTGCTTCTAGTGCGCTGCAAGTCTCTTTGCCGCGGATTTGCTTGCTTTTGTGCCGATCTACAATCCCTCGATAGTGCGTGAGTGCGGTGTTTTGAAGAGTTCAAACGGTAACTAGGCGATTCGACCTGGCGACAAGGGTTTGGATGCGACTTGAAATAATCGCCCAAGGTTAGCCTTGGACGCTGAGGAGTTTCATCATAACCCATCTCGAAGAAAGTTTCTACTTCGTGAGCCATGTACAGAATTGTGTCCATCATGCAAATTTGGGTAAGTTTGGAATCTTCGTTGTGAGCTGCGACAGGGATGACACCTAGACCCGCTAACGAGGCTGCAGCCCCAATTTCTTTTTTAATTGCAAGCTCTCCCACGTTTTTAAAAAAGGGATTATACTCGGGGGGTCACTGCTGCCCAACCACGAAAAAAGTGACAAAACCAGTAAATTTTGAGTTGTTGGATAGGGAAGATGGCCCAGATCACCAATTGGGCATGATCTATCTCCCTGTGAGTTGTTTAGATCTACATTCAAATCAGGGAAACTCCACAATTGTTTAGATGTTACGCTCGCAACTAAACCCTTTTCCAAAACGAGTTCATTTAAAGAAGAACAAGGAGCTAACTTTACCGCACCATTGATTTTCGAATATGACACGGAAGATCTGCCCCAGCACTTCAACCATTTCACCGATCAAATGCTTCTGAAGACCAAAATGAGATCGTGAAAGTTGTACCCAGTGATTCGCTAACAAGTAACGCTCTGCTTCAACAAGTCAGTCAGAACCATGATGGAAAACGAATCTTGTATGAACTGAATGGCTTAGCCATCGCGTGATCGCTCGCCTTGGTATTGTATTGCTCAGAGCTTTTCTTGAAGAGTGGCTGTCGAAGCATGACAGTAAGCTGTGCAGGGCAAGATGACACGTCGGAAATATGTTGAGAGTGATTAGTGCTGTTCTTATGGTGTCTAAAATGTTCTGAGTTGTTGCTCAGCATTCGCCCGCCGTTAACACTAGAGTGCCTGCTCGAAGCCATACTCGCGTCGCAGCGACATGTGCCATCATGCCGCGGCGCGCAGGAGCTTGAGTGCGAACGCCAGGCAACTGCTGAGCGAATACGCACCATTGTGTACGTACGCATTAGCTTATATTTGAGCAATAGTGAGGCAGTAGCAACGTTTTCGGGGAGTGCAACATATTTTGCTACGCTCCTTTTGTGTTAATGACAAAGCGCTTCCCTTCCCAATCTTCTCGAATCCTTCGTCCCCCCCCCCACAAAGGCTAACAATTTAGGTAGCTCTCAACGTCAGGATGGTGAATATCACCCTAGTTTGCTCGAAGTTGACTTGCAAGCGGGTTAATCAAGGAAGAAAAAAGACCCGAATACGCGTCCTCGCGCCTTTTCTGACCAAATCTTAGTAGCGGTATTGTAAGAGATCCGACTCGGTGTGACCTGTCAGACGTCATGATTGAGCTATGCACCTTCCACAGTGTCCTGCACACCTCTATTGAAACAACACCAACTTCATTTTTACGTTAATCTTCCTCCTTTTCAAGCAGAATTCACTTTCCATAGTTCTTCACATGTCCTCTCTAGAAGCACCCTTGCCTTTACAAGTTTTGTGGACTCGATCTCAACCGCTGTTCATTTCTAAGACCTGTACAGTCTTGCTGAAGAAGACGTCTTCTCACGACACGCACAACACCTAGCAAAATCTTACTCAGTTTCCTCTATGCTCTGTATCTGTCTCATTGAAGGTGAGTCATAGTTGAGCAGTGTGTTTTTCTATTCCCGCAGTGCCGTCCGCAGTCGTCCGTTTTGTTACGCAAAATTGCTTCCGCGAGCGATTTCAAATCGGTGGACGAAGCGATATCAAGCTACGGCACCGGGCAATTGGAGGTCGCAGCAGTATCGTTGGACTTGAAGTCGAAGCGACCAGCTATGATAAGGGTTTCGGACAGCGAAGGGTGTTTGGTCGGTGAACATCCACAAAATGGACCTCTAGAATTTTCAATATATTCACTAATCTTACAGGACACCAGTGGCTCCTACAAGGGTACGACACCTACGAGAGAAAGAGCTAGAGGAAAGAACAACTCATAAGAAGTACGAAGCATAAAAATATTCATTATGTTGCAAATCTCAGAACAAGCACACATAACCCGCTTCAATATGAGTTGTCGTAATACCGGCATACAATACGTATCAATATTAAGAGTTATCACAATGTTATATCACTTTGTAAACTCGATATGCTCCGTCACTGTAATTGATTGTTACGATTGAATCGCAGATCAGAACCAGAGAAACAATAATCCAGCCTACTACAAAGGGGACACGTATGAAAATTCACTCTTCGGAACCATCAAATTTAGTAGGTGAAAACAGGCTTCTATAAGATGAAGTATGATATGAACCCTAATAGAACTACATATTTTGTTACTTCTGCGGGAGGGAAACGTTAGGTTGAATCACCGCCCCGCTATAAAACTGAAACACCGAACTCTGTTCACCCGCGAGTGACTCACGTAAGATCATACGTCGTTTCCTGGCGCCCCACACCCGTACTTTGGTCACATGCATGGAGTTAATTTCAGGGGCAGGTCAGTGAGTACAACGAATACAAGATGGGAGTCTGCACACAATGTGCATTCGTGCCCACACTGTTGCCTTCCTCAGACTTCGTCGACAGTTCATGGACAGCAAAAAATGTTCTCCATTGGAAAGTCCACGCCACGAAAATGAATCATCCATCGAGTCATAGATGGGTTTGCTCGGTATCCTGATAAAACCTCATGCTGGTGTCAGATTGGCTCTGAAGAAGAGCAGCTCCATTAGCTGAGGCATATCGCACCACACTCTGTGTTGATCCTTCCAGCATCGATTTTGTTATGTCGCCCACACATCGGCTTGGCCTATAACAAGGACAGCAATTTTTTCTAGGTGTCGCCATGTCCCACTGTCTTCAGACCTAGGCAACTGGTTTACTGAGCGTCTCTGGGCACAATTCCGGTCCGCAATTGCGTCTCAACACGCTTTGCGGCCGCACGCGCTAATGCCATAAAGTTGTAAAAGGAATAATGCCTAGCGTAACCTACAGAAATCCTGAATCTAGCGACAAACAGACCCCAGATTCGCGTTCAGTGTCATAAACAACCCCCAGTTGAAAGTTTTGAGCCGAATTCGAAAGAATACTTTCAAAATCCCTTAAAGTTTGCTGGTGCCAATTTAAAACGCTTATAACTTCGTTCAGAGATGTCTGTTGCAAAATCCGATGCCAGGTTCGGAGACAGCAGACTAGAATTGATCAGAAAACATTCATCATCTTTCAAATGGTGGGGTAGGCCATGCGAGGTTCCCTAGTTAGAGTCAACAGATCGCCGGCTGCGGCGCTCGAAACTGTTCCGACTCAGAAGCGCGCTGCCGCAAAGCGTGTCGAGACGCAATTGTAGACCGGAATTTGGCTCAGAGAAGCACTGTAGTTTTGTTTCTTTTCTTCTGCCGCACAGGCTCTTAGTATGGAAGATGTATTTTGCCGACGTCATAACAAACCAGTCGTTGTCAACACCTAGTCCCCCAATATGGCTTTACTGACCACCCAATCAGAACCGAACTAGTAGTTTTTCACGGTTCTGGGGCGGTTGTATGGACAACTCACGGTTTCTGGCTACCACAAGAGCCGTCAGTTTTTGGCGTGTGAATACTTGCCTTTGGCAGACATTGTCCGCAAAACGAAAAACAAGAAAAAGTAGAAGTAACCTCACTACGAAAGGGTGTAAGTAGGGCAGGGTTGACAATGAAAAAAGCAGTAGCAAATGAAGTCTGTCATATTGATATTGGCCGCCCACGCGGTCGGCGTGCGTGTCGAACGGCCCTCGCGAAGGTATTCTTCAGACGAGTCCTCCCACTCCTGCAAACAGCTTAAAGCAACAACATATTATTCACGGTTCGCCTAATGTTCCTGCTAATCGATTTACAAGTACCAAAATGAGTTTTTGATGGCCGCTCGACACGCACGCCGACCGCATTGGCGGGCAGCCTTATTCGGATAGACTCTAGTATTACTCGAAAGGAATAAACATCACTCAAGAAGCCTACAATAGCAGGATAGGTCGGTCGATTTTCTTAAAATTAACATGCCGCCCCTATGGGCGACGGAAAATTAGTGAGAGTAGGGGCTTCTGAACTTAACCTACCCAAGGTTTTTTCCAACTTGGTGATGACTGACTGGGTACCAAAGCCTTGGTGAAGGACTAGATTGATGATGACGATTTTGTCGAAACGTCGGCCAAATAAATCTTGCGCCATAACATTACCCTCTTTCACCCTAACATTATGAACGGCAGGAGAAAGGAAACAAGGGACAGTATTAGTCTGCATCGAGACAGTAATTGTAGCAAGTACTTAGTGGATATCATCCAGGAAAGAAGAGGATATCACACCTAAGCTGTCATGAATTCTCACTTTTGCGATTTAATGTCGGTGCTGTTATTATGGTTGTTCGTATTAACCATCGTTATGATGCTCATGTGTTCGTCGTTGCCAGAATTCTCGCCTTTCATCTGGAAGGAAAGTTTTGTATGAGGTTAAAAAGACGAACCGTCATGATCATGTCATCAAATTAAATACGCTCACAAGCTGGAAAAGAAGCAGCGCTTAGCCAGTTCAACCATCCCTAAGGACATCGCAGGAGAGCCAAACCGCTTACCTTTTTGCCTTAATTCCCTTAACTGGGCTCACTTTGGCCCTATGGCTGAGTTTGGTGCATCAAGAATGCATCATTCCAAAGATAAGGGAAGCCTCATTGCGAGAAATTTCACCAGTCATCTAATACAATTTGTTCGCCACGAATCCATGCTTTAAAGGGATTGCTCGCATTCCAGCGCAACTGTTCAGAAGAATCAATATAGTGCAGATTGAAAACATTGCCCTGAACTACTTTTAATTCTAATTAGTCAGAAGTCAGGGTTTTTGAAGGGCTTTCCCCCCATTTTCATGGAAAGATATACCCACTCAAGAACGTGAAAAAATAGAGCATGGTTTTCTGCGTGTACGATGCCACTAACTGGAGCCGTACGCATGCTAAGAAGTTTTTGATAAATTTAAGAACAGCTTGAAACGCTGAATGACGCTTGAATAGCCTTTTGTGCGTGAAGAAACTTACAGGTCAGTTCTCGGTACTTAAAAATGCACTATTCGGCAGGCAATCCGCTAAACGTCCGAGAAGCGACAAATATGCGCACGAACAATCAACGAAAATGTTTCCGCAGCCCTTTCCGCTGTACAACACTTGTCAAAGACCAGAATTTTCTAGCATTCCCTGCGTTAGATACTCACGGACAATATTCTGTCTTAGCTTCTGGAACACTGATCGCCAACAACTCAACGTAAACGATAATTCTAGGAAGAGAATCGGCGCAATATCGATCAGATTTCTCGCTTTACGCCTTTCATTTTATTCTCGCCTCACTCAGCTTTTTTTAAAGTGTCTGTCTTGCCTGCATATTGCGATCCTATTATAAACCTATTTATGAGCCCCATTAATTTCGAGACGAGCAAGAACATTTGAGAATGGAACGAAATAATGAGGATCAAATAGACTACGGTACACCGGGAAAGTTTCTGCTTTTAAAACTTGGGTTTTCGGGATAGGGCAGTCGCGGGGAAAACTGAGTTCAGCAGGTGTGGATCGCTGGACAAAAGGTGGCGGAGTGTCGTCAAAGTTTACGCCAGGGTAAGGCGTAGCGGTGTGATCGGCCCGTGAGAGGTGCGGCCCCCTCTCCTCCAGGTTTGGATCCGAAGCGGCCCTCCCTTCCATCAAGGTTGTGACTTTAATCCTTTGTGTGAGCCAATTTGAATGGTCTTTTTCGAAAAATGCTTCCAAACGATTTTCAGCGAAAACGGACGTTATGGGTCAAGTCACACCGGCCGTAATCGGCTCGAAATGGTAGGACCGAGCTGGTACTCGGCCGACAGCTTTCTCTAATGAACCTCTTCAAAATAAACGCTACAGCAGCTCGATCTAGAGAAATTATTTTCTCGCCCTCTCCGGCCGTCTGAGTCCAGACAGCGGTTTTCCAATTTTGCAGCGCCCCCAATGACACACTCATAATCGACCGCTTGGCTGCTGCGAGGACTAACGAAGTAGTTTACTCTTTTGACGATCTGATAAAACTTGGAAAACTGATCTGAAGGCATATTTATGCGCTTTTTTATGCTGCGCTTTTTTTTGCAATGTTGCCGCGATTCTCCGTTTTTCCAAAAAAATGCTTGGTACGGTAGGAGGAAAGTTTTTGGCATGATGCTGGACCGGGACCCCCCCCCTACCCAACGCCTGAGGCTGCGGCCCCCTCTGTGATCATCACACCGTACTCCTGAGCCTGTTTTTTTTTGGAAAAACGAAAAGTTGGGGGGATCGTAAATTTTTTGAGGGTTGGAAGAAATATATAATTTTCTCACAGAAAAAAACCAAACCGCTGTAGAATTTGTAGAAAAGCGGCTTTTGCGAATTAAAAACGAAATCGCAATAATTTACAGCCTGAGATGTACAAGTTCCAAGTCCATTCAACTATTTTTAATCCCCTTGCGGGCGGAAAATTGCTGTACTTCGTCCTTAAAAGCACTATGGGACGTACGACCCCCCATTAAAAACAACATTTTCAACTTCGGAAAAAAAGCCTCACATCGAATTCCTCGGGAATAGTCATAGATTGATTTATCCAGCCCGACTGGTGCGCAAGAAAAAAGACGAGATAAGGTGGTGGACGTTGGAAAGCCACGTTGGCAAACCCCAGGACTTTCGCCCTCACTATTTCGGACCACGAAATGTTCAGACTTTGAGGTAATCGGACCGTGTAAAATTTTACACACAACTTTTTCTCCCAGTTTCCCAAACTTTTGAAATAATAATACACAAAAATATGTAGGGCGGCGTAGTTAACGCGCCCTAATCTTAATGCCGTGCCGCAAGTGCTGGAACTGTGCAGCATTAGTCATTTGTTTATAGTTAGATCGGCGGCCTGTGTCCTCAAGAAAAAACGTTCAAATTCAAACCGCGGCTGGCGCGACGGTTTAATTTTCAGAGATTGAGATTTAAACCGCCACGCCAGCCGCGATTTGAATTTATTTCTTGAGGAAACAGGCCGCGGATCTAACCATATCTTAATCATGCTTAAAATGTATCCGCAGTACATTACCTTCTTTGAGTATTCCTTGTAACTTTTCTTCTCTTATCGTGCTAATATGCATTCACGAATACTTTGTAACACTCCGAACCATTTTTTGTTTCTTTTTAAAACGAATACATATTGTTCACCCCGCTCCTGCCAGCCCTTGCCCAGGTCACCTTCTGCACCCCACATTTCATAGTTTTTTATTTTCGATTATCTTTGACCCCATCTTTTAAAGTTCATTTTTGATAGGGCCATGAGCAGGATGTTTTTCCTTTATTCTTTGCTTATTCCATCTGGATTTAAAAAATATAGCCCGTCGTAATGCTTAAAGGCAGTCGTCGCGCTCAAATATGCTCGTCTTCTTTTCCTCTCTAAACCCTTTTCTGGGTATAGAGTAGTAGAACCTATAAGAAAAAATCGCGAAAAATAGCTGTTCTGGGCCAAATTCGAAGCCTGAACTTTCTTGTCTTTTGATGGTGGACGAGTCCACCCCACATCATCGGCATCGATGATCTCTAGTATCAAGAACATCAGCTGGCTTGAACTTGAATTTCAATCAATGAACTTTTGGATTTATGTACACATCTAGTCAAAAACATTGACTGAAGTGCTTGCTTTCATTGTTCAACTGTTTTATTAGGTAAATTTGCATTTAGTTCTTCCTCTGAGTGTCGATGATTTTTGAATGCTTGGCATGAGACTGTGATCTTTCTGTGCACGTGTGCACGAACTGGAAACTTAGGGTTTTAATAACTTTAATTCTAGCCCGTTTATCACCTCGCTACCTTCATAGTTTTTGAGCTGTTTTATATCTAAGCTGATTTTAGTAGTTTTTTCGATAATGTTTTTCATCGTGATCACTGCCTTTAATTTTTTCCTGGATGAGTCTCGATCGGGCTAGTGACGCGATGTTTTTTTTTCTTCAAAACGATTCTTTTCTGGATTTTTGCATATTTCAGCTGATATTCGTTGATAACAGCCCTTCATAATCCCTTAAAGGCACAGTCCAAGCTTAGGGACGAAATCTGAGATTTCCACATAATTGTGAAGTAGACCCACCCTGTATAGCCCCTGCCAAATGCGAGCTCTCAATTCCTCCAAATAAGCGAGATATAGGGGGAAGCCACCCTGGGGCGCCCATACCAGGAAGCCACTTTGGCACGCCCCTTTTACAATCTTCCGGGCTCAACAGCGGCGATATGAGAGATGGTTTCCGACCAGTAGTCACGTTCTTCCCTTCATTCTCAGCCTCTCTCTTTATTCAGGTCGGTTAGCATACATCGGTTGCAAACGGCGGAAGTTACGAGCCTCGGACAACTCGTCCACAATGGTTCCGTAGCACAACTTTTGAGGGACCATAACTCCTTTTCCAAGAGGTCTTGTACGATTCCAGAGACATCATTGGGATAAGCGTGGGACCGTTTTCAAGATAGGCAGAAAAACAGAAAAGCGATTTTAAGGTGGAACTGTGCCTTTAAACAGCCCGCCGTGATGCCCAATTTTTTTCTAAGAAGTGGGTCGTCATAATTTCAAATATTTTCGGGCATACAGATTACCGCAATGTTGAAAGGACATGGTGCGGTTGCGGTAACACACTAAAACTACGGTGGAAGACGCCTGATTTCATAATCGATCGAGAGCACAGCTGATTTTCCGTGTAAGTTACGGTTTCTCTTGTTTGTTCCGGCATTAATTCTGTTTCTAACTATTTAAGTATGGCGAATATGTAGAGGCTATTCTTAGTTCATGAGGAGAATGAGTCGCTTGTTCGGGCTTCGATGTGTTTTTTTTTTTCAAAATTCTGTTCTGAAATCGAAAAAACGGCAAATCCATCTCGCACATTAAGAAAAGCCCCTATTCGTAATATAACAAGAGTTAGAAAGAAAAGCAATGCCGAAGCAAACAGAAAAAAAGAAAAACGGTAACTCACACAGAAAATCAGCTGTGCTGTCGATCGATACTGAAATTAGGCGTCTTCTGCCGTATTTTTAGTGAGTGACCGCAACCGCACCATGTCCTTTTAACATTGTGGTGAAGTGTAGACTGACCACCGAGTGGACGGTGGGTCGTGAGCAGGGGTGTGCGGCAAAGGAATTTAAAATTTCGGCAAACGGCAACGGCAACGGCAAACCCCAAAAATGGCCGGCAAACGGCAAAATCTGTTTTTTGCTATAATATACCAACGTTTGTTTAGTCGTGTGGTGTTCCATGCAATATGTACCAGTTACTTTATGCCTTGCGTTTCACTAGAATTCCAGGAAGAAAAAATCCCGTATAATTGAAGCTACTTGAAAGCCTCAGGTGATCAGAGAATGCCAATAGCACTGTTCTATATGTGATCTGTATAGAAGTCCTCGGACAGTCGGGGCTTAGTATGTCGGCACAATACCGTTAGTAAGCCGGCACAAAGGGATCGGCAGCACCTGTGCTGTAGCTGCTGGTAACAACAGGATATGCTAGCAACGACCAGGAGCTCCTGCTTCTTGTGCTGGCGTACTAACGCTTTGTTTATCGTGGCACGCGTGCTACTGCCAGCCCCTCTCTCCTAGTGTCTGCTGACACTCTTCCATTGATTTGTCTAATACGAATGAACATTGCAGCATCCTCTTGTACGACGGCGGCGGGTATATAAGGCGGCCAGTCTCGCTGAGGGGGCAGTTGGCCGTTTGAGGCCGGTCCGATGAGGTGACCTTGTGTCACTGTTCGGAAGTTAATTTTTGGAACGCTGAGGGGTTCATCCCCAACGCCCATCGCGAGGGAAGCCTCCTGGTTGCGGACCGCGGCGAGAATGTTGTCCCTGCTGCTGGCCGTGACAAGAATTATATCCAACACCGGTAAGGAGGGTGGCAGTCCAAATTCCGTCGATAATGAGCGTTAGTACGCCAGCATACGTTGGCAGGATATGCTGCCGCAACCAGCAGCTCCTGCACACAACCAGCGTTAGTATGCCAGCATACGTTGGCAGGATATGCTGCCGCAACCAGCAGCTCCTGCACACAACCAACGTTAGTATGCCAGGTTTGCCCTGGCGTACTAACGGTATTGTGCCGACGTACTAAGCCCCGACTGTCTGAGTCACTATCAAGATCAACAAGGCTTGATGATCAGTCGACATTTGTGGCGAAAGACAACCATAGCAAGTAACACACTCAGGATTCTCTTTGTCTCTCACTTGATATGGTTTCACTTGTGAGGCTACAGGAGTGGAGTGAGATTAGTCTAGTTGTATGCAGTGCTAACAATCAAAGTAAACTCCAAATTCCCACGGGGAATCAAGAGCTCTGAAGGGCGCGTTGATCGATAGCACAGAATGAGAGAATCTGGTGACAATTCAACTGTTACATGCGACGCGCGCGATGGAAAGCCGCTGCGCTCACGTCACCGCTGGAGCCCCGCGTGCAGTGCGTTGAGCCAGCCGAATGCTCTTGGGCGCTTCCCTTTCTGTGTATTTGGTCTTCAAGCCGGCACGAGGCGCATTACGACAACAATATCGGATAAAAGCGAGCAATAAATCGCTCTAAACGGTCCCAAACCTAAATGTGGTGTGCTCGCACCACCCATTTCCCCTGTGGCTACAGAGGAAGTGGGTGGGGCGAGCACACCACGTTCAAGTTTCGGGGCAGTATTTGTACATATTGCAATTATTATAATTTTCTCCTCTTTACCACGTTTCTTAACTAACTCAGCTCTGCCACTGAGTCAACTCTTCGTTTCATCTATGGATCTCGAAATCGAAAACATTATTGAACCTTGCCTCTAATGGCCGCTGAGAACACTGTTAAAATAAAAAAAGCCGGACGAAGTTTTTGCAGATTTTATCAACTTCCTGTCCCAATTATGACCATCAGCCCACCAACCGACTATTGGCTGACCGATTTATACTAGTTCTCAACGGGTTTGTATGTTTAAAAGCAGTGTTCATGATGATTTTCGCTCCCGAGTTTTCCACTCAAAACAATGCGTTGGCAACGAAGTGTTTGCAAAACTACGAAGAAACAGCGAGAAACGCACTAAAACGTCGTATTCCAGTGACATTATTCTCTGGCCTGGACTAGTTGTCCGATTTTATGAACATGTTCACGGTGGCTGTCACCGAAAAAATGGGGCTAATCAAAAACGGAAGAATATTCTAGGCAAAACAGTATTAGATAGGGTCTGAAGGAAAGTACGAAGCAACAGAGAGGAGAGCATTGCAAAAGACGGTTCCACAAGAGATTTCATTGTCGCAGCGAACAGTTCCTGTAAAACTTCATAGCTGGAGTGAGATTTGGGGATTTCGTGCCCTTCTGGTGCGTTTTTCTCGATTTCTTCGTCATTTCACATCTACCCGAGGCCCAACACACCAATCAGCAATTAATTTCAAAATCAAAGATTATCGTGAACACGGCCTTTAAATGGCTGCTTTCACGCTACAACTTTTATACCACTTGGTTTTGTAATCTTGGAACTTGCAGTAATCTGAATGCTTCTTGAAAAGGCTTTTTTTTTGCAAATTTAGCATTTCTAAGGGGTTAAGAGTTTGATAAATGAAAAAGACATTTGGAGGCTCATAAACAACTTAGAACTTGAACGAACTTCTCTGATTTCTTATTAAGGAGTTTATAGGAGAGTTTATATTATCATCAGTTACCAATTTAATGGGTACAATTACACATTACATCAGCTGGAACTAGTCAAAATAATTTTTTGTAGCAGCTTCGAATTGCTGACCAATACAAAAACTGCCATAAGGTCAAATCTTTTTGTTTTAACGTATTTTTGCCGAAAATTTGCCGTTTTAGACGAAAATTTCGGCAAACGGCAACGGCAAACCCCAAAAATGGCCGGCAAACGGCAAACGGCAATCGGCAAACTGCAATTGCCGCACACCCCTGGTCGTGAGTATTTCGCAGCATTGATCAGTGCCTGCCCCGTGACTGTCCTAACCCCGCCCAATGAATTAACGCATGCAGTCCCTGATTTGAAGTGGTGTTAACGTGTCAAAGCGTGCAGTCCAGTGTGAACGTATTGATACACCTACTACTTACAGTGGTGTAACACTGCTATACTTTTGAAAGTTAAAATCAAGTCGACACACCTGAAGCTGCGTGTTGAGAAGCCCGTAGAGAATCCAGTTTGACGAACTTCCGAAATACGGCAGTAAATGAACGCAGTAGATCACGAACAACAGCAATTCACTATTAGTTGTTGGCAAAGCAGCCAGCGACATTACAATAGCGTACAGTACGGAGAACCTTGAGAGTGGAATATTTTTTTTGATTATTTGTGCTGAAATGAATGCTCAACTAACCAATATGGCGTCCAGCACACAAAGTATACCGCTGCAATCAAAATAGTATACAAGACGACTCGTCGAAGTGGTATAGAAGAGCGTGGTAACACCCTAGAAATGATGAAATTAATGAACAAAAAATTATCGCGCCATTCCACACAAGGGAAAGTATTTTCTAATTAGATGATCATAGTTGCAGCAAATAGCTGAAAACCACCGATGAAACTAAAGATTTCTCATCTTGTTTGCCCTACTTTGCACATTTTGACATGCTTGTACAACATATGCCAACACTAAGGTGCTAACGGCTCCTTTGCGGGCGCGTGCAAAGCGAGGCGGAGAGACAGCGAGAGAGCGGAGGGGAGAAGGATGAAAATTTCGAATTAACACAGACTGTAGTGCTAAAAAAAACTTTTACTTTGCATTAAATCCACACTTTGACAAGTTCACACTATCTAGAGTAGCTTTAGATTGTGATTTCAACGCGTCAAAACGTGCATTCGGTGTGGACGTATTGAAGCGCCAGTTGATTACTGTGGTGTTACTTTGCTATACAGCTGGAGATATAATAAAATGTGATTTCTAACCTTTTATGAACACAGAGTTTGCGAATAAGTTTCCAGTTGAAGTATATGATAAGGATCAACGGCACGACGTAGCCAAGGATGAATGTTCTAAAAATGAGTTTACAATTCTCGGTAATGACAACCTCTTTGTTGGTGCACTGCGTTGCATACACCCCCAGAATCGATGAATCGGCTAACGGGCAGAGCTTTCGAGAAAGGATATCAGCTTCTATGTAATGTGCAAAGTCAGAAACGATGGATAATATCAAATTACCATTGCTCCTCGAATTAACTTCCGGCTACGAGACAGAACTCATTTTTGCTTGTTGCATAGTTATATGAACCCTGTCAGAACCTCAAATTATCTTGCGATTTTCGAGGCAGAACCCACAATTTCTCATGTATTTCCGAGGGATGCTGTATGATGGAACGTACTAACATGCCACGTGGGACTAATCCCTCATCTGAAGAAAAGCCCCGTGCTGAGGCTTCAAACCAGGGATGAGCGGAAATTTTTTTCTGAACTTCGGAAATCGGAAAAACCTTCTCAATTTCGGAAATCGGAATTCGGAAATCGGAACGTCAAAAAAACCATCTTGAAATCGGGATGCGGAATTCGGAAATACATTCAGTGAAATTCTTAACCCTCCCCCCTGGTGACTGTGCGTACCAGAAAATCTTGAACTCATCCTTCTTTACTGGAAGTTTTCATGCAAACAAAAGTAACTCTGGCTTTGTGAAAAGTGAAAACGGACCTCGAATTCTAATTCGGCGCCTAAAATAACCCCTTGGGGATTTGGCCAGGGAGAGCGTTAAATTTTTTATCTCGTAAATAGTTCCGATATCTTCCGCATTTTCAGGCTTTTTTCCGAAATCGGAAATCGGAACGCCAAAAACCATCGGAAATCGGAATTCCGCTAATCCCTGCTTCAAACGCAGCTTGACTCAATGTGCGATGCATTTTCCGGCAGCATCGACGGTCACCTGCGGGCAATTCCAGCGTTTTGCGGTATCATTCCTTGTATCACACCCTTTGTCGCTCAGAGCGTACAAGGAAGCTCAAGATGAAGGACACATTGCTCGACGGGCTCTCAAGACATCTTGTCGGCTTCAGCGGCTCGTTCCGGGATCGCGCTGAATATCTGGAGATACACCATCATACGTTCCATCCACCGTGAGGCAAAATTTTTGAGATCCATTACGAGCAAATCACATAACTTACAAGGGACCACTATGAACAAAAAATGAAGTTTCGAAAAACGGTCTTTTGGGAGTTGTAGAGGGCGTAGAAATAAATAATTTAAGATTTTAAAATTTCACTCAGTCCTCACGGGTAGATCAAAAACTACCAAAACAATGGGTTGCGGTAGGTAAAATGCCATTCAATGCACCCTAACCTGACGAATTTCGCTAAAAAACAGGAAACGGACCTCAGATTCGTATTCAGCGCATAAAATTACCCCCTGGCGCGGAGTTTGGGCGAAAAAAATTTCGACATCTGAACCCCCAAAAATGGCATTGAGCTCATGGGGCTCAAAAGATCGAAAAAATGTATGACCCGAATTTCGCTCTCGGAGGTTATTTAAAGCGCTCATGAAGAATCTGAGGTTAGTTCATCGATTTTCGACAGATTACGGTAGATTACGGTGGGTATACGGTAGCTGGGTCAAAGTCTCAGATTTGACTCAAAATTTCTGAACGGGGGTTATTCGGGGTACTGAATACGAAATTGATGTTCGCTTTTCAATTTTCAATCTAGGAAGGTAGGTTTAGGCCCTCTATATCATGACAACTACCGTAATCTACAGTAGACCTCAGAAATTCGGCAAACGATCTCTAAATTCGTGTTCAGCACCCTAGATTACCCCTACATACAAGTTTTGAGCCGAATCCGACTTTTTTTAAACCACCCAAAAAATTCCCTAATGGGCACCCTTGCCTTGCCGCGAGGCTTGGAAAAAACCTGTAACTTTTTTCAGAGTGGTTTCTTTTTTTCAGAGAAACTGCGAAGAGCATACTCGGATTCTACGTCCGAAATGGCTCCAGAAAACTATATTTATTCTAGAATGGCCAGGCTGACTAAAAAAAGTTCTTCGAGCCATGCGCTAAAGTATTAGGTCGCTCCAACGGATTTTGTAGTTTAGGTAAACGCACTTCTGTTTATAATAATTATTTCTGTTGGAAAAATATTGGTCATTGATCAAGGAACAATTCCACGACACTTCATTTTGTCTGAACTTTTTTCCAGCGTCATTTATCAAAATAAGTCCCCTAAAGTGTTTCTCCGAATTGAGGACGGCTTTTCTGTGGCATATGTGGGGTAAAAGGGTATGAGTATCCTTTCTTCCAATATCCCTGATATTCTAGCAATGGTCGAAACCTCGGAATTTCCACTCGTTTCTAACATTGATGTGAACCGTTCTCCGTTTATATCACGTTATTTCTGCAATATAAGACAAGAGGTATAAAAAACAAGAGACATTGTTAAAACTCAAAACAAAAAGGGTGAGCACATAGAAATGTCATTACTATTAGCCATAATGCAGTAATCATCCCACAGTATCCGAACCATCTTTCAATTGCTCCGTAATCCAACGCCTAACCGACTAAGACAGTGTGATGCCAGACTATCCCGACTATCTCATTGCAATTATCGGTGGTTCGCATGCAACGAGAATTGTTCAATGGATCAATGAACAAATCATAACTCGAGAACCTAGCTAGATTTCATCTTCAAACTTTTAGGAGAACCTTTTCAGATGATTTCAAGGCCACTGTATAGCTCACATTTGTGTTACGTCCTCCCAATCCAACGTTCTGGTTTCTTTCTTTTTTTGATCGTTTTTTAATCTATCCGTGAGGACTGAGTGAAATTACAAAATCTTAAATTGTTTATTTTTACGCCCTCTACAACTCCCAGAAGACCGGTTTTCGAAACTTCATTTTTTGTTCAAAGTGGTCCCTTGTTAGAACATCGCCACAGGATCGTTCCCCTTTAGTTCGCACGGTCTAACAGGAACACGACTAGGGGAAAGGTGACTCGATCAGTGCGTACCGCTCCAAAAGTGTCTGATTACAAGTTGTCTTCTCCGACAAGGAGAAATCCAATTTAAGTGGCTCTAATGGCGCAAGACGTTACGGTAGAGTTCTTGGTAAGGAGCCGGCCTATGTCGGCCGACGGAGCCCCATAGACGGCAGGGTGATACTGTGAGCCATCTTCAGCAGAAGTGGTGAGGTCGACACTACACTTGTTTAGAAAAGAATGGGCCCAGACGAGTACTAAGAAGTGTCATCCACTCAATAATGACCGTTTCTGCGTGATCACAGACGCCAGCGATTCCGGTATGTCAAAAAGCGCATCGTTCCATGTCAGCCGGTCGAAACGGGAGTGGTTTTGGAACGTTCCTTTCGACCATTTGCCTTGGTCAGCCGTAAGTCCTGACTCAAACAACATTGAAAAACGTGTGGGCATCATTTGCCAAAAAATAAGATCGAGACGCAGTACGACAGTTCGAATGCTTTGAAGCAGGGCATTCTGTACGCATGATCCGAGCTCGATGAAAATGTTCTCAAACGATTAGCGGCACTCTTCCGAATCGATTTTTAGATAGGGTTCACGCAATAGTGCTGTCACTTCATACTGATAACCTTTTGTTGGCGATATTACGACAAAGTCTGGACAAATTGTAATGTTCTTGAAGTGCTCTATGTTTATGAAACATGCGAAAAATGGAGGCTGTCGCATAATCGGAAGTAAAATCGAGGAGCATTAGCAATATGATGTGATTCATCGTTTTTGACGTAGCATAGGAACTAATATTCTTCCCCAAAATCTTCGCTCAACATCCGATTCATCAATTTTGAGGGTGTTCGCATACTTCTACAGCGCACTGTATAGCAACTCGTCATCCATGTTTAGACACAGAACGAGTAATTTCGAGAGATGCCGAGTTTACGCAGAGGCGGTTTGATGCTTGGCTTCTGCACTTCAACACGCTTTTTGCATGAATTGTTTATGATGATCAAAGATGTCTTACGTGGCGCAAGATTCTTGGGATGCGAGTATTTTTAAAGGCAGTGTCCACGAAAAAATTCGTCTTCTTGTCGAAAATAGAAAGGTCGGTGGGTCATTGCAACATTAGCGTCGAAAAAACGAACAAAAAGTGGCTCAGAAGAGCGCTCGCTATACGGCTCTGATTCCTCTCGAGCAAGCCCTTCCGCAGGGTACGCATGGCAAAGTAAGCTAAAACGATCGAAAACTTTAAACTCTTTTGAGAAGGATTGTGATTGGGGAAGGCAGGGCGGGAAAAATTAGAATACATTCGACTAGGGAAATGTATTTCAATATAAAAGACTTTTTGAAAAGAAAGTAACGTCGTGATGCATTCTAGTGATACGTTTCTTCCCCCCGTTGAAGGTTGGCGCAAGCTCGGTGCACCTATGTTATAGCATATGGCACCGAGTTTGCGACAACCTTCGATAGGGAACGCAAAGCATCACTAGGATCCATGCCGATTGTAGTTCATCCACTTGTTATCTGCAATTTGAAACTGATTATAAATCGAAGTAAAAACTTCAAGAAACTCACGTAGAAGTGAACCAGTAGAAGATAGGTGGAGGCATCATATCTGAGCACTTGAATACACGAACCCTTGTGATATTGTAGCTGTCCATAGCTTTCAATTCATGCAATACCATCTCCTTCGCTTTAGCGTATGTTAACATCGGTAGCAACAAAAAGAAGGCCAGAACAGAAAGACCTGAAAAGGTGTACATACTGCTGCTGCAACACTCTTCGCCTGTAACAGCTCATTGATTCAAGACATCCTTATAGGCGATTTTTCAGACTGCGAAAATCACGCTTTTGACACTGCACAAAGAACTTGTTCTTGTGCGCGAGGCACCAGCAGAAAAGACCTTGCCACGCTCTCTGATAACTCCAGATATCACAAGGTTTGGATGCTCCAAGGAATAGTTTGGCAGATTGTTTTGGTTTTTTCTCTCGACTGCTGATATCAAAGTTTTTGCCGTGTACGCGTCTCATTGACTATAATTATGTAGAGATTTTGACGTTATTCGTTAACGTGAAATTCTGGCAATTTATAAATGAGTAAAAACAAAATGCATCCATTCAAGGAGCACAAAGGCAGTTGAGAGTAATCCGCCCAAGATGGCCAGACCGTAATCTACCGGATACAATTTTTGAAGACTTTCTTTCAACAAGACTGATGCAATATCGTGTGTAAACAACAACATTGACCTCAGCCACCGAAAAGCCTAACACTGTGAAGTCAACAGAAGGCAGTTCCCAAGCTATTTATAGCAATGAGGTACAAAGTGAAAAAGGCGAACGAAAACGCTTTCATAAAAGAAACATGCGCGGTACTGCTTTCTACAACAACACATGTGAGGATGCAGGTGACTACGAACTTACAGCTGATAACTCCTAGAACGAATGATCGACTTCGCAGATACGTGTGATGTGGATGACAAACAGCCACATATCGATCGAAGCTCATTGCTGTGATCAGAAACGTGGACACGATCCGCCCCACTGAACCACAGACGTGGTGCAGCTTGCACATCCATGTGCCAAAGATCCAGAATCCAATCACGCTATCCTAAAAGATGGCTGTAGACGTTCACAGAATGCGATCGATTCCAATTGTTACATAATCTCGGGGGCAATTCTAGTGAGCTGTCGATTTCGATTATCACAGCAGAAGGCGATCCCTTTTTCCTCGGAACATTACCGTTCCGCTGCTGGTGATAGTTGGAATGAAGAGCGCAGTGGGGGAAGTTCCAGAGAGTTTATATACAGTCGGCACGAATCTCACAAATACTTCTAGTTCCTTATTGACGGTAGGCGCACACGCGGTGCACGCATTTTATACGTGCACCGAATTTGCGTCCATCGTCAATATGGAACTAAGAGTATCGGTACCATCCGTGCCAAATGTACTTTATTTCACCAGAGTCAGATCAAATTTGAACGTTCTTGCTTCAGTACAAAACGCTATAGAGTTGAGGTATAGTCTGCAGTTTTCTCAAAGGCATCGCCCACGCAGAAAACCATATTCTATTTTTTTCACATTTTTTGAGCGGCATACGAAAATTGCAACATAGCCTTTCAAACCAAACACTTGTGGAGAAAATCAATGTTTGAAGTAGCCAACAGCGGTGTTTGAATTCGCGCCATATTGATTTTTGACCAGTTGCGCTGGATCGCAAGCGCATCCTCCAGGGGCGGCACGCTTTTGAGAAGGGCAGGGAGCCGCTCCGCGTTCTATATGCGAAGCGTCGAGTCAGAGGTGACCCTGAGAAAATGCCGTCCCCATCGCGTAGGGATGCAACCTCACTACGCACAGCGAATTCTCTGCCAATTTGAATTTCTCGGTTTCAACAATTCTTAATTTTTCATTATTTTATTTCTCTTTGCGAGTTATTTGAGTTTTGAATAATTATCTCATTTTGCTCACGTGTATCGCAAAAAATGAAGCTGTTTCAGATAGGGGTAAGATCGAAAAACAGCTGTTAGGCGTGGGGTGCGCCGCGCGTAGTGAGGTTGCGTCCCAACGCGATGGGAACAGCTACATAGTTTTCCGGGTCACCTTTGGCTCGACGCTTCACATGTAGGACGCGAAGCGGCTCCCTGCCCGCAACGGAAGTATAAACATTGCCTCATGAATGATTAATGAGAAGATCAAACGGTGCCGATAACCCTTGTGAGGATCTTAACAGAAATATTACCAGGTTGCTCCAAGTTTCTCTATTCTTCCCTAATCCCTCTTTTTTCTACCCCTTTTCTAACAGAAAGAGAGAACTCTATCGCTAGGAATTCCCAACTGATGGGCCTAAGAGCTGCCAACTCGGATTGATGAGAAAGCGGCAGGGGCACCAGTAGCGACAGGGTTGAGCATCGTATATCGCATGCTCTGTCTGGAGAGCTCAACACGTTAAGCACATTCGAGGCACGGTCCAGACGCAGCCAATCTCGGAACTGAAGATCGCGGGGCCGAGAAGTTCGCAGTAAGCCCAAGGCTCGCGGCAGGCAGAAGGTTTGCTGTATGTTCGCGGCTGATCCGCGGCAACTTTCATCAGAGAGCTCAGGATGGCGGGTAGTAAGATGACTGCGGAAGTGCCGGCCTTTTTTGCCGGAGTGCTTGAAATTCCCCTCACCAGATCTCCGAAATGGTAAACCGAAGACAGAAAAGGAATGCTTACAAGGCTTCCCAAAGAAATGGTTACTGTCAACATCTTAGGCTTGATACACCCTAGGTTTTGAATCCTTGCTCTAGGTCCTCATTCAATCAGAGCAATCAACAAAAAACCCTGAATAATACGAATTCAGCATCTAGAATCGGGGCGAGTTTCTTTTCAGAACAAATTCCTTCCGCATTTTCTCAGTAGGAGCTCTAGTCAGAGGATACACAAACAAATTCGTCAGAATCTGTCAATATTTTTGTTTTGCCATGCGAAACGTCGGTAAACATCGCTCGTTAAACTTCCCACTAACGCTCTTATTAATTTTGCTCACCAGTAGCTTCCTATCAAATAAACAATTGTAAAGTAAGAACATCAGTACTAATAATAAAGTAGTGGACGAGATACCAAACAATTTTATGTTGCATGAAATAAATCTGAGCAAGTGCTGAACAAGTGCAATCTGACCCACCAGTATGGCTGGTGGTAGGCTGAGACTCATGAGGAAATCACAGACGCATAGAGCAGCAATGTAGAGAATTGCGTTGTCGCCATGTCGTCGCGTTCTCGCCCGTCGGTCGGCCATCACACCGCGAATCAAGGTTAGAATCGAGGAGTTACCGCAAACTCCGACGACGAAACACAGCACGAAAACCACCACCACCAGTAGAACCTTCGGTTGCAGCTCCTTAAAAACAGAAATTCATAGTCTTTAGCTGAAGATGGTTCACTTATTTATTTACTTCTGTCCGATGTGCAAGACAGTTGAAGAATAATATGATATATACTATATCAGGAATAGGCTCAGTTACGATCACCTATCATGAGTTGAAAACCTGGATAAAGTAAGGCTCAGACAAGGTTAAAGACACAGTCCAACCTCAGAATCGAATTTTTATTTCCTTGCTTGTCTAAAAGAAAATTTCGCGCTGATCACAATGGTGTTCCCGGAATCGCTCAGAACTCACTACTAACAGAGTTATGGCTTCTCAAAGATTCTGAATTTGAACGGCGGGAAGTTCGCGGACGAGTTGTCCCGAGCCTGCTTTTTCTCGTTAACCGCAGCCATAAATTTGAAGCAGGTCCCAGTATAAAGCCAGACCGAAAACAAACAGAAGAACATAGATTTGGATCAAAATCGATCGCGCTTCTCTTCAGTATTGAGACCGGAAGCTTGTCGGTGGGCGTTACGCATTTTTTCTTCCATAGGGGCGGGGTACCCACTTTTTCCCCGCTTTTGCTCGCTTCATTGAGCGAAATGAGGTTTCAGGCTTGGTAGGGTTGCTATACACGGTGGCCGGTATACAATATCAAAAATTACCCCTGAGCTTGGACTGTGCCTTTGAAGGCCATTGTACACGCAGAAGTCCATGTTCTATTTTCAATGTTTTCGAGTGGGTGTATCCCTAATTTAATAAAAATGAAAAAAAAAACGTTTAAAATCCCCCGACTTGTAAAAAACAGAGCTGAAACATTCGAGTTTAGAGCGAAATGCGCTTTTTTTTGCTCCAAATTACACCAAAATTTTTCTGATGGATACCCTTATCTTTCCGCAAGCTTTGAAAACGCTCCTAAGTTCCTAGATCTTATAGCTATGTAGGGAGGAGTACTGCGCAGTTTTACTATAGATGCTCAAGAAATGCCGGCAATATTATTCGTTTCCGCATACGCTTTGCATACGTTCCTAGTTAGGCGTAAATTAAACTCGAAAGTGCCCCAAGCGTGGTATTCTAGGGTTGCGGAAAGTGACGCATGCGGTTGTTTTTCCCTGCAGCTGCTGCAGTCTCATATTAGTATAGTTACTCTTGAAAACACGTCAATGACGCACTATAAGCATTCCTCATGGAGAATGCTAGATAACCCCTAACTCAGGCCCTCGAAAGCTTCTCACGGCTAAGTCAAGATTTTCCCACCACCTCCGCACTGATTATTGTACCCGAGTGAACTGAGGTCGGGAAAGTCGCTCTCTGGTGGAGCGAAGTTCAGTGAACCTCCAACGATTCCATATATTGGAGGTACAGTAGATATAAATAGTCCTCAGAATGCGATGTTCTGTTCGACTATTTGATATGTATGTCAAAAAAAAAATCGGAACAATACTTTTTTCGAGCATAAGACACACTTAGGTAAAGTTACGATAGCAGCGGTCCGTTCATGAATGAGAGATAAACACAAGCCGTCCAGAAATCATAGTTTCGAGGCTTGCCAAATTCAAACTGATTTTTTTACACCTCTCGAAGGCTATTTTCATTCATAGTACTCTGACAAGACGGTCGCTGATTTTTGCTCCGACAGAATCCAGATTCCCCGACATAGGATCACACGGGTACAATTATCAGTGTGAAGGTGTTTAAAATATCCTGGTTTTTAATAGAGAATCCGGTAGGCACCTAACAATATGGAATACAAAAATCAAATATCGTGCTAAAATTTTGTGATGCGATCAGGACCACTGAGTGAAGTGTCTTCGCTGTTGAGCGTTTGGTACAGTCCTTCTTTGAACGAAGATTTAATGTTATCCGTAGACCGGATTCAGGGGCATGTGTCCCCTCTCTCTCTCTTTATTAGTTCAAACACGCTCACGAGCATGTATGCCCCTTCTAGCACCTCATAGCAAAACGTGGGTTAACAGAGAGAATACTTCAGTACTTAAAGGCATATTTCAACCAATGGGAATTGTCGAGAAGAAATATGTAGGTAGAGCAAGTTCAACAAAAAAAAATCTAAATGAATAGAGCTCAGCCTGTCACTCGCACTGGAGTAGTATGTGAGAATCTACGCCCATAGGAATATTACCCTTCACATGCCCACATCAATCTTAGTGTTTTTTATGATTAATGTATTCACCTCAACCATAGAAAAACGAGAACCCCTCCTGTGGCAAGCTCTCAAATAGATAAGGAAATGCCTCGGGAACGAGTTGTCTGGTAATCATGCATGTGGCCGTGGTTTCGTGAATCATATGAGACGAACGCATCTTCGAATTACTGAGTGAATTCCATCGTCACCGATGACGAGACCGGACGAAAAACACTGCGGGGTGCTGAGGGTGCATCACGCTATACATACACTTTTTCGTGTCTTAAAACTTTAAGGTTGAAACCTATTCCGAATGGAGGAGCACTTGGTACACACGACATTGAATGTCGGAAAAGTTTGACTTTTTTTTGAAGCATGAATGCGAAAATAACTACTCATAGGATGAACCTCCCATAAAGCGGAAATACCCAAATGTTGATGGTAAAACGTTATTCATACTCCTCAACGCCAGTGCGTCACGCAGGGGGGGGGTTGAAGTATAAATACTTTCTACACGAAACATGCGCGGACGTGGCGTCAGGTCATTCAGACTACAGTTCACCTCCGCACTGCCGTTCAGTCCGCAAAGTGCACGCTGATTTCGAAAGCGTGCTGCGGCGCGGTTGAGAGTTTCCTCAGACAGGGATGTGGGATCACCCGGGCGGTGTGATCACCCGGGCACCAAAGGCAATAACCGCACGGGTGATCCCACATCCCTATCTGAGGATACTCTCAACCGCGCCGCAGCACGCTTTCGAAATCAGCGTGCACTTCGCGGACTGAACGGCAGTGCGGAGGTGAACTGTACAACGCCACGTCCGCACGTCACGGGCGTGACGCGCTGGCGCTGAGGAGTATGACTAGCTCCTAAATCATTGGTAGGAACACCACAATGCAGGATAAACCCAAGCACGAAAATTTAACACACAAAAAGCAGTACTTTTCCACTCAGCATAAAAGTAATAAATAGGAACAATCAAGAGATGTAGGCATAGATCTACGCACATAGCTTCTAGTACCCATATGTAGCCTTTGCTTGAAAACTTCCTTCTGTTAGGCGGCATTCAGAGATTTCGCGGGGCGATGCCTATTCGCTGCGAAGACCTAGCGACGACTCGATGCGACATCGCTTGGTCGATATGTATGTAGGCTAAATATAACGTCGCGTCGCGAATGAACCCTGAACGCCGCCTTAAACTCTTTTACGAATTTTTCAGCATATGGGTCATGCCATTCAATAAAGAAAGCGTGACGCTGATATAAGAGTGGTACCCGGGAAGAAGAATAGATGATGATTATCGATCGAATTGTTTCGTTCCCAGTAGCGGAACGCGGCCTGCTAATTGAATGGCACGGACTATACATACTTACGAATGAAGGATTAAAGATTTTTAGAGGGTGCAATATCCTTCAAAATAGCGTCGAATTCATTAGAGTCAAAATAATAAAAGTGGGCGACACACAACAATATCTCCCGAATGTTTCGGTCTCAGTTCATGTGGTGGCGCTTTTTCGATAACTCCAAATAAGTTGGATGTTTTTTTTTGAGATTTTAAAAAGCAGTCGACATTGTGATGAGAAGGGCTATCAAACGGTATAAAGATTGCTAGGGGTTTACCCTGAACAAAAAAGTTTCAGATGAAATTTATAGTGCGCCTTACACTATTATTCATTTTCAGTATGCAGGTGCCCTGCGCTATGCGCACTGTTTAACGATCTAGAACTCCTATTTCGCACTTTTTCTCTGAACTGAATTCTGCAAAGCTTTTATGTTAGATAGGCCCCTTTACCTTGACCCCTAATAACTTTTTCAAAGCTGAGAAAAATTTAGTTCCAAGGAAGTTATCAAAAAAAGGGCTAAAAATCGCCTCATATGTATGTACATACGTTCTCACCAAAGCCTACAAGAGCTACTGTATTGTATCTCAAGCAGGTTCGAGCGGAATATCTTTTCTGAGTTTCGGAAATCGGAACGACTTTTCCAAATCCGGAAATCAGTATTCGTAAATCGCAACGCCAAAAACTATCGAAAGTCGGAAAATCGTTCAGCGAAATTCTCAACCATACCCTGGGGAATGTGCCTACCGAAAACTTAGGCTTATCCATTTTTATTGAATAATTTTAATTGTAGATACAATCAACCCTGGCTTTGTCAAAAGTGAGGACGGACCTCAAATTCGAATTTAGCGCCCGAAATAACCTTTAGGGATATGGCAAGAAAATAGTGAAAAATTTTTTGTGGATATTTCCCATTTCTCCCGCATTTTCAAGCTTTTTTTCGGTAATCGGAAGACCAAAAACCCTCAGAAATAGGGATTCGGCTCATCTCAGATCCCAAACCCTTAAGAACGATTCTCTTTAAAAAAACCAGAATAGGATTAGCATATAGAAAAGAAAAATTGTAGTCAGTGTTAGCTACAATTGAATATGAATATTCTATCAGGTGCTTGTGTCCTGTACATTATGTAGTTGACTCAAGAATCGGACTCCACAGATCCCCATTCCGTCAAATATTATTGTTATGCAGTCATGTCTAAGTTCACCTGACACTCGGAAATATGCCATAAGGCTATAAATCCTTTGTGGGCTTCGTAGGAATGACTCGACTTTCGTGCAGAACACGTTGCGGAAGTGAGAGAACGCTGTGTGTAATGAGAAACCCGCAGTAGATTTCCAGGGGCCAGATTTGTAAACGATTACAACATGGGCATAGAGCTATACCTTGGTGAGGGTCTCCACATAATTTCATAAATCGTATTGTGTGAACACTATATTCACTATAAATACTCTATTTCGGAGTGAAATTTATTTCCGTTTATCGCGTACGTCTGCACTCGTATGTTGCGTCTCCTTCTTCCCCACTCTTTCTCGTTGTCTCTTCCCTCGCTCCGCACTAATTCGCGAAGGAACAGAGTGTATTTGGCTCCAAAATAGAGAATTCATACTCCACGGCATGGGTAAAAAGCGGTGGTGCAGTTGCGGACTTTGCAGAAAGGTCGCATACACGCTCGCAAAAGTGGTTGAGATAACGACGTTAATGAAGCCGTGCAGCTCCTACTAGAGCGCTAACGCTGCTGGAAGCGCCAAAACGAGCCAAAATGACCGTATTTCAGCCATATTGAGACGACGAATCATCCACTCTCCGCCCACATTCAATACGGTATCCGCCCACGAATTCGAATCACTCTCAACATTTAACGCTCAAAAACAGTCACTTTGGATCGTTTTCTTTGCTTCCAACGACACAGAGTCCACGTGGTAATTTTAGTCTTGTGAATGGACGGGGCTGCGACGGTGGACCGCCGCGCGCGATCGAAACCTCGTTGGCCGGTGATATTGCCAACGATGCACGGCTAGCCGCAGCCATCGCGCCAGGTCGACTCACCAGAATAAATCTTATATGGAGACCATACGCTTTTAGGTCAAGGTCTTGCGAGCCTATTAGCGTCGTTACCTCAGTTAGGTTTTCCTTAGCTGCGCTATCCAAATGGTTGAGGTTTAACTCGTCCACTTCCGAACCAGTGCAAAAAGAACCCTAATTTCTCTTTTTTTCGCTATTTCTCAAGCTCACAGCTTCAAGACTTCGACTCATGCCAAAAAATTGATAACATTTTTGGGCGAGTATTTTGCCTTTAAGGGTAAAATAGATCCTCACCTCGGTTTATTGAATTACGCTCTCATCAAAAATCACCAATTAGGTAATGAACTGTTAGAGTTAGTTTTCAGCCAGTTTGGGACGCTCCGCACTTTGTATTTACTGCTATTGAGGGTTATTGTGAGGAGATAACGAGGACTGTCACTAGGCGAAAACATCCCTCGATGATTGAAAAAATGTCACTCCATTTGTACTCAAAGGTAGTCCCTATATACAATGCTGCCTACAAGGAATAATATGAGATGGAAAACTTCCGGGTAAGTTGGGAAGGCCTTCGGTCAACCATCTTTTTAATCCAAAGACTGACGCAGTCAAAGATCTCTAGTGTTCTTCAGGTAGGCGAATAACAGAGTAGGGGATTATCCGGGAGCAAAAATAATAATGAGCCATTCGTAGAAATATACTACGGACTCTTTCAAAAGGAGTTCGGTCATCTGTGACGACATGAATGTTATGAAAGTCTTGTTGCGCTCGTATATACTATATGTGAGAATCCGGACTCGACCTTACTAGATTACAGGCAAGGTGATAGGTGGCCGATCCCAAACTACGTCTTCATCTTCACCATAGTTATTTTGAAATGGACTTGACTTTATGGAAGCGCGCGTCAGGAAATGGAAGGTTTTGCACCTTGTGCAACAGTTTCACAAAAAAAGTCCCCAAAATGAGACAAAACAGTCGTACGAGCCCAGAATAGGATCACACTTCATTCAGGGATTTAGGGAAGGGAAAATTGACCGATATTTGGGTATCGTACCTCTCTATGCAATTAGGCCATTTCTCTAATTGAACAGTGTTTACAAGTGCTTACACAGTCGCCGCATTCAAAAAGCGAGAAATTCACATAAAACTCGAATAGCCACCATCATTTGAACCTTTCATAGAGATGCTAATGCAATTTTGGGACTCCGCCCTTTCGACAGGGGGTTGGTTGCAGGGTTAGGTGGCATCTAGAGTTCTGCGAGCTGCGAGTTGCGACACGTATAAGCATATAGCTGCGTGCTCGCAGCGTCCTCGCATGCGAGCTGTCTTGCGACGAAATGGTAGGGGGGCTTTCATAGTTGTTGCCGCACTGCGAGCACGCAACTCGCAGTGCGAGCGCTCTGCGACGAAATTCTCGCAGAGGGCTTTCATAGTCCTCTCGCACTGCGAGGACACTGCGACCATTTTCACGCACGCATTGCGAGCTGCGAGATGAATACTCCTGGCTATTTTTGTCGTAGCTCGCACTGCGAGTACTTCCTGAATAGTCATTTCTTTTGCCAACAAAACACTTTGTGCTGGTTTTTCTTTGTTTTTACTCATGATTGCTTCCTGTTTCCTTTCCTGTGAAGGTTTCTCTTTAGTTTCTACTCGTGATTATATCCAGTTTTGTTTTTCAATCATGGTTTTTTTGAAGTTTCAACACACAAAATTTGTGCGGGAAGTGATGCGTATCAAAGAAAGTAAAAGCAATTCCAAAATATCATGTTTGTTTTTTCTACATATGCGATTGTTGTTTTGAGGGTGGTATTTTCTTCTTTTGTCGCCAAAGCAGCAGGGTCAAGCCTTTTTGTACCGTCTATCTTTCTGGTGGCCAAAATTCTCAAGAAAAAATTCACGTCATATCCTGGGTGACCCTATATGGAAGTTTTAGTTAGATGAGAGTTGAAAACTTCTTGCATTTTGTTGTAATTTTAAACGACGCTCATTACTAAATAGGCTCAGAGACTTTCATTTTAACTTCTATGCAATGCTACTGAGCTCAAACTTCCCAATTTTTTATCGCTCCAATATCCTTAAGCCCCGTCTCCATCCGAATTTCCTGTGTTTGCATTTTCAAGCTCACTTCATCGCCCGGCAGGACAGCAACGGAATGAGATGTAGCCCCGAAACAATACCGCGCTCCAATGCCACTCATTCCCGGATTCAATATGACGCAATATCTCATGCGCAACCCTGATTCAGGTTCCCGCACTGCCCGCAACTCGCAGAGTCTGAAAGCTAGTTGCGAGAGTTTCAAGGCCACACCCCCAACCTCTCGCACTGCGAGCAACTCGCAGCTCGCAGAACTCTAGATGCCACCTTAAGCAGCCCGTTGGAAGGGCCGCGAAATACTCACCACCCCCATTCGATAGTCAGTCTGTGCCCGAAAATATGGGAAACTGTAACGACCACGCCCCCCCCCCCAAAAAAAAAATCGTCATTACGACCGAATGTTTTTTTCACAAGAAAAATTCGGCTAAATTTGATGAAAAAATCAAGTAGAACTGTATAAAATAACAGTCCACCCGTTCCCCGATCGAAAATCATCCAAAAATATTTCGGCACTACGACGAGGTGGTTTAAGCAAACTTCCAGTTAGGATGTGGATAAATGCAGAAAAAAATTTTCTTGATAAAAAACAGCCCGCCACTAGGCCAATCAAAACTCATCGAGAAAAAATTGGCCATTACGACGGGCTGCTTCTTTTTTACAAAAAATCAATCCAGCTGGAATCTGCGAAAATCGACAAAAAAAGCCCGGTGCCCGTACAAATGTGCGCGCTTATCGTGGATTTAGGGCTATGGGTTGAAGCTTGCGGTTGCGTGAAACTCGAAGAATGCTAGCGAATTGCACATTTTATGCAGACATAATTTTGCTATACCTTGTATTTTGAGCGTGTGAGGTAAGCTAGACTAAGAATTGAAGATTGTAGTCATTACATTGATTTTTTACTTAGAGGCAGTGTTCACGAATGAGATAGTTTTTCTGTTTCTCTGCCTATCTAGAAAAGGGTCCCATGCTAATTCCAATGATGTCTCTGGAATCGTACAAGACTTTAAGGAACGAAGTTATGACTCCTCAGGAATTGAGCTAGGTAAGCATGGTGGACGAGTTGTCCGAGGCTTGTAACTTCCGCCTTTTGCAGATGATGTATTCGTGTTCACCTGAGTAAAGAGAAAAGTTGAGAATTGAAGCTGTTGATCGGAAACTATCACTCATCTAACAATCTCGAGTTTTCATTTGTTCACGCCGAAGGGCGGGCTTTGCGCTTCTGGGGTTTACCTTGCGCTCTAAGTGGCAACTTAGGACTTTTTTGGGGCTCTTTCTGATCGTTGTCATGCGTTCTTTCGACGTCAACGTTACACTACCCATTCCTAGCGGAAACTGGAACACATTTTTCTTCGTCAATACTGCCTTTAGCTGATGACGTCTTTTTGTAATAATCTATGTACTAGAAGTATCCAGAAAATACCGGTTCGCCTCCACTTGGGCGAAGAATAAGCAAGAAAGACTAAAGGTGATATAGCAATGATGGAAATCGCTCAGGCCTCGCGCCCTCAACCTTGCGATATGCCAACGTGTCTTGCCAACGTCCACCACTTTACTTCGTCTAAACTCTTGTACACCAGTCGGCTTAGGGAATTAGGCAATTTGTGGGGGGATATAGGTATGTATGTGGAATACAGCCTTTTTTCTCAAAGTTCAAATTCTTATTTTTGATTTGCAAAAACCTATTTTCTAAAGATCCTTGAAAGCTTTTATTTCTTTTTCTCAATAAATTATATATTTTTCCACACAAAAAATTTTACCATCTCCCCTCCAATTTTCGTTTTTTTTGCACGAAAGTTTTCACGACTCCCACACCACCGGCAAGCTATCCACACCTGCTGGAACCTGGTTGGTTGGGTCTCCCACAACAGGCATACGGTCCACGTCACGATCTGCAGCAAGGGGAGTCCAGATTTAAGATCATCTGAATTTGTTCGGAATTACATTAACCAAAACGAGATTACTGCTCCTCATAGAAAAGTGTAGAAAGCGGCTCCACATGGCACATAATTTCCATTATTTTCCTATGACTTTTTCATGGACCATTGCTTGGAGTGATTTCAGGCAATCCGAAGAAGGTCAGTTAGGATAATCTAACTTGACATTCAACTACGGGTCGACAACTTTTCGTTCTTCGTCTGTGCCAACAGAACACGTTTTCTGCCTAATGATAATCCCGCAGATGAAGCCAGAAGTTATCAGCAAGTTATTCTATGAAAGACGACGATAATCCATCAATTGTTGATCAAAAACCCTATTGTTTATGGCTGAATGAATGTCGATTTTTGAACAACTATGTAAGTCTTGGTTGACGATGATTAGCTATCTATCTATCTATTCCTTATGGAAGAAATAGCTTGCCGAAAACATTAACATCGACATGTAACGGCTGCTTCCGGAGAAAATAATAAGATATGTAGGTCTAGACGAAAAAGGTTCCAAGAATATGAACGCAATATTCTTCCAGTTGGCTGGTGCCCTGTCTAGAACTAGCAAATAAATTGTTTCTTCACATGAATTGCGATTTGCACTGTGTGATCCAAGATGGGAGTAAATCAGGGATCAGAAATCTTACTGGACCTCAGAAGATTCATTAGTACTTAATAAAGATATTTCATTCCGTTAGTCTCGAACAAGTTATGTAGTTTCCATGCGCGCATCATCACATAATTGAGGCTAGCGGACGCGTTGATGATTCACCTAGTTGTTTTCTGCGGGGTATAATAAGCCATTCAATTTCCGATTAGACTTTTATAGTCTCCACAACTTGGCCTTTGCACTAGCCTCACCTCGACACATTAGGACCAGTCCGGCATCACTAAGCAATGGACCGAGTCAATGTCAATGTCACGTGTGAGTGGAAAACAGCCGTCCCGAGTAAAACTGCTAGACTATCGACAAGGACAGCTTGACAAGTTTTGTGACACCTCAACTGTGCTCAGAATCAGGAAATGCAATCATGGTTACACATAAAATAAGAATCCACAACTTCATAAGGCCGCTGTGGTGAAGATGGTGCCGTCTTTATCAGAAAGTGTGCTAACTGAGGTCGCTTCAGCATGAAAAAAAGTGCCCTAATTCAAGTCAGTCCAGTTACGACATCCTTGAAATTCGAGTCGGATGAATCTTGCTGGTTTAGCTGATCCCCATCCACAAGTATCTGCACGGCACAATTTGTTTCTACAGCCGTAGCCGGGAGATGGAGGCAGTGTTCACAATAATCTTCAATTTCGAGATTGTCCGCTACAACGATTGCTTGGCCCCCGGGTAGAGCGAAAAAAATGGGAAAACGCATCAGAAGTATACGAAATTCTGAATTCTCACTGCGCTCCCGTGTTCTCCGTGAAGCCGTCTGTTGTGGATCCGTCCTTTGAATTTTTCTACTCTCTGTCGCTCCAATCTTTCCTTCGAACTTTATCTAGTATTGTTTCGCATAAAATATTCTTCCATTTCCGATTAACCACATTTTCCCCTTTCACAACCACCGAGAACATGTTCATCCAGCCGGAAACTAGTCCAGGCCAGAGAACAATGCCACAGGAATAAGGCGCTTGTGTGCGTTTCTCGCCATTTCTTAGTAATTCTGGTAACACTTGGTGGCCAACGAATATTTGATCATTTGTGGACCCGTCTTTTGCAATTCTCTATTTTGCGTTGTTGCGTTCTTTCCTTCGGACCCTAACCTATACTGTTTTGCCCAAAATATTCTTCAATTTTCGATTAGTCTCATTTTTACCGGTGACAACCACCATGAACATGTTCATCGAACCGGACAACTAGTCCAGGCCAGAGAATAATATCACTGAAATAAGACAATTTAGTGCGTTTCTCACCATTTCTTCGTAATTTCTGTAACACTTGGTAGCCAAAGCAATGGTTTGAGTGGAAACCCGGGAACGGAAATTATCATGAATACCCCCTTTGAGCCGTTAGGAGCACCGAAAACTAGTCGAAGTGACCATATTCGAACAATCAATCTGGACGAGTTAGCACTGAGAGGCGGGAACTGCAAAAGAAGTGGGCGGAGACTGACGTATAGCCTCTCTCGCTATAGGTCTTACTTCGACAGGCTAAAATGAGGCAGAGATGCTATACCTCTCAAAGCCTATAGGATTGCAAAGAGAAGCTTAGCGGAAGAAAACATATGTCAACAGAGACCGTTTTTTTCTGCTGTCCAGATAGAGTCCGCGCAATAACTTTAGTCTGATGAATGAACGGGGCTGCGACGGTAGATCACTCCGCACTAATCGAAACCACATTCTCCAGTGAGGCCGCCAACCCCGCACGGCCAGCCGCCCAGTCCATGCGTCAGACTAAACTGACAACGGAAACCATACTTGCTGTAGTGAAAACAGCTGACTGCGGACCGTGGTCGTACTCTGCCTTGAAGCAAGTCTTCGGCAAGGCACACCGCCAACTACATGGAAGATTCGAAATAATGTAAAGAGCGAGCTCGGCGAAAAAGAGTGCTCTGTGGGCAGATGATCCAATGCCTTGTGCAGACTTCCTTCTCGTGAATTGAATACAAAATTTTCAGGCTCTGCAGAACACATACTCTGACAAACTCAAAAGACATGCTAATAGTTTCCACCGATGTCGATGCCAGTTGTATCGCTGTTTTGTTTTGTTTATCACGTTTGGAGTTCATCCATAAGATTAAAGTAACGGGGACTTTAGGGCAGGTAGTGCACTAAATTGCTTCACTTTTCTGAGCGTTGGTAATGGTATGGTACGAGTAAACATACCGTGTGCACTCGAAATAACAGACGAGACTTTTCGTAATTACATGTGTGCTGCGACACAAAATTTCGCATTTGTTAATCTCAATATTCGTCCAAAACAGCTCCGATATAGAAAAACAATTCAAATACAAAGATCCTAATTTTGGGCCTTATTTTTGAAGAAACTGTGCGAGAATTAGAAGCTGACGGTGAAAATCTCATTCGAGACTTTCTGGCGCTTGCATTCTTTGACGGTAATGACAAACAAGCGAGCGTCCCGGATGAACACCTCTGAACAACTCATCCCATACTCTTCCCATTTTGGGGTACTCGAGAGCTGAGCCTCCAGTTAAGCGTGGATCATTCTGCTAGCCGATCACCTAATGAGACCATACGTTGTATCACGCGCACTGTGGGGTGACGGTGAGTGCAGGGTCTGGCCGGACATGGTCATCATGCTGTGCCAGCCAATTAGCGGAAGGAGGAGGGTCCAAACAGTACAAAACGTTTTGATAACCCTGTGGGAGAGATGCCAGGAGCAGAGGATCCCTACTAATACCTGCCCCAACAGGTTATCAGCTGTAGCAGCTAGGAGGCTTAAGGATGGCTCAACTCTGCTGATTAGTGATCTCCAAGAGTACACATATATGAAATCTGAATGTGGAAGCAGACAACTACCCAGAAAAGGCCTCTTATTCCGCTCTTCATCCGTCGTAGAGTGCAACAGAACAAAAGCTCAATAATGCTTCCCAAATAAGCAATTACTTGGACGCGAAAATTGCACATGAATGCAGCGCAGAACCACGTTTCCCAACGTCGATGAGAAACACACAAAAACCATTGCTAAGCAAAGGACCTAAAGTTCAACGAAAGAAAATTTGGGTAGAGAAACACAGCGTGAGGACCTAATTAGGCGGCTAAGACTGTTAGAGAGATTACGGTAAGTTGACTAGAACGGTGGAGTACTATAGTATAACAGCAAAGGCTAGAATACGAAGGATATGCTTTGTGTTTTAGTAAAAAAAACACAGAAAAGCGTTTATTGTGCACTTTCGTCGTAACTGTTAAAAGTGGTCCATTTGACAACCCATAGACATATTTGGATTTGGTTTCGAGAGCTCTTCTTTCGAAATGACTTAATTTTACGCAAGGTACATATAAAGGCTAAATTAGCCATAACACAACCAAAACGACACATAAAGTCCGTCCGCCTAAGATTGTCCGGCCGCAAAGTCAGCGCGTGTCTTCGACTCATAAATGGATAAGCCGGAGTGTTGGACGAACAGTCAATAATATTTACAGGTGTGGGAAGGCTTGCCGGAAAAATGCCTTCGCGACGGCCGCTTGAAGCGCACGCCTAGCGCGTGGGATTACATCTCGTCAGGACAAACTACGCGAAACGCGACTTCGCAACTTAAGAAGGATGAGTGAAGTCGTACATGTCGTCACGTCTAAATGCTTTAATCGAAGGCTAGCCATGCAACAATTCATAAGAATGTGCTCTCGATGCTGATTGCAAATATCTCTTTGGATTCCCATTTAGACGATTTTGAATGAGAATATGACAATAGACAACAGGAACGCTTCCTTGCGGTTTCGCCCTGAAATTTTGCGTCTTCGCCCAGAAATCATACGCGAGCCTCCCGGGTGGACTAAATCTATTAAGATCTTACCTGTAGGCTCTCGTAATTTCATGAAAACGGCCAAAGTATCGTACAGACCCCAGGTTTCAGATCATTCCAGAATTGTATTCAGATCAGTTTGAATAAGAGCAAGGTACTCAAGACGCTATAGTTTTCTATACCTTTGATATCATCAGCAAATGTTCACAGACTACTCCGCAACTATCCAAAATCATCGGAAGTTCAGAAGTGTAGACAGCAAGCAAGATTGGAGATGGAATCCGCCCTTGTGGAACCCCACTCTTAACAGTGCGCTTTATGGAAAACAATCGTCAACCCTAACCAAGCTCCGTCCGGTAAGATATTCGTTTATCCACTCACAGACTAAGGATTGAAGTTTAGGCTGCTCAAACTTGAACAACAACTTATTATGGTCCACCTAAACAAATACTGTGCTTATCTGGGCCAAATTCCGGTCCGCAATCGCGTCTCGACACGCTTTGCGGCCGCACGCTCCCGAGTCAGAAGAGCTTCCAGCGCCGCAGCTGCCGATCTGCTGACTCTAGTTGGGTTTCGGAAACTGGAAACTAAATAAAAGTGAAGAAAATTGTTTAAAAAAGCCCCATCGAGTTGGCTTTGGCGCTGGAAACCCGACTGACTCGAGCGCGTGCGGCCGCAAAGCGTGTCGAGACGCGATTGCGGACCGGAATTTGACTCAGATAAGCACAGTACCTTAGATGTGTCCAGGAAAATAATGGCACAAGCTAGCCTTGAAGACACACTACGCCCTCAGACATGAATTTCAAGATTGTAATTCAATTGTGTGGTAGACCTCTCTTACGTCACACTCGGCAAATGCGAGATCTCAATTCCTCCAAATGAGCGAAATATGAGTGACCTCCACGGGACCGATCCCTTCAGTCACCACCACAAGCCGCGCCTCGTTTTTTGAATTCCAAACTCAGCAACGGCTAGATGGATGAATTTCAACCGCGTCTTCGATTTTCTCTCCCTTGCCGACATTTCTCTATATCCTGGTTCGCTCTTGTGCAGTGACTGCGAATGAAGAGAAATACGGACCTGAGAGAACTTGTCCGCCGAATTTTCACCCTCAAAATATAGGAATTTATATGGAGCCATAACTCCGTTTTTAGAGGGCCTTAAAGGCACAATCCAACACATAAATCGAATTTTCGTTTTCCTGCTTATCTCGGAGAAAATTTCACCCTGATCACAATGGTGTCTCCAGAATCGCTTAGAAATCACTGCGAAAGGAGTTATGGTCCCTGAAATATTTTGAGTTTGAACGGTGAAAAGTTCGCGGACGAGTTGTCTCGAGCCTGTTCTTTCTCGCTACTCGCAGCCATCGTTCAGAAGCAGGTCACTGTTGAGATCGGAAGTTTGTTGATGGGCGTCACCCGTTTTCTCTTTCACGGAGGCGTGGTCGACTTTTTTCCTAGCTTTTTCTCGCTTATTCAAGCGAACTGAGGATTCGCGCTTGGCAGGGTTGACACACACGGCTACGGGAGTATGATGTCGAAAATTACCCCTGAGCTTGGCGATTTGAGGTATACTAATGTGATCAGCGTGTGATTCTCTTCAAGATCTAAAAATTGATTTTTTGGGTGCCCTGTGCCTTTGAATCAAGGGGCATTGTTGAGTAAATTATTGATTAGCCCTCCCGCTCCAAATGCTCAATTCCTTTTGAGATGGAAGAACAGCTGATTTACTTGGATGTTGTGCGAAAAGAGCGCTCAAGACGATACAACGTATTCCCAGGCGCCTTCTGACCGAATCCTACGAGCTGTAGTACATCTCAAATCTCCAAAGCAAAAAGTCACTTTGATCCCAAGCACCAGCACACATGCGTGGGCTCAGATGCGCAGTGTTTTCGCAACCACATTGAAAAAGAAACTAATTAATTCACTTCTGCAGGGAGCGACATCTTCTACTGATCATGTTGGCCACAGCGCTCCTCCTCTGCAGACGGAAAACACACATGTGACGGGTGATTTCCAGGCAAACCAAGTACTTACATAGCCATGGTGACTAATTATGCAGAGACGAATGTCTCTTCGTGCTATGCCATTATCGGGTTTTCCCCTAAAATTGTCTGTGAAACAGGCAATCAGATGTCTATGAATGAAAGGTTGAAGTAAGTCTTACACGGTAGCGAGCCCTCACCTTCCTTTCGCTAGATGATTGCAGTGGAAGTTCACTGTCAGGACTACTTGGAGCAATTGAAACGTAATGTGTCATGAATACGATGCAATCACAGGGCTTCAGGTGATTTGTGAAAACTCTGCCCTTAGGAAATCGAAAAATCAAATTTTTAGATATTATTCTCATTTAGGAGGGAGACTAGGAAGACATTCTGATAAAATTAGGCTTCAAGAACTCTATAAAGGTGTGGTGAGTAATTGTGTCTTATCGGTGTTTACAGTAGATCGTCTACATATTCAAGGAGAGCCGAATTTCGGCACAAATTGCTGTATGAAAATCGCTGCAACATATCAGATTCATTTCTTAGCACTCAGTATATCCGGTGAGAAACTCGCCCGGATTGATCTTTTTGCGTCATTAGTCTCTCTTGGTCCGCATTTGTTTGCTGGACATTAGGCGTGGGATTTAATCGTGAAACCTCCTGGAGGATAATGCGTGCCCTTTTTCGCCGCGATGCATTCATTGCCGTGTCCAACGGAACTGAAATTGCTGCCAAAGGCTCATGGCTGCACTCGTCAATAATGCGATGCTAACCATAGAATTCAGGCCATTCTGGATGAAATGTATTTTTGTAGAACCATTTTGGACCTAGAATTCCAGCATGCTCTTCGCAGTTGCCCAGGACCACTCTGAAAAAAGTTATAGGGGTTTTTCAGAGCCTCGCAGCGAGTCAAAGACAGTGTTCACGATAAATTTCACTTCCAATATCTCCACGGCTTACGGAAGGTCTGGTGCCCTTTATCTGGTGCCATGCTTGAAAAGGACACGAAAGACGCGTTTTTAGCCAAAATAGGCGCTCTCTTGTTTACGTTGATTTTTGAGCGTGGAGGAATTGACCGCTAGAAGGGTGATACCTATCAGTGCAATGAAGCGATCAGCTAACTTATCAGCACTTCCTTCACTTGTTCATTCATGTAATCTGAATCTTCATTTGTTCATTTCGAAGGGGCGGATCTGGGGCGCGGGGGCGTGTCTGGGACCCCAAAACGCTTGTTTGCAGCCATTATTTTGCCGCTCCTGGTTCGTTTTCTACCGTTCTTCCGACACTGCGAGCCTAGGATCCTTCTCGCCTATTATTTCACTGTGGAAAGTCAACGAGGATGATCATCGTGAACGCTGATTTTGAAGGTTAACCATCAGAGAATTGTAGGGTGTTTTCTAGAGTTTTGAATTTGTTTCCGTATGTTGCTCGAAACCTGTGTACAGGGGTAATCTAAGATGCTGAGTACGAATCTGATGACCGCTTGTCGAAATTCTGAGGTTTTCTGTAGGTTACGGTAGGTGCCATGCCATTCAGGGGGCAAAAACTACCTTAACAACTCGGAAACCGACAAATGAAGACTAAATTCGTATTCAGCACCTCGAATAACCCCGCAAAGAAAGTTTGCGTCGAATCTGAGACTTTTTCCAAACTACCGGGTATTCACTGTAGACCACCCGTAACCTGTCCAAAATCGATAAACGGGCCCCAGATTCGTGTTGAGCACTCCATAAAACTTCTACCGGCGAGAAGCTTTGAACAGAATAAGTCGAAAACTTTGAAAATTCGACAAATAAACCTCAGATTCGTGATCAGCAACTCAAACAACCGGGAAAGTTTCAAGTCAAAACTGAAATATTTTTCCTAAAACATTTCTTAACTCCTTACGTGATATAAGTTAACGTTCAACCAACAATGCGTACAAGTCCGAAATGCTATTAGTCTATGATAAGTTCGAAAAATGACCGTTAATCCAATCTTCGTACAAGGGGTTATTTCGGGAGTTGAAGACGATTATGCGTCTATAAATGGTTTAAGAAAAGTGCATTCTCTTGGAATGGCCAGGCTTAGTAACAATTGTTTCCTTGTTATGCTCTCGGTATTGAAAGTCAACAAGCTCTGCACGTTCTGCACTTAAGAAAATTCTTCAGTACAAACACTGGAAAGGGGTCAACTGGCCTGCTCGTATCTTCGCTTTTGAGACTTGCAGGTTTTGAGAAGCACCTTCTTCTTTTTTTTGTAGTAAGCTGCAAGACGTTGCTCAATCTCCTAAGTAAGACCACCCTCACGGCCGGTCAATGTTAACATTTAGAATGGGATAGCGAAAGTTACGCTGAATTCTTTTTTTTTGACTTTTCTGAATCGCTCTTCATTTCTTCAAGCTTTTCTTCGAGTGCTCGTCTTATACTGCGCACTCAGTAAATAAATAAAACAATATATCTTTCACAGAAGGCTTCAAGCAAAGACGCATGCATGTAAGGGGAGCAATCCCTCATTCGCTAGGAAGCGGGAGCATTAGTTATTCGTGTTAAGGTGAACCGCACGGTAAAAGTGACTTAATTCGTGGGTTTCCAGATGAATAGTGTGAGTCACAAGAGTTATAGGAAGTGGATGACATTCCAAGACTTCTCGTCTCATGGCATTTCACTCAATGGGGATCGCATAAATTGTATAGAATCAAGAATAAAGATGTATTCATATGAAGATAACAAATGTTCTGTCTTGACTAAAAACGATGACTGCATGTAATGCAACCAGAAAAAATCGAATCCTTCGGAAGGCAAAAGAATATTTCAGCATTTTTTGAAGTAAAGTGATATTCTTTCGAAAACATTCTTATCTGGACCACCTTCTACAGAGGATTCACGAAGGCTAAACTGCTTCCAGATATCCCATTCGAAACTCAGCCCTCCTATGTCCTAGTATATAGCTGTTGCAAGGGTTATTTACTTGCTAATCTCTTCCTCGCTATATGCATACTTAGGGATGTCTCGGATTTCCAGCATGGCTCATATGTATGTATGTATCTGTCGATGTCGATGTTTGCGCAGAATTTGCGTGCGAAGGGTCCGGAAGTGAACGTGGCGGTTCGTTTCCGTTGTGGTTTCCGGGAACGGAATCGACACCTAGACAGAAAATAGAGATCACTTGTGGAACGCGCTTACCAGAACGAAGACGATCAGAAATCCGCAATGTGTTTCTCTGTAAAACATGCGAGATTTCACTATGGGAGCAACTATTTTGGGACGAAGCAAGCAAAACAAGTTAAAAAGTGCCGTCAACCTCACCTTGCAGGACTGAAAAATATTTGCAATTTGCAAGATTCTGATCCAAAAACATCGCGAGCGTGGCCCGGGCACCGCAACTGACTACTCAGAAGTTTCAACCCGAATTACGTGTTCTCTTCGAGTAACTTACAGAGATACAACATACAGATAGTGTATACTCAGGTCTCAGAAGCACGGCATAGTTACAAGCAGCTGGGATAACAAAACGCTGGCATGCAATCTGAAGCTATCTGCCATTAAAGGGTCACAGAACTTAAAGAATGAAGAACTGTACACGGATTCTTGCGATTATACTTTAAATTGCGCGCAAGATAATTCCTTGTAACTTACTTGAAGAAAACAAGTAACATTTCTTGAATGTTCTGAGTAGGTAAGCAAGTACATTTGGTCGGAGACGCCGTTTCCAACGAAATACATGACAACAAATGCACTCAAAGACTTTTCAATTTCAAGTTTGTAGTTACTGAAGACTTCTCTCGACCTAGTTATGGCAGGTTTCCTAAGTTGGGAAAATAAGTGGAGATACTCAGGCAATTTTCAAGGTGCTTAGAAAATTTGTCCCAGATTTGCCTCCAAACATTTTCAGGGTGTTGTTCGCGGTTCTGAACTCGAATCTCGAATCTGTTTCCCGATTTCGGAGGCTTACTGTAGGTTACGGTAGATATACTACTATTTACCTGATAGCGTACCTACGTTTATCGAAAACTGATGAGTGGAACAAAAATTTGTGCTCAGCATTCTAGATAAACCCCACAGAGAAGTTCTGAGCCAAAGCCGAGGCTCTGACCGAACTACCGTATACCTACCGTAATCCACCAAAAATCGATGAGTAGACCTCGGATTCTTGAGAAGCTCTCGAGGTATATCTACATACAGAGTGAATTCAAGGCAAATCTAACGTAGCGTTTTGGAAATCACCAAAAGTCAGATTCTGCCACAAAAAAATTCCCCTTCGAAGGCTTGTAGCCAAGTTTGTCAAAATTTTTCTAAAAGGGGAAATCCGGACCTTAGATTTTAGTTAAGGACACCGAACAACACCTAGAAAATAGTTTCGAACTAAATATGAATCAGTTTTACTGAACATCCTGGGAATTGAATGACAATAAACCCTTACAGGCTACTAAGGCAGCACGTGCTCCTATTGTGTTTCGAATTACAATGAGTGCCCCAACAAGTAAAACGTTCTATGCCTCCATGTTACACACTCAACTCGAACACAAAACGATTTTCCAAAAAAAAAGAAGGCCCGTTTGAGGCACGACTCAGATACACATACATATATATCGGCAGCGTTGTTTCCTTGTTTTGAAAATCATGTTTTCATCGAGTCGTATGTGCATAGTACACGCATTGTATGCGTAGAATGCTTGCTTCCGCATGTTCGCAGCTGTGTAGTAGGTCTGTTTTAATCTGTTCGCACACTACTAACACCAACTAACTCCCGCGAGCAAATGTGTCCAGACCCCCAACATCCACAACCCCACCCAGACACTCAACCTGCAGTGCTGAATCCCGACCTGTTCCGATCACGAGGACGGATACTGTACCGAGGAGACATCCTTCGCAGCCCAAGTCAGGCAGCGGGAGTAGGCAGCGAGCCCATCCCAAGTCAGGCAAAGGAAACAAGCAGGAGGTTTATCTAGGCAGTGGAATTAGATCTGGAAAAGGCAGTGGGAGTAGGCTGGGCGAACATCATCAAACAGATGGACGCATTGAATGTTTTATTTGTTTGGTCACGTGCTGTAAACTGGAACACAATAGGAGCAAGTGCTGCTCCTAGCAGCACGTTCCCTGACTGTGCTCGAAATCGCCTTGTTATCGGGTTGTATGCATATTCGACACGCATCGAATGCGGCGATTTTTCGAGTGTATGCGTATCATTCAAGAAGGAAACGGAGTTCATCTATTGCCCGCAAAACCAATCGACTGTTGCTTGCGTAGCGTTATTTCCCTTCAGATCCGGAATTTTTCCGTACTCTCAGTTCTTCTCGGGACTTGTTCAAACAAGCTCGTTTTTTTCTGTAATTTTGTGATGTTTTCCGACTATATAGGTCAGTTTTGACAAGCCGCTAAATTCAGAATAGAGAATCAGAAACGCTGAGTTTTTTTTTGTTCGATTGCCATCATTCCTTTGCTTACCCGCGTGCCACTTTTCCCACTAAGAATGTACTGCTCCTTAAACTGACGACACGGACCATAAGACAATTTATGTTAGATACATATCCTCTGTTTCGAAGTGGCATTTATTTACGCTCATCGCGCGTGCCTGCGCGCGTATGCTGCATCTCCTTCTCCCACCCTTCCTCGCTGTATCTACCTTCGCTCCCCACAAGCGCGCGAAGGAACAGTAAATTTGGCTGCGAACCAGAGAATACGCGAATCTTGAACACATTCCCTCGCCATTCTAGGACAATCTCTTATGTAATTCTCTCTATACTTTCTTCATGCCTATCTCATATTTTCTCACATTTTCTCCTCGTCTAAAATGCTCTAGAAGGTTCAGAGAAAATGTATTTAAAGGCAGCGTTCACAATGTGAATAGCCTATGAGTTTTTACCAGAAATCGAGTGTACCGGGGTCCACGTCAACAGTAAAGGCGAAAAAAACGACTAAAAACGATCTATTAATAGCCCTATACGGATCTCAAACTTGGTTGTGCTATGCTAGCCCCGCTCACTAAGCCAACAAGAAATTGGGCGGGAAAGGCTTAGCGCAGACAAGTTTGAGGATTGATGGAGAGAACGGGACTATTTCTCGGAAACCATCGTTCAACCCGCCGCTGTTGAGCTCGAAAAATCGTAAAAGGGGCGTGCCAAAGTGGCCTCCAAGCGTGGGCGCCCCAGGGTGGCTTCCTCCTATACCTCGCTTATTCGAAGGAATTGAGAGCTCGCGTTTGGCAGGTGTTATATGGGGTGGGTTTACTTTACAAACACGTGGAAATATCAGATTTCATCTCTGAGCTTGGACTGTGCTTTCAGCATCCTACTGTTGTTACTGTTGTTGTTAGTTCTTTTCAATACTATATATCTTATACTATCAGCAGGTGCTTGACTCCACATCACCAACTCAGCAACAGAACCCTGGAAAACTTCGCCAGTGCTTCTCGTGGAAAATCTGGAATTCTCTCGCACTCATCCCAAGGAATAAAGCGGACGCTAGGGAGCACCTCTTCGTTCAGATTATGATGATGGCCTTTGTTGGGCCAGGTCGAGCTGACAATGAGCTACTGCTCAGCGTGGCAATCTCATTAACTAGTCGATTCATCCGCCCCATACGTTCACATGTCTCAACCAAGCAGTCACTTTCGAACTTGGTCGATGATTCACAAGTGAGGCAGCGATAAACACTTGAACATGGTGGTTCAAGAGTTGCCTGGCGCAAGTCCATTCCTCATGGTTGAATAGGACTAGAAAGAAGCTACACTAACAGACATGCCATCAGATCCTTACCAACACTAAGTTGACAACAACGCGAGCGGATAAAGTGATGTCGCACTATTAATTCAACTAATGGGATTTCGAAAAGTGTAGTTTAGTGGCAGGAGGGGCTGCGTCAGGTTTGGTATTCGGTGAAGGTTTTGAAACAGTTGGTGAAACTTGAATGGGGCACAGGACTACGCAAATGAACGCATATCGTTACTCCAAACAACGAAGTCCTTTGAGTCTGGTAAACTCTGCAATCCAATTCGATTTCCTCTATTGATTCTTTGGGTGAGCTTATCAGTTTGTAGGGGAAACCAGAACGAAAAAAGTGTGAGAATATTCCAAGCAAGACTTGTTTTCTTCAAGTGCCAATTGTAATTCAAAGAATTCAACATATACGCAATGGAGCATACACATTAGCTTCCGAGAACCCCTGTTGAAAACAGGAAGCTCTAGCCTTGATCATATCAAATTGTAGCTTTGAAATCACATCCTTTCCACGAATGAGAAATGTTTGGTGATTGAACCTTACATTCTAAATAACCACTATGTAAATAGATATAATTTGCTATCGCGCCATACCGATGTTAAAGTAAAACCAGTTTAAAACGCAGTGAGGGATTCTTCAAAATATCATCAAACATTAAAGAGCACAGGATATGCAGTTGGCCACATAGCTGGAGAAGATAGGTTTACGCCCTGCGTTCCAAGCAATCCTGGATTCACTCAATCGATACAGATTTCAGTTCAGCGGATCGAATGTTTAGGTGTTGTCCATGGCATCCTTTTAGGAAGACGTGAGGCAGGTATGATTTCGCTGGAGTAGAAATCGAGCGGTTGTTTTGCGAGAAATATAATTTTATTTACCCATTCACCACCACGGGTCCCACCGGTGAGACACGCGTTTAACCACTTCGCACCGCGTGCCCCACCGGTGGGACACCCTTTTCAAAAATCGATTTTTCTGTCTCGAAGAGGATATGTTTGCATGCGGCAGTGAACATCACCTTGTAATTAAGGCCTCTACAAAGCCTTGAGGCTCGAAAAAAAGTTTGTTCGATATGCGGATTTCCAAGAACTAGTTGGCTTTCTATGTAATGATGAGCCTGTCGTGGAGAACAGTCGTAATCACATTTCGTCCCGTACTTTGACCAGTTTCAATTCAGTGGTGGCTACAAAGAACATTCTGTCTCTTGTTCTGCCAGTGGACAACCCAATGGCGAAATAATAGCATTATGCTGCGAATGAACAGAACGATGTTTCTCTCTGATAGTCGTTGAATATCGCAAGCACCGCGGGCAAGCTGGATGAAAAATTGAACAGAAAACCGTCATTCGCAGAGAAAAAGGGCGACGTGCATTGCAAAGTTCCGAGAAAATCTATTTTCAAACGCTGCGCGCAGGAAAGATGTGTTTGGTGGAGATTTGGAGAAATATCCCTGCTCTAAGAGAAGCACTTTTTTGGCATCAAATATGAGATCTTTGCCATTTGAGAACCGAGATAGGGTTGAATCATTAGAATAAATTTCCGGTTTTTTCTTCGTAGGCCGGTAGAGCACGCAACACGACCCAGTTCCTGATTTTACGAATAAATCTTAAGGAGAAAAGTTTGCAAACTATAGGTCTTCAATATTGAGTCAAACGGTGGTCAAACGCGGCGAAATGGACTGGGATTCACGAGACTACCTCCAACCATAGCATCGTTGGGTGGAGCCAAGTACTCCATCAACATTCACCCCTGAGCAGGTAAAGTGGGGAACCTTAACCATTGGGAAAACCGGTCACAACCGGTGAAACGCCCCGAAAAAGAATGAAAGTGACCCAACAATCATTCAAGTCATTTTCAAGATTCGGTGGGTGTCATTGCCTGTTTTTCGGCCATAACTTTTTTACCTTAAAAGATAGCCCTCTAGTGAAGGTTGTTTTCGAAATACCAATAAAATTCTGCATCGAATAGCGTTTTCAATTTCGAAAAATACGTTCCCCTTCTACCAGCCGATTTCAGTTTATGAAGTGCATTTTTTTTTCGCCTGAAATTATCGGTTTTCCGATCATAACTTTTTTTGCTTGCAGATAGACCTTTGTTAGAGGTCTTTTTCAAAATCTCGATGAAATTCTGCGTCGACTGGTGCTTCCCGTTTGGAAAAATATTCTCTCGATCCTTCAGCCTAATTCATTTTACGAAACACCAGTTTTTCGCCTATAACTCTTCAAGCTTTGAAGATAGGGTTCTGGTTGAGGTTGTTTTTGGAATCTACGTAAAATTCTGCGTCGAAAGTGATATCGGGTTCCTAACTTTTCTTGCCCCAAAATCCACCCAGGTCGGTGGAGCCGAGCTCCATAGTTATCTACATAGGGTGCTTTCGCCTGTATGGTGTAAGTAGGAGACGCAGAGTTCTCCTGGAACCTACAACGGGGCTCGGCTCCACCGACCTGGCTGACTTATGGGGCAAGCGAAGTTAGGAACCCGATATGTCCGCTTCGCGGCTATTTCTCGGCCATTCGACGCAGAATTTCACGTGGATTTCAAGAACAACTTTCACCAAAACCCTGTCTTCAACGGTTGATGAGTTATAGGCGAAAAACCGGTGTTTCGTAAAATAAATTAGGCTGAAGAATCCAGAAAATATTTTTCCAAACTTGAAACACTAGTCGACGCAGAATTCCATCGAGACTCCGCAATTAATGGCATCGTACGCGCTGAAAACCATGTTTCGTTTTTAAGCGTTTTTGATGTGTCAGCCCCCTATAGTGACTGAAGGTAGCGAAAAGCCCGCTCAAAAACGTTAGCCTTTGAAGAAAAAACGTTTTAAAAAAACTTCTTAAAATCATTTGAAATTCGCGCCGGCATCGACTCGGGATAGTTACGCGGAGGGCGCAAGGAACAGTTCTACAATTCGTCCATTGGCGCAGCGTTGGAAGCAATCGCTCGTTGTGTGACGAGAAATTTCCAGTCGATAATGCCACTTTCGTCCGACGGTGCGTCAGCGTACAGTGGCATGCCCTGTACTTAGCGACACGACGTTCTGCTCAATTATTGCGAAAGTGCCAAATGACTGACGGAAGAGCCGGCCCCTTTTGACGGAATTCCTTACTTTCCACTTCCTCTATGCTCACAATGGTACGTTTTTGAGCAGCCAAGCTCGTTGTACGTTCTCACAGGAGCCCGAGGAAAGGATTGAGCATAAAAAATGGAAAGTGGATTTCAGCGCATACGATGCCTTCAACCTTCACCAGAGGTCTATCTCCAAGCACAAAAAAGTTGTGGGCGAAAAACCGATAATTTCAGGCGAAAAAAATGCACTTCATAAACTGAAATCGTCTGGTAGAAGGGGAACGTATTTTCTGAATCTATTGATGTAGTAGAATTTCATGGGGATTCTGGAAACATCCTTCACCAAAGGGCTATCTCTTAGTGTAAAAAAGTTATGGACAAAAACTGATTGCTTTTGGTGGAAGAAACGTTACTTTATGAATTGAAATCGGCTGAGAGACTAGAAACGTATTTTTCTCAACATAAAAACATTATTCGACGCAAAATTCCATGGAGACTTTGGAAACAGCTCCGCTCAAAGATTCGTCCTAAAGGGCAAAAATTTTCTGAGCGTAGAACGGGTAGTTTTTCAAAAATCGTTGGAAAATTTTTCCGAAAATTTTTAACTCCAAGACAGCTCAAAGGGAATTTTTAATGACCTAGGCACGCATTTCATTTACAATAGTGAATTTCAGAAGGAGGTCATCTAACGAAAAAAAAATGTTTCAAAATTAATGATTAAAAAGAAAAATATACTGAATGCAAGAAAAAGAGGATTGAGAAAACGTCAAATTTTAAAGTTGCAAGTCTATAGGGAACCTTCACCATTCCCCACTCAGGTATCCTAAACAACCTTCACCTCTCGGACCGCTGTCTCCACCCCAACGAACCTACGCCTACAGCCACGTCTTAGCCACGGCTAAAGTCACAGTTGAGCAAGAAATCACAGTTTTCCCGATTTTCTGCCTATCTCACCAGTGAATGGTCCCAGAGAACTGGAATTTCAGAAATTGTCTGTTGAGTTTTATGGGGAAGAAAAAGCGAAAAATTTCGATGTTCGTTAATTTTTCCTCAAAGCTGATCGGTAGGTAGAAAAAAAGAAAAAAAATGTAATTTTTAAGATTTCAAAAAGTGGAACTTTGCCCAAACTTTGTTCAGGAGAGGGTCGATTTGGGAGCGCTGAACACAACTATGAGATCCGTTCTCAGTTCTTCAAAAGATTATTGTATGCTATGGAAGGAATAGTAGCTGTCATCTACAGCAATCAGTAGTAATCTTTTGAGAAAAAAAACTGAATACGGGCCTTATACTCGTGTTCAGCGCCCCAACCAACTCCCTGAACCAGGACTGAGCAGAAATGCAACTCGAAGAAGGTAAAAGTTGGGGTTTTTCTTAAATGAGGGGGGGGGGGTTCGCGAAATTTTTGGGGAAAAAGTAAGTTTCTTCAAACCACTTGGTAAGCTAAAATGAGGTGGTATTAATCGCCTTTCAATAGTAAGATTGCAGCGCGAGAACAGCTGTGTCTGTACAGGTCGCCATGAAAATCTACGTTTCGGTGGGTATACGGTACTTTGGGCAATGTGCAAGGTTTTAATCGAGTTTTCTATTCAGGGCTGCATTCACGAACGAAACCGGGAGTAGTATTGACCTCTTTCAGAGTACGATCGCTGTGCGACGCGATGGCATGTTTTGAATACAGATCGACGTGCGACGCGATCTCAATCGATGCTCATGGTTATCATCCCATCGCGTCGCGCGGCGATGGAGCCCTGAGAGAGGCCTTACCCGCAACGGCGATTCGAACGGATTGGCTTGGTGTTGCTATGCGCGTACAGTCGCGTAGAGTGTGTGCAAAACCACCACATCACACTCATTGGAAGCGTTTGCCGGCGCTAATTAGGTTGGCAACGCTCCAACATAAGCTGGAGCGCAATAGCGCACATATTTTCTGAGTGAGTAACGCGAAACCCGAGTCTCTGCCAGGGTATCTCGCATCCTACTCTATACCCCCAGTTTTGAGGGTATAGTTTATGATGAATCACAGGTTGATGGTAACATTCTACTCTTCACACCCTTATACCGCAGTATACTCGTTAATGAATCCCGCCCGGGGTTATTCGGTTTGCGGAATGAAAATTTGATGCCTATGAGTCGAGGGGAATCGTAAAAAATTTTCTCACATTTTTGCTAAATGTGAAAAACAGCAGGGTTGTAGCTCCGCAGATGGCACAATCGCCAGCTCAACCCTGTCCTGGACTGAGTATGGTCAGTTCCCAAATGTTAAAAGTTATATTTTCTGCAGCCCGCGCTGATTACAGTAGTGTATCACATACCTCTTAAAGCCCTCTAGGAACGGATTCATCAACTCAGAAAACCCTTAAACTTAGATGGACAAGGTCTGTGAACCCTGCCATTTGCATTACTTTATCTCAGACGAAACACCGAGGTGAGAGGCCTTGAAAACGAAATCATCATTGAAGATATCGATTGAAGTTCATTGTGCGCCCAGCCCCTTTTGATCCCCGAAAGATCGCGAAAGAGGAGTGCCAAAGCGGCTTTCGCTTGGGGGCTTGCCATAGTGGCCTCCTCCTATATCTCACTTATTTGGGAGAACTGGGCCCTCGCACAGGTTTTATATGGGAGAGGTGTACTCTATAATGAGTTGAAAGTCTCCACAATTCATGTCTGAGGGTGTGCTCTGCCTCAACGTGACTACGGCTGCCCTCATTATCTGCAAACTGATCCACGGCAAACTTTCGGAAGTTTTAGCCCAGGAGATCTCTTATAAGGTAACTAGCCACCAGTCTACTGTTAATTAACCGCACTCTAACCACATTACTTACTTGGGACGTTCGGTAATAAGTATGCATACTGTTCCAGCGGAGAAAAAAGGCTTTGCCTCCCACTGGAACAGCTTTTGGCTGTGTAAGTGCACAGGGATAAAAGCGAGCCTCTAAAAATTCTCTCATTCGGGCCAAGCAGGAAATTGGGATAGAGTAATTTTTCTGTACGGTTGAAGTCTTCAAGAATCGATCCAAATCCTTATAGTGAGATTGCGCTTGAGAACGGCCGTTCTCACTGACCTCTCAGAAAGGAGCAACTCCATTGTCAGAAGTCTTCCGAAGAAAATGGATTTTGCAACCCGACAATAAACTATCTAAATGCGTGTTTCACTGACTTAATCATGCTTTGGTTTAATCGCCGTTGTTGCTTCACAAGGGAAGTGTTTAGAGTGGTAAACGCATCTACGGAAACGACTAGTATCGTTAGTATCTCTTCTGACTCGATAGTAAAAATGCGCAGTATCCCGCCCCGAGCTGCAGGTTCGAACAAGTTATGAGCATTTTTAAGCCTCGAAAGGGTACTCCATCACGCATTTTTTTGCGAGTTTCAAAAAATTTTCTTGGATTTAGCCCAAAACTTGAATACAGGGGTAATCTAGGGTGGTGAACACGAAGCTGGAGTCTATTTGTCAAAGTTTCGAGGTTTACTGTAGGTTACGGTAGGTAACATGTCATTTAGGGGGCAAAAACCAATGTTCTGAAAATCGACAAATGGACGTTAAATTCGTATTCTCCACCCCGAATAACCCCCGCATGCAATTTTTGAGTAAAATCTGAGATTCTGATCAAACTACCGTATACCCACGATAATCTACCGTAATTTGCAAAGAGTCGATAAACGGATTCCTGATTCGTGTTCAGCACTCTAAATAACCCCCAGAGGAACAATTTTAGCAATATCCACCGTAGCACTCCGAAAATCTCGAAAGTGGCGTCTTTCCCTCAAAATTTCCCCGGTTGGGAAGCTTTGAACGAAATTAGCCGAAAACTTTGAAAAATCGACTAATAAACTACAGATTCGTAATCAGCGCCCCCGAAAACCCCCCTGGAAGAAATTTAGGGCGATTCTGGAATATTTTTCCAAAACGCTTCCCGAGCCCTCTAATCGGTATAAATATTCGTCCCACCGGAAATCCGTACAAGTCCAAAACGCTATCAGTCTAAACAAAGTATGGAAAATGCGCCTTCACCCAAATTTTGCTCAGGGTGGTAGTTTTGGGCGCTGAACACATTTATGGGGTCCGTTTCAGAATTTTCGAAAGATCAAAGCCCTTTTCGGAGAGTACAAAAAGCATAAAAACGACCTTTTTGAGGTTGTAACTTCTTGGAACCTGCAGCTCGGGGCTGGATACTGTGCAGTTTTACTACTGAGCCACTAGAGCTACTAATGATACTAGCCGATTCAACAGATGCGTTTACCACTCTGAACACTTCCCTTGTCAGTGGGGAAGACCTGAATGGAGACTACTAGACCGAAAACCAGACTCTTATCAGGTTGGGTGGTGAAGCATGAAACCTAGTCATTAGGAATATGGAAATCACACGTGAGAATCACTCTATCGAAGCCTAATACCTACATTAATTATACATTATTTTGCAGATCTTTGATTGGTGCGTGCTGCCACGATCTATAGGAGTAAGTATGCTCTTATACTTATCTCATTATCAAAAATTGGATAACAAAGTATTAGTAGCCTAGCTCCTCATTTTGAGCTGGTAGAAGTAAGGCTTATCGCGCTTATCATGTGAAAATCTCCTTATCACTGTAATATTTTGCCATGGCCGACCGCTCCGCTGCGTGCTCCGCCCGGACTCATCCGAGAAAGCTAGGCTTTATTTGATCTCGTTGTAGAATAACAATGTAGAAAATGGTCAAAAAAAGTTTACTGTCGCTGGTGTAAAAAAGTACTAGAGTTGACAGCAAACTTATGGAACACAACTACCATTTAAGGCATTCGATCAGAAGGTAACAGTGTAGAGCTTCTGAAGCAACACGTTTATGCACGCGATTAGAAGTTCCAGTGAATAGAAAATTATTGTAATGAGTGAGCTACTGATGTTTTAACATGGTAATGCCATAGTTCATGTTCTAACACATTCAAAAACATCCCATCTGTGGTAGGAAAATGACAAAGAATGGATGCAAGCTACGAAGTGCAAGCTAACTCAAAAAATGGTCACAGTATCAAAAGTAGGTGGCTTCGGTTTCAGTTTTGTATCCGATGAAAGTTATAATCTAATGATTAGGGCTACATTCGGATTCATTCAGATTTTCGTTCCTCCTTTTTCAAACGGCGAAAGGAGAACTCTAAGGCTTTCCCTAACACTAAAAATTTTGTTAGGATTGTTCAATGTTGCTGAAGGACTTCAAACAACGCACATGCGCTTGCCCCAAAAGTTCTAGTCTAGTGAACGAACGAGGACGCTAAGGTCGCTCAATACAAGCGGGCAAAACCCGTGCACACCGATGGCCTCTCGAAAGGCGCGTATTATAGTTGTACACGAACGAAATTTTCGAAAAATTTCCGAAAGATTTTTCGGATTTTTTTCGTTCGTTTTCGCTCGTTCGAAAATTCGTCGAACAAAATTTTTTCACATTCGGTTCGTTCAAAATTTCGTAGAACGAAATTTTTACAAATTTCGTTCGTTCGATTTTTTTTCGAATAAAAACTTTTCAGTTTTCGTTCGTTCGAAATCTGATTTTTCGGAATTTTTTCAAAATTCGTTCGTTCGGAATACTTTTGAACAAATTTCGAACAAAAATTTTGAAATTTCCGACGAAATTCGAAAAAAATACGAAATTTCGAAAATAATCGAAAATTAGATTAGTTTCGAATTTCGTTCGTTCGACCTCCGAAATTTCGAAAGTTTTTCGAAACTCGTTCGAAATTTTTTCGAACGAAATTTTTTCGATTTTCGTTCGTTCGAAATTTTTTCGATCGAAATTTTTTCATTTTTCGTTCGTTCGAAACGATTTCGAACGAAAACATTTTTGTTCGGCATTTTTTTCGAAATTGTACAACTATACCGCGTATGTCGAAGACATAGACACTTGGAGACGCAGATTCCAAGACAGAGTTTGCGCGCAGCAAGCATAAACTGGAGGAAACGCGGTTGTGGTAGAATGCACCGAGTTGAAAGGAAAAAGAAATCTTCGTCGACTATATGTAAGCGGAATGGTTCGTTGGATCGTCGGATCGGGGTTCTCTGCGAAGACTTAGAGAGTACGTATAGCATACAGAGACACGCAAAGGCGCCGACTGTTTCGGCATACACCGATCCGACGCTCGGTCTGGAGCGCAAATTAGCCCATATGGGCCATGAATCGACTTGCCTGGTGTGCATGGTCGCGGTCGCACAGTGCGAAAAGTATGCACTCGGTCTGACAGTTTTTCCTAACCCATAGTCGCTTCGGATGGTAGTGTCAATGTGTCTAGTGCAAACGAGTTGAAAAGCAAGTTTTTACTCATGATGTAACTCTACTATGCACTATACTTTGACATCGAATGATTTCGAATGATCCTGTAAATGGACTCTTTCTCTCTTATGACAAAATGGTTCAAGCCGTGTTCGGTTTTCAGACAACGGGTGAGAGATAGGCTTCTCTTAAGTCATGTCAGAGTGGAATTTTTTGCATTCGCAAAATCAAAATTTGAAAAAAATTGAAAAAAATAGTTGACTGTCATTCGAAGTCGACTATTTATTCGAATATTTGATAATTTTGATTTTGTGAATGCAGAGAGTTCTACTCTGACCTGTCTTTCGAGAAGCTTACCTCTTACTTGTTGTCTGAAAACCGAAGGCGGCTCGGACCATTCTGTCATTCAAGAGAAAAAACCAATTTAAAAAACCATTCGAAATCATTCGATGTCAAAGTATACTATGCACTGGACCGCTATAATCGAAACTTGAAAAATTGCGAAGACGGAAATCACCGAATTTCCGTACAAATCTCCTGCAGCTCATAAACGAGTTATTCAAGGTTCGACAAATCAGAACGCTACCTTCCAGTATATCATTAAGAGTAGACCTTTACAGTTGCAAACAAGTGCAGGCTTTTTGCTTTCACTTGAATCTTCAGTGACATATGTACCATGTAATATAGGTGGTTAATTGAGATATATTAGATCCCATTATCCTCATAAAAATACAGAGCATGCGTATGTATACTAGTTTTTCTAATCAACAATTAGCACTCGTTGATGCCTTTATAATGGAAATAGGCAAAAGACCAAATATTTGCAGGTGTGAAGATTAATTACTACGAAATCATCTTTGTGAAAGAACTTCGCAAATGTCATAGTCGCTCAAGGACAAGACTACCTAAACTCTGAGAGTTTTGGCCAACAAATAGCGCGAAACAGCCGCCAAATATTGCTTTCCGCCAGATATCCGCGAAATAGCCGAGAAAGAATGATCTAGAGGTGAGTATACGACCCATGAGGCATGATCCAGATTTGAACACTTCCGTCGATCAATTACCCGAATTCGAGGTACTTCGACCTCGCGAAGCCTCTGGAAGCCCCACCCAGCCGCGAAATAGCCGAGAATCAGCCCACCAGGAGCCGCTATGGAGCATGGTGGGCTATTTCTTGTCCGTTTCGCGGCTATTTCTCGGCCATATTTCTCAGAGTAGTTGATATCATGAAGGAAAGCTGGTGTTTGACAGTTTTTTTTGGAGAATTTGACGAAAAACTGTGCAAGCCGATCGGGTGGGGGTGTACAAGCACTAGAATTGTAATGAAACTCTTTTGCAACACCGAGAAAAGGAATCTTCAATAAACAGAACGAGTGATCCTTCCATATGTATACTACGCCGGTAAAATGCTTCCCACTGAAGTCTGCATGGTTGCAAAACCTCCATACTCAAGGGCATTTGACACAGAAGAGATTTCACGGTGAATAAATCAGGCTGGGACCTACGTAGCTCTAGCATATAGTTTTTTTTTTTTAAACTATAGTTGCAATACAAAATTTCCTTGAGCTGAGCTTTCGTGTGAACAGAAGATTACGTTTGCAGACATGTTTCTATCTCTACACAAATAATCGACGTACAATGAGGCACACCCACAAGTACGCAGCGGAGAGGCGTGGATGTTCACGCTGGCAATTCACAACCAAATACGAATTCGGGATTGAGGCTTGCTGTTTCCAGTTCATAGCGCTTCCAGCATCCACTAAGACATCGCCGCCCATTTAAAAGTTCCACGGTGATATAGAAATGGATATGCATGTTCCCATCAGTACTGCAGTTAAGCTCAGTCTTTGTAAAGTTTCCTGCTGCATTGTCCTCACCAGATTGCTTGTCCCAATTTCAACCTTTGTCGAGAACAGCATTAGAAATGCATATCAAACCTATTCATACATAAAACACCTGCGTCTGTATGTCATTCAGTAATAAACCATTGCGGGAAAAATCACGTCAAATTGTCTCACGAAAGGCAACGAAAGCGAAAAAAGTCCTGAAGGGAAAGAATCTGCAAAAAAATTATAGATAAGCTTACCTGTATAGGTGGATAGACATTGCGCACATAGTATGCGACACCGGGCGGTTCGTCCTGCGGGCAGTAGAGTATGCCGTCTCGTTGATATTCACATCGATCCATGTCTATCGCCGACATAACGCGACTATACCTGGGTGCGAAAATCTCATACTCAACAACCATCACGACACGACCCGAATATGGAGGCCTCTTGAGAGGAGGTGATACGATATGAATACAGTAGGCACACTGACGAAGTAATACTGTATAGCACAGAGTATTGGGTAGAATACAGGTAGGCCGTGTGGTTTAGTAGATTTTGATCTGAACCACACGTGGGCCCCGATTCAAGGGAGGCGAGCACAGGGCTGCGAGGGAGAGGAAGAGGGGCGTGGTCGTAGGGGAACCTAGCACCGCCCACTAGTGATCAGTAGCCTTAAGAAAACAAAGTGGAGCAAGTAAGCTAATAATCAGTGCAACTGAAGCTCGACATATAGGCTCAGAATTTGGAGTATCGATTGGCATAAGAAAATGAGACAAAGAAACGAAAATTGAGAATTTCTTCAGGAGCCGGACACAAGACTCAATTTTGTCGCCGGTATTATAGGGTAAGGGTGTGTTTAGCCTGTCTCCTTCTTGGCGATAAGCTTGTTTCAGGGTAATGGCTTCCCTTCCCAAGCCTACCAGCGCTGAAATTCAGTGATCATCGCGGCTCCAGATAGACACGCGTACGTGGATAGAAATAGTATGTTAGCGTGCTCGAAAGGTTCATTTCAGGAAAACATAGAATATTCAAGTTGGTCTCGGCATAACAGGAATCTGTTTCCGAGTAATCGGCATGCAACTCTCACTTTATTTGCTTCTAGTGTGGAGTGCACGGAAATTTAATGATTTCTCACTGTCTGTAATTGAACAAAGGTCAGCACACGCTTGACTATAGTTCTGAATCGGAAGAAATTCATATATTACGCTAGGTTATGGTTCAAGATCTCCAGATAGTCATACCTCAAAGCATTCCTGAGGCCGGATTGATCATTGAATCAACCCTAGGTTTGTGGATTTGGGTTGGGTTTAGTGCCAGCATTAGCGCGCTCGTGCACGCGCTAAACCCATCCCAAATTGACAAACCCAGGTTTAGCTCAACGATCAATCCGGCCTCTGGCCCTGCGAATCAGAACAACCTCAAATAATGCAATACTTGTCGCGATGTCCTTGCTTTTGAAAAGAGTTTAATTGCAAGGCGTGATAGGTCCCGCAACGAGTTTAGCACACATTCCCGCCCGCGGCCTGCTCGTTTCAATGAGTGGTGTCACTCGGTCCTCCTGCTATGACCCAGGCTGCCATGACCGGGACAGGGGCTGTTTACACACCGAGGGAAGGGTTGTCCCGTTTTCGCAGTTTCAAACGTCACGCCACTAAGCGCGAGCGAAGTGGTCCCGAGTGGATTTAGAGCCGCAAAGAGCGGGACAACTTCTCCCTGTAGAGAGCCCGTGTCCCGCCATGACCCAGTGCGGTCGGTATCCTCGAATACCTTTCATCCTACATTCATTCCTCTTTGCAGGACAACGCTCGTTTAGGAGCGTTTGATCTCCAGAACACAACATCCTGAGCGTTTGTACAGCTCGCCTGCGATGAGCTACTGACTACCGGTCGAATCCGAGCCAATCGATATCTGAAACCCACTTTTCGTATTGTCGAAAGGTTCACTTTTTGAATCGTTACAATCGTCGAAATTTGGAAAGGAAGAAAAATTTCCGGCTAGCGAAAAGTTTTAGGTTTGAGTTTCACATATTTTCCGGATAAGAACGTAAAGGCCAACCGAACATTGCTCGACACGACGCGGTCACGTCACGGCTCTCGTAAACAAAATTGATGATAACCAATTGATAAAGGGTAGGGTATAAAATAAGTGGTGTCTTCATTCACATACCGTCCTTCTCCAGAGGTCAGCAGTTGAGGATCTGCCTGGACTAGGAATTAGAAAAACAGCCACACCGACGGTCAAGATATAACAAAATTGGAATAAAAACTTAGAAAATTATAAAGCCGTGATGCGACCGCGTCGTGTCCACCAATGTTCGGTTGGCCTTTACGTTCTTATTATTTTCCGGTTGTTTTGTGGTCACCTTGAGGTAAAATCTGACGTGGGTCCGCCAATACGCGAAAAAGTACCAAAGTTTTGTCGTATACTGTCCTTATTGAGACTAAATTCCGGACGACGGCCTATGTAGACTTTGGTGTTCCGCCACGATTAATCTTTATCCCAGCGCGATTGTCCTCAAGTTGCGTGCTGCATTAGCATTTGTCTGCCACAAGGGCCAGAACTTGATTGCGATAAGAACAATATTAATTATCCAAATTCAAGATCTGGTTCTGGTGTGCACGTTTTGGCTCCAGTTTTGGCACTTCGGCAACTCGCTATATTCCTGTCATCTTTGCTGCTGCCGCCTACGCTGCTAGTGTATGGATATGCTACTACGAATTTAACAAAGTGGATTCTGTGAGTACGTCTCTGGCTAGGTGCAAACTCTCTCATCGACTTTTTCGCTAGCCACTTACCCAGGCCTATCTGTTTCAAGCGTGCGATTGGATATTATCATGACGCGGCCGCCTTCTCGCCCTTCAATATTTCATACAAGTACTGCAGCGATATGGACGCAAGGAACTGTGTCGCAAAAGCCTATGAATTTAAATCTGGCTGTCGAAAGTTGATAAAGGATGTCTCTCTTCCAGTTTATCTCAAATCACTAATCGGTAAATTTCCATCAGTCATGGAGAATTTTTTTCGTGTAATGTCGTGAAAGCTTGAGCTTCTAAGAGAAAGACAAGGCACTTAACGTTAAGCATACCAAACTTTTGAAATATAATTCTTCGTTGGAAGCTGAAATTGGCACTTTTATAGTTAGGGATCAATTGTCTCAGAATAGGATTCTGAATTCTCCTTTCGCATGACTTCTTCTTCTTCTCCTTCAGCGTTTGTACCCCATTGTAGCAGGGTCCGTTTTTCGCGAACGTTGCCGCCATTTGACCTTGTCATTCGCGTTGTCAGGATGGAGGCTTGCAATTTTCATATCGTTGTGCAAGATATCCAGCCATCTCTGCTTAGGTCGTCCTCCTGGTCGCTGGCCCGTCACTTGGAACTGCATAGCCGCTTTCGCTATCGAGTATTCTCCAGCTCGCAGAACGTGCCCATACCATCTTAGGCGATTTTCGCAAAGTTTGTCCGAAATGGGCGCGACACCGAATCTTTCACGCACATCTTCATTCCGAACTCGGTCCAAGAGGGCCAATCCACCACTCCATCTGAGCATCTTCATTCCCATCACGCCGAGCCGTCTTTCTGCCTTGGTCATTGGATAACACTCTGTGCCATGAATTGCGACGGGCCTCGCAACCAAACGATAAATCTTTGACTTGAGCCTGTCGCGAACCTTTTTATCACAGAGCACTCCACTCGCGGTACGCCACTTCAACCAAGCAGCACTGTTGCGTGCGTCGATTTTAGCCGTCAGCATCCCATCATCGCTGAGCGTTGATCCAAGATATGAAAACGTACGCGCTTTTGGAAAGACTGTGTTGCCGACTCATGTCGTCTCCTTTCGCATGACATTCCTCAGAATTCAGATGTCGATGATTCTACTCTTGGAACTTTTGCCATTTGTTGTTTTTCGCTCCGTAGTTATTTCTGGTCTTGCTGGATCCACTGATACTGTACCATCAAAGAATGTGTCACATGGCATGAACTGCATTCGTGAAGTGCTTGATTATGTTAAGTGACATGCATGAATGCGGCGGCTGAGGTAGGGACGCGCAACGCAGTATACACTCGCCACAAATTGATTGGAAGTCGTGGCGCTTGCGTACGGCGTTGCGCGCCCTGACCCATGCCGCCGCGCTCATGTATACCACCACTTCACCTAGAGTGTAACCCTCCATCAGCTTTTGTATGGGTAGGCCGGGTATTGGCCGACCCTGCCTGATAAAATTAGCGTTGCCTTCAACTCATCATGGCAACCATACTTGTGAGAGAGCTCGTAGGCTCAAGCCTTTTCCTACGAAAGGACTTCTCATAAGACAGACGCTCACCAAAGAGGAGTTGAAAAAGCGTAAGCAGGAAAGTCGAAAATCCTAAGATCACAGCACTCTCCCCTGGTTCCGGCCGCTAGTGACCCAACCACTGTGAGCTCTGGAAACTTTTGAACACACCGCGGAAAATTATTTGACGTTCGAATTGGCCACGGCTAACATTGAAAATGCAGACACTTTGAATAGTGTACTACCGTCGTGACGACCTCTGCGAATACACTTTCCTGATCACTACTTAGACATTAAAAAAGAGCCACTGCTGCCTCTTTCCATATTGCGAAGAGGAACTTTACTGACTACTTGCCAGCAGCAAAAAAAGGAAGAAAAGATAAGCATTGCTAAGCTTGACTACGTTCTGAAGTGGGATATTTCATTATTGGACCATCGAAGATCTGTATGTGTGTGCGGTTTCGTACTTCGAGATAGTGAGTTTCATCGCTAGCAACCATAAAAATATATTAGAGGCTAAGTTCAGTTCAAATCGATTTCTTCCACGCTTTTATTCTTACATGGTAGCTGGGACGAGAAAGAACCTATGCATGTAGGTTTCTTCAGACTGCACAAGTTGAGAGAATTTCGCTCACACATCAGCGGAAACAAAATCGTTCATCGGAAAGTATGCGCCCTCCGATTGGGACAGATTTCGATCAGAAAAACCATTTCATAAGTCGCCGGTCGAGAACATAAAGACGGCCGTGTTTATGATTGGACCTGAGGAGCCGAAAACTCCGAGAAGGCCTAGCCGGTGTTTTTCCCTGATGACAGCAGTTCTCAGAGTAACTCAGCACCGAAAGACGAAGATAGAAGCCATGACTAATGAACATGTCTTAATGTGATTACGGCTCTTCCATCAACTATGATCCATCACCGAATTACACCAATATTGGATTCACATCCGGATCTCGATTAACCGAAATACTTCCCGACTCAGTTCAATCGTGCCACTTCAATGGATTGAACAGCACGGTCCAGCAGCTCGTTAGCAAGGGCCTCGGAAGAGTCATGATCCCCCTATTTAATCTCATTGGCTGTAATGGCAGATATAATGCTATAATATTTAGCTGGCGTGACATAGCCTAGTATTTTGAGAATAGGTGAATGAACCCTATTCTCATGTTCAGCGTCCCAAATAACACCCACAGAAAAGTTCTGGACAAAATCTGCGACTTTGACCAAATCATCGCATACCCACCTTAGTTTGCCGAGATTTGTAGAAAGGATCGTATGAAAACCTGTGAACGGTCTCCGAAAATCTGAAAGAAGGCCATAATTTTGTGTTTAGGACGTCGAACAAGCCCCAAATGCAGGTTTCGGGCCAAATCCGAAACAAGTTTCGTGAACACTGAGAAGCAAACCCCCATAACTCTCTTCAGGAAAATTTTAGTAGTTACAAACACAGATTCAAAAACGTCATTGAAGATTCAGGAATGGCGTTTTCTACCACTTGTGGTTCTCAAGTCAGATGTGACTTTTACAAGTGACCGAGAGACACTGAGTGAGAGAGACATAGCTGTAAGGTCGGACGAACCAGTTTAGCTTTTGGCTTGTTGGAGAAAAAGTAGTATTCAGCTCCTACACGCCAAGAAAGTATACACGGGATGTTGGCTTCGAAAAAAAAAAAGATTTTAATGAAGAACAGAAAAAGAAATAGGCATGAGCATAATAACACGATTAGGATGAAAAAGTTCGAAAAGGAGTTTCCTAGAATTTACGCATTTGAGAGACGTGAAAAGTTAGGTTCAAAATGAAATAAGGCCAATGTGAAAAAAGAATGCTCACCGAGAAAGAGCTGTTACGGACCATGTTCAAAGCCGTACAGCACAAAGGTTCTCAATGTCTAAGAAAAGTTTTTGTTGAAAAAAAAAACAGTTGACATCGATGGCTGTTCGAACCGTTCACATCCCTTGTTTTCAATAGTTAGGGTGGATTAGTCATCGTAAAATGGGTTTTGGAAACAATAGCATATGAGTAATGGCCAAAGTTCAGCTCCCTATTCGTCAAAAACCTTAATCCTCATAGTTGTTTACGGATGCTAGTCACGGCAGATTGCAACTAAAGGCATGACTCTCGGCACAGAAAATAATGAGCATTTTGAAAATTTCTGCAGGGGTTGACCTAAAAAGTCTACTTTCTGTGTTCGTAAACAAGAATATGCTCCACAAAGACCAAGACCGAGATTGGCTGCGGTGCTGACTAGAGCAATAGTGCCAGAGCGCGAAGAACTGAATCATAAGCTTTCTCTGAAAACGACAATGACGACAGGCTCCAAGATATTGCTTATGAAGGTAAATCAGCTCAGCTATACGTTATCCATGACAAAGGTTGATGGCTGCATGTGTAAATAGAAGAATCTACCCCGATAAAACCACAAGCCCAAGTGCGAAAGTTTTTTCGTGCTTAAGATTATCTCAGGGTTTCCCCGAACTCAAGGTAATCGTTAGAGCCGAAAAGCTGATTCAAGTTTCTTCCAGGGATTCTTTCAAGATTTCAGTGATCTTCTTAGTTGTAGATCTTCTGCCTTCTCTGCGTCACACCCAGATTCATTTTGAAATTGCACTCAGCTAGCGGACGCAAAATCGCCTAGGCCGGATTCATGGACAAGTATACCGCGGCATAAGGTGGTGAAGAATAGAATGTCACCATGAGACTGTGATTTATCATGAAGTAGGGGATACAAATTGGGGTGCGAGATACCCCAGAAGAGGCTCGTTTTTTGCTATGCTCACTTAGAAAATATCGCGCTCCAGTGCGGTATTGTGCTCCAGCTCGTGTTGGCAAATTGCCAACGTAATCAACGCCGACAACGGCTTCCAATGAGTGTGGTGTGGTGAGGTTGCACACACTCTACGCGACTGTACGAGCATACCAGCCCCAAGCCAACTCATTTGAATCGCGGTTGCGGGTAAAGAGCGGGATAAGACAATGGTATGCAATACCCACGGTTGATTACTACTCCGAGTTTCGCTCATGGATCCGGTCCGCGAACGTTAACCATCACCCTTCGTTTCTCCGCTAGCTACCTACCCCACCAAGCGGCGTCGCGGCTTCTTAATCGAAAGGCGCGTACCACACATCCAAAAACAGTCCCGAATGAAGTTTATGTACTCTCACAAAAGAAAACACTATAGATAAGCTAACTGAATCAAAATATAGATGGCAGTGGTGCGGAAGTTAGAATGCGAAAGGTACTGATGACCTTCCTGAAGGAGGTTTTGCCTATAAGGGAGAACTCTCGAATCGTTATTCATTCTTTGAAAAAAAAACAATAGTTTTCTCATGTTCCATGGCGCGTATGCCACGACTGCAGCAACCGGTCACATCGCCATTTTTCCCTTCTATAAAAAGAACTTCATTAGCACGTCATGAAACCTGACAAGGCCATGCATAATCCAGTAACGCCCGCAAAGACACATGGACGGACTCGATTTGCCCGTCAGTTCAATCATGTTAGAGGGCAAAACCACCGATTTTGGAGGCCCTAACGAAGCTTACATGTATCTGGGGGGTAAGACGACGAGGTTTTTCAACCGTCACCGATCACACACCAGAAATTTTGGTCCACCAAAGTGGGTCCGCAAAGGCCGCCACCGTGGATTTGGTCGAGATTATTCCACATCAGCTTGTGGAGCCTATCAATCATGGATTAGGTGCGCCAAAGCTCTTCTTTCTTCTTAATCGTGTTGCTGAATTTTTGATAAAAAGTTCGTTTGGCAAGTAATGGACAGGAAGTGTTTGCACTTAACTTGCACTACGCCTTGCAAAATGGAATCGCGGCTGGCACGCATCAAACACTCCGTGCAGCATTTGGAGATGACGTCCTCCGCCGAAGCTGCGTTACTGATGATCTCACCAACTCCAGAATGGCGATGAATTCTTTGACGACGGAGAACACGGCCACAAGTTTAGAACGACGACCTCGACAGTCCAAGAGATCTGGCTTTTTCGCTTTGATTGTTGTCTCAGACGTGAAGTAGACTTCTTTCTATAATCTCACCAGCAAATCGCACTGGCTCTCCGCCGGTAAGCAATAGAAACTCGTCCCTAAGCCGGTTTTCTACGGAAGGCATGCAATGATATACATATACCCATGCGCTCTGGATTTTCGATGGTCTCGTTTATCTGAAATTCTGCTAGGTTGTCACTTCTGATGCCTACTCGCAGCACCTTCATCAAGTGGACATGGCGCTCCGTTGACATTGAATGGATCCAATTCAGACCAAGCTACTCCACAACAGCGCTTGCCTGCTTATTTCAAAAGTCTACCATTAATAAGGTTAGGAAGTGAATGAACTGTTTGTCACAACCGGCATTCAGTCCGGACCTCGCATCTCCTGAAAACAATGCAACCCGCTCGATGCAGCGCGCTCTGGCTGGAACAGTGCTCGACAACCATGACAAAGAGTACATCTGGGCAGTCGATTTCTAAGATCCGCGGTCGGCTCAATTCTGCAGGAAGGGCATCCAGTTTCTACGCCAACATTACCGGTGTGTTATTGATAGTTGAAGAGAAAACAGGGTGGCCGAAATGTGAAGGCGCATAGTTCATGATAGATTTTTAGGTTTGAAAGAAGATTTCTCCGAGACTTTTTGGTGGTGGTAAGAGACCACCACTCGTGCCCTCACTCGTGTGAAATTGATCGCAGATATCGACCAAAAAGAAGGAATTTCTGCTCCGACAAGCCATAACCCATGTTGTGAATATGTGAAAGTCTGCAATGACTGTGTATGACAAGTAGGCCTGAAAAATGCTCGGATCTGTCCCGGAGTTCGTCCGGCGTTACAGGAATCACGAAAAAGCTACGATGCAAAACGAAAGTGGCAGACCCTATATTGTAAATGTTAGTGAGAGCCGAGACGTCTTCAAGTAGCCTTGTATGCATCGGAAGCGATAGTTTGAATGAATAAAAGTCTCTTCTGTGCTCAGTCTACGGTCAGCCTAAGGTCGACAACTGCTTTATGGACAACGCTAGAGGTGGAGGTGGAGAACGAGTGAGTGAAGAAAGTCAGAGAAGTTCTGAAATTTTCTCAACTACGCAGGTCAGAAGGATGTCCTCTGCAGTCAAGAGTAAATATCAATAGACAAATGGATTCAAACAATTCAAATCGTCGCCCATATGAACCTCCGGATTAGAGAAATACCAAAACTACAAAAGTAGCCACAAACTCAAAAGTACCTCATTGTGCTCTTTTCGTTTTCGTCTACGCAAACGGAAAACTAAGCGCTACGGTCTTCCGAGAAAAAAAAGGTTTCGGAAAAGGTGTAGCTTTTCTAGAAGAGATGGTACTGTGGTTTTCCAACAAGATTGGTCGCAGTACAGGTCGACGATTCCCTAGACACAAGTTTTCTCGTGTGACTCAAAAGAGTTCGGTGGTCCGCCCTCAGCCCGAATTTGAAATTGCTAGCTTTTCTGCTCAGGGCTGTTCAGAGAAAAACCCAAGAAGCCGAAAGATGCTGATTAAGAATTATGGCTGATTTGCGAGTTTGGTTCTGGAGAACCTGAGACAACTTGGATGTTAGCTACCAACGGGGTTTCATGATATCTACCCTGTGGATCTCATGATGGGATGGTTTCAGCCTCTGTGAGTGTCGGTGAGGGGCAATTTGTACCAGCACCAACAGCTTCCTTGTCCTCTTATGTATTCGAAACAATAAAAGAATGAATTGCGAGAAAAGACCGAGAAGAATCTTGTCAGGCAGGTTTTTTTCTCACTGCGTGCTCCTATTGTGTCCCAAATTTCAGCACGTTCCTCAACAAATAAAACCGTGCATGATCCACATTCAAGCCGATGCTCAAACAGTTTTCCAAAAAAGGAAAACATACGACGCACTCTTGAGGCGGGACTCAGATGTCGATAGCATCATCGAATAAATTACCTAAGTTAGTGGTTCTTGGCTCGCCCTGCCGCTGGAGACCACATTCAGCCGCTGGTGCCCCAGATGGTGCTCCACGAGCTGGCCGAGTCGCATGTTGGTGTGCTGCTAAAGTAGCGCTGGGATACTTAACAGCACGTACTCCTGTGATTAAATACTGCATCACGTGCGGCTAGCATTGTATTTCGCAGCACGTGCTCCTACGATGAAATTTTGCAGCATGTGCTGCCGTTTGGAGCAAGTGCCCCTGCGGTAGAGCCTTTCGATGGGTGTGGTCACTCGAGTTTAATGCATATTCGACACACATTGAATACGGTGATTTTCTGAGAAAGTAAAGTAGCATCAGAAGAACACCATGGGGGAAATAAGATTCTACAGCTTGAAGAGACTATGTTAAAAGCATCCAGAGAGCAAGACTGGTGGAGCATTAATGCACGTCAGCATCATGACACATCTGTCTAGCTGCCAGAAGTCCAAGCAACCTTGTCACGTTTCTGATGGTTTCACTTCCGGAGCGGGCTTTCCGGATCATTCACGTACATCTTGAATTGATGGACCGGAAATGAAAAGCAAAGCTTTTCATGCCTGGAAAAACAACCTTCCCTGAATATAATATGCGTACTTTGACGCACACTGCAGTAATATCGGCATGGATCGGGAAGAGACTTCGCGTGCATTGTTGAAGGTTGGCGCTAACTCGGTGCACCTATGTTATAGCACACGGAACCGAGTTTGCGCCAACTTTCAACAGTGAACGCGAAGTCTCTTCGCGATCCATGCCGACGTTACGTACCCCCCAAAAGTCTCTTTTGTTGAACATTAGCCTGATAATTTCGAAACTAACACATTAGTATGCATTCCAGAGAGGTTCGAGTCGGCGATATGAAGAATCGCGAATGTAGTCTCATTAGCCATGAATACCTTCATTACGCTCGCAGTGTTCGCAATGAGAAAGGAATCAAAATCTTTCAAAACTCTCCTCGCAGCAGCGTCTCAAGGAAGATTCTGAACCCGTTTCGAAGAGACGCTTCTATGCAATGGGCCTTAAAGGCACAGAACACCCAAAAAACTACTTTTCCGTTTTTATTCTTATATTGGAGAAAATCACACGCTGATCACAGTGATATCTTTGACATCATTCAAAAACCCCTACGAAAGGAGCTATGGCTCTTCAAAAAAGCCTATTATTTGAGTGCTGAAAATTGGCGGACGAGTTGTCTTAGGCTTGTTTTTCTTTTCATTCGCAGTCGTTGCGCGAATGCGAGCTAGGATAAGAACAAAGACCGATAATGGACTGAAGAACGGTTGAAATTCGTCCATCCATGCAGCCGACATCGAAGTCGAAAATCCGGAAGGGGGTCGGGCCTGTGGTGGTGGCTTATATCTCGCTCATTTGGAGGAATTGGGATCTGGCACTTGGCACGAGTTATACAGGAGGGGTCTACTACACAAACTAATGAAAATCACAAAATTTATGTCTGAGGGTGCACTGTGCCTTTAACAGAAAAACGAATTCTGGAGAATTTGTAACAATACATGAATGAGGTTGAACATGCGGCGAATCAGGTGGTTTTCATACTAAGATGAATACGTACCACGTTCTATGCCCAAGTTCTCTCTCATTTTAGCGGGGAACCATACTCGGAGCGATGCTATTGCACTCAGAAGGGTGATCTAGCACTGGTCGCCGCGCGCGACAAAGATTCCGGAGAGTCGCGGGGAGGTTAGGCATCGCACACGGAGTTTGACTGGCAGTTGCTACGAGCGACGGAATCGCGCTCACATCGCGTCTAAAGGCAGTGTTCACGATAAAAGTCGTTTTCCTTTTTTTGAGCCTATCTTGAAAACGCTCCCATGCTGATTTCAGTGATGTCCCTGGAATCGTACAAGACCCCCTGGAAACGGAGTCATGGCCCCTCAAAGTTTCGCCAGGGAAGCATTGTGGACGAGTTGTCCGAGGCTTGTAACTCCCGTTTTTCGCAGCTGATGTGTGCGAGCTGACCTGAGTAAAGAGAGACGTTGAAAATGAAGGGAAGAACGGGGCTTTTGATCGGAAACCAACGCTCATTTAACCACAAATTCAGGGGAACTGTTATAGGATGTGGGCGGAGTGGCTTAATGGGTTGGCTGACCCACGAGATTTTCACCCACTTACCGGCCGTTTTTGGTCGCACTTCCGTTCTTAATCTTCTAAGAAGGACCCAAAGCTTGCGTATAGCCAAAAAAAAAGTGCAACGTTTTCTTCGTGAACACTGCCTTTAAACCATAGTTCTTCGCGCAATCGCCTGCTGTTTAGCGCGCGTTCGCGATTTCGTCACATCGCATCGCCTGCACTGCGATGTAGGGACATTGCGGGAGCGTTTTGTTAGGCAAACTCCTACAGCAGCAAACAAGAGTGGAAGTGGATCATGCACGAGCACGATCTCGACAATCTACATAGAGAAGAGCTTCTGCAACGAGTTCTTCCATTTATCTGCCAGGGTAAACTCCTAGCGAGAAGCCATATTTGGCGAAAAAAGCGGACATTTTTATACGACTTCTAATTTGTTTCGCCGATCTGTTGTTTGGCGTCGCAGTATAAGACAGGGTTCGCGTTGAAATCAAAGACAGGGTTCGCGATAAAAACGGTTTTGGTGCTATCCTCATGAGAAGGTAGATCTGGTCATCAAAAAGTAAAATCTAGAAATCTAGATGCACCCAAAATCAGTGAATTGGATAAAAGGACAACTTCGAGAAAATAGACATTTGCGAAAACGAAACCACAGCGAAAGTAAGCATAAAAACGTCTTAAGCCCTGCTCTTTCAGATTTGTGCGTGTTTAGGTGAGGACGCAAAATGGCGTTGAAGTATTGTTTTGCTTGAGCGCGATGCGATGTGTTGGCGCGATGAACATCGCAGAGTAGATCACATCGCGAGCGATTTTCGTGTCACGATGTAAGTATGGTTTCTCCGTTACAGATCATGCTGTTGTTTGCCGTACATGCTGCTGATAATGATGGGGTTAGACCGGGATCATAATTCCAGCGACGAGCGACGCGACGCAATGTTTACCACCATTATCGACCAAAAATCGCTATGCCTGCTATGCACTGTCGCTGTCGCTGCTCGCGCGAAGTATGATCCCAGCCTCACACTCCAGGGTCGACGTCGGATTAAGCGCCTTGTTATCGGCAGCAGCTGCTGCTAACTCTGCCCATGGGTGGCAAGATGCCTCTAACAATAAGGGAGCGGCCTGCTACTTCCTCTCATTCCATGATGTGAAAAATTCCGGGTTTTAGCGACATTCGCAAAAACCCGCCCCAAATGTGCAAGGGGGGACTTCTAAGGAGTTAGTACGGAAGAGGCAGTCTAAATCCGCGATAATTTTCCATCTTTCGCTGAATTCGGAATTTCTCAAGAAATTTCGTGTTTGGCCACAGCCTATGTTGAACAGCAATCTAAAAGCTGCCTACACGAAAGACAAGGAGGATCGCGGCGCGATCACATGGTAGTGCCCCACAGGGGTATGCGTTAATGAAAATTTGTTTTTTCGTTAAAGGCAGTGTTCACGATAATCTTCAATTTTGAGATTAATCGCTAAATCGATTGTTTGGACTCCGAGTACAACCGAAATGACGAAGAAACCGAGAAAAACGCACCAGAAGGGCACGAAATCCTCAAGTATCAGCCCGCCTCTTAAGTATCAATGGAACTGTTTGTTGTAACAATGAAATCTTTTGTGGATCCGTCTTTTGCCATTCTCCATTCTGTGTTGCTCCGTTCTTCCTTCGGGCCCTAACTAATACTGTTTTGCCCAAAATATTCTTCCATTTTCGATTAGTCCCATTTTTTACCGGTGACAACCACCGTGAACATGTTCATTCAACCGGACAACTAGTCCAGGCCAGAGAATAGTGTCACTGAAATACGACGTTTAAGTGCGTTTCTCGCCGTTTCTTCGTAATTCTGGTAACACTTGGAGGCCAACTCATTGTTTTATGTGAAAAACTCGGAGACGAAAGTCATCGTGAACACTGCCTTTAAGCGCTAATCGTTAATTTTTGGAAAAAACCCGCCTTAACCCGTAAATGCGCTAACACGTTAAATTTGGATTTCGTTGAAAATTTTTTAAAACATTACCTGACCATAGCGAAAATCAATAAAGCATGAAAAATCTCAATAAAAATAAAATTGATCTTCAAATGACATCGGCAGGACGTCGTGGAAAGTGGGTGGGCGTTCAGATGACTTCAGCGCGACGTCGTGAAGATTGGTTAGCGCTTCATTAGGGCGTGCGTCGCGCCGTAGAAAGGCAGTAGCGCTTTATGTAGAGCTTGCGACGCGTGGTAGAAACTGAGTAGCGTTTCATTTGCAGAGTGTGCCGCGTAAAGAGTGATAAGCGCACGTGGAGGATGCACTGCAACCTGCAGAATTATTAAACAGGATGCCGTGGAAAGTGGATAGGACTCCAGAAGGGCTGTCTGGAACGTCCTGGCGGGTGGTGCGCTACACTGTATGACATACGTAGAATCATATCCTTGAAACCTTGCTCAAAAGCTCTATAATCTACGGCATTCGCCGCACTTCGGATTGGCTTTGTATATGTGCACACTTGACGCAAATTTATTCCGTTCTCGGTTCAGTCTGTAGTGCGGTCCACCAAATTTTGCAACCCGGCCTTCAATCCCCGCTACCAACCCTCGCTTGGTACTTTACTCGACCACAGAGAGGTAGATTAGACCTCACATTTCGTTTTTTAGAACACGATATAGAATTCTTCAATATTGAGAAGAAATAACTAAAATAGATGAACAAAACTTGCACAGCCCCAGTTCTGGAGTGGCATGCATGAATGCGGCGGCTGGGGTATGGAGGTTCAACATCGGACGTTCGCGCCACAATTTGAATCGAAATCGTGACGCGTGCGTACGGCGTGGCGCTCTCTCCCCCTTGGCGGCGCGCTCATGCATGCCACCCATGAAGTTTGTCCAGCATAGCAATCAGTGCCGTAATTCCACCGTAATTATCGGACCCAAATTAACGTGATTTTAGAACTTTTTCGTTAGGCGTTAATCGTTAATTTTCCAAAACAACCTGCGGTAACCCGTTAATGGGTTAGCACGTTAACGTTATAACGCAAAGCCCTGGTGCCCCATATCGATCAGTTCGCTTCGAGGCATCGCGTCGTCTTCAGTGTCGATCGCGCTGGGTGGAGAGGGGCATGTGGATCGAATCCACACCGCGGGTGTGGCTAAGGAGCAGTTTGGCTGGTACACACGACGCGCGCGACGGTAAAACGCTGTGCGCGCTCATCGTCCTTGGGGCGCGTTAACCGAGGGCACTCAAAAAAGTTGTTGTTGTTCCATTTTAGCCGTTCCCCTTTACCGTTTTTTGCATATTGTTCATGTAGGCTGATGTGTAAGACGTAGGGTCGGCGTCGGAATCAATATCATTATCTCCCATTCCGCTCCAAAAAGCAAACAAAAAGAACTCTAGAAAAACTTGTGTAAAAAGTGCGAATTCCATTGAAACGATGGTATGAGAAGCATTGCGTCTAAAAAAGCACATTATGAACAAAAAAAAACATGAATGAAATGCAGAGAATGATAAAGGGGGAGGCTAAAATGGGACTACGACTACTTTTTTTGAAGGTCCTCCGTTAACGCGCCCTATGGACGATGAGCGCGCACAGCGTTTTTCCGTCGCGTGTGCTAACCGAACTGCTCTTTAGCTACACCCGCGGTGTGGATTCGATCCACATGCCGTGCAGAGGCTTCCGCCACGAATGGGGGTCGCCTCGCCATCAGACCCTTCGCTTGGCAGTGGGGCGCGGAGCGGCGATCGCGAAGAGATACCCTATGGGATTTGAGTAATTTCTCCTTCTTGTTTGATTCTATTACTTCTTCTCCTGTGTTTTTTATCACTACGTCTTGTTTCTAATGCTGTGCTCCATAAGTTTTTACGGTTAGTTGTTTCATTTTCATTCCTTTTCCTGTGCTTCTTCTTTGGAAATTTTTTGTCAAAGCAAAAAGAATGTACAAGAAGCAAGCTGATAAAGGAAAAACTACCTACAACATGAAAAAATCGGGTAAAAAAAACCAGCGCACAGGGATTGTTTCTAGAACAAAGGAAAAAACCAGAATCTATCAGGATAGGAAAAAAATCGACACTTGACAAAAAAGTACACGATGAAGGTAAATTAGGCAAAATGGATTGCAGGCAACATGATTTCGAAATTAGTGTGCATGATTGCGTAAACTGTAATGTATGTAGAAGTGCGTGGTCGCGACAGCCCATCACATTAGATCGTATCAAATCACTTGGAACCATTCTGGAGAAAAATGGATATACAATAAACTTCATATATAACTGCAAGCTTAAATGTTTAAATAAAAATAGTTTTATTTTCTACAAATATAATCTTAAATTAGGGGATAATAGATGGTTACAAAGTTTATTAAAAGGAGGTAGATAGTTCTGTGGTCATCCATTTCTGTCTTAAGTCGTTGTAATTCACTCTAAATTCGTTAATTATACAGCTCGACCTTTTCTTTTGATCAGCTGAGAAACTAGGCGTAAGACTAATGATGGGAGTTTGTTACAGACCATCCGTTTTATAACACGTTTGATTTGCTACAGTGGTCACAGGCGGTGTGTGGCTGTTGACTAATCACTCAATGTACGCAGCCAAATCGACTGCTACATCAAACCTGCGAAAATATCATTTCCCTGCCACAATGGAATTCACATATCTTCCTGCTCTAGTCACCTGCACTGCACTATACTAATATTCTCCTGCACTGCACTATTCTACTAATATGATCCTGCCTCGCCTCTGTATTCTTTTCTTTTATAATTTTTTAATTAAATTGTTTAGTCTCACCATACTAACCTGTACTCATGCTCTCGTATAACATTATAACATTCTTTGTCTCTAACAGTGTGAAGTGATTAACTAATCTAGACCTAAATTGTTTAACATTTTGGAACTAAGATTTATCATTGCTACTTTATAGAGCTACCCTCCTTACTGATGAGTTCCGGGGTAGCTCTATATTTATTTCACTCTAGACAAATTTTATATTACACATAACACTAACTGTTATTTTGCACACAGTCTAAGGGCAGGAACGAAACTGTGTTGTTTCATTAACATTCAACTTACACCTTTAGCCCTGTACGAAAATTTAAAAATAATATTTTTCCTTTTATTCAAGACCGCGACGCGGCGCAATTTCCAATTCTACGCGTCAGCCGTGTCGCCCGCTCTCGAACTCTAAAAAAGCCCAGACGCAGTGACGCTGTTCACTCCTCGTTGGTCTGGTGATCTCGCAGAGTACTTAGTACTTAGAGACCGCGCGCTCCACGGCTAATCTGCGCAGCCGACGGCGCGCCCCTGAGCAAATTATTCCATTGGGGACTAAAACCAGGATTTTCATCATAAATAAACCCGAATAAAAGAATTTCAAGGTGCCCTGTGTCTGCCCACCGGTGATTTATGTAGGTTCTTTTCAATACGAGTCTTCCAGCTACAACAAAAATGAATCCGATTTTTCCCAAAAAAAAAACCACGAAAATCGAGTCCATAATGTGGCTGAGCAGTGTGTACATGCGGTCCCAGGAGCAAAACAGCCGTGGGTGCGTACTGTGGACACGCAGCCTCTCAAGTGTTAACCAGAATGGTCTGTGTTCCTAGCTACGGATGCTCTCTGTTGCAACAGTCTGATGGATACATGTACTTCGCTCCTCCGTGCTTCAACTACATATTCGCGTTTCGCGGTAGTCTCATGCTGATAGTGCTATGCCTAATTTTATCCGTGTACCTGGTTCATAAGTGAGCCATGTCTCCTTCCGAAAGAAACTTCTGATGTTGATTCCAGAGTTGCCCAAGAAGACCAGAATTAGAGCAGAGTTGCTACAAAAGTGCAGAAAAATCAATTCTTTTACCTTTTTCCAAACTCAAAAGACATGACTGGAAATGGGAAAATTTTAGATGTAGCTGTTATTGTTCTGTTTTGCTCGCTGTTTCCTTCGTTTCTAGGTAGCCAGCCTATGCTTTGCATATTTTTTATTTGCAGGGTGCACCTCTGCGTGCGCAAAATTAATAAACCAATACGTTTTTAGCTGGAGCGAGTACCTGGAGTCACAAAAAGCATGCGACGTAAACTTTCTTAGTCATCGCAAGCCCACGCCCACATTCGTGAAACTCCATAGAGCTCTATACATGTAGAAGTTTTGAAAAGTCGAGACTTGCGTGGCTCCAACGCGTTCAGGTGCGGAGCGGAGGTTAGTGGCAGCGGGAGAAAGGAGGGCAGACGGAGGCTGCAGCATCGCATGCGCCGCACTCTCCACGACTGATCAGAATTTCGCTTATTGGCAGAGGAAATTAACGTGTGGCAGGCTATAAAACTGTCTTAGTGGTCGTGTTTTTGAACATGAAGTGAGACTATCCGATCTTTGGAGAGATCGATATCAGCGGAGTGTCTAAGGTATCTATCACACTCCTCACCATCAACGCGACACGCGCGTGACGAGCGCTAGATTTCACCGCGCGGCGCGTGCCGGAAGCAACTGTTAACTTCCGTGGCGGTGCAGGGTAAAGTTGGGCCCCAACTCCGCTATTCACACTGAATCCGTACTTAAATTTGCATATACTATAGCGTAAGATAATTCTGTAATTATTTATGATATAGCGGAACCAAACTACGAGCCGAGTAATGATACAAATGGTGAAGCCACCAGGGCGGTTTGGCGATGCTGCCATGGCGGTATCGAATGGGTGGCAGTGCGTGTCACATGGTGAAAACTTTGATAGTCCACCGCACGTCCTGCGCTTGTGATAAGAACTACGAAAGTTCCCTAAGGTAGGTGTTCTATCTTCCTTTCGAATCTTGATTCGTGCAGCAGGCCTACCAGTGCTTACAGAAGACACAGGTGTGATTTTCCGTTTGGATAACTGCGTCGCAACCTAACACTACAATATGCCTTAAGGTTTTTAGCACAGACACGTTGTGTCTAAACCACACTCAAAATCGGAGCGCATTTCGTGACTACTTTCTATGTACCTGTCGAGTAGCATTATATTCAGGGAAGAATGTTTGCAATGCAAAAAGCACAATGCGAAGCCATCAGAAACCAATAGGAAATGAAATTAATAATGAGGACACAGAACTCCGTTTTTTGCGTGACTCCCATGTACTTGCATAATTATATGAAGACGCGGAGCTCCATTCTGCACGTTGGCACCAGATGGGAGTCTGTAGTTATTTAACTATGATAGAAGACTATGCACTAACGAACAGGTGGGGCTGGACATCAGCTCAATAGCGGTTGCATGTCAGGGCTGACATCAAGCTCACCCCGTCGGTGAGCACCAAAAGCTGCTAACAGCAGCACCTGCTGCAGACGCTAACTGATTTTGACTTTTCCTCATAAGCAGCTCGTGGTGCTGTTAGCAGCACCTGTTACTGGCAATGAGCGTTTGAACTCCATGTAGGCCCTTGAGTATAAGCCATCATTATTAGCACCACGTACTGCTAGCGTGCTATGCAACTGGAGGGAATTCAGTCTACCACGCCCTCTGCCGGGGTTGGTGTATTCTTGTCACGACCCGCAGCAAGACACATTCGGGTTCAGCTCGATGTCAACCTTCAAATTTAACCCCTATTTTGCTGACGTGCAAACCCACGAGTGCTTGGGGGCCGATGAAGGCAGTGTTCATGATCAAATATATGTTTCATTTTCTGGCAGCAGTAAGCAGCTACGAGTCTATTGCAACTCTTACGCAATCAAAGTCGGAAAAAACGGACCCAGAACGGCTCCACAGGACTCTTAAAGGCACAGCCCAACCTCGGAATCGTTCTTCTTATTCTCTGCCTACCTTTAAAATGAAAACGGTGCCACGCTGATTCCAATGATGTCTTTGGAATCGTACAAGACCCCCTAGGAACGGAGTTATGGCCCCTCAAAAGTTGAGCTACGGAAGCATGGTGGCCGAGTTGTCTGAGGCTTGTAAATTCCGCCATTTGCAACCGATGTGCGCGAGCCGACCTGAACAAAGAGGTATGCTGAGAATGAAAAGAAGAACGGGTACACACATCGGAAATCATCGCTCATCTCGCCACGGTTGAGCTCAAAGGATAGTAAAAGGGGCGTGCCAAAATGGTTTCCGCATGGGGGCGCCCCCTGGTGGCTTCCTCCTATATCTCGCTTATTCGGAGAAAATACGGAGAAATTGAGAGCTCGCACTTGGCAGGTGTTATACGGGGTGGGTCTACTCCACAATCGTGTGGAAATCTTATATTTCGCCCCTGAGCTTGGATTGTGCCTTTAAGTTGAAGCCCTGGACTCACGGTCCTCCTATCAACGTTCAAGTTTCGTAAGGTGTCCATCTATGGCGCCACCACGCCCCGGTAGCTTTGGACTGTGTGCGACTGACATGGGATATTGCACTGCTCAGAACCTTTATTTCAGGTTCTCTCCCCGTCAAATCAGCCTACCGTTCGTCCACTAACAGACTGGAATAGCGATTCTGACTGCTTATATTGTAGGGTTTAGAATCAGTGTTTACAATAAAAAACCGTATTCTAGTTTTCTATGTTTCTGAGTCGCTAAATTCACTAAGTAGAGATTAGAAGGGAAAAGTCTCCATAGAAAAATCAAATAACGGAGACAAACTTCAAAGAAACCTCTGAAATGTTCAATTACGCCTGGTCGCCGTGTTTCAGCAGACTGCAGACAAAGCATGACACCTAACGTTGGATATAGTTCTACGTACAGAAATTCTCAAGTAAATGACTTTGTTTTCTGTTTCTTGTACCGAAAACTCTTTAAAAATAAGATGGGCAAATGCACATGCTGTGATGTTAAAAACCTTTCGGGATAAAGAATAATTGCGAACCCGGCAACTGTTCCTTCAGTAAAACAAACGCAGGACAACTCTTTTATGACGTGGGCGGAGGGATCCAACGGGTCGGCTGGTGCACGAGATTGTTTGTAACTTCCTGACCGTTTTTCGTCGTACTTCCGTTCTTATTCTTCTAAGAAGAGCTCAAAGTTTTGCTTCTGCTGAGAAACGGGAAACTTTTTCACCATAAACTCTGCCTTTAAGTGATCCTTCTATACTTGTTTCCTACATTTTTTCGACTTAACTCAGCACTGGTTAGTTTAGAGTTCTGAGAAATGCTACCTTTAAGTAGGAATAAAAAATTGAAGTCAATTTGACCCTTTCGCAGAGAAGAACAAAGCAGAAAGTGAATGATTTCATTGTTCTGAGGTTTTGCTTAAAAGTTGGCTCTCAGAACGTTTCAAACCTTACAGTGGAAAGCAAGTTTGCTTCTCGGCGGATGTGTAAAACATTGGTCTCTGTAGTTGTTTTCAAGCTCTCAAGATGAAGGGTCTTTACGCAAAAGTGGTTCTTCGAGTAATGTCATTTTTCATTGAATCGGATACGGATCTCCGAACGGATAATTTCGGATCAAGTCGGATATTTCTTTGAAAAAAGAAAGAGGCTGCGGCAGAACAGTTGAATGGAAACCAGGCATTGAATGAAAGCCTTCAAAAACGACTGTAATACAACAAACAGGTGCAACTGCAGTTTTTGCATTGCATGTATACTATGTTCAAATAGAATTCTGAATATTTCAGTGCTCACCAGGGAAACCATTCTAGCGTTGCGCGAGTGGATCAAAATGAAGTGCCTTGCGGAGATGCCCTTGCTACTATAATAGAAGCAAAAACTGTGAGTATGCCTTGCCCAAACCTACATCCCGATAGGTTATGAGCTCGAAAGTGTGGGTCACAATAGCGAATTGATGCTCTACTCCCTGACTTATCGCAAAAGTCCGAAAACCTCAAAATGAACTTTATTTCTGGTTTAGCGCCCCGAAAAACCCCCCTTCACGAAGTTGTTCTTCTCAAAATGCGCACTATCTCAGTGACGAAAGATTTCGGGAAACCTTCTCGGAAGGGACTGTGCGATACATTGGATCCGACTCATTTCGGAAAACTGCAAAAACTGTTTTTCTCTTCACCGTCAACCTAATGTTCGAAGAGAAGATTTTTTTCCAATCGGAATTCATGATAACTTTCAAGCGAGAACAAATTTGTTGTCGACTTCATATTGAGGGTTCGTAAAAAAATATTATCCGAAATGATTCGGATAATCAAAAAAAAATTGATTATTTTAGATTTTCTTATCACAGAATTTCCTAGTTACTCAAAATTTGAGATGATTCAGCCTTTTTAGTCCACATACTTCTGAATGTAAACCTTTCAGTTCAGGGTAAAGCAGAAAAGAGCGATCTTTGAAATCATCGTCAATGAGTCAGATCCAATTTATACACCTCATATCACCTGAATGGGGTCTTTTGCGTCCCCAAAGATGTCGGACATCAAATTAGGGTATGTATGGAAAAAATCCATAGCTCCGGTCCTTATGGGGTTCATTTTGAAGGTTTCCACAGGTGTTATTCAAAGCCAGAGTTTGAGAGACCTGGTTTTGGTATGAGCCGAGAAAGGACCACTGTGACCCTCATCTCTGCACGCATGCTTGAAAATGACATTTTACAACGTCACTAAGAATTTATTTCCTGTAGAGATACTTTAGATCAGCGAAATCCAAAAATAATGAAATTAAAAAAAAACGTAAAAAATGTAAAAACAGACGATTATAGGAGTCAAATTTCATAGAATGCATATAAAATAAAGGTTATCTAAAAATTGCAGTATGAGAAACAGGTGGAACACCTGTTGGAGGGGGCGGGGGCGGGGGGGCGTGGCACGCCTGACCCTGATGCCGTACCATCAGGGGTGTGCGTAATTACGATTTACGATTTACGATTTTACGATTTACGGTGTTTTTTGGACTCGTAATTACGGTTTACGATTTACGACATTTTGGACCGTAAATCGTAATTCTTCGAGAATAAAAATATATGCAATGGAAGTTGATAACTAGATACCTCTAATTGACCTGCTCTAATCCGACTTTGCATATACTATTATTTTTGGTAAGGAGATGGGACCAACTCAGGCGTTTTATTACAACATGCTCCCATTATCATTCTTTGACGCGATTCTATCATCTCGAAGCGGGAAACACGGTCGGAGTTGGAGGCGCTGGATAACTGATCCGCGTTGCGTGCCGCGCACGTCTCACTAGCTGCCGCCTACGACAAAATGCAGTCTGAAAGCACTCTTCGCGAGTACTTTGTTTTCGAGTTTTTAATGAAGATTAGCTGTTGTGATTCCTACTACTGGATTAGCGTCAAATATCGAGCGAAGCAGTCTGAGCTATCCAAAATTTGCTTCAAATACTGCTCTTGGCCCGTCTTTTGAGTAGATTATGTCTACTCTGAGTCCACCAAAATCAACAATAGGGGCGTCCTTTTTTACCCAAGAAGTTTGACTCTCAAAATCTTTGCCTCCAGTTAACTTCTCTCCGTCCGCGGCAAGCGGACACTCAGAAAAGGCGTGAGCGCTTGTTCAAACGCTCATCTTCGCCTTTTTCCTTTATCTCTAACAAGTGCGAAATGTTGGGGCGCCTTGGCCACCACGGGTCGGACTGATACTTTGCTATCTCTATTGGATTTTGGCGCAGGTTCGGTTCCATATTTTTCGACGTATTTGCACCGAGTTTGAGCCAACCTTCAGTAGGGAACTCGAAGTACATATCAGTGCAATCCTTACCGAATGTATAATCGGTGTTGCGGTTCCGCTAGCAAAAAGAGAGTAGTTCCGAAATTCGGCCGTAAGAAATCGCTCAGATACGGTAATTTTGGCTCGTTTTAACGCTTACAACGGCGTTTTCGTTTCGGAAGAGGAATTAAGAGCATAATTGTGACCCTGTTGCCCAGCAGGTACTCGGACAGTTGAATCGGGCAGGCGGAATTTCAAGACCTGAGAAGAAGTTGTGGAATGGGGGATAAGGGAAACCAGAGAAATACGGGTAAGGCGGTCCCATTAAAGGTATGGTATACTTTTACGAGACACGGTCGCGTCGCTCTGCACAACGACAGCGACCGCCTGTCGTGGAGCTTCCGCCTTCTAAACCTGTCGCTACCGTGCGCTGAGCAAAGCTTTGACAGGATCATCGGTTCACTCGCAGTATGTCAGCCCTCCGCGACAATTCGCTGCGGCTCACACGCGATAACTGTTCCTACGACAACCGATGGCGTTGCTCCGATGCGGGTCTCGCCGCGATTTGTGCTAGATTTCATGCCTTTCGCTCATGACAGCGACAGAGCATTCCATACCCCTTTGACGTGGTTAGCTGTCAAATACGCAATCTAATATGTATGTGCTTAGTGCGTGCAAAGGTGGACAGTAGGACGGTAGGTACATACATAGTTTCTCTTGTTTCACCATAGTAAAATACAGTGCGCTTCATAATTATAGGACACCCCCAAAATTTACTCTCATTTTCCTCCCGGGTTTAGGAGACAAACATCAGGAACGTTGAAAAACGGTGAGTTTTCCTTTACACACTAACATTATCAATACACCTAAAGTTTTCACAATGAACACACGCACAAAAATGGAAATTACGGAGGGAAAATCATTTTTCTTGTTAATTTTGCGTCTATCCATGGTAAAGACTTTCGGTACATACCGCTACTCTCCAAGAAGAAAAATGGACGAAATCGCCAAAGTGGGCAACTAAAGCGTTTTTCGACTGCAACTCGCTTCAAAGTGTTCCGTTTTGAATTTTGAAAAAGCCGAATTGTGAATCATGTCGTGATCCAGTCTATCGTGTGAAAATATTTTGCGAGATTCGGGAGGAGCATTTCTTCCAAGGCAAAATACATTTTAATATTGACAGTGCTAAAGATCGCGTACGGTTGCTTTTGATCGAATTGGCTCGTTACCTTGTGATAACATTACCAAATTCATAACTAACTCCATCTTGAAAAAGCGTTTCAATAAGTTGACTGCAATTTTATCTTATATAGTTAGATAGATTGTGGCACGGTGAACACTTGGGTCTTTTCGAAATCGGAAACGGAGCACTTTGAGGCGAGTTGTGGTCGGAAGACGCTTTAGTTGCCCTTTTTGGCAATTTCGCCCATTTCTTCCCCTTGGATAGCAGCGGTTTTGTATATTGATAATACTTGTGCGTGGGGGAAATTGACCGTTTTCAACGTTTCCGATGCTTTTTCTCATAAACTAAGGAGCAAATTAAAACTTTGCCGTAGCTTATGGTGCAACCTTCAGTATTTTCAGCGGAAGTATCAAGAATATCACCTTCGACGCCAGTATCAAGGATATCACCCTTGTTTGGCTGAAAATTGAGTTTGAAGCGAGTTATACAAAAACGACAAAAAAGACGCGAAAACCCGACCTCGCTCGCTTTCTGACCAAATCCTACGAGCGGTATTGTATCCACACAATCGTCTTTTTTCTGTTGGAGTAGACTGTAGTTGTAAAACCGTGCTGTAATCCGAATGATAAGACCACTTGAAAACTTCGTTCTAGAATAATCGTGTGTTGGTCGGTTATCTTAACATTTATCCGAAATTTTATCCGATTGATCGTAATCATTGACCTATCGGATAATGGTTTGATTCAGATAATTCAAATTTTCAAATCCCGGACATTGGTTCGATTCTGATAATACGTTCCTTCGATTTGCCGTATTTTGGATCATCCGAGTCTCGGATATCCCGTAGGATATCCGAAAACAATTCATTCGGATAACAAGTACATACAGAAGACGCCCCTGAAGAGCACGACAAGCATAGAACAGTATGCCACGTAATGCGCAATGGTTTCCAGAAAGACCAAAGCTCGGCCTCAACTCACGTCAACTTCTGTCACCAAAGCAATGTGAAGAGGCTAAGAATAGGAATTCTATTGGAACAATCTCTAAAGGACTCTCACTGGAGATCTTGAGAGGCTGGTACGATGCAGTAGGCGGAGATGATAGCCACATGTGCAGAGCCGGATAATCTTGACCGAGCGAGCTCATCTCTGAAAGCTACAAGCGTTTCTGAGAGACCGAATCTGACAAACTTAGCACAGCTTCAGAGAGATAAATGCGGTACTTTGGACGTACTATTCTACATTTAGATAATAAAACGAAATGATGCAGTAAGCCTTTGAGAGAATCTTATTCAACAATTTCAGAAACGGAACGGGAAAGGAAATTGCTTCAACGATCCGGAAACGGAAGATAGCTAAAAATTATCTATAAAAATTCTAATTACCTTCCGCAGCTAACATTTGTTTGCCTTTGTTAAGTTGTGCTTTAATGCAACAAACCTAGGTGACGAAATGTGGCCAAAACTCGAAATAAGGAATTGTGCCAAGTTAGGAGTGGTGCGGAGCGGCTTGCAGTGGCCACTTTTGAAACGAAACAAAGCTTTTGGGGCTAAATGTAGCAATGAGTCGACTGGAGCACACGATTTTTACCCGCTTCTGCCCAACTTTCCGCCGTTCTTTCTTCACCGCTGTGGCAGGAAGGGTAACAAGCTAAGGATTATGCAAGAAGACGGGAGTTTTTTTTAGTGCGAACACTGCACTTTGAGGCACTTGAAGGCAAGGCAGGGCAGACAGAAAATGATTTTTCAAATTCCACGCTTATCCATTGAAGAACCACTCGCTGATCATAACAGTATCTCTGCAATCGTTCAAAGGCACAGTCCAACCTCGGATTGGTTTTTCTACTTTCCGCCTGCCTTGAAGACGGCCCCACGATTATCCCGATTGTGTCTCTGGAATCGTAAAAAAACCCCTGAGATCGGAGGCACGGCCCCACAAAAAATGCTTAATATTCAGCGACGAAAGCATTGTGGACGAGTTGCCCGAGGCTTGTAATTTCCATTATTCGCAACCGATTTATGCAAGCGGACTTGAGTGATGAGAGAGGCTGAGAGTGAAGGAAAGAGCGGGGTTACTGGTCGAAAACCATCGCTCGTCCCGCCACTGTTGAGCTCGGAAGGTCTTCAGAAGAAGGCGTGCCAAAGAGGCTTCTTGTTGTGCGCGCCTCAGAGTGGCTTCTTCCTCTGTCTCGCTTATTCGGAGGAATCGAGAGCTTGCGCTTGGCAGGTGTTATACAGGGTGGGTCTACTTCACATTTTTTTGGAAATCTTAGATTCTGTCCCAGAGGTTGGACTGTGCCTTTAGAGCTCTCTACAAACGGAGTCATGGCTCCTAGAATATTCCTATATTTCGATTGCGAAAATTAGGTTGCTGAGTTGTCTTGAGCCTGTATTTCTCTTCATTCACAGCCTTTGTGGCGAGAGTGGACCAGGATGAGGAGACAGATCGGTAAGTGAGTTAAAGACATCGTACGCGCTAAGAACCATGTCTTATTTTTCTATGTTTTTGAGTAGGCAAGCTCTTGAGGTAAAGAGGTCTGCAGAGTTGCACCGACCAGCGAGTTGTCGCCGAGCGTCACCCTTGACGCTACGACAAAAATATTTCCGGACATTATCGTCGCCGCGTTCGTTGCCGTTCGCTGGCAGTGGCGCAGGGTCGTCGCGGCGTCAAAACACTCTGCGGTGCCCCCTCGTCGCCCTTCACGCTGCGTCAGTCGCCCTCGTTGCCGAATGTAGTCAATATTGCATCTTCCAGCGCTATTCGTCGCTGCGAGCAACGCCGCGACTTCGACTCTGCAGACCCCTTAAGCGATAATAGCAAAGAAGCCCCAAAAACCTCAGCTTCGGAAGAATAAACGCGTTTAAAAGCCTTCTAAAAAATCATTCTTCGCCCCCTTCGTAGAATTCGCTGTGTCCAGTGCAATACGTCCGAAGTTTTTCTGAACGTCGGGAGTGGTTTTACGCTTTAAATTTTCTTAGTGAGTAGATTTCTTTTGCCCTTCTTCTACCAAAATCACTTGAGATTAAGAAGCTTTCACTGGGCGAATTTGGATGATAGGATTTTCCGAGATTCAGTCTACAGCAAAGGATATAGAACCTGGTGAGGTCGCGGACTCGTCCTAACATACGGTAGTTTGTTGGTGGTATTCCTCATTTTTCCGGAAAAGCTGTGATAGATCGGTGAGTCTGTGTTTTCACCGATATGATTACATCTTTGGAAGGAACGAAAACAGATGAAAGTGTGAGAGTGGAAAGAAAAACTCACCGACCAATCTCAGTTATTTCGAAAAAATGAGTGACAACACAATCAGACTACAGTATGTTAGGGAGATTCCGCAACCTCACCAGGTCCTATAGATTATAAGAGTTTGCAATACTGAATCTCTTGCGCCTGAGATGGCGCTTCTGCTCCTTGTGCTAGATGGGTGGTAAGAACTGGTGGCGGATTATCACCTTTAACCCCTTCCAACCTCATAATCCTACGTTTTTGACGAGACAAAGTTTACCGGTTTGTGCCCACTAGGCTAATTCATGAAACTGAGCCTAGAAATGGAAAGTGGTTTCCAGCGCGAACGGCGCCTTTAATACCCAAGACCTAGCATGGATCTAGCCGTTGTTGAATCTAAAAATCAGAAAAGGGGTCTGGCCCGTGATGTGAATGAAGAAGCCTGGCCCGTGGTGGTCGCATATATCTCGCTTATTCAGAGGAGTTGAGAACTCGCACGACCTCAGCAAGCGTTATTCAGCAGGGTTCTCTCACACATTTGCATGAAAATCTCAAAATTCCTATCTGAAAATGAGGGTGTGAAGTGCCGTTAATCCAAGGAAGCGATCTATTTTTAACGCGATGTACGGGATATAGATTATTTCCGTCAAAGGCGTAGTACACTCCCAGATATGAATTATGTGGTTTCCATGTGAAAGTGTAGTAGACCCCTTCCGTATAACACTTTCCAAACGCGAGATCTCAAGTCCCCCAAGAAAGCGAGGTTCGAGCGACCACCACGAGTCGCGCCCCTTTCTTGATTATCAAACTCACTAGCGGCTCAATGGATTTCAACTGACTATGAGTCACAGGTCATCACTCACTTACCGGTCTGTCTCGTCATCCTGGTTCCCTAGCTCGCTCTCGCTCAGGGAAAGCGAGTGAAGAGAAATAGAGGCTTGAGACAGCTCGTCCAGCAAACTTTGGCCACCAGAATATAGACATATTTAAGGAGCCTTTACTATGTTTTTGAGGGGCTTTGCGACACCATAGATACTATTGTGATCAACGAGTGATTCTTTCTGGAATAAGCAGAAAATCTGGATAAAATTAATTTCACGGGTGTCCCGACCTGTAAACTCGAGAGACAAGGCCACAAAGTTGTGATGGTTCTGACACGTATGCATGCAGGATCGACACGAGCCGGGTCCCACACAGCATGCTATGAAAGAAATGGCCATTGTTTTGGAAGGTCTAACGTACGGTAAGACGTGGGCGAGGCAAACCGGGGAGAATCTCAAAACACAACGAAGCTCTGTTCTTGATGCTAGAACCCTTGCTACTGTTTCCGTAATAAAGCGTGTCTTTATTTCCAAAATAAAGCGTATTGTGTTCTCGAATAATCTATAGGAAAGCAGAAAATTTTTCGGTACGTCTTCCAAATACCATGGTAAGGTGCGTCCCTCGATTTGTGGCGAAGAACACGGAATGACTCAGAGATAAAGTGCAGGGCATGGAACGTTTCCGGCTGAAGGCTATTAGCATTTGCTGCTCTTATGAAGCCAATTAGTGACGGTGGAGGAAAAATGGCAGAAAAGAAATTGGAAAGGAATACAATTCAGTGCTCCATGTTTTTTTTGTTCGCTGAGGTGGGGTCACAAAAGACGGTCTGGTAATAGCGACACAGGTATTGAGAAGAACATCAGCGGCTGCGCCGCTGACTTTCTTGAATCTTCTTGACATTCCAGTCAAAACTTACTAAAAAACGCCAGATGGCCCTGAACGACATGCTCAAGGGATGCTTCAAAGTACTGTCTGGAAACGTTCGCCTGGACCTAAGTGAAAGTTGGGATTTAGAGTCAGACGGGGTTCGATAAAAACGCAGATTGAGAATTGTGAGTTCAATTCCACTCACAAAATATGGAATAGCGACTGATGGATGGATTGTGCTTTAATGTGGCTGAAGGCCGTGACAAATTTGTGCGGCTGGTGGACAGACCGCGTCAGTCATTTGGTGTGGCATAAAAAATCGTCTGGCTTCAAATAATGAGTGGTTTGCATCAAAACTGGACTGGCATCGCGTGCCTCATGATTATGTATGTATTGGAAATTTATTTCTTACACATTGAAAACAGAATTATAGGGTACATCGAACGGTGGTCATGGTTGGCGAGTCTTCTCAAAGCCCCAAATTTGCATTTCGAGGAGATACCCTTAATTTGCATATTAGCAGCTTACGGTAGCCTCGATTGTAAGGTGAACGCTATGAAATGTAACCTTTAGATAACCATATAACTTGCTGCTTCTCGCACATTCAAAGGCGATTTCCCAATACCGAGTGAGGAACTTTTCCAGGGAAGAACGACTGGGGAATTCGCGCCGTATCGGAAGACAAGAAGAGAACATTCTCACAGCGAGACAATATGTTAAAAGCAGTGCCCACGATAAAATCAGTCTCATAGTTTTCACCGGAATACGAGAGGTTCGAGCCCTATTTAACCAAAAACCTTGAAAAAATAGCCAAGAACGAGCACGTACGGACCCTATTCGAGCGTTCCGCTCACGCAACGCCCACTCCCTCAACGGCTACCGGTAAAGTTTCCCAACTCAAAATTCCAGTTTCAGAAGGTAATCGATCATCAAATGGAGTAAGTTTAGTTGAGTGGGGTGCACCATAGCACCCTGAATGCATGCTGTTTCCTTAAAATGGGTTTTCCAGTTATTTACGGATCAGAGGCGGTGGAAAGGAGACTCGAAAGCTAACGTCGGACAGGGAACGAAATTCTCATGCCGTAAAATAACGTGTTTTCGCGTGTCCAGTGCGTCCACCACTACTCATTCTACGACATCATGGAAAAAAAAATTACAATAATGTTCTTTTAATTTGCCTGTACACACCGAAACTCAACCTAAATTGGAAATGCTTTGTCATTTTAATCTCTTTACACGTACATTATCGTATAACTTCAGTTTTCCTCTACAATAAAACAAGGAAGTGCAGGAATGGATTCCCCGAGGAAACAAAAATTTCTATGATGTCGTAGACTGAGTAGTGTTGGACGCAATCGACACATCAGAACACGCTATTTTACGGCATGAGAATCTTGTTCCTTGTCCGACATTAGCGTTTGAGTGGAAAGGAGTGGGCGTTGCGTCAGCGGAACACTCAAGTTTAGGGTCGTATAGGGCTCTTCTCTGCTTGTTTCGAGCCGTTTTTCCAACATTACTGGTGAAGTTGGACTCGGACCTCTCGATTTCCGGTGAAACCTCGGAGACTGATTTTATCGTGGACACTGCCTTTAAAGGCACAGTCCAACCTTAGAATCGTTTTTTTTTTGTTTTTCTGCCTGTCTTGAAAACTGTCTCACGCTGATTCCAATGATGCCTTTGTAATCGTACAGGACCCCCTAGGAACGAAGCTATGCCCCCTCAAAAACTGTGCTACGGAAGCATGGTGGACGAGTTGTCCGAGGCTCGTAACTTCCGTAAATTGCAACCGATGTATGCGAACCGACCTGAATGAAGAGAGAGGCTGAGATTCAAGGGAAGAACGGGGCTACTGGTCGGAAATTATCGCTCATCTCGCCGCTGTTGAGCTCGAAATATCATAAAAGGGGCGTGCCAAAGTGGCGTCCGGGTGTGGGCGCCCCAGGGTGGCTTCGCCCTATATCTCGCTTGTTCGGAGGAATTGAGAGCTCGCATTTGACAGGGGCTATAAAGGGTGGGTCTGCTTCACAATTATGTGGAAATCTCAGATTTCGTCCCTGAGCTTGGACTTTAAATGTGTCCAACTGAGAATGGCGGCCTAAGCGGCCGGCGTGCTCGGCGGACGGCCGTCGCGTTCGCCGCTCTCGGACGAGCATGCGAAACGTCCCCACAGTCATCGGCTACGAACGAGCGGCTGGCAGGAAACGCTGCGAAAGAGGGAGAAAGCACGCCCTCCCCCCGCCCACATCTTACAGCCGGCACGGCGCCATACAGGGGGTGTCTTGTACATCAGGGGCGGCATGCATGAAAGTAGCGCATGAAGTCCGTCCAAATTAGACTGCGAAAGCGGTTTATCGCACAAGTCTCGGCACAGCTGCAGAAAGCTGGCTGTGATACTATTCAGTAGTTGTCTTATTCCTGCCAACTGGTTCACAGTTCCGAAAAATGTCTACGCCACGATACACGCAAGTCGACAGCGTGGGGGTCATAGCAGTAGTCTTCCGGATATCGTCAAAAGTCGCGTTTTGCCTTCAAACTCCCCCTAATGGGAAGCTTCGAACGAAATCAGGCAAAAACTTTGGGAAATCAACAAGTGGACCTCAGATTTGTGATCAGCACCCCAAATATGTACATAACCCACCTGGAAGAGTTTTAGGTCAAATCTGAAACATGTTTCCTAAAGGTATCGTACGCGTAGAAAACCGTATATTATTTTTTTATGTTTTTGTGTAGCTTAGCCTCTCTAGTGAACGAGAACGTCAAAGGGGCCGATCAAAAACCTTCACTTGTAAGGAAAAGTCAATCGGAACACATTGCTAATATGGATTTGAATTTTGAGCCAAAATCGTTTCTGAAGTTTTTGTGCATTTGGAGACCTCGTCACTGTCATTTTCGAGTTTTTCTGCATGTGGAGTTTATTTTTAACCCGTTCCAACCTCATCACCCTACGTTTTTGACGCGTCGAAGCGCACCGATGTGGTCTACCGGGCTCATTCATGAAATTGAGCCTGAGAAATGGCAATTGGATTTCAGCGCGAACGATGCCTTAAAGCGCTTTCAAGACCCACTAAATGACATATATGAAGTAACTGATTCAGGGCGCTATCACTCTGTTCAAAGGCAGCATACACGCTCACAGACATGGTCGGGATATCAGCATAAATAGTCCCGCACGGCCCCTAGCAAGTCCTCAGCGATCTTTGAAGCTCTGAAAACCATCCAGAATGACAATAATTGGCAATGTTTGAGCAATCCTGTCTCGCACGCCCGTATTTTCACTCCCATTCGAATACGAGAATGAGAATCGAAACTTGAGAAAACATTTGATAACTTAGATTGAGAGCACTATAAAAAGGGAGTGCAGTAGAGAAAAACTCGATTTACCTCAATATAACATGTTTGTGCACTGATAAAATCCTCCATTTCAAGAGGTCAGCCAAAGTAGAGCGGCCTTCTCGAAAGTGGACGAGAGTGTATAGGTATGCAGACATGTTATACTCAAGTAAACCAAGCTATTTCTCTCGTGCACTCCCATTTGATAGTGCTACCACTCTCAATTATCACACGTTATCACAAGAATCGATTCTCATTCTGTTACTCGAAGGGGTGTGAAAATACGGGCGAGGAAGGCAATATTGCTCGAACATTGTCAAATACTGTCATCCTGGACAGTTTTCAGCGCTTCAGACGTCGTTGACGACATAGTACGGGCCGTGCGGACCTATATATGCTGTTATCTCGACTATGCTTGTGAGCGTGTATGCTGCCTTTAAAGTTCGGAAAATGTACTATCACTCGAACATTGCCCAGGTTTTGTTTCCTTGTTTCGAACGCTGAATACGATTATGAGGCCCGCTTCCAGATTCTCGAAAGATTTCTGCGCGATTTGGAAGGTTTAAGAAGTAGGGAAATCGGAAATAATTGAATAAAATCAGGGAAAACGCCTATAACCATGTTCAAAGCTAACGTAGGCAACTCCGATGGGCTTATTCGGATCCCAAATCCGGAAATGATTCCTGCATACATTTCAGTGGAAGGGCCACTTTAACTAATGGCAGTTTCCTTGTAAGGGACACACAGGACTGCGGCGCTAAATCATCATCCACAATCAAAACCTAGCAGACCGCTGGTGCAGCGAACGCCGCCCGGGTCGCAGCAGGAGGTCACATCTCGTCCGTTTAGTTGACTAGAATTGACGGAACAACTATACAAGTATTGTATCCAGTGATCCTCAATTTGCTCATACTCGGAATGGAAGGGGAGGGGAGAGAGATTCCAATGAGCGAAACGTCCTATTGCTCTCATCCTGATAGGCTGACAGGAAGAAAATGGGGTCCAATATTCCTGTAACCCCCCCCCCCTCCCAAGTATGTGAGTTGCTTTGGGACTACCTTAGAACTTTAGTGGCGTTTACCATGAAAGAGAAACTCAATTCACCGAACACATTCCTAAGATTAGGTTGATCCTGCTATTACTTTCATCAGAAACAATGGTAATGAAAGGAGGCAGGTTGGCATTTTCAAGGCAGTCGATGGGGCATTCGTGCGAAATAGCCGACGGAACATATCCTTTTTTACTCGCGTTTTCTTCGAAACAGGCAGTTTTTGAGCGGGCAGTGGAACACGAACATCGTTGACACGAAGAAGCCACTTTTGCATGTCTTGCAATCGTCACGTAGACCATATCGGGGATATGTAGCTAAAAACCAAACATACGTAAAACGGAAATCGCCCAAATCTGCCCTTACACTGAGGATATACTTGTGTCAAGTAAAGGCATCGAGTCTTGATATCGACTGAAACAGTCGACATCGAGTCATGCGACAACCCGATTATTCGACATTTTGAAAATGTGTGTAAGTCGACAATTCGATTATTTGAAATTTTGATAACCAGAGTAAGTCGAAATCCCAATTACAAGATATCAAAAGGTTATTGAGATGAATACAAAACTTGAGTGCCAGGCAGAACTCGAACCTGCATCGCATCGCTTCTCTGGCTAAAGTGTTACCATTACACCACCGACACTCGTTGTGCCCCTCTCAGATAGTTGACACAAGAGCCGTATGGGCACAACAGCAACAGCGAAAACTCGATTATTCGAAGATTTGATAAAGCGAGCAAGTTGAAAGCTCGATTACTCAAAAAAAATTCGAATTACCGCAGCATAAGAGAGAGAGAGAGAGAGAGAGAGAGAGAGAGAGAGAGAGAGAGAGTAAGTGGAAGCGTGTGCATTCAATTTCAGAATTCTCGAACTTGAAATAAGGGCCGCTACGCCAAATCACAGCAAAACTGTGTACGAACTGGCTGTACCAGGTTTGTACCCTATGAAGTGGTTGTACTCGAGAAGTTCGAATTGGTCCAGCTTCTCAACCAAAATTCCAACGCTCACCTTAGTCTGCATGGGTTGTTGGACAACCACTCGCGCGTTCTGCTACGGAAATTAGGCATTCGGCCAAATCTTTCGAATGGATAAATGACTCGAGTGCCCCATTTTTCAAAAATTCCGAGTGGATGAACTCAGTAAAATTTCGAATGAATAAAATTCTCAAATATGGCAATTTCAAAATTGTCAAATGTATGAAGAAATTCGCATATCGACAAGCCCTCTATTTGACTCCAATGAATATGCAAAAAAATTATCCAAATATGCGAATAAATACTGGAATTTCCAATTATCTGTCGAGTAGTTCACGAACACTGTTGTTTGATTTTTTTCAGTCGAATGTCGTGACACAAAATCAGTCGAATATCAAGAAATTGAAGACTTTGGTTTTCCGAATGATTCAAATATTGCTGAAAGAAAAAACAAATGGAGAAAACTTTGCTAAGGAGAAAAAGTATTCGAAAAAAATGAAAGTTGGAACTGTCGAATTAATCGAACATTCTAATACTCAAATAATTCTCCGAGCAATATTGAAATAATTATTCAGTTTGGTGCTTCCAGACTTACACCCATACATAAATTAAAACGGAAATAACGATGGTAATCATTGCAAGCAGAAAAAAGAAATTGCACTATGTGTGCCAGGCATTTTCGCGCTGCATAGCATCCAATGAAGGAAGCTCTATGAAGCAGAGCAACGCTTGATCGGGAACTGGGAAAGAAAGAAATCACTGAAGCTGACATGAGACAAACAAGTGAAAAAGGTGAGACTAGAAGGCAACAGCTGGAGGAAAATTGCAGCAGTAATTTCGAGATGGCTTTGATGAAAACAAACTACTCGGTCTCTCAGAGGATAGCCGTATATTGCTGATTGAAATCCTCGAAGGCAATGCCGAAAAGATCATTGGTCCTATAGCGGAGAACTAAAGGTGAGATGACGAGTAGAGATTAAAGAAGAAACTCAAGGATTTCATCTGAAGCATCACTATGATGCGAGCACCTTAAACTCTCGCCCAACATGAGAGCAGAAACCGATGTTGAGAAAGGATTCTTCTATCAAAAGAAAAAAAAAACTGCTAGCAAGGAAAGTGGCTAGAGCTGTAAACACATCTGCGAAAAGGGGTCGTATTGTTAGTATCCCTTGGCTGCGTACTACCCTACCGCTAGTAGGATTTGGTCAGAAAGCGCGCGAAGACGCGTTCTTGCGTCTTTTTCGTCTTTTCTGCATAACTCGCTTAAAAATCGACTTTGAGCAAAGCCAGGGAGATATATGATTTCAGTTTTCGATTTAGTCTGACGCATGTACCAGGCGGCTGACCGTGCGGTGTTGGCGGCCTTACTGGAGAATGAGGTTTCGATTCGCGCGGGGTGATCTACCGTAGCAGCCCCGTCCATTCATCAGACTAAAATTATTACGCAAACTCTACACGATCCTGGCCTTGAGGGCTATCCAGTGCTTGAGGCCTCTTACAGAGCTCGATCGCCGAGCGACGCGATGGGATGATAAACATTAGCATCGATCGAAATCGCGTCGCACGTCGATCTATATTCAAAACACGTCATCGCGGCGACCAGCGATCGCACTCTGAAAGTGGCCTTAGCCATTGCGGGGTTTCGTTGAGATCTATAGAACATTCGCAATCGACAAGCTCTCAGGAGAAGGTAGACACTGGGAAATGTAGACAGAGACGATCGCACCACCTCCGCCACGGTACCGTAATTACAAAACCTGGTCGATTACGAAACTGCCAGTTCTCCACGAAACCCTCACAAAGGCAATACCACTGAGTAGCCCCCAACGCCAGGATCATGAATATCACCCTAGTTTCGCTCAAATTTGAGGTTGATACGAGTTATTCAAGAAGACGCAAAAGCTCGAGCTCGCGCGCTTTCTGATTAAATCTATGGTATCCCGTCCCGATCTGCTGCCGGATACACCAACGATGAAACCACGGTTTAAGAGTGGTCGTAGTGTCGAGAGAGAGTGGCATAGAAAATAGAGGAAGAGAAAGAGTTAGGGGTAAAGTATACCCTAAAACAGTGGTTTTATGGTTGATGAATCCGGCCCCTGCAGGCTCCACAGAGTAAAAGCTAAACCGGTTGTTGCGGTACCTATTGCCCCTTCCAAAACGCGTCGTCATCTTTTGAAAACCTGGACACGGACCCCGCAATCGTGCTCAGCGCACAAAATAGCTCCCCCCTTCCCGAACAAAGTTCAAATGAAGGGAAATTTTTCGAACTTCGAGTAGAGCGATAGTGGTTTCCACCTGTGCCCGATGTTGGTTGAGCGTTTACTTCTACGATTGGAGGTTCTGAACGCGCTCAAGACCAGTGTTCCAGATTTGATTTGAAATTTGCCTAGGGATTATTTGGGTTGTTAATCACCAATCTGAGTCTTGTTTGTCGATTATCAATGTTTTCGTCCTAATTCGTTCGAAGTTCCCCATCGGGCTAAGAAAAATTGGGGCAAAGCGCGAGTTTCGCCGATTTCCAGGTTGATTCGATAAATTTGGCCCGAATTTTTTAGTGGGGCTTATTTGAAGTGCTCAGAATGAATGTGTGGCTCTCTACCGATTTTCGATAGATTGGGTAGATTGCGGTGGGTATTCGGTAGTTTCGCCAAAGTCTCAGACTTGGCTCAAAACGGCTTGTTGTTCGAATCCACAGCTCAAAATGCGTGGCTGCCCTCTCATCACTGCGGCGCGCCTTACAGCAGGGATCCACGTCGCCGTGAGCTGTGGATTCGATCAACAAGTCCAAAACTTGTATGCGAGAATAGAAACGCCTCTAACTTCTTGGAAACAGTAGCTCTTGACGAGATAGTACACAATTTTAATATAAAGGCCCAAGAGAAACTAACAGTGAACGTTTTCGCAGACACGTTTTACGCTCTGAACACCTCCCTTGTGAGTTATACTGCCTTTATTCGGGAGTGCACAAACCCCCCTTTTCACCCGCACTCGCTGTTACAGTACTACACCACTGCGGCGCGGTCCGTGAAGAGCCCGTTCTCTCCCACCCCATGGGGCAGGCGTCGACTTTCGCATGACCACCTTTCATTAGTCCGCATGGCTGGCGAGCATGCTCAGAGAAGGTGAGTTTTTGGATTTTTTTCTGCCGTCTTATGTTGGTTCGGTGGTAATTCAAATGTCGTCGTAATGGGATGCGGGTAAACGACCTATGGATTTGAAACAGTGGATAAATGTTCAAGAAGGGAGTTTCTTTTTGTCAAAAAAGAACAGACGTTTTCTCAATTTTTTGACAGCGTGAAGGATTCTGTAGAGCTTCAAGTACGTATACCCTAGCCCTTAGCCAATACAATGACATTTAAATTATCACCAAAACAACTGAAAACGGCAGAGAAAAAGTGAAGAAACTTACCGTCTCTGAGCATGATCGCCGGTCATACGGACGACTGGACGGTGGTCATGCGGAAGTCGATGCCTGTCGCATGGGGTGGGAGAGAACGGGCTCACCACAGACCGCGCTGCAGTGGCCCATTACTGAAGCAGCGTGTGCGGGTGAAAAGTGGGGGCTTGTGCACTCCCGAATAAAGGAAGTATACAATGAGATAGGAGGCTTGATAAACTGAAGGTCTCATTTCCATTTACCGAAGAATTTAGAGGTATGTAAGTTGAAGAGATGGTAGCTTTGTTGCAGCCTGAAGGATAGCCTTACAAGCGTTTGCATAGCTTCTGTTTGATAATTTCCGCTGATTTTTTTCATTATTCCTATCACATAGGATAATGAATTTTCCATTACCTATGGGGAACTAGGGAACGGAATTCTCCCCTCCTTTACACTTCAAAACAATAGAGCCAACCCTGTAGTTGAGGATTTCGCATATCTTTTGAAGACTTATGGGACAGTATCAACACTATCGGGCTGTGCAACTCTGAGAACCATAACTTTGGCAGCTTCTAAGATCAATTTCACTTAGATAAAGCTATGCGGAAAAAAAAATAAGCGAGGCCCAGAGTCCTCGTTTGAAAATTTTGTGAAAAAGGGAGAGGCTTCGAATTCATTGAGTAAAGTTCGTCAAAAAGGGACGGAGCGTGGGTAATGGCACATGGAGTGTAAGTGGGGGCGTTGGGAGCGCTACGCAGAAGTTCGTAATAGTGGGCGTACCGAGTGAGTGTTGCGTGTAGCATTGTGGAAAGTGGGGGCGCTCCATGTGTAGCCTGCGCCGTGTCTTGATAAATTAGTAGCGCTTCATGGGGAGCGTGAGCCACTTAGTGAAAAGAGAGCGGCGATTTAGATGGAGCGCGTACCGCGCAGTACAATGTTTGTGGCAACTCATGTAGGGCGCCCCGCATCGTGAAAAGTGAGTAGCGGTTCATACAAAGCGTGCGTGGTGTCATGAAAAATAGGCAGCGTAGCGCTCCATGGGGAGAGTGTGTCGCGCAGTAAAAAGTGAGTGGTTAATCATTGGGGGCGGAGCGTGTGCCGCCTTGCGAAAAGTGTGAAGCGCTTTGTACGGAGCGTGCGAGGCGTCATGAGAAGTAGACAGCGCTTCAGGAAGAGAGTGCGCCACGCAGTAAAAACTGAGTGGCAAGGGAGATGTTGATCGATTCCTCAGTGCGGGAGCAGTTCGGCTGGCACATGTGACGCGCGCGGCTAAAAACCGCTGCGCACTTCGTCGTTGGAGGCGCGTTAACCGAGCGCCAACATTTTCTCTCGTCAGAGGTTAGCGCGCCCCAACGACGACGTCCACTCAGCGGTTTTCCATCAGGGGGCGTCACGTGTGTCAACCGAACTGCACCCGCGCTGTGGATTCGATCAACATCCCTTTTCAATTAAGCGGGGGCGAGGGCTCTCTACACACCGAGGTTCGAGTTGTCTCTCCTTTTGTGGCTCTCACTCCACTCGGGACCTATTAACTTGAATTGGTTGGCTTGACGTTTCAAACTGCAAATACGGGATAACTCCTCCCTCTGTGTGTAGAGAACCCCTAACCCAAAAAAGCGTGCGCTGCGTCGTAAATGGTGAGTGTCACTTCATGAGAAGCGCGCGCCTCTTTGTAGAAAGTGAGTAGCGTTTCATTTAAAGGCAGTGTTCACGATAAAAATCGATTTTCTGTTCACCTGCCCAACTTGAAAATCATGCTGATTTCAATGATTTCCCTGGAATCGTTCAAGACCTTCTGGGAACAGAGTTATGGTCCCTAAAAAATTGAGGTAGGGAAGCAGGGTGGACGAGTTGCCGGAGGGTTGTAACTTCCGTCTTTCGCAGCCGATGCATGCCAGCTGATCTGAGTAAAGAGAGATGTTGAGAATGAAGGGAAGAACAAGGCCATTGACAGGAAAACTTCGTTCATCTCACGATCTCAAGTTTTCATTTGCTCACGTCGGAGGGGGAGCATTGCGCTTTTGTGGTTTGCCTTGCGTTCAAAGTGGCAACTTCGCGCTATTCTGGGGCTCTTCCTGGCTCGTTTTCATGCGTTCTTTCGACGTCAACTTTACAGTGTGCTTTTCCACTACCCATTCCTAGTGGAAACTGAAACACATTTTTTTATCGTGAACACTGTCTTCAAAGGCGCAGTACACCCTCAGACATGAATTTTGTGATTTTTATTAGATTGTGTAGTAGACCCCTCGAGATCTCAATTCCTCCAAAAAAGCGAGATATAAGCGATCACCGCGGGCCCGACCCCCTTCACTCACCACCACGGGCCACACCCTATACCAGATTTCCGAACTCGATAGCGGCTAGATGGATGGATGAATTCCAACGAGTCTTCGTTCTTCAAACCATTGCCGGACTGTCTCCTTATCCTGGTTCGCACTCGCGTAACGGTTGCGAATGAAGAGAAATACAGGCCTGAGACAACTCGTCCACCAATTTTGCGCCCTCAAAATAGAGGCATCTTTAAGGGGCCATAACTCTATTCATAGGTGATCTTGGACGAGTTCAGGGATACCACTGTGATCAGCGTGTGACTCTCTCCGAAATAAGCACAACAACTGAAAAATAATTTTCTGGGGGTTCTGTTTCTTAAAGCGGGCGTTGCTTTCTCCACGGTCTCGAAATAAAATGGCAACTAAAAGATTACAGTCGCAAGATAAAAATCTGGTGATTGAACATTCTCACATCAATGAGGTACTTAATCCAGGTGTGTCTCTAGAAATTGTGAATGCTGTCTTATGTCTCTCCCGCTCTGGATCATGATTTCTCACAGCTCTTGACTACTCACTCTGATAAGGCGCCCAAAAACATCATTCATTGAAGTAGGCTCAGAAGCATGGCCTTTGTAAAGGGAAAAAACGGTGCAGGGAGATTCATGAACTTCTAGGAATTCCATATGAGAAAGAAAACCTCATTAACAGAGTGATGGTGGAGAAGCAACAAAGGACGAAGCAGTAGTTGCTAATGTGTCTATTGAGAGGACTCTTGTCGAGCATGAATCAATTACCTGTTAACACACTCATATACAAGCAGAAAGGAAAGTCGAAAAAGGCATCATTCGAAAAGTTTGAGGCAGAATTTGAAGAAGTTCAAGGAAATACACGATTGGAGACAAAATATTCAACTTCTCCATTAGGTGAGGAAGACAGAATGAATACAGGACGAATTCAGCTCGAAAGTGGGTCAACGCAGCGATCCTTGTCCAGGAAGTTCATAACCAGACCATACTGCTGTAGCGTTCATATTCTGCAAAGAATCTTCAGATTATTTTGGATAGCGCTGCTAAAAAAAAACTGAAATCGCACTATCGGAACGCTACGGATAGGATTAGGAGCAATATGGTAGAGCAAACGGAAGAGCGAAAAAATCATAATTTGATGTACTTTTCACGAGAGCAAGTTATGCATTGCACATAAGATTGGATTTTGTATTCACTAAAATCTACACACAGAATGGCAGAACAAGGAACTTCACCGAACACAGGGCGATGTTCATTGTTGGGGGCTCCACATTTTGAACTAGAAGTGAAGCAAAATCCGATAGACCCCCTCAAAATGTAAGGCAGGGATTCGTGAACGAAGTTGATGCGTATACCAATGGCATAAAACCTAGCTCGCTTAGATGAGTCCGGGCGGAGCAAACAGCGAAGCGTTCGGTCATGGCAAAATATCACAGTGATAAGAAGGTTCTGACACGACAAGCCCGATAGGCTTACCTTCGACCGGCTCAAAATGAGGGAGCTAAGCTATATGTATAGCCTTGCACCTTCGTTTCGAGCCGGTCGAAGTAAGGCACATCGGGATTGCTAGGTCGAAATCTCCTCATCACTGTTGTATTTTGGCGTGACTGACTGCTCCGCTGCTTGCTCCACCCGGTCTCATCCAAGCAAGCTTGGCTTAACATAGGCCAGTGGAATACAATTAAATTTGGGGACAGCAAAAGTTGGGTCGAGATAACCATTGAAGTCCTAAAACTAACAACTTTACAGTGTGTCGTGTCAACACCACTTATTATTAAATTTCCCCGCCATGGTACCGTAAACTGTCGACGCGCAATTCCAAAATCAGCGAGAGACTTTCTAATCCCTTGCTCCTGCTGGCGCACGTTACGGCCGCGCCGTCGATGCCCACACTCAGCCCCGTTTAGATTTCCCCTCGCCTTGGGGAATCATTCTCTGCTGGACCCACATTCTTCGAGAGACGGTCGCCCAAAGGGACCCTTTTCGGGTATTGTTAGTTAGTTAGTGTGTTAAAAATTTCTGTTTAAATGCGGACAAACACTTGGTAAAACAAGTCTAAAATGGAAAATGGAGGAAAACTAGGAAACACCGAAGCGACTAAGTGACCTATTTAGTGTGCAGATCCGATGAAGGCAATGGCGAAAGCTATCGATTATCCTGCTCATAATTGGAGGTTGTGTGATGAGTGGATCATTATTTTAGAGGAAAACTATGGATTTTCGCGCGGAAGCACTCAGAAACAGCACTTAATATTTCATAGACCCCATTTCCCACAGGTTTTCTTGAGCCCATCAAAAACGATCGAAGACCAACGTCGGCAAACCAAGAGTTGCAGAGAACAACTGCGGAACACTTCTTGCAATGCGCAGCCCAAATATAATCGTGCCGCTATATATCTGAATTCTGGGACCCAGTACTCCCGGCTCGATTATCTTTGTGATGCGTGCTAAAACAGCTGGGCTGGGATTCATGGACGGCAAACATTGGGCTACAGTTTGGTTTGCCGCGCAAATAGCACACTATCTCCGGTGACAAACTTAAAGGCTGTGGTCACGATGAAAAACGTTATAGAAAAAACTACAAAAATCAGCTCAGATCAAAAATAGCTGAAAAACTATGAAGGTAGAGCGGTGAAAAACGGGCTAGAATTAGAGTTTTTAGGGCCCAAAGAAGCTGTTTCGTGCACACGTGCACAGCGATGACGAAAAAGATCGCCGTCTCATGCCGAGCAGTCAAAAATCATCGACATTCAGAGGACGAAATAAATGCAAATTTAACGAATAAAAACAGTTGAACAATGAAAGCATCACTGCAGTCAATGTTTTCGACTAGATGTGCCCATAAATCCAAAGCTTCATTGATTGAAATTCAATTTCAAGCCAACTGATGTTCTTGGTATAAGAGGTCACCGATGCCGATGATGTGGAGTGGGCTCGTCCACAGTCAAAAGACAAGAAAGTTCAGGCTTCAAATTTGGCCCAAAACAGTGGTTTTTTCGCGATTTTTTCTTATAGGTCCTACTACTCGAGACCCAGAAAAGGGTTTAGAGAAAAAAAGACGACAAGCATATTTGATCGCGACCACTGCCTTTAACTGTAGTCCATGCTTTGCGTTCATGAATCCCAGCTCTGTTGTCTGCAACCGCGTAGCGGAATTTCACTCCATCTTCAGAGGTTGCACTTAAAGGCGGCAGACACGCCCGAAAAAGTTATTGAGATTACTACGCTTTCCGGGTCGTATGGTTTCGGATACTCGGATTTCGGTTAACTCAGAAAACAAAGGCCGTGGATATCCGACTGAAACGGATAGATTCAAAATATCAAAATCGGATAATCTGGTCCAGTCGGATAAGGGGGCTAAACGGATAGTCGGATTTCGGATCAATCCGAAAATCACGTTTTTTCGGTGATTCGGATTTTGGATCACTCGGATTTTGAGCTTTTTTCGGTGAGTCGGAATCCGAATACTCGAGTCGGATATCCGGTCGGATACAAGTTGGTATAATGCGAAAAGTCTATTGAAAATCTACCGTCCGGCGAAAATCTTTACAAAAAAAAGGATTTTCTACCGTACCATGATTGAACAATTCATTGATATTCATCTACTATATCTCCGAAAAAGTGTGTTCCTTCTTTACAATATCTTCAAAGAAAGCGTAATGTTTAAGCATTAGTATAAATGAGCATCACGAGGGGACTATCCTAAACGGTGGGAGGGGGGCACTCAAGTAAAAGTCAGAAATAAAATGAACCACCGATCTATAATGCTATCAATCGAAGTATTTCTATAGAATTTTATCAGCAACAGTGAATGATAGCAGCATCAAGCATCTTTTATCAGGTTTTCCATTGATTTCTATGAGGTGGGTCATTTTATGTCTGACTTTTACTTGAGTGCCCCCCACGTTTAGAATAGTCCCTCACGAGTACCAATCCCCCACACCGAATTCCTAAATATCCTTGAGTTCCTATCTAAACCTCTTCGAAAAGAGCTGCCCGTTCGATCAGTACACATGGTTTTGGGAGCCAATCGTACCCTCAATGCGCCATACTCGCACAGACAAATCAAACGAAGAGGATCAATGTCATCCAGGGGTATAACGTAGTTTGTCGCTGTCATGAGCGACAGGCATGCAATCTAGCACAAATAGCGGCGTGATCCGCATCGGAGCAACGGCATCGGTCGACGTAGGAGCAGTAATCGCACGTCTTTCGCAGCGACGTGTTGCGGAGGGCTGACAAACCGCAAGTGTGCAGAGGCCTGTCGCTGTCGCTATGCAGTGCACTGCGACAGCAGCAGGTTGAGGGGTACGGTATGATTTGGCGACACACGGTTGCGTCACTCTGCATAGCGAACGCCTGTCGCGGAACTCCCGCCCTCTAGACCTATAGCTGTCGCAGTGCACTTCACAGCGACAGCGACAGTAGTAGAGACACGCTTTGGCACATTTGCAGTGTCGTTGCGACCCACAGTCGAAAACTGTTTCTACGACGACCGATGTCGTTGCCACGATGCGAAGTTCGCGGCGATTTGCGTTAGATGGCATGCCTGTGGCTCATTACAGCAACGAAGTGTACCATACCCTTTGGGGGCAGTGTTCACGATGGAATATGATTGTCATGTTTTTCCTGGAAAAGTCTTTCTTGATTCGTTGTCTGATCTATGAGAAAAAAAAGCACGAAAAAGCCCGTTTGAAGTTAAAATAGCCGTCTAAAATCGGCAGATTTTTCGCTGGTGCACGACTCTAGTGATGCTTTGTAGTATCAGGGGTCATCAACTGGCTCAAAACTGATTATCAGTAATTGACTTCTGACAGTCGGTACGGCCTTTCTTGAGCTCTACTGTTATTACTTCTTTAACACTAACAGTTTTGTGCTTGTTTTGTGTAAAAAAATTGTGTCTGTATACTGGTAAATTACTTTACTAGTTGCTGTGCACGCGGCAGAATTTTGACCACACGCGACAGCAATTTCCATTTTCTACGGGCGGCGCTGTGCACCTGTGCACGGATTGGCATCTTTGTGCCTTAATAACTCTAATCTTAGCGCATTTGTAGCCACGGAACCTTCGCAGTTCATCAGCTGTTTTCGAACAACACAGATTTCCGCAGTTTTCTCCATTACTTTTTCAATCGTGATCACTGCCTCCGCGACAGGCTGTCGCTGTCGCTGTGCAGAGCGACGGGACCGCGGGACGGGGGCTCTCTACACACCGAGGGAGGAGTTGTCCCGCCTTTCGTGGCAATAATTCCACACGGGACCACTGCGCCGTTTCAAACTGCAAAAATGGGACAACTCCTCCCTCGGTGTGTAGACGGCACCTGTCCCGGGACCGCGTGTCGCAAAAGTATACCATACCCCTTATGCGCAAAATCTGCGCTCACGATGCGCAGAAAACGCGGCGGAATTTTCGCAATGCGCGCCAATTGGATGTCTGTAGTGTAAATACGCATCTGCATGGCTACAGTATTATGAAATGTCAAGTCATGAATTCATATATTACACCTTATTGAGTAACAGTACATGCCGAATCTACCGACACATCCGTACCGAATCACGTGATATTTCGGATATTCGGTATCCGAGTCATTATCCGACTCATGGCACATTTCGGTGAATCGGATTTTAGATCATTCAGATTTTGACGTTTTTTCGGTGAATCGGATTTTGGATCACTCAGATTTTGACGTTTTTTCGGTGATTCGGATTTTGGATCATTCGGATTTTGACATTTTTTCGGTGAATCGGATCTTGAATCATGAAAATTTCGGTTCATTCGGATAGATATCCGAAAATGAGTGAGTCGGATCCAATGTATAGCCCCTAGCAGAACGCTCACGCCGATGGAAGCGTCAAATACGAGTGAAAACCTACTAAATTTGAGCTGAAAATTTTCGTCAGCTAAGCCTATGAGCTTTCCTTCCCGATCCCTCAATATACGAATACGGTCACTTCGGCCGGTTTTTGAAGCCTGCAACGAGGTGAGCGTTCTAGTACAGGCTGTAAGAGTCTATCGGCTTCGCTATCCTAACCGTTTTGTCGTTAATATTAGCTATTTCAACCGCTCGGGCATAACTCGTCCAACTTTACCCCATAACAAAAACAGCCATTATTTCTGTATTTGAAAGCAGTTTTGTAGATTTTTCCGTTAGTTTCCCATACTATGTCCTAGCTTCAAACCTTCGATTTATGACATAAAATCGATACCATTTTTGAGCGTGTCTGCTGCCTTTAAAGGCACAGGACACCCAACAGATTATTCTTTAAGTTATATGCTTATCCTGCACAAAATCACACACTGGTAGCAATGATGTCCTTAAAATCGCTGAATGTCCCCTACGCACGGAGTTATGGCTCCTTGAAGATGCCCGTAATTTGAGGGTGACAAATTGGTGGACGAGTTTTCCCAGGCCTGTATTTCAATTCATTCGCAGTCGCAGCAAGAGAGCGACCAGAATGAGGAGCTAGACCGGCAAGGGAGTGAAGAACGACGACGTGGTTGAAATTCACCCATTCATCTAGCCGCTACTGAGTTCGAACATCAGGGAGGAGGTGTGGCCCTTGGTGGTGAATGAAGGAGGTAGGGCCCATGATGATCGGTTATATCGCGCTAATTTGGAGGGAGATCTCACACTTTGAAAGTGTTATACAGGAGGAGTATACTACACAACCAAATGAAAATCACAAATTTCATATCTGAGGGTGTACCGTGCCTTTAAAGGCAGAGCTCGGGATGAAAACGGCTGTTGCGCTGGTCCTCATGAAGAAGCGGATATGGCCATAACAAAAGTGAAACTAGTGGAGAAGTCGGAGAAAAAAAACGAACGGAAGCAAGTTAGAACGGATCATTGCTGGGAGTCCACCCTCCCCCCGTTCATGAGATCTTCATGAATGCTCATTTTCTAGCCATTTATTTTGTTCTCAAAGTAATTAGTAGTCTCCCAAGGTAGCTAGCAACTAAGTTGTGAGCAAAATAAAAGTCGGCAGAACAAACAGTTATCAAAATCTCTTTAAGAAAAACTAAGAAGTAAGAACGGAGGTGCGTCGAAAAAGGCGGGAAGTGAGTGAAAATCCCGCGGTCCAGCCGGCCCATCAAGTCACCCTCCCACGTTCTACAACAGGTGTTCTGCGTTCGTTTTACCGTAGAAACAGACACCGAATTTCCGAATATCCTTTCGAAAGGTGCTTACATCCCAGCATGTACAATGATCCCTCTTATTTTTAAAGAAATTTCGGTAAAGGAAGCAGAAAGCAGAACCACTTACTTCGGTCTTCTTCCGTGTTGAACTTATTTCCGTTGATCTAAGGCATGTGCGCGCGTGCTCACCGTCTCTTTCTTCCCCACACTTTCTCGCGGTTTCCCCCCTCGCTGCGCACACGCAGTCAAAAGAACAGAGTAAACTCGGCTTGGAAACAGGGGATACCCAAGAATTTTGGAGCGCGAAACCATTTCCCCGACGTCAAGTTCGATGCGTTGTCCGCAGTCTCACGATACACAAACACAGGCATAATTAATTTTTTTTTCAGAGATTTCTTGAAACAGTTCTCTCCGGTATTAAAGTTTTCTGTGAGGAGTTTTCCCTATTATCCTCTTCTTAGTGGACTTACATACCCAAAAACATCGAAAACTATAATACGGTTTTTATCGTGAACACTGCCTTTAGAGGCACAGTCCAAGGTCAGGGAATAAATCTGTGATTTCCACATATTAGGGAAGCAGACCAACCCCATATACTACCCGTCAAGTGCGAGGTCTCGATTCCTGAGTATAAGCGAGATATGGGAGGAAGCCACCCTGGGGCGTCCAAATCAGGAAGCTACTTTGGCACGCCCCTTTTGCGATCTTTCGAGCTCAACAGTGGCAAGATGAGCGATGATTTCCGATCAATAGCCCCGTTCTTCCCTTCATTCTCAGACTCTCCATACATTCAGGTCGGCTCGCCTACATCGGTTGCAAACGACGGAAGTTAGTGACAACTCGTCCACCATGCTTCAGTAGGGGACCATTACTCCGTTTCAAGGGGGTCTTGTGCATCATTGGAATCAGCGTGGGACCGTTTTCAAGATAGGTGGGAAAACTGAAGAACGAAGCTGAGGTTACACTGTGCCTTTAGGGTCACTTATCAACACATGATGAAATCCACAAAAGCCTATCAGCAGTAGTGTAATTAGAAGAAACTCAACTATCCCTTTGAATGCTCTGCCAATTCGAGACTTGATGCTTCGGGGAAAGCGGCCTTTATCACGCTCAGTTATCATTAGACACCAAATTCACCTTTAGCGCCAACATCAAAGGTTATCCGCGCAAAGGGTGAATTTGCTGAGCGGTTGGATATCAGTCAGCGCAAAGGGTGAAATTACCGTTGGTGCTGGCATCTCAGAAATTTCTAAACAAGTGAAAACATCTCAGCGAAGATATGATAAAACGATTGATCACGCCTCGATGTGTTTATCATGAGCACAGCCTGTATAACAGCCGCCTCATCTCACTAGAGTCCTCATTCGGCATTCTGATGCCGGCCCTGAAAGGTGATTTCGGGTCACTCTCCGGAGGCCAGCATAATTTAGGGTGCTGGGAGGATACAGTGGGTATCCTCACGGCGGGGGGGGGCGAGTTACGCCGCGGTCCGCAGAGGGTGGTTCCTCACCGCAGACCTCGGTGAAGATCACGCTCATGTTGCGGGCAAGGCGGGGCTTCCTGCGCTGTGGACCTTCAAATTCGTGAAATTTTTAAGGTAAACCCACCCGTTTTTCGAGGTAATTTCACCTCATTTTCGGGGTGAATTGGACCCTCTCTCGCTGCCAGTTCGCACCATTTTCACGGGATATTCACCTCATTCTCACGTATCCTAGCGGCAAATTCACCCATACAGTGAAATAAATGCGGCAAATTAAGACTTCATGCCGACTTGTACATGAGCATCAAGTCTCTTTTGCTGAGGCATCAAGTCTCGAATTGGCAGAATGTGTAGACTGGTCTTTGGTCCCTTTTTTTGTGCGATTACCTCACTGGAGGAGAGGTTCCAAGCTTGGAATGAAGATATGCCTTATGAACTCTTAGTTGATAAATTTGAGCTTTTCGTTTACTAGTCTTAGAATGCCTTCCTTTTTTGTATTCTGTTGCCTTAATATTGTTTATTCCCATACTTTTGCTTGAACTTTAGTTTGTTTAATATCTATTAACCAACTAAATAAATAAATAAATAAATAAATAAATAAATAAATAAATGAATGAATAAATAAATAAATAAATAAATAAATAAATAAATAAATAAATAAATAAATAAATAAATAAATAAATAAATAAATAAATAAATAAATAAACTATAATTCGCTGGAAAAAACAAGCTTTTTTCACGCTAATTACTCACGCTTGATGTCCTGTGCATACTTCCCGAAACGTCTTCACAATTCTAGGCCCTCCTCATTTAGCAGCTAGTGAAGTAATGAAAGTATCACAAATAAAAAGAGCTAGAGCCAGAAATAGCGGCTTAACTGATTTGCCACATTTGCCTCCTAGGCGCAGCCAATCGAGAAAACATGGAAAATATGCAAGAATCTGTGCATAGATAATATGACAGAAGTTTTGAAGCAGTTCGGTCAGCCTTTCCGGATAAGCGCCTCACGTTTGGCTTCCACCCAAGATCGTCAATTCTTGTAGGATTTGTATTGGACGGGTTGTATAGTAAAGTGAGTAGTGAAAGAGAAAGTGTCGCCTCCAACCTGATGTTCTGTGGTGGAACATCATTATGAGGCAAAAACAATGGCAGGTGTCTTCGAGTCACTATGTATTTACAGCCTCTTTCAATCACCAAGATGTTGCCGTTGATAAAAAGCTCATTTCCAGACTGGCCGCCTGCCTAAAACAGAGACCAGCCGCCCACCTTCCTGGTCTAGATTTCACTCGTATTCGAAGACAGCCTTCGCGATGGGGAAACGGTACCGCTTCTTTATTTGCTTTTCAAGAAATCTAACTATGCGTATGGCCTATGGCCCGTTGTAGGCACAACTAGAACCCGTATCCACAAGGATGAAGGACGTACTCCGTTGCAGAACAGGAAGGTCGCGAATGAGAAATGCTTGCTACACAGGAAGGCTATAAAGTATGTACCGCTATTTGAGATGCCCGTAGAAGTTTAGTAACGCGCGTTCTGGAGAAAAAGTTATTCTTCAATATACACAAGATTGATCGTTGTTATTCGAGGAAGAAGGTCCACAAATGTAATCTTCTTGAACGTTCATACGGGCTTGAAGTCACATCTCGTTAAGAAACGCTGGGAAAAGCATGTAGAAAGCGTTAAAGGCAATCTTGTGTTCTATCTTTTAAACGATTTTTTCGGAGCAAATTACATACGATTGTTTGGTGGCTTGATGCATTCTAACGAAATGTCTGTACAGGGCGACCGCTGCAAGCTAGCGTGACAGAGCGGTCGCTTACTATGGAGTGATCAGATCTGTCTGCCAGAGCGACGCATGTAGCCATGTTTTTCTGATCGACCACCTTACGGATACTTGTAAAAACCCTATTTTAGCTGCCAGAGTATTGATAAATTTTTAAACATTTTTTTTAATTAAAAAAAATTGCCTAAACTTTTCTGAAAGGGAATACTTGAGGCGCTGAACACGAATATGAGTCACGTTTCCGATAATTCGAACGATAAAGACAGTTTACGGTAGACAAACTTTATTTTACCTACAGAGCTCGCGACTTCTCCGCACATAAATTTTTCTTTTACTATTCCTCGGGCAGCTAGAGTAGGGTTTTTATGACTACCGGCGAGGTAGTCGATCAGTAAAACCCGGCCCCATGGAAAGTTCTGGCTACCAGGTCTGGCCATTCCCTTGTTAGGAGAATTATTGACGCGTGACATAGAAGCGCACAGGACTCTGGACATTTCGCTGCGGAAAAGGGCGTATTTCTATGTATACGTGGATGTTGCTTGTCTGTGGGCGTCCGTTATACCTTTGAAATCATTTGCGTTCCTTCAAGGATGTGGACGCTCTGTACCCGTCGAAGCCCTTTCTCATGTTCGCGAAAAACCATTCTCCCGGTTTTTAGGTCAGAGACGTTCAGCCCCTCAACTAATTCAAATGGAGATCAATGGATCTCTCCGCCTACACATAGTCTGATTTAAAAGTTTTCTCTCCAAAAAACCAGAATTCATCTTGTTGAATAGAGTTTTGTCACAGGATTGAAACAACATCCACACCGACTACCTGAGTGCCATAGAGCTTCCAGTTGAGAAGGAACTTTAGGTCGGTATCACTGCATAAGTAGACTACTTCGAACATCCACTTGGGAAAAACAACTAGTACTCTTGTGGGTATTCAAATTTTCATTAGTTATTCCAGCGCTTCGCGTTAGTGAACTCTTATGGCATCCCCAAGGGGGGGAGCATACATAATAACGGCACTGTAAATTCCCAGGGATTCCGGAAGCTGTCTAGAACGGGAGAATTCTATTAATATCATATAAATAGACAATTCCGCAAGCCCCTCTTTGGTGTTGTTCGAAAAAGCCCACGATTGCTGCTCATCAATAATGCAGAACATGCTCGTCCGCGGCCATTGAAAGAGCACCCGGAAATTAATGTAAGATTTCCGTTTATTCCGAAGCAAGTGTAATTGGGTATTTTCGTGCGAAAAAAAAGAGAAATCGAGAATAGACGAGAGGGGAGTTTAGGGGATGGCGCTGATAGGAGAAGTGCTCATGTCGAAATGAGTAGAACTATCTATGTATGTTAGGTTCACCTCTATCCGTAAAAATAAAGCAAATGACGATCCATAGAAAGCTTGGATTTCGATACAGTGGCCACAAAAAAACACGATAGAATTCTCACATGAAGTCAGAACGAATATTTTGCTAATCTGAAAGTTTGACTGAGAAATAGCCTCGAAACGTCTGCTTTTCGCGTAATTACCGCGAAATAGCCGTCGAATAATGCTCGCTGCAATATAGCCGCGGAATCGTCGAGAAGTAGCCGCTAAGTAATACTCGCCGCGAAGTAGCCACCAAATAAAGCTCGCCGCGAAATTTCTTAGAAATAGCTGCTAAATAATGCTCCCCGCTAAATAGCCGCGAAATAACCGACAAAGAACGCTATCCAGGTAAGTATACGACGCATTCCAGAAGCATGATTCAGATGCCAACACCTTCTCCGGTTCAATTACCCAAGCTTGAGGTACTTGAACCTCGCTCAACCTCTTGACGCCCCACCCATTCTCTGGCGGCCCCGGATGGCAGCTCTGCGAGCCAGTGATCGCTGCATCTTGATTAAATTTAGACATTTCTGGGCTATTTCTCGGTTATTTGTTGTCCGTCTCATGAAGAGACGAGAAATAGCCGCAAATTAGCCCACAAGGAGCCGCTGCGGAGCCTGGTGCGCTATTTGTCGGCTGTTTCGCGGCTATTTCTCGGTCAAAACTCTCAGAGTAACACTTCCCCTATCAGCCTACAGTAGACTGGAATTACCGAAGATCCCCTAATGTCGAAAGAATGGTTGAGCAAAACTAATCTGGTAGTTGAAGCACGGCTTCAGCTTAATTAAAGTGTAAATGGCAACGAGAAACCCCGCAAGTGGGATCAGTTTTTAGAATCACTTTGCCAGGGTTCGTTACTCGGATACGAAAAAGCCTAAGTAGTCGGCTGCAGAGAACATGTCTGGTAGCGAAAAAGAAACACTTCCAATAAGAATTTACCGGAAGAGCTGAACGTTCAAAGCCGGATGGAGAAAGACGACAAGTGGGCTAGGCTGCTCCAGAGTATTCAATCATGCACGAGAAAGAAATGTAATCTGAGAACGAATACATCGGCTGCGAGCAATGAGGGAAGATATTTACATGGTATGCAAAATGGTCTATGTAATTACAAGACATACCCCGTTGAGAAAGGCACTTCAATTAGAGGCATCATCTGCACAGGAAATCCTTTTCTACTTTTTGTGATCAATTTTGGAACTTAGTTAGCAGGAAATATCGCATAGCGAAGTTAGAGCAACTCCAATCTCCAAGAGAAAGGTGGTCCATAATCTTGTGTGCCGCGCTTTCTAACCGCTCACACGACTTGTGTCCTCCAGGGAGTTTCCAGGTTTTTCGGGGCTTCGGTCACGCACTGAAAGAGAGTCATTTTTTTCTGCGGGGAGAAGGTCCTCAAGTCTGACCCTGCAAAATTGCACCGTTTTCTGGGGACACGTAGTAATAATCTGGCCTATTTTTTATCTGGAATTTACTTCAATATGGTATGAGTGGATTCCCGACACTGAAGATTTTCATTTCTCCTAGGCTTCAAGATTTCCCCTATCCGAAAACGAAGTAATTGTTCTGTTTTTCGATTTTCGAATAATTTTTGGAAAATATTTTCTCCCATGCCTGATCCGCACTGATTTATGTAGTTCGTACATACAGGTTGTGTTTGAGAATGATGAATGCCATTTTTTTCAACAAAAAATCAGATTCGCCCCTTCAGGCCTCGTTATAAATGGACGATTTACTCCATGCGGTCAGTACGGAATGTTACGCGGTCGGTAAGTCCAGCCATGCGGTCGGTACTCTGCCAGCGCGTAGCTAGATGCCTCACACGGAAACCGAAGATGCCCAGGGTTTCGGAGGCATCTTGTCTAATTTTGACCCGAGATTTTCCGTAAACTACGTAAAGTTTAGCCCCAGTTGTTGAAATTTTAGCTACAGCACCCGCATATTCTACGCTTATTCTCGTTGCAGCACTCGGTCGATCGACCCACCCAGTCTTGATCCGTACAAGAGAAGCAATCCCCGCTGCGATCGAGCGCGTCGCCGTTTCTTCCCCACGGCCTGCAGCATCCCAACTGTCAAAATTATCCTCACCATGGTCTCCCAGAGAGCGAAACCGAGTCACCCTCCACGGACACCCGCACAGTGTCGAGTAATCACTGAGTGAGATGACTGGGCCAACACTGTCCGAACGGCATCCCTGCGTTCCGCGTAGCCAGCGCGGGTTTAAGACTGCACATCAACACAGGCTGTCGCGGAATCCGTAGATTCTCGCTACAAAATTATAGCGAGAATATACGGGTTTAGCGACAGAGAGATCAATGTATCCAATTTAGCCTTCGTTTTTGCGTAGAATACGCGTAGAATTTGCACCCTTGTACCGTCGACACAAGAATATGCGGGTTTTAGCTATCGTAGCTGAAACCCGTAAATTCTCGCTACATGGAATGGGGCGGCGTTTCAGGTCGCGCCCTCGGTGGCATCTAGCTACACCTTGACAGAGTACGCATTATCACGCGGTGGGAACGAAGCGCGATTTTTCGCCCGCGGTCGGTCCACTTCATTGTCTGAGTAGGCCGCCATAGGTCGTCCATGATTTTCTTGGACCCATTCTAGTTTTCATTAGGTTCGAATGTTCGATGAGCTATAAAAGAGCCCGGATGGACCGAGGGTTAATTGATTGATGGAAAAAGAGACACATCTGAAGATTTTGGGTAAAAAAAACCTCCCCTGCATTTTGACATGAAATTCGAATTACGACGAGTCAACGAGTAACGCTTCTAAATAGAGGAAGAGTTGGGCTTAAAAGCAGCGTACGCCCAGAAAAACCGTGTTCAATTTTTCTAATATGTATTTTGCGCTGGTAGGCCTACCAGATTGTAATATATCGCCAAGAAGCCACCCAAAACACTCAAATTTCGGAGAGAAACTCGTTCGAAAATCCCGAATCACTCAACTCCCTTTCTTTACGTCTGTCTGGTGTGACTTGTGTAATACAAAAATGCCGGAAAACCGGGCGTCTTGAATGGTTTATGTAGCTCCTCTAACCTCTAAGGTTGGTTATTTCTTTCGACCTTTCCATTGTCAAGAATTCTACAAAACAAGATATTTCCAATACACATGTTTAAAAGCGAAGATCATCTCTCAATACAGGGAAAATAGAAGGTATATAGAATTTTTTCCACGGCTTGTCGGAGCCTGTTAGGGCGCTTCTGCCCCTCTTGCTAGATGATCGACCGGGAAAACGCCTTTTTAGATCACGGAGTGGTTTTCAAGAGGCCATAGCATTATGAATCCGCAGCATTGAGGTCTCAAGCTTTGCCAACTATATCAACTTGGTTCATAAACTGGACTGAGAAGAAAAAAATGTGGTTTTCTGCCAAAAGGGAGCGCTGCCTTGAAAGGCAGTGTTCACGATGAGAGTGACAATGGAAGTACGACGAAAAACGGCCAGAAAATGGGTGAAAATCTCGTGGACCAGCCGACCCATTGGATCACCCCGCCCGCTTCATATAACTAATGTCCTGCGTTCGTTTCACCAGAAGAACCTTTGCCAAGTTTTTGATTTTTCTTAATCTTCTTTATCGCGAATTGTTCTTACATCCAAGCATAAGCAATGGTCCGTTTTATTTTTGAAGAGTTTTCGGTACGAGAAACAGAAAACAAAATCACCTACCTACATAAGAATTTCGAAGCTCGAAGTCATTTGCCACGTTTTGTCTGACGTTCTGTCCGCAGTGAGCGAAACACACCAACAGTCGTAAATAAATATTTAAGAGGTTTTCTGAACAGTTTTTTAATCAGACATGCGAGTGTTTTGTGGGGACCTTTTCCCATTATCCTATTCTTCGTGAACTTGCCTACTCAAGAATGTTGAAAACTTTTTCTATCGTGAACACACTTTAAAGGCACTGTTCGCGATAAAAATCGCTGTTATGTTTTTCTGCCTATCTTGAAACCGGTCCCATTCTGATTCCAATGATGCTTCTGGAATCGAACAAGACCTTCTGGAAATGGAGTTATGGTCCCTCAAAAATTTAGCTAGGGAAAATGGTGGACGAGTTGTCCGAGGCTTGTAACTTCCGTCTTTTGCAGTCAATGTATGCGAGCTGACCTGAGTAAAGAGAGAAGTTGAGAATGAAGGGAAGAACGAGGCTTTTGATCGGAAACCATCGTTCAACTCACGATTTAGAGTGTTCCTTTGTTCACGTCGAGGGCAGAAAGGGGTGGGACTTGCCCACAGCGGCGGGGTTTGCCCACTTTTCTAAGCCGTTTTACGGTTCCTGGGTTGCTTTTCGTCCCGTTTTTTCGACGCTGTTCTGCTTCTGAGAGCCACGAGAAGCGTTTGTCATGTAAAATTCGAGGATGAAAGTTATCGCGGACAGTGTCTTTAAGAACTGAGTTGGGCTCAAGCACTAAGTACATTTGATCGAAAGTTAACAATCGGACAATGAAAAATTTCTGACCTGCACCTTTGGCGTGAGACATTCAGATTAATGTGAAACTTGCCGAATTATTCTTGAATTGGGTAGAACCAAAAAGGTCAGAATCTTGTGCAACCGCATGTGATGGGCAAAGCCAAAATAACTGCGATCCGATGAATGAATAGATTCCGGGCGCTCTCAGAAAGGTTTCATTGTGTGAGGATTCAATGCCCATGGTGCTTCATGAAAAGATTCCGTGAGACTGCGTGGTCTCCATAGAGCAATGATTGAATTCGGGAGTCTGGCTCGAAGTGCGATGGGTTGATTCGGAGTAATTGAATATAATGGAGGTTTGATGATGTCCTCGCAGCCAATAATCTCCCCTGATAGATGTATGACACATAGTTTTCGTAAAACTCATTTACGCCTAGACGGTGAGTTAGGATTAATGAGTTTGTGTGCAAAACGACTCATGAGCGGACACTTCAGATTAGGCCGGCTTTGCTAGCACAAAACATTGTCATAAAATGTGGAACGCGAGCCTCGCAGAATTTCTTTTCTTTCGGCTTAAGATTTTCTACGCACTACGATTAACAAGAGGTGAAAGTACATGTTTCGAACTTTGAACAGTATAATAGACGTTTTTCACTTTTACCTATTGTTATTTGTGCATTCAAAGTCTGTCCGAACAAGACTGTCCGCTCATGCGGTCGAAGCGCGTGTCGAATGGCCGTGGAGAAGGCATTTTTTCAACGAGCCCCACCACGGGTGTATTATTGGCTGTTGCTCCTACCAATCGGTCAACAAGCCCGAGAATAGCCATAGTGACGGCCGGTGGACTCGTACGCAGACCGCGTGGGCGAGCATTCTCATTTGGATAGACTTTATTTATCACCCAGAACCAGATGGGAATTGTGAAAGCTTTCCAGACAAATGTTTCAGATTTGCTTCGAAATTCCTCCAGGGTAGATAAGTAGGGGTGCTGATAACGAATCTCAGGCTCAATTATCAATATCCCAAATTTGTCGTTTCAGTTCAATCGAAGCTACTCATAGGGGAAGAACCTTGAGGGCAAAAAAAAATGGCATTTGACGACTTCCGGAGTGCACCGATTTGTAGACGTGGCTAAAATAGTTTCTCGAGGAGTTATTTGGAGTACTTAACACGAATCTTAGGTCAGTTTATGTATTGTTGACAGATTAAGGTGGATTACGGTGGGAGTAGTAGATTGCATGTGGAATAGTAGTCCGAGGCGTAGTTCGCAAATTCACAATTCTATGGATACTTTTTTTTTGTAAAAGGCATCGTCCGCGCAAAAAACCACATTTAGCTTTTTTTTTCTCAGTCCAATGTTTGAACTAAGAGGAGATAGTTAGCAGCGTTTCAGACCTCAGTGCTGCGTATTCATAAGGCTATAGCCTCTTGAAAACTACTCTGTGGTCTGAAAGGCGTTTTCCTGGTCTATCATCTAGCAAGAGAAGCAGGAGCGCTTCGAAAGATTACGACAGTCCGGGGAATTTCAAAATTCCATGTTCTTTATTCTGAGAGATCCTCGCTGTCAATCCTTTGTATTAAGAGCCTCTTGCTTTGGTTTTTTGCTTTTATCGCTTTTTTAACAGAAGGAAAGGCAAAAAGAAGTAACCAACGCAAGATGTTAAAGGCACAGTCCAATCTCGGAACCGTTTTTTCTGTCTCTCTGCCTATATTGAGAACGGTCTCACGCTGATTCCAATGATATCTCTGGAATTGTACAAGACCCTCTAGGAACGAAGTTATGGCCCCTCAAATATTCTGCTAGGGAAGCGTGGTGGGCGAGTTGTCCGAGGCTCGTAACTACCGTCATTTGCAACCGATGTATGCGAACCGACCTGAATAAAGAGAGAGGCTGAGATTTGAGGAGAGAACGGGGATACTGGTCCTCAGAACTTTTGAAACATCATGCTAGCAGCATAAAATGACCTCAACATGTTTCCGACATGTTATCTCGTCTCGCGCAGCTTACAAACATGCTTCCGCCGCGGGTTTTCCAGGAGAGCGATAGCAGGGGCAGTTAGGGAGCGAGCAAACATGGTACCGTCAGGCATCAAACATATTACGGCATCTTCAAGCAGGCATTTTCGAATTTTCGCCCGCTCGCTCAATCGATTTCGCGCGAACGTTCTCACTGCTTCCCCCTCCACTCGCCCCCCCCCCTAACTGCTGGGGTTCATGTTTTCCTTGTCAAGATTCTCATGAAATTATTCTCCTATATTTTATAAGGTGCTGACAATCAGCAATCGCCACATGAACATCTCTCATTGTCAGGCTGGCTGAGGTAACGTACTGTAATTTTTACAGTCATTTTTCCACAGTTGCAATGACTTCTAATATGCGCTTTCTAGTTTTTCCCTATAGCTCCGCCTCGCTCAAGACAGGGTCCAACCTGAGTGGTAGTTTTTTTATGCTATAGTCTGGCCGATGTACATGTATGGTAATCCTGGCAAGCGCAAATGCTCAATTCGTTCAAGTAAGTGAGAAAAGAAAAACGAGGAAAAAGTCAATCATGTCCCGGAAAAGAGCAACCACGCCCACCGACAAGTTTTTGATCACAATAGGTACGAGGCGCGCGTTGATCTTTAATCTTTAGCTAGAATCTATTAGGGGCCGATAGGAGTCCCGCCGCTGGAGGGCGCGGCATCATGCAATGAAGGAAAATCGATCGTACGGCGCCACATGATCGATACTCCTCTATTGTATGCTGCCGCGCCTCTCAACGGCGGGACTTTAATCGGTCCCTTAGGGGATTTTTAGAGTTCCTACGCGGCGTTATTTCATGATTCATATGCGAATTCTGCGATGGAACTCTAAAATAGGCCCTGAAGGCAGTGTTCAAGATGAATATCGCACTCGAGTTCGACCCAAAAATGGGATTATTTGGTCGCGAGGTAACTAATAGTGAAGAAACAGGGAAGAAAAACGTTCAGAATTAGTCAAAATAACGGTTTCTAAATTCAGGGCGTGGACGAGAATCATGGGCCCTGCTGATTTCGGCAAGCGCGCGCTAATCGCGAAATCTGCGCGAATCGATAATGCTCACTGCGGCAGAGTTGCTTGGCAATTTGCCATCGAAACGTGTGCGGCGCCACAAGCTCGTCCGATTGGGGGCGGACCGGGATAGGTAGGCGCACCGGGAGAGCTTTCAAAGCCGTTCGTATTTATTTCTGGCCAGTTTTCGTTGCTTTCTTCGACCCTATCCTCTACAGCACCTGCCAACTTAGTGTTTCACACCGAGACCTCGAGAACGAGATTTATCGTGAACACTTCCTTTAAGCTGAGGAGTGATTTCGCGCGCCTTTCAAAAATGTTATTTCCAGCATTGTATAGCAAAGTATCATTTAGCATTCGAAAGCTTATTTTCCCGTATCTCATGATCATTGTCGTCTCTAGTAAAAACGGGTAACTTTTCAATTCCACATTAAAACATACTGTGCAGTGTAGATCCAAATATTTTAAAATGTTTATATTCACACTCTATACTGAGGCTGGGTGAGATTTCAGCGTTTGGTGTACTCCTGGTGCAATATCCTCACTCATGAACTTCCACGAATCTTATCCTTTGGTAAGGTGAAATGCGGGTCCCTGGTCTCGTATATCGTTGTTACAAGGTGCACACCCACGCCGCTTCGCGGCGTACTTGTGGTCGTGCTTTAGGATCTATGGATTATTTAAATTGCAGGGTGGTGCCTCGCTGTGCTCAACAGCCTTAAAGGCATCGTACGCGCAGAAAACGGTGTCTTATTTTTCTATGTTTTCGAGTAGGCAAGCTCTTGAGGCAAGCCATAATAGCAAAGACAACCCAAAAAACTCCTGATTTGGATAAACGCGTTTAAAAACTTTTTGAAAAGTTGACTTTCCACCCCCTCCGTGGAATTCGGTGTGTCCAGTGCAATAAGTTTTTCTGAACGTCTGAAGTGGTTTCACGCTTTAAACTATCTAGGTGAGAAAATTTATTTTGCCTTTCTTCTACCAAAATCACTAAAAAATAAAAAGCTTCTACTGTGCAAATTTGGATGATAAGTGCTAGATGGCTGGTGAGAACTGGTGGCAAATCCTCATCTTTAACCCATTCCAACCTCATAACTACGGGAGCTGCAATGGCTCTCTACATTCGCCTCACTGAGAGGACCACGAAAACTACCCCTAAAATTCATTTCGTCAATTTCGAAGCGAGATATGGCGATGCGGCGCTTTCTCTGAGAAATATTGCCGCGACTCTTCCGCCACTGCCCCGCGACTCCACCGTGATCCCGGACTGTCCCGCAACCCCCCAGCGACCCTTAACTCTTCCGCGGCTTTGCTGCGACTTCTTCGTGTGTCAAGCGTTCGCAAATCTACCGCGGCTCCCTCAGGACTTTTCCGCGACCCTACCGCGATTCTGTCAATAAAGAATAGTCCGCGGTTCTGCCCCGCGACTCCTCCAGCAGGCGCCAAGTCGAAGGAGTTGCGGCGGAGTCGCGGCAATATTTCTCAGAGTTGTATGAGCAAAATTCGTCACAAAAAGCCCCTTCTGCAGAAAAAGGACATGAGCGCTACTGTATGTTTTCACGGAAATCAGTTACACTTTGCTCAATCAACTTCACGCAGGGAACTTTCGCAATGCAGTGCATACCCCTTTACAGTCTGACACAGATTCGAAAGAAGAGAATCTACGGAGGAAGTAATCACACACTTCTCCATGGATTGGTGAACATTTCGGTTTAGATTGATGTCCCGCTCAGTTCTTGAGCTCATCGCAGAAAGGAGCAGTTGAAGCAATAGGCACGCATTATTCCTAATATATGCAGTAGAATGTTTTCGTTTTCTCATTGACACGGGAGGTCAATCACCAAGGCTGCATGCGTGGACAGTGTGTGACAACCGGGTGTCAATTGTTAACGACGGGTGACGATGACATTTTATTACTACGCGTTCGTTTATCTTGTTCCGATGTCAATACGCAGGGTTACCCTGTAATAAACAATTACAAAAAACGCTCAAACGACAACTTTGCCCCCAGGTAGGTCTGAGACAATGTTGAAATTAAAAAATTGCTCCTGATATACACCAAGCGTTGGACTCTCACTCCACCTTGCTCATAGCAAACTGTCTGTTAAAAAATCAAAATGATTCAAAGGCATCGTGCGCATAGAAAACCGTATACTAATTCTTCATTTTTTTTGAGTGGCTTGGCCTCTCTATTGAATTGCCGAAATGGCCCAATAAAAACATCCATTTCTAAAGAAAAGTCATTCTGAACACGTAAACTAAATTCAAATTTCGCGCTAAAGTCGTTTTTGAAATTTTTCTGCATTGGTAGGCGTCGTTACTGTCATTTTCGAATTTTTTCTGCATGTGGAGTTTGTGCCGTCACTGTTTTTCATCTTGTTTGCCGGTCGCATCAACATAAAAAAGTGCTAGATGACCGGTGACAACTGGTGGCGGATCCTCATCTTTGACCCCTTCCAACCTCACAACCCTAATTTTTGACGCGCCATAGTTTACCGGTATGTTCTATTGGGCTCATTCATGAATTTGAGCACGAAAATTGAAAGTGGTTTCCAGCGCGGACGATGCCTTAAAGTACCTTTTTTTGAAGTTCTCTTCCTGCATCTTCTTTTTGGCAGTGTCTCTTGTTTTCAAGCGCGATTAGTATGGTTTCACAAAACATGCTCAGCCACTCGATTGCGATACAATATCACTTTTGTAGATCACAACCTCATTCTACGGACTGCTTTAGGCTCCGTCCATACATGGCGAGAGCGTGCGATTACGCAGAATCGATGGTCATCGTGGGCACACGATTCGATAGCCGCACACAGACGCTCCTTCTCTCGCTCCCTCGCCCCTCGCTCTCGCTCGCTTACGCCAGCACCACGAAGCAAGCAACAAGTTTCAAGCTTACTGCTCCATCACCAAAACAAGTGGCATTGAACCTGTATCAAAACTACTGCCCTTGTTTTCCATAATCCCACCACGGAAGTCGAAAACGGCCGGAAATCATCAGCCGTTGCACTGACTCGAGCGATTGATCACCCGATCAAACGTTTTCAATCGAATCAACACAAGGTAGGGGATCTCTGCCTGGATTAATTTGCGGGCACGGGCTGCTCCGGCGTTGAGGAGCGTCGAGAGGCGACAACAGCGGGAACGCGCGCTCTCGCCACGCATGGACGCTGCCTTAAATAGGGTCGCTAGGCTATCCGAGTGTAAGCAGGCGTTTTAGCTGGAAGTATATTGGATACTGAAATAGCGCGCCGTCCTCCGGTTTTCGTCATGGATTGGACACTCGGGGATTTTAAGAAGCTGACCTCCGTGTCGAACTTTCCCTAATCTTTTCTTAAAGGTTGAAACCCTTGAGTAGACGAAATCGCGACGTGAGTGCGGGCTTTTCAACTCCGTAGTATTGGAGCCAGTCCTTTCTAGCCTTTTTATGTTGCCTATTCGTGATTTTAGATAGACATGGTGCTAGTTCCATCTTAGGAACTTGCAGGCAAGACTCATCGTAAACATCCCCTTTGAAAGCGGTTCTAAAGGCAATGACAGTAAATGTTGGGGGTAGTGTTGAACGTTGAAAACCACTCTGCATGTGTTTTTTTGATGACATTGCTGTTTTTATCTTCTACGTCCAGGCGCTTTTCTTACCAACTTGTCAAGAAAGACTTTTCGGCGAGGCTAATCCTGCATGCCTTCAATGGAGCACTGTTTCGTCCACAATCATTTTACCAAATGTTTTGAAAGCCTTAAATCGAGAACTATCCAGACGAAAAGCGAGCTTTCTAGAACACCATCAAAATTTTCTTGGAATGCTCATGATTTCTGTTGCCAACGTTTCCTTATCCAACATTTTCTACTCTTGGATATCAGGGTCATAACAAAAAGCTGGAAGAACACCCACCGTGGCCGAAATACATTTACTTGAAGTCGAATTTTCTGTCAGTGCGCAATCAACCGCCACGAAACGTTCATCTTCACCACTAGATTGCCTTTTATCCAGCAATGACAATGCATTCCAGTGCACGGAATTACTACTTAAAACTCCATGTATACCAGGATTTGAAGACCATGAATGATCTTGTGTGGGTACTGTGAGGAATGAAGCGGGGGGGAGTATGGATTATTGGCATAAGACAGGACCACATATTACCAAATCTTTGATAACTACGTACATAAAAGAGCAAACCAAAATCAAATGCTACAGACTCGTAACCTGTTTGAACCCGAGTCCATGAGCAGGCCTGCCTTTCGCGTAAGGTAAGGAAGCCTACTCCAAACAGCAGAGCAAGAGTTCACGTCTTGAGTACATGTTGGAATCTCGTTGTGCTTCAGTGTTTTGCTTGCCATTGGCCTCAGCGTTGTTGGCAATCTGTCAGTACCGTAATCTAACGGACGCCAAATCTGACTCGCCAGGCAGCGAAACACGTAAGTATAGCGAGGCTCCTACCGACACGTTCAGCACGCAAGCATAACAGTTTCCTTCATCTTTGTAGACAGCTATCGGTCACGCATAGGGACAGCTTTCCGCAGCTATAGCAACATGCTACCTAAGACTTGCGTAACATGTCGGCTAAGGTGTTCGTAACATGTTTGCAAAGTTCTGAGTCGGAAACCATCGCTCATCTCGCCGCTGTTGAGCTCGAAAGATCGTGAAAGGGGCGTGCCAAAGTGTCTTCCCGAGATGGACGCCCCAGGTTGGCTTCCACCTATAGCTCGCTTATCCGGAGGAATTGAGAGCTTGCAGTTGGCAAGTGTTATATAAGGTGGGTCTTCTTCACAATTATGTGGAAATCTCGGATTCCGTCCATGAGCTTGGACTGTGCCTTTAATGGGGCTAAACTATTTCAGGCGTTCAGTTTTTCTCTGTTTGTGTGTTGCGCAAGACCCAACAAGAAATGTAGACGTGGAAAAAGCGGAATGCTCCGGGATTTTCTAACGAGCTTTTCTCCTAGCATTTAGTGTTTTGGGTGGCTTCCTGGCGATATATTACAACCTGGTAGGCCTACCTGCGCAAAATAGCCATAAAATCAAATAATGTTTTTTGCGTGTAAGCTGTTTTTGGAAGCAGTGGTTACGATAACAAAAGTTTTTGAAAAAACCATAAAAATTAGTTTGGTTTGTAAGCGGTTGAATGACCATCAAGGTTACGGGGCAAGAAACGGGCTTAAATTAGAGTCATTAAGTCCCTGAGTTAGAGATTCGTGCACACCTGGAAAGCTCCGTCCAAAAAGATCAGTCTCGTGTGTGTATAGTCAAAATTCATTGACATTCACAGGCAGAAATAAATGCAAATCTAGGTAATGAAAACTGTTGAACAATGTCAATAAGCACTACAGTCAATATTTTACTCATATGAGGATAGAAATATTCGAGCAGGCGAATCTGAAGGCCATTGTTCATTGATTGAATTACCATTTCAAACCAGCTGAAGTTCTTGATACTAGAGATCATCGATGCCGATGATATGGAGTGGGCTCGTCCACCACCGAAGGCTGGAAAGCTGACGCCAAAAAATTCGGCCCAAAGTTGGCTTTTTCGCATTTTTTTCTCGTAGGTCCTACTACTCCTAATCCAGAAAAAAGGGTTTGGAGAAGAAGAGAAGGCAAGCATACGACCTCCGACCTGTCGCGACCTTTGCCTTAAAGGCAGTGTCCACGATAAAAACCATGTCCGATTTTTTGGTGGAGATCGGCAGCTGCGGGGCCTAGCGGAGCCCTAACGTCGAAAAAACTAAGAAAAACGAGCTCGAAACGGTTCCCTACGGCCCCAAAGTTGGACACCCGTCAGCTCGTCACCCCCAGATGCACTTTCCACGCCCACTGACGTGAACAAATGAATGCTCGAGATTGTGAGACGAGCGATGGTTTCCGATCAAAAGCCCCGTTCTTCCCTTCATTCTCAACTTCTCTCTTTACTCCGTTCAGCTCGCATAGATCGGCAGCAAAAGATGGAAGTTACAAGCCTCAGACAACTCGCCCAGCATGTTTCTTTAGCTCAATATTTGAGGGACCATAACTCCGTTCCCTGAAGGTCTTATGCGATTTCAGAGATATCATTGGAATCAGCATGGGGCCTTTTTCAAGATATTCAAAAAACAGAAAAACGATTTCTATCGTGAACACTGCCTTTGAGAGGGAATTTCGCATACAACCCAGCGCTTTGAAAATTAACCTCGTCGTGAGGTGATATGTGAACTTGATCACACCGAATTGAAGAATTGCCCGTGGCCCAAGCTCTAGACACGTCCTTCCAGACAGTTGAATGTGAAAAACATCGTGGCACATGTCATGATGTCAAAGTTGCAGTCTGGTCAATTTCATTGGAATAGCTTCAACATTCCGGGTAGGGTGTGACGTTGAATGCACGAAAGCGCCTGTCTGAGTCTGAGCAGAGCAACGGATCACGCTTTATTTACTTTCTGTCATTCGCGTGCAAGAAAACAAACCCTCATAATTTTGTTTCCTCTCGGAAAAGGAGGAAAGGAGAATGAGGGTTTGGGTGCGGATGATTCAGAATGAGAAGGGCAGGCGTCAACAATTCGAAGAAAGCACCACATAGCCACATAGGACCTGCATAATTCGTATAGAATGGATGTATTGCTGGCCGGAATTAATCGCAATCCGCAGCAGGCGATGCCATAAAGGAATCCCGGTATTGTGGCGGTTACTTTTTGGTTTCTGCTGTGCATTCTAAACATTGCAAACAATTTTTGACGACGTTTTTCATCAAGGACTTCTCTTTCAGGTTTTCCAGGATTAGTTTCTTCGAGATGCTCTAAGGCTTTTCTTGGTGACAGCTATGAGCACTTGCACAAATAGGGGTCTGATTGGCTTTGTTCCAAGCTAGCCTCTAGACGATTTTCCAACAAAATTCAAAATGAAACAATTTCAGCGAAGAGGTCTTACACTATAGAGCGGTACTAGTAAATAGCAGAAGTCGCTTCAATGGCGCGGAGGGCGGGGCTATCAGTTGCTGGATGAGTTCCCTTTGGTAATCCAGAGGGAAACACCATATAAAGCGAACCTCACATTGTGTTCCACGGGATCAGAAAGCTGATGAACGTTTTCTGGCCAATTTCGGCGCGCCCTCCTCGAATCCTAACTCGGATTTTGCTGCGCACATCTGCGAAAAAAGTTATAACCGGGCAAAATTCATATTTGTTACAGCTGAGCCGAATGCGACGTTTATAGCTCTTGGATGAAATCGGCTCAAAAATTTCAATGAAAGGTTATTTGAAGTACTTAGCTTGAATATAAAAGCGGTTTCTTTATTTTCAGAAGAATACGCTGGGGGTCCATGAGTTACAAATTTGAAAAAAAACTAGAAACCTCTAATTGTTTGTTGAGCGCCTTTTTTTATTTAAAGGCACAGTCCAACCTAAATATCGTTTTTCTGTTTTTGTGCCTATCTTGAAAACGGTCCCACGTTGATCCCAATGATGTTTCTGGAATCGTACAAGACCCCCTGGGTACGGAGTTATGGCCCCTCAGAAATTGAGCTGCGGAAGCATGGTGGACGATTCGTCCAAGGCTCGTAACTTCCGTCATTTGCAACCGACGTATCTTCGATCACTGGTCGAGAGATAGCGGCGGCGCAGCGATCTAACGTGATATCACGCGATCGATGTTCATGACTATCATAACCTCCTCGCTTGCGTGCGAGCATCGTGTGTTCGTCGCGGCTATCTGTCAACCAGTGATCGATCATATGCAAGTTGGCTTTAATGAAGAGGGAGGCTCAGTATGAAGGGAAAAACGGGACCATTCATCGGAGATGATGGCTCATTTTGCCACAGTTGAGCTCAAAAGACCGTGGAAGGAGCGTGCTAAAGTGGCTTCCTGATGTGGGCGCCCCAGGGTGGCCTCCTCCTGTATCTCGCTTATTCAGAGGAACTAAGAGTTCGCACTTGGCAGGTGTTTAATGGGGTGGATATACTCCACAATTATGTAAAAATCTCAAAATTCGTCCATGAGGTTGGACTGTCCACTAAGCGCCGGTCGGACCGACGACATCCATTGGAGTCTCAGTCGAACCGCGGGTAGCTTTAAAGCATTTCCTCCATGTCGGATTCATCCTAGGGCGATGGCCGTCGCATCACGGAATAGGCGTTGTTCGGCTCGCCATGCGCGTGCGATCAGACCGGTGTTACTGTTCGGGAATTCGCAGTAGCTAAATGTAGTCAAACTGGTTGGAATACAAAGCCTTGCACATTCAAGTTTGGCCTAAAGAAGCAACGAAGATGTCGGCCATGCATAGCAAGATCAACGGTGATAAGGCGATTTTGGCCGTAATCCTCTGAAAGAATAAACTTCCTAAACAACTTCCAAGTAAAACTATCCTTCGACCGTTGGAGTGAGAAAGTGGAATACGAACTTCCACACAGTGCCAGAGCTGAAAAATCAGTATCTCGAATCGGAGTTGCTCGGAGGGACTACTTGAAGTGCTGGAAACGAATAAAAGGGTCCACTTTCAATGTTCCTGAAGACTACTGCATAGGTTCCCTCCAGCTAATTGGAAAACTATTATTTCGAGCCTGAAAGCAGGGTCCGGGCAGAATTTCGATTCGGAATTTACCACTAAACCGGAGCGCAGGGCACAGGTTATTCGAGGAAAAGTGCAAACACTGCAGTACTGCGGTCCTCTTAATACGATCAAGACAACCACTCGCATCCTGTAGAACTATCAATATTTTGATGGCCTGACATGTCGTTTGGCATGTCGTGAATACCGTAATTATTTGCGCAGAAATCAATTTTTTCATGAGTTCACGGAACATCTAGATGAGGTTCATCAAGTTCAGGCCGACATATTTAGCGCAAACTTCAGTAAATTCAAAATGTGACCAAACCTAGCCTTTAAAGGCACAGTCCAACCTCGAAATCGCTTTTCTATTTTTCTGCCTCTCTTGAAAACGGTCTCACGCTGATTCCAATGATGCCCCTAGTATCGCACAAGACCCCTCAGAAACGGAGTCATGGCCCCTCAAAAATTGAGCTACGGAAGAATGTTGGACGAGTTGTCCGAAGCTTGTAACTTCCATCATTTGAAACCGATGTATGCGAACCGACCTGACCAAAGAGAGAGACTGAGAATCAAGCGATGAACGGGGCTAGTGATCGAAAACCATTGCTTATCTCGCCACTGTTGAGCTCGGAATATCGTAAAAGGGGCGTGCCAAAACGGCTTCCCGATGTGGGCGCCCCAGGGTGGCTTCCTCCCATATCTCGATTATTCGGGGAAATTGAGAGTTCGCACTTGGCAGGAGCTACTTACGGTGGGTCTACTTCTTATTTATGTGGAAATCTCAGTTTTCGTCCCTGAGCTTGGACTGTGTTTTTAAGTCTCTTGAGATGACACGGGCCGGATTAGGTTGAGGTTCCGTGCAAAGTAAAAAAATAATAACATAAGCAAAATCGTTTTAATAAAGAAGCAAGCACGGAGGTTCAGAGATTAATCTGACGAAAACAAAGCAGAGGTGGGGTTTTTAGGCTTACCCCAAATAGGGCCTCTTTCGTGGATTTTCTTATGAGCCGTAATGCTCTGAACCTAAAAATATTTTTTTTTACAAAAACACATCGCTATAATATAAATTTCATCGGAAACACTTCCTCCGAATTCGAAAGTTGTTGAGGGTGTTGAATGTTGGATTAGCAGTGAATAGTGTGTTATTCAAATGTAACTTCATGGCATTTAGACGCAACTGTTCCCATCCCTATCCATCAGGTATAAATGGCAACGGTTCCGTACAAAGCAAAACCTCACGTGATATTTTGTAAAACCCAATCAATTTCGATAATGAAAGGCTAAAATTACGGAAGATTCCCCATTTAAGTACAATTACTTGTTTCTGTTTATGATGAAGAGTAGGGAGAGCAGATGAAACAAAGCAGGTAAGGCCTCTGCTATAGTTGGACCGATTTTACTGCAGCAGCCCGACGAGCGCGGCCTAGGCTGGCTCATGAGCTATCCAGGCCGGACTATGGACGATCCAGAACGGCCCATGGACGACCTAGAAGGGACTACGTCGGACTATCCTCCAACTATGACGAGGATATAAAATTATAAACATGATACTGGGTAACCTGCAAAGATCCTGACGTGGACGCTGTGTCGGCTCATGTTTCGGCTGCATAGCAGAGCACATGGAGAACTGTTGAATCGATCCACTTGATCGATGGCTTCTTCAGAAGGCCCAAGAGCTGTCAATGCTGCTCTTAATTACCTTCCGAGTTTTTCCTCCAAATCGTTATCTATGTCCATTGAGCGTCCCAGGTACACGTAAGAGTTGGTTTCCGGGGTTGGGGAGCCATCTATCTCAATCTGATTTCCTTCGCACCTGAGCGTTCTTCATGAAGTGGGACTTCCTCCGATTGATCGAGAGGAAATTCCCATCCGCACGTATGCCTTTTTCGTCCCAGTCAGGCTACGGTCTTAGTCCGCGCTCAGTTTAGCCTAGGCAATAGAGCAATTCTACCGTAGGGAGATGCAGGTGATTAGAAATGTCTAGACAGTGCATCATGTACAGTCAATCACCACTGAAGTGCAAATGTCATGATTGCGCCTAGTGACGTTCGTTAGCAAAACAGAGCCCGACTTGGCCACACTGCATGTTATAAATATTCAATGTTGGCCTACTACATTAATCATACATGCAGACACCCTATGTACTCAATGAAAAAGGCAAATGCTTTCTGGAAGTTCCACCAAAAGTCGATGAGTTACAGGCCTGAAGAGTATTCAGGTCTACACTGTTGGTTGAGTGTCTTATTTCTAGCAGTCAGTTGGCTCTAAAAACCCAGAAACACGTTCCGGATCTATTTTAGAATTCCTCATGGGGAGAGTTTGGAGCGCTGATAACGAATTTGTGCTCCATTTGTCGTTTGTCGTGAGCTCTTAAAGGCACAGTCCAACCTCGAGGGTGAAAATTGATATTATAGTCCGCTCACTATGTATAGCAACCCTGCCAAGCGCGAGATCTCAATTCGATCAAACAAGTGAGAAACTGCAGGGAAAAAGTTGGCCCCGCCCCCAGTACCCTAAAGGCATAATTAAGCGTTTTGCCCCGAATAGTGAACCGAAATCTTTTCAAAGGGAAAAATTTGTTTGCGTGACTATGCTCAAAGGCAAAATGTACAAAAGCAGGGCTCTTGTTTCCCTTTCCGTTGCGGTGTGCGCAGTTAGGCCTTTGGGGCATTGTGGGCGGGGCCGATTTTATTCCTGTAGTTTCTCACTTATTTGAGCGAATTGAGATCTCGCGCTTGACAGGGTTGCTAGTCATGGTGGGCGAACTATAATAAAAATTTAATCCCTGAGTTTGGACTGTGCCTTTAAAGGCAGTGTCCACGATAAGTTTCGTCTTTGTTTTTCTGCTGGAAAGCGAATGCTCGGAAGAGCCCTATACGGCCAGGAAATCCATCGCGCTAGGCCTTTACGCTCGCGGTCGTGTTTTCCATGGACGAGGTTGGTCCATTTCATGGTTCGCATTAGAGCGTATGAATTTCAATATTGGGGCGCTCGGAAGTATTTAGTTTGTTTTTCCTTACATTACTTTTATTGTTGCGCTGCTTTTTTTCCTGCATATAATTCTCCATTTCAGAAGTTCCCTTCCTAACCTCTACTAAATACGTTGGCGATAAAAATAATGCATTGATTTAGACGAATAAACTGCAAATGCCGTCAAAATTGAACTAACGTCCGTATCCTGCTCGTGCCAACGAAACTCGTCCAACGTCGGAATATCCCCTCGAAGGGAGGTACAATCTTTTAAGCCTTTTCCCTAGTTTTTTTTTCTGTGGTTTTACCTTAAAGGCAGGGTTCTCGATAAAATCGATTGTTGTGCTATCACCGTAGAATGGTAGATCTGGACATCACAAAAGAGAAAATAAGTGAAAAATTGGAGAAAAAACGCTCAGGAGAAAGTTATGGTTTGGTGTCCTCCCGCCCCCAATTATCGAGGGTAAAAGCCTGTTTTTTCGACTTTTATTTTGCTTCTTAAGTAATTTCTGAACATTTCTGGAGACTACTGATTACTTTAACAGCAAAATAAATGTCGGATAAGCAAGCATTATTGGAAATCGCATTAATTAGGGGGCCGGCCGACACCAGTAATTAGCCGTTATACTTTGTTTTTGGGCGTTTTTCCGGGGAATTTCCGGGTTTTTTCACTTATTTTCACTTTTGTGATGGCCAAATCTACATTCTTATGAACAGAGCTAGAAAGTCGTTTTTATCGCGAACCCTGTCTTTAACTAATGGTATATTCAGGTCCCAACCCGTCCAAATCTGGTGGGAACTGGAGAACGATTCCCATCAGGGACACTGGCTCTAACATACGCGATTCGAAGCTAACGACAGCAGAAATTTTCGAAGGCCAAATGCAATTTTTTACGATCCTCGAAATAATTCTAGAGATTATGCTCAAAACTTTTTTGTGGAAGTTGTCTGCGATGCTTAACACCTTAAGAGACGGCTTGTCCAAACTGCGCACCTACAGGCCATAAAACGGCCAAAGTCTCACCGTCGACTGCGTACCACGCGCTGCGCGACCGCACGCGCGTCGGAAGCAGACGAGTTTGGCCGCCGCGCGACGAGTTCAGGCCGCCGCGCGACGTTTCGGCCTCCGCGCGGCGGCCGAAACTCGTCGCGCGGCGGCCAAACTCGTCTGCTTCCAACGCGCGTGCGGTCGCGCAGCGCGTGGTACGCAGTCGACGGTGAGACTTTGGCCGTTTTATGGCCTGTATGTCATGATCCCAATTTTACTGGTTTACTTCAAGAAAAACCGATTCATTCCAATTATCACTGGAAACCCCATTTTTCTCTGGGTCTGAGGCCCGGATGATACTACCGTCGCGGCGATGTGTAAAAAATAGCGGTATCGATTAATCGCGGCGATACTAAGCTTCTGAGGGAATCGATTGTTTTGGCGAGCAAAACAACAACCCGTTTAGTGGAATGGGATGATATCTTCATCGGAGATCGGTTAAATGCTTCATTTTTAACCACATTTCAGAAATATCGAGCAAAAATGCATATCGCCGCGATGATATCGGAGCCGCTCTCCATTGGGCAACGTTGAGATAAAATCGCGGCGATATTCATATTTGCCGAAAATTCCGGTAATGTGTGTAGAAACAGAAGTGTCAACCATTCTCCGATCAATATTTTTTTCTATTCAACTCGACGAACTACCTTTGCGCATATGAAACCAACCGATTCCCTCCAAAGCGCAAAATCACCGCGATTGATCGATACTGCTCTTTCTCACGCATCGCCCGAACGGTAGTATGATCCCGGCCTAAATCCGGTCCGCAAATGCGTCTCGACACGCTTCGCGGCCGCACGCGCTTGAGTCAGTCGATTTTCCAGCGCCAGAGCCGACTCGATATGGCTTTTTTATATAGTTTTCTCCAATTCTGTCTAGTTACCAGTTTCTGAAACCCACCTGGAGTCAACAGATCGGCGGTTGCGGCGCTGGAAACTCTTCCGACTCAAAAGCGCGCGGCCGCAAAGCGTGCCGAGACGCAATTGTGGACCGGATTTTTTTGGTAGGCCGTGGAGCGCGCCAGTCCGTTACGTTGACTGGTCATGGAACACGCGGCCTCTCAAGTGTCAACACAAATGTGAGGAAACCTGATAAAAGATCTTTGATGCTGCTATCAATCATTTTTGTTGATGAAATTCTATAGAGATGCTTCGATTGATAGCGTTATAGATTGATGGTTCATTCAATTTCTGACTTTTACTTGGCCCCCCCACCGTTTAGGATAGTCCCGAAACTTCTTTGTGCGACTTATTTGAAGTGTACTGAGCATCAATTCGAGGTCCATTTGTCGACTTTTGAAACAATAAGATACGTTAATCCTTCCAAATGACATTATGCTCATTCGATTCTCGACCCCGACCCGCATCGAAGAGAAATCGGAGCCACCCAACAGTTCGGCTCGTCCTCCGAATCGCCGGGTTACTGCTGTTGCTGTTTGCGCCAACTGGAAGAGCTCGGACGTCAAGAGCAGTAGCCCAGAAAGCAACACAAGCCGACCCGCTGATAGGGAGAATGAGCCGAACTGTCAGGCGGCGCGGGGCCGAGAATCGCATGAAGTCCTGTTGTAACCCACAGTAAATCTCAGAATATCGACAAACTGACTCTAACACACCTAGTAATTAAATCAGTAAAATGAAGCAGCAGACTTCACTCTTGGTGGTGCCATTCCGTCTATTTCTTTAGGTTTCAGCTTTGCAACCATACCACCCCAGGAACCGAAAACTTTCGTTTCCGAGAAGCTCCTCGATTGCAATCTATGTCTACAGCAATGGAAGTAGGACCTGGGGAGGTTGCGGACTCGTCCTAACATACGGTAGTTTGTTAGTGGTATCACTCATTTTTACGAAACAGCTGTGATAGATGGGTGAGTCTGTGTTTTCACCGATATGATTACATCTGTGGAAGCAATAAAAACAGCTGAAAACGTGAGAGAGGAAACAAAAACTCACCGAACAAAGTCAGTTATTTCGAAAAAATGAGTGATAACACAATCAGACTACAGTATGTTAGGAAGAGTCCGCAACCTCACCAGGTCCTACTCCCATTGCTGTAGACTATACAGCCTGCACAAATGTAAAATCTTCGAGCACATTCCGTCATGATTTCTCCTAAAGACCCTTAAAATCTCCTGCTCGGCACCTTAACCTGTTGGCGAAGCTTTGGGAACACCTAAAACTCACCTCAAAGTAGACATAGGCAGCTCTGTGGACCATATTTGTATTTTGCTTCAGAGAACGGTTATACGAATGCACTTTCCTTTGGAAACTAATGCGATCCCTGATGAGACTTCGCTTGCCAGACACCACTTCCTATACGAGAATGAGGAAAAAGGACCACGTTTCAAAACGGGTTCCCGAAAGGAAGAACCTTCTTGTTTACAATACCAAAATTTATATCAGACTACTCATAGCGGAAATCGAAGAAAAGCAAGCATTAAGGAATCTTGATCACCTATTCCGGCTCACGCCCACTCATAAATGACGAGTGTTTTTTTCAGCGCTCACATCCTCGCGGATAATGCTCAGAGCAAGAAATGTTTCTGACTTTCGAGTCCAAGACATGATTTGCAATGCTTCCATTCTCATCAAACGAAGAACTTGGTCGCTAAGAAAAAATGAAAATCTTCGATATTTCGAATATTCATAGGATTTTTACTCTACTGTTTTCTACACTCAGCTGTCATGGATTGCACCTGTTTGCACCTAGAAAATCACAACGGCAGGCATATTTTACAAATAAAAAAATGAGAGATGTTCGAAAACGGGTGGAATGATTTAGGAGCCAGATGGGTGTTTTGCTGGAAATGCGGCTAATTCATTCCTTGATGGGAAAGGGCGAGAGGAGGACGGTGGAGGGGTGGATCTCGTGCGAAGAAGGACCACAACGACATGATGTCAATGAGTGCAGAAAATATTTTCCAGTCATCTTGTGTCAATTGAAACTTAACTAGCTGCCATTCATGTGAATATGTGTGCACTAAAAACAATCATTTGAATAGAAGATTCTTCCGCCATGAGGAAAAGGAAGGAATATTTAAGAAGAAAATGGCAGACACGCGAATAAGCAATTAGTTACATATGGCCAAAGGGCTTGTGGACGCCAGTGTGATGACAAGGCTTGGAAGCTATAAATTTGACTTCAGTTCGAAAGAGATTCTTTGGTTTCTTTATCAGGACTTGTACGCAAGCGTAATATCGTATTCTATGAGAAGGCAACTTCAGAAAGAAGTATGCATGATAGGCGATGAGAATGTCACATTATCATAAGCGAGAACCCCGATCCCTTAGGTGACGAGGGTTGGTAGGGCAGGGGAGATTAACAACCAAAAATACATCAACATTTAAAGGCAGGATTCCCGAGAAAAGCGGTTGATGTTCTCCAGGTATTGAAGGGGCAGGTACGACCCTCACGATCTCTCAAACTAGGAAAAATTGAAAGAGAAACGCCTACTCGTATGACTAGGGGGAAATTATCGAGAAGGAGGAACTTTCCTTGACACAACTAGGAAATTTCACCAAATTGGGGGAAGGGGATAGGAATTTCCCACATCACATCTTCCCTTGTTCTCCCAACAGCAAGTCCTCCCAATGGTGTCAAACATTTTTTATTGATTGATAAAAATTAGTTCACCAAATTTTGCTGCTTTCGACAGTTCCTTGTCCCCAGAAAGTTAGAATAGTGCCCTCAAATCAGTGTTTACAATGATTTCCTTCACCGAGTTTCACACATAAATGAATGCGTCGGCCAGTATGTCATACAAAAATCACTAAGAAACTACGTAAATGTACTAGATTCAGACAAACTTTATTGAAAAAGTCTCATTGAAATAACAACACAACTGACGAAGTAAAGGTGTGTGTACGAAGGAAGGAGGCTCTTTATCACGCTTACCCCAAATAGAAAACCCTGGCCAACTGGAAAAGTATCAAGTCACAAAAAAAAGCGGCTAAGAAGGCAGTAGCGAGAACGAGAGGTCAATGATGCGAAGCTTTATATCGCAAGCTTGACACGAGATAAGGCGATCACGATCTCTACCGGCTCGTCAGGTCACGAAACCAAAAGACGGAGGATATAGAGAAGTTTGTTGTGATAAACGATGGTCATGGTCGGCTGCTATCGAATGCTGAGCAGGCGAAGGAAAGGTAGCGATAGTACTTCGAAGCGGTTTCGACAGAAGAGTTCCCGCATTCCTCGTTACCTCATGCTCTTCCCGCTTATGTGGCGGTGTCGCCTATCACACCAAGCGAAGTAGCAGAGGCTTTGAGAGCGATGAAGAATGGCAAAGCTACCGGACCGGATGATCTCGCCGCGGAGTTATGGAAGAGTCGAAGATGGAACCCAACTGGCTGGCTTGCATTGTTATTCAACCGCATTATGACTGAGCGCAAGGTTGCTTCAGACTGGAAGTCAAGCACCACTATCTCGATTTTCAAGAAGAAAGAGATTCCTGCTGACTGTAGCAACTAACGGCCCATCCGACTTAGCCATACAATGAAGATTTTCGAGAGGTTTCTGTATAAAAGAATACGTGATGTCGTTGAGCTGAGCGTAAATCAATGCAATTTTGGCAGGAACTGCGGCACCGTCGACGCTATCCTTGCGACCCGACATCTTGTGGAAAATCATCATGAAAAATGAGAAGCTGTTCACCTCGCATTTCTTGATCTTGAAAAAAGCGTTCGACAGAGTCCCTCACGAAGTTATATGCAATGCTCTGCGTTGCCGAGATAAGCTCGAAGGATTGATAGATTGGGTGAAGCTTTTGTACGTGGACACGTCAGGTTGCATACGATCCGCGGCAGGAACAACAACGCCTTTTAGAATCACTGTTGGAGTTCATCCAGGTTCCGCCCTCTACCCTCTGCTCTTCATCATCGTCATGGATGTCATCACACGAGATTTTCAGCGTTAAGCACCTTGGACACTGCTGTATGCTGACGACGTGATGCTCGCCTCAGACAGCAAAAAAAATCTCCAAGTGCAAGTTCAAGCTTGGCACGACAGACTGGCAGAATTCGGCCTACAACTCAATAAGAAGAAAACAGAATACATGACAAATGCGAGTTGTGACGATTCCATCCAAGTCGACAGCACAGTCTTGTCAAAAGCGCATACCTTTCGATATCTTGGATAAACGCTTAGCGATGATGGGACGCTGACGGCTGAAGTTGGCGCACGCATCAATGCTGCTTGGTTGAAGTGGCGTACCGCGAGTGGAGTGCTCTGTGATAAAAAGGTTTGCGAGAGGCTCAAGTCAAAGATTTATCGTTCGGTTGTGAGGCCCGTCGCACTGTATGGCACATTCATTCATTCATTCATTCATTCATTCATTCATTCATTCATTCATTTATTTATACATTGAGTACGTCGTATAAGACAGACGCTTGAAAAATATAGCACAAATTCAGAAAACAACACGAATTACAAACACATCTGAGACTTCAGCAAAACTTTAGCCGTTCCCCGTTTGAATGACATCATGGACCTGACAGCCAGGGTAGTTTTCCCCATTCGCAGATACGCTGAGCCCGCCCTGACAGAGAACAAATTGGATCTCACTGTGGTTTTTGACCTCGCGAAAGATATTTTTCTTGCCTCACCTCGGGTTTTGGATAACACTATTCTGAAGAAGTGTGAAAAATTAGCACCAGACATCCCATTTAGAAGCTTGTGTCCCATACACACATCAAACAACTCCCGCCGTGACTCGAGGCTTGCTAAACTAAAATACTGGTTTCGTATCCGTGAATTTAGAATTTTTGAGTAAAAAAACCCGCCCCGTCGTATTAATACCTTTCTAGTGAAGTTATTCAGAATTTTCTCCAGAAGAGTTATGTCCTTTTTCTTGTATGGGGAGAAGAGAACGGTACCGATCTCTACAAGAGGGCGAACATAAATTTTGTAAACTTCCAGAAGAACGCTACTGTCTTTTGTAGTCAGTGCTTTGAACACTTGATAAGTGCGGTGGTAAGCCCTCTTGTGCAGCTCTTTGTAGTGAGAGAGGGAATCCAGCTTCTCGTCGTACAGAAACCACAGAGTGTTATCCGAAAACAGAGGAAGCAGAAAGACGGCTCGGCGTAATGGAAACGAAGATGCTCAGATGGAGTGGTGGATTTACCCGGCTGGACCGAGTTCGGAATGAAGATGTGCGTGAAAGACTCGGTGTCGCGCCCATTTCGGACAAACTTCGCGAAAATCGCCTAAGATCGTATGGGCAAGTTCTGCGAGCTGGAGAACGCTCGATAGTAAAAGCGGCTATGCAACTTTAAGTGACAGAACAGCGACCAAGAGGACGACCTGCGCAGAGATGGCTGAATGTCTTGCACAACGATATAAAAATTGCAGGCCTCCATCCTGACAACGCGAATGACGAGGTCAAATGGCGGCAACGTTCGAGAAAAGCGGACCCTGCTGCAATGCGGGACTAACGCCGAAGGAAAAGAAGAAGAAGAAGAAAGGGAAATATTAACACAACGAACGCAAAAACCCTTGCTCTTGGTCTGAGCCTGCCCATGTCTCCCATTAGCTAGACGGCAGTCCATTTGCGTTCGCCTGCTTCCGTGGCGAGAAAAAAATCATATGCGTCCGTTTGTGTCCGTCCAGGAATGAAGCTCCACACGGTCGACGTCAGGATTACCTAACCAGAAAAGAGCGTGACTTTTTTGCAAAAGCCGAGACTCCTGCTCCGCCCTCCATTAGTTTTTAATCTATGGGAGGTTCTTCTAAACGGAGAATCAAACCCCATCTGCTTCCACAAACCAAGCAGATTAAATTCGACGTGCTCGGCCTATTTTTCGCTATTTCTCAGTTCTATGTTTATGAAGCAGACGCCCAGTTAATTTAATGGCAAAATTCACTTTGTTTCTTTGTTTTCTTGAGCGGAGCGAGGGGAGAGACAGCGAAAGAGGGCGGAGCAGAAGTAGAAGAATCATAGGCGCGCACGCGTACACGGTGGAGTCGAGTAAATTTTGCTCTGAAATAGAGAGTACACATACTTGAGCTCAGTACAGAGAACTTTGATCTAATTTTTATCGTGAGCCCTGTCTTATGTAGACAGCGTCCAGCTCCCGCGCTCTAATGTTTCCATGAACCTCGTTTGAACACCCACTGGGATCTCGATAGAAAAGTGTGTCTCCTTAGCAGCGCAGCTTCGTTTAAATGGTGGTCGATGGCGCCAGGAAAGTTCCTGATCACCTCAAGTACCTAGCGAACTGTAGTTGGATCACTTTTGCTCCACGCTGCAGTGCTGGGTTGCCACCGTTATGGCACAGTGTAAGACCTTGCTCACATCAGGGATGTGCGTAATTACGATTTACGATTTACAACATTTTAGACAGTGAATCGTATTTTTTCGTAATGAAAAATGCGTGAGGCGGATGTAAAATACGAGGCGGTCGCAATTCAACTGCTCTAATCCCACTTTGCCAATGTGTTCGGTCAGGACGTAGGACCAACTTCGGCGTCTGACTTCACTACATCCCGAATATTAACCTTCAAGGTGATCAAATAACGCATAACGATAACGCAGGAAACACGATTGGAGTTGGAGGCGGTGATTACCAAATCCGCGCTGCGCACGTTTCACTCACCATTAGAAGGCGCTCCTCACGATCAACTTCGTTCTCAAGTTTTTGATGAAAACAAACTGTCCTGATTCAATACAGTGCGTTTCAAAATTATAAAGGCACCCCAAAACATGGCGATTTCGCTCGCAGGTCAAAGAATTCCAAGCCGAGACCTATTCCAATCGATTCAGCATAGCCGAAAACTTTAGTAAATTTCCTCTGTGGAAAACACATCTTCATAGTTTTCAAGAAATATTCGCCAACATAAGATCCGACCGTTTCAAAATTATAAAGGCACCCCCTTCGGTGCTTCCTTATCGCCCACAGTTTCAATACTCCACTTGAAAGGCAACACTTCCGTGTACCTCGCTGACATTATGCCTCGTGTATACAAACCCTCAAATGAGGAACAAGCCCAAGTGGAAGCGTTGCATAAGGCTGGCCATTCGAATCGCTTCATCGCCGCTCTGCTTGGCCATTCTCCAAGATGCATTGATAGCTAAGTCGAGAATTCGGAATCCTACAGAGAAAATAAGAACGCTGGAAGACCACGAGTGCTGTCTGACAAAGATGTCCGTCATATTCGGCGTTCCATGTCCAATTCTACGAAATCAGTGAACCAGGTCAGGTGCGAGCTGGCACTTCCTGTCTCTAAGACGACGGTATAGAGGGCCGTAAATGACAGTCCTGTCATTGTTTGGCAGTCTATAGCAAGGCTCCAAAGCTGACTGAGCTGACAAATCCGGCCGACTTCAGTTTGCTCGTGAGAATATGAAAACGGATTGGGAATCGGTAAGTTGTGTGGCACCCGCAGGCGCTTTTCCATTTTTGGTCAATTTTATTCAATCTACGTTTTTCTGATCATCTTTTCTGACGAAAAGAAGTTTAACTTAGATGGCCCTGATGCCCTGATGGTTTTCATAGTCACTGGAGAGATCTCAGGAAAGAGCCGCTTTTCTTCAGCAAGCGCAACTTCGGCGCTGGGTCACTAATGGTTTGGGGCGCATTCTGCAACAGTGGCGTTCTCCAACTAGCTTTTGTTTCAAGTCGAATTGATTCCTAGGAATATGAGAAGGTGCTCGCTGACCACCTCCTGCCATTTCTGAGAGGACGTCGCCGTCAGAAGTGCGTTTTCATGCAGGACAACGCCTCGGTCCACGGCAGCCGGTCAACTGTCGAATGGCTTAACAGCGAGAATATCGCTCTTCTGATGTGGCCACCTTGTAGTCCTGACCTAAACTCGATTGGGAACATCTGGTGGGCCATCATCGTTAGGCAGATATACTCTAACAGCATGCAGTATAACAATATCGGTGACCGCAAGAACGCCATTCTGAGAGCTCTGAGAGGACAATTTGGACCCCTCTCTTTTAAAGCAGCTAACGGATTGTATGCCAAATAGCATTTTTGATGTTATTGCTAATCATGGTGGACCAGTCCGTTATCAATCTGTTGTTAACTTTTATTTTCGAAAATAAATTTATCGTTATTCTAAAGTGCCTTTATAATTTTGAAACGGTGTTATTTTAAGTTGCCGAGTATTTCTTGACAAAATGTGACAAAATATTTTTGGAGATAAAGTTGCTTGATGTTTTCGACTATGCTGAATCGTACGGAATTGGTCACAGCCCGAAATTCCTTGATATGCGAGCGAAATCGCCATTTTCTGAAGTGCCTTTATAATTTTGAAACGCACTGTACATATTAGCGTCGAAAGAACGGTGCAAAGCGCTCCCATTAAGCCGAAAACGATTCCAAAGAGTGCTCATGGCCCGCCATCTGAGAAGCTTACGTCTACTCAGAAGTCTAAATGATCAACATGAGGAGCGTACAAAGACAGGACTAAGAAATGCAGAATGAACCAGATGAAGAACGGTAACAAGCACGTCACTCAAAGGCAGCAGACCCGCTCGAAGAAGTTGTTGAGAAAACTACGCTACTGGGGTCATATGTTCCCTAGTAGAACGCTCCTTGGAAGCGTCAAAAACGAGTGAAAACTACTAAATTTGAGTCGAAAATTTTCGTCAGCGACGCCCATGAGCTTTCCACCCCGCCCCCTCAATATACGAATACGGTCACTTCCGCTGGTTTTCGAAGCTTCCAACAAAGTGAGCGTTCTGGTAGAGGCTTTAAGAGTCTATCGGCTTCGCTATCCCAACCGTTTTATCTTTAATGTTACCTGTTTCAACCGCTCGGGCAAAACTCGTCCAATTTCACCCCATAACAAAAACAGCCGTTTTTCTTGTATTTGCATGCAGTTTTCGTCGGGTTTTTCGTTAGTGTCCCATACTACCAGTTCAAACCTTCGATTTATGAAATAAAATCGATACCAATTTTGAGCGTGTCTGCTGCTCTTAAAGGAACATGTAGTTGTGCTAATTCTTCAACACCAGCAACTTCCGAAGGTAAACTCGCAATCCCATTCTAAACAAAAGTAGGAATAGAAATCCCTGGAATCACCAGTTCTCAAAGGCAGTGGTCGCGATCAAACATTCTTGTCGCCTTTTTCTTTCTAAACTCTTTTCTGAGTCTCGAGTAGTAGGAGCTATAAGAAAAAATCGCGAAAAAACCACTCTTTCGGGTCAAATTTGAAGCCTGAGCTTTGTAGTTAGTTGATGGTAGACGAGCCCACTCCACATCGTCGGCATCGATGACCTCTTATATCAATTTATTTTTTCCTCTGAATGTCAATAAATTTTGTCGCTCGGCATGAGACTGCGATCTTTTTCGTCTGCGATGTGCACGTGTGCACGAACTGGCTTCTTTGGGGCCTAGAAACTCTAACTCTAGCCCGTTTTTCAGCGCGCTACCCTCATAGTTTTTCAGCTGTTTTTGATTGAAACTGATTTTTGTAGTTTTTTCGATAACGTTTTCATCTTGATCACCGCCTTTAAGCATTCTTGGCGTTTGTTTGTCGCTATTGACATTAACGCGCGATAGAAACGAAGGCTTGTAGTGGATTTGCGAAAAGTCGTCACTTGCCTTAAAAATCCAAAGCGCGGAATTGTTTCCGATATCTCAAATGGTCTTCTTCCGCATCAGGCCGATATACAAAAAAGGCGAGAGCGCGAATCTAAACGTTCAGTTAATTTTTTGAAGTCGTTTTCAACCGCAAAGGTGAGTGTTCTGTGGGACGCCTTCGCTATATCCCTCAAAGGCAGTGTTCACGATGAAAGGAAAACGTAAGCTATGGGTCCCTCTAACAAGAGAAGGATCATTACATGCCGTGGCCATTCCAGACGATATTAATGTTTCCAGATCAATTTTCGACAAGAGATTCGAATTTTCACTCTGCAGCTGCTAAACGTTTCTCTGAACGGAGTTATGAGCTTTTTATAGAGATTTCTACAGCAAAATGGCAGTTAATTGGGACGCAGAACACGAATTTGGGCTTCTTTCTTAACACTCAAGTCGATTATTGTAAGTTACGATAATAATACGGTATTTTGGTTACTACAACCTAGAGTACTCCTCCAGAAAAAAAAGAGCTTTCTTTCAGAAACTATGTGTTTGTGGCATTTACGTGGCGTCGATTTTTTCGAGGCTGTGACCTCTCAATTAAAATTGATTTTAGTCGGCCCGCTCTCACTCCAACCTGATTCCTCAGCTGATTTCTCTTGTAAAAATCTGCTCACTGCTTGTATTAGCTCATCTAGTAAAGTATGGGGAGCTGGGGGAGGACGGAGTACGGGGGGCGCCGGCGCCAGCCGGCTGGCAGCAGTGACCGCTCTCGGCCGAGTCGCCCCGACAGCGAGATCGATGGCTCGTTCGCTCGTTGATTGGCGATAGGCGGAGGTCATGCACGCGTTCATTTTTATGAAAGCAAACAGCCCCTGAATTCTTTGAGGAGTTGAAGTCCTCTGCTAGAGAGTCTTTGCACGAACATGGGAAGCTTTGCTACAAATATATCTATGGAATGAGCCTATTGAACTAGTAGATCACTCATTAGGTTGAGTTAGTGAGAGACGCCAAAATTTCATATTCTTTTTCTTCCTGTGCGAAATGGTTGGAGAACCTTTTGATGATCTCGGTCTGTCTCCGTATCCCGATTTTCTGGACGAACTGCGTGGATTGAAGCTGGAAGATCTTGTTGATATTCTGAGGTGCTCGAACGCCGACTTAGTCAAGAAGCTGCAAGACTGGAAACTTATTCACAAGACGATGCAATGCCCGAAATGCTTCGCAACAATGGGTAAAGTCACTTGTGGAAAAAACTTCGCAGAATTTCGTTTCCGCTGCAATAGGAACTATTGTAATACCACAATGACCCCCCTAAAAGGGACGTTCTTCTCAAATTCAAAGTTGGATCCTCGCGAATTGTTGAAACTTCTCTACTTCTTCTCCAGAGACTCCTACAAGCGCTCTGAAGTACAGCATCAGCTGAGGAGACCAAACGGCACTACAATCTCACAGAAGACCGTTACAGATTTTATTAGGTAAATAATTTTTAAAAAACACTCCTCAAAATTATTGGTTCTTCTGAAACTTACGATTTTCAGCTTTTTCCGAGAAGTCTGCCTCCTAGCAGTTGAGAACTCCGAGCCAATAGGAGGCCCCGGGATAGAAGTGGAGATAGATGAGACTGTCATTACAAAGCGAAAATACGAAAAAGGTAATTTCACAACTTCCCTCAGTGAAAACTAGAAAATCGTATCACAGCGTGTTTTAGGCCGACTTATTGCTAAGCAGCAATGGCTGTTCGGAGGCAAGGAGCGGAAAAACCGTCGTAGATGTTTCGCAGTTCTCGTTCCCGATCGAAGTACCGCGACACTGTTGCCTCTTATTGAAAAACACATATGGTTCACGTTTTCGTTCTAGTCTGACCTATGGACCAGGCGGCTGGCCGCGCGGGGTTGGCGGCCTCACTGGAGAATGGAGTTTCGATTCGCGCGGGGTGATCTACCGTCGCAGCCCCGTCCATTCATCAGACTAAAATGATTGGGCGCACTCTACAAGCGGGTTCAACTATTTTCTCAAACTGCTGGAAGGCCTATGACGCAATCGCTTCCTCCCCCAATGGCTATATCCATCACAAAGTCAATCACAGCCAGAACTTTGTCGATCCCTTGAGTGGCGCGTACACTCAAGGGATTGAATCCCTCTGGCAAAAGCTAAAAGCTCCTCATAAGGCGAGGTACGGCACTGCGCGCACGGTGCTTCCTTATGCCGTTGGTGAATTTGTCTTCCGCCGTAGGTATCCTGCCGAACATATGTTCATGGTTTTAATTGCCCACATTGTCAAGCAATACCCGGTGTCATAATCGTTGATCTTTGTAAATTGTATTTTCCAAAATTCTTGTTTAAATGAATTATCATGAATAATATAACTGTATATAGTACCGATATTGGATCTCCAGTTGTCTCGACGAAAGCGTAGAATGATTCGCACTCATGTCAGAATTTCGCCCACCCGGGGTTCCAACCCCCTGAAAAATCAGGGAAAACTTCGCACTCATGTCAGAATCTCGCCCACCCGGGGTTCCAACCCCCTGAAAAATCAGGGAAAACTTCGCACTCATGTCAGAATCTCGCCCACCCGGGGTTCCAACCCCCTGAAAAATCAGGGAAAACTTCGCACTCATGTCAGTATCTCGCCCACCCGGGGTTCCAACCCCCTGAAAAAATCGGGGAAAACTTCGCATTCATGCCAGAATTTCGCCCACCCGGGGATCCAACCCCCTGAAAAAATCGGGGAAAACTTCGCATTCATGTCAGAATTTCGCCCACCCGGGGTTCCAACCCCCTGAAAAATCAGGGAAAACTTCGCACTCATGTCAGAATCTCGCCCACCCGGGGTTCCAACCCCTGAAAAAATCAGGGAAAACTTCGCACTCATGTCAGAATCTCGCCCACCCGGGGTTCCAACCCCCTGAAAAATCAGGGAAAACTTCGCACTCATGTCAGTATCTCGCCCACCCGGGGTTCCAACTCCCTGAAAAATCGGGAAAACTTCGCATTCATGCCAGAATTTCGCCCACCCGGGGATCCAACCCTGGATAAAACGGGAAAACTTCGCATTCATGTCAGAATTTCGCCCACCTGGGGTTCCAACCCCCTGAAAAAAATCAGGGAAAACTTCGCACTCATGTCAGAATCTCGCCCACCCGGGGTTCCAACCCCCTGAAAAAATCGGGGAAAAATTCGCATTCATGTCAGAATTTCGCCCAGCCGGGGTTCCAACGCCTTCAAAATTCGAAGATTGGGTCCTCTCCGGCAAAAGACTTCAACTCCTAAAAATACTTAGGGGCTGGATGCTTTAATATAGGAAATCTTCACCCTTTTTGTTTGTAAACGATTGCCTTTCACGCACAGGCCCTGATCTCGCGTGCGTGATCTCCGCCGATCGCCAATCAACGAGCGAGCGAGCCATCGATCTCGCTGTCGGAGCGACTCGGCCGAGAGCGGGCACTGTTGCCAGCCGGCTGGCGGCGGCGCCACCCCATACTCCGTCCTCCCCCTGTACCAAGTATGGTTCAGTACTGTTTCCTTCTTCAATTAATAGGCTTGTGTGATTTTAATGATTGTTCAAAGTCCGCTTCATTCGTTATTCTCGTTGTGAGACGATCCTTTGTTGAGAGCATTTTGTGCACAATTACCACATGTGCTCGTGGCTATAGATTTGGTGCATGCCCAATTATCTTCACAGCGAAACACCAGCCGCTGAGATCAGACATTCACGATTAAAACGCTTCATAATCTTACAAAAAAGCTCTTGCACGATAAAACTGCTAATCCTCTACACTTCACGAGATTAAAACGGGTATTTGACAACAGTGCAAAAACTAGGGGTGCGACATGGATTCGAACCCGTGACCTCACTCCCCGCGGCAGCACACGCTTTCACTGCGTGAACCAATCAAGGCTAGCATGGCTCTGACTTCATATATGACGGCACGCCGCCTCGTTCATCATAGCAATATAATTCGGCGTTACAACACACTATGGGATGATTTCTGCAGTATAAACCACATCGGTGTATCGCGGAAGGCGACGAAGACTCATGGATTACACGTTATGATGCGTCTATGAGTGAAGCGCTAAAAATGCATTTAACTCCGTTCAGAAAAACGATTTGCAGCTGCGTAAAAATGAGAATTTCACGTCGAAAACTGATCCTAGAAACCCTTATTTCATTTGGAATAGCCACGGCATGCAATGATCCTTTCCTTGCAAGTCACCCTTCGTTTCAGCAAAGCGACAGTTGCCGAATTTTTGAATACTCTTTACCCGTAAGGATTCTAACATTATGCTACGAGCTAACGACCTTCTAAAAGACAAAATTCGAGATAAACCAGAGTACGGAGCGAACATTGTGCTACACATCTACACATGTGCTACACATTCATCCTGCTGTATGAATAAGAGGTATGATGTGATGCTTCAAGACAACATCCGTTTCATAGTGATGTGCGTGCATTGGTGGCTATGCCCATTTCCTTGTTTTGATGGCGATTCAGCAGAGAAATACAAAGATCGTGTGAAAATTGTGCTGCTTTTCTTTGAAATATGAACCAAGTTCGCTTAGCATAAAACGTTCGACTGTTGGATTGGGTATTCGCCTTTGACTAACACGGCGATGATAAGTGCATGATTAGTGCAACTGAATTGTAAATTCTATGAAATGGCATGAACAACAGCTTGTTATTTTGCCCCAGTCCTCAAAATTAACATAGAAATATGTGTGATGAGATCACGAGCTGCCCTCCACCTTGAATTGGGATGTAGGACAGAATCGAAGCTACAGCATAAGAAGGAATGCAATATTGAGCCGGACCATTGATAGAGGTCAACCCACTACATCAGGTGCACTGTAAGAAAGGTTGCGCAGTTGTTGGACGAAGTAACGCAGTGGCTCACACATGGGATCCAACTAGCCAAAAGTACCAGAACAACTGTGCATCGGTGGTTATTTCCTCCGGGTCCGACATTACAGTGACTAGCCAACAGACTCTTCAAGCTGCGCATAACTTGCAATAGAGATAGTCCATGATCATACTTCCAGCGACGAGCGACGCGATGTTTACTACACGAAAATCGATATGCGTGATATGCAGTGTCGCTGTCGCCGGTCGCGGGAAGAATGATCCCTACTACATGAGCGCGATAACAATGCTACAATATCGCTCGTAGGAATGGACAGAAAGCGCGCGAGGATGCGTTTTCGCGTCTTTTTCGTTTTTTCGTCCTTTCAACATCTCGCTTCAAACTCAACTTTGAGCGAGGCTAGGGTGGTATTCATGATCCTGGCGTTCAAGGCTACCTCATCGTATACTCAGAAAGTTGGAGCTCGCCACTCGGTAGCTAAAAGTCCTGCTGCGCGCATCAACTCGCGCGACCCAATGATAGCGGGTGGCGAGTGCTCGCATGCTCGCGCTCTCCACCTGCTCACCACATTACGGCGGCGCGCTGGCAGCTCCATGTCAGCGCGCCCGCCTAGCGTAGATCGGCGACAGAAGGATAGCTGGTGGCCAGCTCTTGGATGTGTCTTCCGCTTGATATTCATGCCATACTTGAACTTTCGCTTTGATTATCCGGTGTTATGGCCTGCAGGAAGTGGGGGGGGAGCTGGGTTCTATAGTAAATCACAGCCGCGTCCATTTTCCGTACCGCTGCGCAAGTTAAATACCAACCCAAGGTTTCCTACCTTTCAAAAATCAGGAGAGTAGTTGCTGCATAAAAAATGAGCGTGGCCAAGTGCGATATCATAGTCCCACCACACTGCTGCATCGGTTATTCTTTCACAGTAACGGTATATATAGAAAACTCGCTCGGAGCAGGACTGTCAATAATGATTTATAACAGTCAGTTCTTCAAGAGTTTCTACTGATTGAATCATAACAAATAGACGCAATTTATCTAATTAGCAATATCACAAGGGAGCGCGACAGTCTCTGTCTGCGTTTCCCTGCGTCTCTATAGAGCTGGTTGATAGCGAAACCTATGTAGTCCTTAACGAAAGCCGACAATGGGTACACTACCGGATAGCCCTCAGCTCTAGGATCATGAACATCACCCTAGTTTCGCACCAAGTTGAGTCTGGAGCCAGTTATTCAAAAAGGACGAAAAAAGACGTCCTCAACCGCTTTCTGACCGAATCCTGCGAGCGATAGTGCACTAATGTTCCTGGCCAGGAGATGAGACGAACTCCGGCGTCTGACTCCAGCACAACCGGAATATCAACCTGGATCATCTGGTATCATTATCACGCGGGACACACGATCGGAGTTGGAATCGGTAGATATCGGCTTTTCGCTGCACGAGTCTCACTTGATACCGTCAATGACTAAATGCACTTTAGAGGCGCTCTTCACAATTTACTTCGTTTTCGAATTTTTAAAGAAAAACAACTGTCCTGATTCCCAGAACAAGATAAGTGTCGAAAAACGGAGCAAAGCGCTGATGTATGAGTGGTATGAATCCTACTCTTGTGACTGAACACCCATTCATTCTCCAGCAACCAACAATCGGATGAGAATGGAGAGTGTTTTACTGCATCGTAGATCCTGCTGGGCAGAAAATCTGCTACAGTATGTGGGTGAACTAATAACAAGCCGTTACTAGAGGACGTTGTGTGCTAGATAAGAAATACCCAAGTGTGTATTGGGGGGAAGGTAGGACATCGATGTTCTATCGATGCATGATCGCTGTAAATATAATTTGTCACTTATCATAGGCGCCACTTTCCCACTCTTAGCGTTGCAAGCAAAAGCTCATCACAAAAAGCTCTATGAAAATAACATATGGTTTCCGTTTTCAATTTAGTCTGACGCATGGACCAGGCGGTTGCACGGGCTGGGTTGGCGGCCTCACTGGAGAATGTGGTTTCGATTTGCGCGGGATGATCTACCGTCGCAGCCCCGTCCATTCATCAGAACAAAATGATTGAGCGAACTCTAGAGTTCGCGCAATAATTTTAAACGGATGAACGTACGGGGCTGCAACGGTAGATCACCCCGCGCGAATCGAAACCCCCTTCTCCAGTGAGGATGCCAACTCCGCACGGCCAGCCGCCTGGTCCCTGCGTCAGACTAAATCGAAAACGGAAACCATAGCTACGATCTACCGCCAATGTTGAAATGTTGAGTTTTCAAAGATCTTTCGCCAAATTCAGTCAATGGAGTAGACGATCCGTGTGGCGTTCACCACAAAACCGCTCAGCGAGGCTTCGATTGCAAACAAACATCGATCGCCAGTCGCTAGACAAAACTTTACGAAGGAACCGTATGTACTTTGCCCAACATTAGCGATCTACGGTTTACGCCGACCTTCGTATTCAACATACATCACCAAGTATATCGCACGCTAATGAGAATATTCTAGGCTACACTATCTCATTAACAATATTTATTAGGGTAGCAGCGCACTTCAGGACGATTTCAATCATTGTTGATCAAACACTTCTGTGTTTTCAGCATTTACCTCCGTTCACAGAAGAATATTCTACGATATTTGAACGATGATGGTTGAGACTAATACATTTTTGCAAACATTGTGGTTGAAATCGTGAAGCAGCGATGAGTACCCAGCAACACGAAGCCCTAAGTCTCAACTTTTTTTAGCAACAGAAAATCTAAGAAATGACGGATTACATAATAACATGACTGTTTGATCAGGCATCAACATTGGAAGCATTGGAAAGCCTGTGCAGCGACATAGATAAAGGTGTCGAGAGAGCAGTGTTTCAAAGACATATCAAGGGAGTGCTCTTAGCTTAGCGTCATTCTATCAAAGAAGGAACGATCAAGTGAGGAGTCAAAACATTTGCTTGCAGGAGAAAATATCCTCAGAAAATCAGGAAAACCGATAAGCAGCTCTTGCACGACTCACAGGAGCCCGTGGATTGGCCATACTCGTCGCTCATGACATTCGTCGCAGTCACAGTAGAGCGATGGGCAACACAGTCATACCAATCATGCCAGGCCGTGCGATCTGACAGTTTTGCACATTAGCCGCGAAAGAAGCGTAAAGGAGTCACCAGAATTGCAGAGACCGGTGAGTTTGTCACCGAGTGTCAGCCTTGAATCGGTAACAGAAGTGTTTGCAAACATTAATGTCGCAGCGTCGGTTGCCGCTCGCTGGCAGTGATGTAGGGTGTCGTGGTGACATTAGGCGCCCGCGCCAGCCGCGAGTGAGATTTAAATGTTTTTTTCTTGAGGAAGCAAGCAGCGGACCTAACTGTACTAAATATTGGATCCGAATCAGAAAATTCAGATACTCGGATTTTGGATAACTCAAATATCAAAAATCGCGGATATTCGACTCTAACGAATAGTCATATCTCGAATCAATCCGAGAATGAAAGCGTAGCTTCATCAAGGCTGGTCGCCTCGACTTCAAGTCGAAGCGAACAGCAATACTGCAGCGATCTGGAATCGCTCCGTGCCGTGACTTGAAATCGTTTCGTCTAGCGATCTCAAGCGCTCGGATGGACGATATTTCGCGTGAAATAGACGGACGACTGCGGACCAAGCCACGGGACTAAGAAAAGGTTTTTTCTCGACATTGTTTTGCACAGTTTTCAAACGAAAAAAAAAAGCTTCCAATAGGGAATGGGGTGGAATTTGCTTGAACAGCAACACAAAACTAAAGCTAAAGTTACTAGTTGCTCGAAGCGGGCATGAAATGTAATTTTTCGGTAGCCTCATTACATTTTCTCATCTCTCTCTCTCTTCATAAATGTATGGAAAATACTAGTTTTCCCTTTCACATGCCGCATTTTATTCCAGAGAACTGTGAGGTCTGCAATTTTGCGCCACATACGCAAGGTTGTGACGAAAGATTGCGGACTAGTCGCTTCGACTAGACGAATCGCTTCCATCATGGAAGCGACGCGATTAGTCGAAGCGACCTAACAAAATCAAGCAGGTCGCTTCGACCAGCTATGAAATACCTCAGTCGCTCGGCGATCGCGACTGAAACAGCAAACTGTTCCAAACCGTCGCGAGTCAATGCAAGATCTGTTGGCGCGATGGGTTTTGTAACTGTTGGCAGTGCCGCGACTAGTCGAAGCGACCTGCTATAAATGAGCCTTCAGATGATTCCGGGCGGATTAAGCAGCCGAGCGGTCGGTCATGACAAATTATAGCAACGATAAGGAGATTTTGGCATGATAAACCCATTGAGCCCCAGTTCGACCGTCTCAAAATGAGAGAGATAGGCCATACATTTTTTCGGTGATTCTAAACTTGGACCAGTCGGATTTTGACGTTTTTTCGTTGAGCCAGGTTTTGGATCCCTCAGATTTTATGATCTTCTCGATGATTCGGAATTTAGACCAGTCGGATTTTGACGTATTTTTTTCGGTGAGTCGGGTGTTGAATCATGAAATATTCGATTCATCCGAATGGTTATCCGAAATCGAGTGAGCCGGATCCAATGTTTAGCGGACACCACAACTCAAATAAAATATTGGGAGAATGTGCGCCCCAATCTCATCGAAGGGAGTGCGAGCAGCGTCACAGTAATCCACAGGACGCGCCACGTCACGCGAAATTTCATCATCATTGCAGCCAGGGGTGTGCATTTTCCGTTTACTGATTTACCGATTCTCCGGGTTTACCGGTGTTTTTCGGTAAATTTTGATTTAACAATTTACCGAGTTTTTCTCAAAATTTACCGAAATTTTGCCGAAAAATTGGGTGTAATTGCGCCTAATCGGTCTACTTCTCACTCCTATTTCGCGGATTTGCCGCTATTAAGACTTGCGTTTGGTGCGATATCCTTCTCCATCCTTCTTTTTGTTACTCTTTTTTAACCCTTTGGCTTACTTTCTCAAGGTCAAACGATCTATGCACCTTTTATGTCACGTTCTTCTTCTTATCGAGATACTACTCCGAGAAATGCATATTTTATTGAAAAATTTCAACAGATTTGCAAGGCAGCAGAGTCCTGAGCAGTGATTTCAGGAACTGGAAAAATTCTCTTCGGAGCCCCCGACACAACATTGAATCCACTGCAGTTCTGGAACGACTCCATTGTGAAATCCTCGTACCCGCACCAGGGATGAGCGGAATAAATATTCAAAATTTCGAAAATCGGTTTTCGGGTTTCGGAACAAAAATTTTTTCTCGGTTTTCGGAACGCGAAACGCGGAAATTTTCAAAAAAATGTCAAACCTCCCTAGAGTCTCGGAAGCACATTTAGTTACAGAGAATCATTTTCAGAAAGATTCTGTCTTACTGAGTGACCAACTATGCAACTTCAGTAGACCATCTAGATACATATAGAAATCGATCCCGAAAAATGCACAGATATGCACTACAGTGCGTTTCAAAATTATACGACATACCCCAAATTTCGCGGTTCCGAACTTCGCGGGATTTAAGGTGACAAACGTTTAACGCCAATCGATGAAGCACCCTTGAAAACTCCTGGGTACGAATCCTCATGAAATTAGAGCAACTGGCAGGAATCTGGCAACGGAAATTGTCAAAAACGACCGTTGCAAAATTATACGACATGGCTGACGTTCTCGCAGAAATTGCAATTCTAGACCCTCCGTATCAGTTCGTTCATGGTAAAAACCATTATGAACATCAAGTTAATAGTTTTCAGAATTGCCTTGATGCCCAACCACTTCGAAAACTCTTTTTGGTATGTTTCGGCCCAGCTTTTTGTGAAAGCCCATTTCAATGGGCGCCCATTCGCTTGTAACGGCTAGTTTGAGCGAAACCGTACACTGGTATTTTCTCCTCTGATTGTATACTAGAAGCTCGGGAAGATACCAAACGTTTTTTTCTGGGTTGAGGTCCTGCAAACCGGCCGGCCATTCTAGCAAATTGGCATGATTGGCCTAAACCAAGCCTGCGTCGTCCTATTAACAAGAAGTGAAGGCGGATACCGACTAGAAAGAACTGAAAATGAAATTCCGACACAATCTGATAATCAGTGAGGCTCACAGGTCATGTCGCGAAAACCTGGTCCAGCTTGCCACATCACCTGAATCTGGGTCTATACATTATTTTTTCCACACACATTCTCCTCCAGAGTTCCTACACGAGGATAAGTTTGGGTCCTTTTGTAGATCTCTCCAGTGCTTAGAATACTTAGTTAAAATACTTGAATAGATCAGAATATCTCAGGCTCGTTCGGACTGAGCTTGCTTTCGACCGATAAGAAAGGGTTTCGAAGGATCCACCTATGGATCAGAACTATCCTTGAGTAGGAACTTTCGAGGAGAAAGAAAAATGTGTCGACCCGGATTCGGGTGGTGGACCAGGTTTTGGGACATGATCTATGAACCTCACAGATTATCAGACTGTGTCAGAAAATCATTTCCAGTTCTTTCTAGTCCGTATCCGCCTTCATTTCTTGTCAGTAGGACGACGCAGGCTTGGTTTCAGACCGATCCTGCCAATTTGCTATAATGGCCGGCCGGTTCGCAGAACCTTAACACAGAGGAAAACGCTTGATATACTCCTGAGCTTTAAATATACAACCAGAGAAGACAATACGAGTGTATGGTTTCGCCTAAAGGCAGGGTTCGCGATAGAAACAAATTTCGAGCCCTCTTCATAAAAATGTAGATTCGGCCATCACAAAAATAAAAATAGGTGAAAAAACCCGGAAATTCGCGGGAAAAACGCTCAAAAACAAAGTAAAACGGCTAATTACCGGTGTCGGCCGGCCCCCTAATTAACTCGATTTTCATTAATGCTTGCTTATCCGGCATTTATTTTGCTGTTATAGTGATCAGTAGTCTCCAGGAATGTACAGAAATCACTTTAGAAGCAAAATAAAAGTTGACAAACTAGGATTTTACCCCAATCTCGATAATTGGGGGCGGGAGGACACCAAGCCATAACTTGCTCCTGAGCGTTTTTTATTCAATTTTTTACTTATTTTCACTTTTGTGATGGCCAGATCTACAATTCCATGGGTATAGTACAACAACCGATTTTATCGAGAACCCTGCCTTTAAAGGCAGTGTTCACGATAAGAATCGTTTTTCTGCTTCTCCGCCTATCTTGAAGACGGTCCCATGCTGATTCCAATTATGTTTTCGAAATCGTACAAGACCTTCTAGGAACGGAGTTATGGTCCCTCAAAAAATTGAGCTAGGAAAGCATGGTGGACGAGTTGTCCGAGGCTTGTAACTTCCGTCTTTTGCAGCCGATGTATGCGAACTGACGTGAGTGAACAGAGAAGTTGAGAATGAAGGGAAGAACGGGGCTATTGATCGATCGGAAACCATCGCTCATCTCACGGTCTCAAGCATTCATTTGTTCACGTCGGTGGGCGTGGAAAGTGCATCTGGGTATGATGAGCTGACGGGTGTCCAACTTTGGGGCCGTAGGGGACCGTTCCGAGCTAATTTTTCTTAGCTTTTTCAACGTTAGGGTCGCGCTAGGCCCCGCAGCTGCCGATCTCCACCAGAAAATCAGACATGGTTTTTATCGTGGACACTGCCTTAAAACTAGCCGTTATAAGCGAATGTGCGCATATTGGAAGGATCGTTTACAAAAAGTTGGGTTTAAACATACCAAAAAAAGTTTTCGAAGTGGTTGGGCATCAAGGCAATTTTGGAGACTATTAACTTGATGTTCATAATGGTTTTTCCCATGAATGAACTGATACAGATGGTGTAGAAAAGAAATTTCTACGAGAACGTCAGCTATGTCGTATAATTTTGCAACGGTCGTTTTTGACAATTTCCGTTGCCAGATTCCTGCCAGTTGCTCTAATTCCATGAAGATTCGTACCCAGGGGTTTTCGAGGGTGCTTCACCGATTGGCGTTAACCGTTTGTCTCCTTAAATCACGCGAAGTTTGGAATCGCGAAAATTGGGGTATGTCGTATAATTTTGCAACGCACTGTATACTTTACCAGGTTGTTCAATAAGTTTTGTCGTTCGATGAGAGAGGGCGTTTCTACTAGCCCAATTCTTTTTTGTTTTGTTGGTACACTCTTCATATGAACGTATGTGAAGTTTCATTTCAATCTGTCAATTCATTCTTTGTTTACAAGCCATTTAGTGTCGCCGTGTCAGAGCAATGGAAAAATTGAATATCGTGCAGTGATGAAATTCTTATTTTTCGAAGGTGTAGCACCAAAAGAAATTCACGAACGAATGTTAAAAGTGTATAATGATTGTTCACCTACAATTAGAACAGTAGAAATATAGGTTGCTGAATTTAAACGTGGTCGTACAAGTCTTGAAGACGACCCACGTGAAGGACGTTCAAAAAACGCATCAACATCAGAAATCATAGTCAAAATAGAGGATATGGTTCTGGAAGAGCGTCGATTGACTGAGAGAGATTTAGTAGAGGCTCTACACATCTCATTCATTAGGCAGTGTGGGCCATATTTTAAGTGAAACTTCGGGTTTTAGAAAGCTGTGTGCACAATGGGTGCCGCATTCGCTAACAATTGAGCAAAAACACATTCGAATGCGACTTTCTCAGCAACATTTGGAGCGTTTCAAAAAGGATAAGGTGAATTTTGTGCGTCGATTCATAACTATGGATGAGACTTGGGTCTATCACCATGATCCTGAATCAAAACAAGAGGCTAAAGAGTGGTGTGAACCTGGTTGTTTGGCTTCGAAACGAGCTCGTGTCCTGAAATCGGCCAATAAGGTTATGGCATCAGTTTTTTGGAATGCGAAAGCAATTTCGTTTGTGGAATACTTGCAAACCAGCCAGTGAAACAATTAATTCTGAATATTACTGCAACATTTTAGACCAGTTGAAGCAAAAAATTAGTGAAAAAAAACCCGCTTTGCAAAAGAAAAATCCTTTTCCATCAGGCCAATACACTGTGTCACAAGACCATTTTGACAATGGCTAAAATCCATGGATTAAAGTCCGAATTGTTGGAGCATCCACCGTATTCACCACATTCGGACCCCAGCGACTTCCATTTGTTTCCAGAACTCAACCAGAACTCAAAAAAATTTATGAGTGGCAAGCGTTTTTCATCAAATGAAGAGGTCATAACGGCTGTGGAAGCGTATTTTGCAGAGCTTCCGGATTCTCACTTCAGGGATGGTATCCACAGATTGGAGGATCGTTGGAGCAAGCGTATTAATGTTCAGGGAGATTATACTGAATAATAAAGTGTATTTTAAGTCATAAAATTATGTTTTCTTATCGAACGACAAAACTTATTGAACAACCTGGTATATTATCCACTGGAGAAAGGAAACGTCCAGAAATTGTCAGAACCAACGTGTCAGACTGAACAGTAGAGAATTTTCGATAATTTAGCTCTCTGGCAAAATTAGTGGTTTGGTAATGTCATATTTACGAGAAATTAGAGGTCAAAGGAGTCAAAAAATGTCCTGGAACACTTATAAAAAATATTTGGCTCACAATAACCTAGCGTAAACAAGGAACTGGGAAATGTAGTGAGACGATTACAAATGCGTTTGAGTGGTCAACCATGGACCAATTATCGATAAGTAAATACAGACTTATCAAAGCAAAATCAAGCACGATATGGATTGGAGCGCTGCGGTTTCCCAGCTTCACCAGTGATGACTGCCGAACAATAACAAGGAATATGTTTGATTACATACAGTATCCGCGCTAAGTTTTGTAAAAACGGGGAGCATTTCCCAATTTTGCAAAAAAAAACGTCCAATGCAAGTAACTTTTTGAACGCGGACGTTTCAGAAAACGCTATCGTATTCACAGCTCGAATTTCTACCCAATAAATTGCTTTGTGGACCGAACTCCCCTGGAATCGCTTTGTTGTTTAGTAAAACTGCTTTTGCGGTCGTTTCTCAAAAACGTCGCGTGCGGCAATGTGCGGTGCAACTTTGAGTAGTAATTGCACAAGTAATAGGAGAGCAATCTATATGTTTTCTTCGTAAATAAGATGAAAGTGGAGCAATCGTAAGATCTGTGCAGGTTGAATTTTCGATCTCATTCATTTATCGGTCTGGAGCCTTCGCTACAGAAGTCAGATTTTTCAAGAAGTAAACCTGCACGAATCTCGAGATTATCCCCCCCTTTCATATAACTCACAAAGAATACATAGAGATTGTTCTGCTATTACTTGTACAATTACTAATCAAAGGTTCACCACGCGCGACGCTTTTGAGAAACGATTGCAAAAACAATTTTACTCGAAAACAAAGCGATTTTAGGGAACTTCGGCCCGAAATGCACATTATTATGTAGGAATTTGAGCTGTGATTATGACAGCGTTTTCAGAATACAAAAACGCCTTTATTCGAAAAAGTTATGAGCATTGGACGCTTTTTTGCTTTTTTTCGCAAAGTTTCGCTAGTGCTCCCCGTTTTTACAAAACTTAGCGCGGGTATTGTAGTTTAATAGCACCTTTGATTTTGTTTTATTAAATGCAACGGAGAAGCTTTTAAAATCCTATATTTCGTCTTTTACTTTCGAAAAGTGATCGATGATTGGCCATTAATTAGTGTTTTCAATCCTTTCACGACATTTCCCAGGTGGTTTGTTACTTCAGAATATCGTGCGCCAAGACATTTTGTAAAATATTTCAAGACATTTTTGACCTCTGATTCTTCGCAAATATGACATGCCAAGTCACTTCTTTCGCCAGAGGGCCAACACTCTGGAAACTACCAGTATTTTTCTCGAAGAATCGCTTTCTGATTTGACTTTTGCTGAGAGATTCAATTTTGAGAGAGGCAAAACCTCTGACAGCTTTTACCTTCGATGAGTCTTCGAGCGTAACACTGTCTCAAAAAGGCACAATCCTGGGCGAAACACTATCAGTAACGGTGCTGGTTTTTATTAGTTTCCATTTTTTACGGGCGAGGGAGCGTCGGGTGGCTCATAATAACATGCTTATATGTTTCTGAATGTCTTCGGCCTCAGTTTTGAAGTGCCGCTAAATTTGAGCAATCAACTCCAAATTCTCTAAATTGGAATAGAAGATATGTAGCTGCAGCCATTTCTAGCCCACTATCGGAGAAAAGGCTTCCTGTCCCATCGAGGAGTGATCTCACAAGATCTTGAACGCCATCTGAGAATAAAAGAAAATTAACACCAAAATCGAGCGGTTTTTTTCATGCTTTTCGATTCTCAGGAAACCATTCCAGACCACTTCTTGGTGGTAATGGTAAGGGCAATGGAAGAAAAATCGCTTCTAAACAATTACCCCAAACGTTGTTTCCGGAATCGCAGGGTTGCGCAAGTGCGAGTTGAAGAAAAATCTGGTACAATACCGCCCGTATCTTTTGGTCATTGGGTGCGCTAGAGCGCCGGAGCGCGCCGTTTGGCGTCGTTTTTGAATAACTCGCTTCAACGCGGCTCAATCGGAAAATGGAAGCCAAATTCGGAATCAGCATCGAAAATGCGATCTACTGAATGCATAGAATTTCAAAATGGAACTCAGTGGAAGATTTTGGGTTACGGTAGCCATCCAATGTCCCTCGTGTCCAAATGGGGCTGGTGTTTAAGTGTTGTTATAAGTGGATTTCTTGACGTTTTCTCGTAATTAGAACATTCATATGCAATTTGTTATCCTCTGTGTTTCTTCTGAAACATTTTGACAGCGAAAAAATTAATAAAGAATAATAAAAAAGTCATTTTTCCTAACAATTTTTGGATTTTGATGTGGAAAAACCACAAAGTTCTTCTATATTAGTGACTTATTTTGAGATAAATTGCAAAAATCCGAGTAGAGTTCAGGTATTAAAAGTTAAACGGAAACCGCGCCTTGAAATTTGGTTAATTATTTGATTTCACATTCAAAAAAGGTAGGTATCAGAGCGCATTTCAACAACCATGTAAGGAATTCGCTTTGCGATCTCTGTTTTTTTTCCTCACACGAAGAAATCATGTCCAGAATCAGCCAGTGTACGGAAATGCACCGAAAATGAACAGTTCAAAAAATTACTCAGAAATTTATATTTTTATAAAGTGACCAATTTTAATTTTCATGCTGAAATACTTCTCGAGTTCTATGTTTTTCGTGTATAGCGCATAAATTTGTTCAGAAATTGTTTCAAAAATATAAAATTCTCGACCTTTTCCGATTACTTTTCAAAAAAATAAATAAATTATCGAAAGTGAAAAATTTCACTGAGACCACAAATTTTGAATTTCTTTCCAGATTTCTCGTTGGATCCCATGTATGAATTCCTTTGAAATTCTTCATTATATGAATTTATTTCGAAAATGTGGGAATCGTGAAAATCTTCAATCTTTTTTCCCGAAAAAACAAATGAAATTTGAATTTTCTCTTAATTTCCATTTTCAGTGTGAAAAGGTTCTAGGAATGTTTCACTGTTCATGTAGAGCGCATAATATTAATCAGCATTCATTTTAAAAATGCTGAATTCAAAAAAAAAATTCTTTCCGCGAAAAAAAAATTAAAAATTTCAAAGTTGAATTTTCATTATTAGAACAATTTTTTTAGTTTTGATACCAGAACCTTCTTTGAATCCCATGAATCTCGTCACAAGAGATTGTTTCAAGAATTAGATAATCTAGGAAACTTTCCATTTTTCTCCCAAAAAAAAAGAAATGTAAAAACTGAATTTTCAGTACAATTACCAGTTTTGAATTTCGTTCTTGAACACTTCTAGATTTTCTTACTATTGGAGCTCCAATCGCGAGGAAAGATTTTTCTAGCTTTGCTACGCAGAATCCAGTCCGCATTGTGGAACATTTAAAAACCTTGAATTTTTCCTACAATAAAATGAAAATTTAAAACTGAATTTCTGGTGAAAAGACCGGCTTCAGAACTCATTCCAGAACCCTTCTAGAACTCCTTAATATCGAATTCACTAATTATATTGAATAAATACAATTTTAGGAATTGGTGTATGAGCACCCCGTAGTTCGGCCCTCCACCCCTCGCATGCCAGGCAATTACCTACGCCAGGTCGCACTACCAACCCACAGCCCGTCCAGGCCGATTATCGATCACATTTTTCAGGAGCAGGAACCCTAACCAGTATGAAACCACATAAAATTCAGTATCATATTCAGTCAGAACATTATTTTCCGAAAACACAGCAATGAAACATGTCAAATTCTTCGCATAATTAGGGTCCAAAACCAATGATAATGTAAGTTTGGTCCGAGAAGCCGAAATGCGAGAAATGGTTCACATTTGAGAAAGAAATTCATGGTGTTTTCCAGTAGTAGTGAATAACATAGAAAACACATTGAGGACTGCATCAAACCAAAGGTATACCAGTACTAAATTACGCTCTGCCATATCACTCGCTCTCACACTGGCCAGCTTCTCAAGAAACAGCCTACAGGGTCATTTTGAGGTGCGAATGGGCCTCGGAGGCGTGTTTGGGGCCTCCCCGTCTTAATGACCTTATCAGAATTACAGAGATTCTTTGTCTGCAACACGTTCCCAACCATTTGTTTATCTCCAATGAGATGGGTTGAGCTGTTCTCGCATTTCTCGCAGTCATGTTAATTTTCAAATTTTCGGAAAATGCATAAACCCCAAAATTTGTATCTGTTCAATGTAATTAGTGAATTTGGGATATTATGGAATTTTTGAAGGGTTCTGGAACGAGTTCCAAGACCGATCTTCTAATCACGTATTCATTTTTGAAATTTCATTTTTGTGGAGAAAACTGGAAATTCTTACGATTTCCACATTTTTGGGACAATTCCGTGTAGTGGAGCAGAAAATACATTAAATTCGAATAGAAATCTGGAAAGAAATCCAGAATTAGTGGTTTTAATGAAAATTCGACTTTGATTTTTTCTTTTTTTGGGAAACTTACCCAAAGTTCTCATGAATTCCATGTTTCCGAAACAATTCTGAAGATGTTTTGGGAAAGTAATGCACTGACCGAATGTGATACTGAATTTTATGAGGTTTCATAGTGGTTAGGGTTCCAGCCCCTGACAAATGTGATCGATAATCGGCCTGGGTGGGTTGCGGGTTGGTAGAGCGACTCGTCGTACGGAATTGCCTGGCATGTGAGGGGTTTTTCATTTTTTTCATTTTATTGTAGGAAAAATTCAAGGTTTTTAAATATACCACAATGCGGACTGGATTCTGCGTAGCAAAGCTAGAAAAATCTTTTCTCGCGATTGGAGCTCCAATAGTAAGAAAATCTAGAAGTGTTCAAGAACGAAATTCAAAACTGGTAATTGTACTGAAAATTCAGTTTTTACATTTCTTTTTTTTTGGAGAAAAATGGAAAGTTTCCTAGATTATCTAATTCTTGAAACAATCTCTTGTGACGAGATTCATGGGATTCAAAGAAGGTTCTGGTATCAAAACTAAAAAAATTGTTCTAATAATGAAAATTCTACTTTGAAATTTTTAATTTTTTTTTCGCGGAAAGAATATTTTTTTGAAATCAGCATTTTTAAAATGAATGCTGATTAATATTATGCGCTTTACATGAACAGTGAAACATTCCTAGAACCTTTTCACACTGAAAATGGAAATTAAGAGAAAATTCAAATTTCATTTGTTTTTTCGGGAAAAAAGATTGAAGATTTTCACGATTCCCACATTTTCGAAATAAATTCATATAATGAAGAAATTCAAAGGAATTCATACATGGGATCCAACGAGAAATCTGGAAAGAAATTCAAAATTTGTGGTCTCAGTGAAAATTTTCACTTTCGATAATTTATTTATTTTTTTGAAAAGTAATCGGAAAAGGTCAAGAATTCTATATTTTTGAAACAATTTCTGAACAAATTTATGCGCTATACACGAAAAACATAGAACTCGAGAAGTATTTCAGCATGAAAATTAAAATTGGTCACTTTATATAAATATAAATTTCTGAGTAATTTTTTTGAACTGTTCATTTTCGGTGCATTTCCGTACACTGGCTGATTCTGGACATGATTTCTTCGTGTGAGGAGAAAAAACAGAGATTGCAAAGCGAATTCCTTACATGGTTGTTGAAATGCGCTCTGATACCTACCTTTTTTGAATGTGAAATCAAATAATTAACCAAATTTCAAGGCGCGATTTCCGTTTACCTTTTAATACCTGAACTCTACTCGAAGTTTTGCAATTTATCTCAAAATAAGTCACTAATATAGAAGAACTCCGTGGTTTTTCCACATCAAAATCCAAAAATTGTTAGGAAAAATGACTTTTTTTATTATTCTTTATTAATTTTTTCGCTGTCAAAATGTTTCAGAAGAAACACAGAGGATAACAAATTGCATATGAATGTTCTAATTACGAGAAAACGTCAAGAAATATACTTATAACAACACTTAAACGCCAGCCCCATTTGGACACGAGGGACATTGGATGGCTACCGTAACCCAAAATCTTCCACTGAGTTCCATTTTGAAATTCTATGCATTCAGTAGATCGCATTTTCGATGCTGATTCCGAATTTGGCTTCCATTTTCCGATTGAACCACGTTGAAGCGAGTTATTCAAAAACGACGCCAAACGGCGCGCTCCGGCGCTCTAGCGCGCCCAATGACCTAAAGATACGGGCGGTATTGTACACGCTTAGCGCGCAACACAATTTTCATACATGGAACGTAGAAAGAAATCACTAAACTAGTAAAGCGTCAGAAAGATTTTCGAAATACGACGCCCAGATCAGCTGTAATTTGGTAGTTTCGACCGGTCTTCAAAACCTGATAATATTTTTCATCAGAATAACATTCTGTCATGACGAGGTAGGAGAAGAAAAAATTGAAGATTTGATGTAATGTCAAATTATTCAAATCAGTGCAGAAAAATCATCGGGGAAATTCTCAATAAGGACGGAATCGCGATATTTGATTCCGCATTTTCCGCGTTCCGCAGCACTTTCTTCGGTTTTCGGAAGGCGGAACGCGGAAGGTCAAAAACGCGCGAAACGGCGGGTTTCGGAACGCGAAACGCGGAATTCCGCTCATCCCTGACCCGCACCTTTCCTCACTGACCAATAAGCACTTTGCGCGCGTCCTGGCACAGTTGAGATGGGAAGGATGTTTTCCTCGGCTGGCCTGATTTTGAGTGACTACAGAAAGGCCTTGACACCAGAAATTTTTTAAATGTCACCTTTTCTCAAAATCAACGTCCCGCTAATCAGGTTCAGCCGTCGAGCTCAGTTTAATATGTAAAACTCACACATTGTCTGCGATATCCTCATGCACTATTGAAAATGACACATAAATTATTTCGGTCATTTGGGCTATCGTATGGGATAGGCACCAGCGTGCATAGTTCGTATCGTATCTCCGTGAAGCCGTCTTGTAGCTTTATCTCGCTACCCTGAGAGCGGAGCGGTTGTCTCTCCATTTCTACGATTGTGTTTTCTTCAAAGCGACCGCTCTACTTTCATGATAAAGCAATCATAGCAGCGTCGCGGCTACCCCCATCCAGTGAACGACGATAGAATTGAATACAACAAAGAAAGAAATAATTACCATGCTATGTATGTGCCTGTATAAATTCGGTGAATATAACGATCTATGGCGAACTCAAGCGATGTACATGCTAAAAGTAACAGAGTGAGAAATTTCTTTTTCGCAAATGTCGGCTACTGAAATATATATGGCCACTCCGGTGTGTACGCAGCGGAGTGGCGCATAAGCAAAAGCGAGAATCTCCAATGCGCCCCCTGAAGCCTCAGAACATGCACAAAACAAGCGCTCACAATGGAACTCTGTCGAGGCCGTGACAAAAAAAGAGGTCTAGCTGCTTGAGTATTGACGAAGCAGCACCAGAGAACGGACCAAAAGCGCACAAAGGCAGGATGCGTTCCTAATCAGAATGACGTCCATTCTGAGAATCTCAAAGAGGACGGTGAAGCGCATTAAACTGATCCACACATGACAGTACAGGCTGACTGAAAAAATGTTTGTGCTCACTAACCAATAATAAGAATTCAAAGGTTCCTAGACGTCGATTGGCTTTCACGCATTTATAGTAAGCTCTTGCCTTCGCTTATCGCAGGAAAGGCAGATCGCTTTTTTGTCGGAACAGCCTTATCACCAAAAATATTTCACCGAAGTGCACCGCTCCGCTGCAAGTGATAATCGAATTCGGAAGCCCAGTAGAGACTCCCCAGGGTTTATATGGATAGAAGTGGCTATGAACAAACAGAATGAAGTTGTTGCTGTGCAGGTGTTCTGTTCTCGGTCAAGGGAATAGGTTTTTTGAGAACATGTAGACGAATAACGGTTTAATAAAAATCTGTGTCAAGAAAAATTTACCAGTAATATTCATAGAGAAAGATTCTTTGCAAGCCCATATAGCAGCCAGCAAACTGTGCATGCATGTGCATATTCAAAGGCTGCCCAAAGCTAGAATATTGAATGGAAATGCCTGTAAGACGTTCAGTTTAGAAGAGCGACGTGCTTTAATGAGACTGACTTTTGCAGTGAGACAGAAATGGATACTTGATTGCATACCTAAACAGCCAGGCAGGTGATTCAAGCACAAGGATCATAGAGACGCTTGAGTGATACGATGTTGCACGTTTCAACAGTCTTCATGCGAATGTTTAATAAAGAAATTTTAATAATGAAGTGCACACACACTCGAAAATTCTGACTTTTTATCTCTTGGCCTCAATATTTGCAAACGTAGATATTCCGTGCAACTATAAGCAAAATAGATTTGTATTCCTACATCGCTCAACGGAGACCGCAGTGTTTAATGAGAGACGCGAATGGTCAATAGTCTATTGTTGGTTGACGTTAGCAATTAAATTTCGAAGGTTATTCCGAAGTAGTAAAAACAGCTTCAAAGACATTAAGCCCGGGTTTTACTGCATTGCTGCCATTTTCCATAGCAGCTAATGGGCACTCGCTGCTGCCGCGATCTGGCAGTGGCAACGATGATTTCCTTAGTGCATAGCCTCATGGATAGTGAATCGAACGAATCAGTTGGTGAAGCTCAGTAGACAGTCACCATTGACAAGCCGTCCCGAATGGAAAAAATCAATCTCCACAAGTGAATGCCTCAATGTCATGGGTCTCTGATCCATGTATGACGCACTTGTCTCTAACTACGTTCAGACGTTCGGCCACCCACATAGTGAATTCAGAGGTTTTTTGACGAGATCGATTTATCGTTTCCTTACAGCATTCTTCTTCTCTTTTTGCCCCACTGTTGGCTATTCGGATTACTTGCTTGGTTGCTTGGTTTTATTTATCAACGATTTAAGCTATCATTTTTTATCATGTGGGTGTATTAATCTGCGTTAGTAAAGGAGGAGAGAATGTTTACAGGAAGAATAGCGTCATTCGTATTACCTAATCGCTCCTCTAGCAGTGGTGCAGTTAAATATGGGTTTTTGGCCGCCGTGACCCTGCGATGAAGGACGTCTGCCACGAAGCGATCACAATTGGAATGTTTTTCGATCAAGCGCGATTAAAAAGGAACAGCTGTCCCTCTCATGGCCGAAGTGAATGGCTGCAGTCAGAACCGTGATTATGCTCTTCGATCAATAAGCCAGCGGTCAGCGGGCTTTCGGTCTCAAGTATCGAACAAATTCCAATGCCCCGTCTATTCACTAGCCTGGAATTCCTGTGGCGACCTCACATTAAAGGTTTTCTTGAACATCATAGACAAGAAAGGATTTGATTTCTCCGACATTGTACTGGCAGGATAGCATGAGGAGAAAATTGGAGAGGACAGAGGAGCTTTTCACAATTCAGAATTATTTATACCTATGTCTCGAACGATATTGTTTGAAAGTCATAGTTTAAAATCAGTGGACTAAACTGAAGAAACTGCTTATGATAAAGTTCGGTTCAACTTTCTCAAAAGCTGTGATGGCTTTCAGTAGCAGGATAGCGTCAAGAGAGCCGAAGGACCCAACGGTGTGTCAGCCGTCCATCTCAAGCACTTGCCGGAGCAGTTCCTTGAATCACTTTGTGATCTAATCTACTCGTCATTCAGCTCAGGTGTCATTCCCGCTAGATGGAAGCAAGCAATTGTTCTGCCAATCCTCAAGCCTGGCAGTTCCTGGAATCGGAACAGTTAAAGGTCTCTCCAACCAAGTCCAGCGATACTTTGTGCACTACAGCGACTGCCGAACACGCTGCATCCCAAGGTTCTTTGAGAAGGAAATATGCTGCCCTTATAAACACCCTCGTCTACTTGGTGTATTCCTGGACCCGTCACTGCGTTTTCATGAAAACACACGTATTCGAGCTGCTGCTGCCAACACACGTAACAACATTCTACGTTCGCTGGCAGGCACTACATGGGGCAGCTCTAAGGAAATTTTGAGAATCACCTACAGGGCTATGGTGCAGCCGGTGCTAGAATATGGAGCCCCATTATGGTCAAGACACCTGTCGGAAGCCTTTTGGAGCAAACTTCAGCGTGCACAGAACACTGCTCTACGCGTGATCACTGAATGCCCCCGATCCACACCGGTATCTCACCTACATCAAGAGTGTTCGCTGCTTCCTGTAAAGCAGCATTGTCAACTCCAGCCGCAACACTTCCATATTGGCATTGTAAGGAATTCCACACACCCTAATTTCCCATTACTGTCATCTGGTCCCCATTTCCGACATTTTCGCTCGCCACTTCATGCTGCAGTCTCTGTCTTGGACCGTCAACGTTGGGCGACGTCGGAGCTCAATCGTGTCAGATTACTGCAAATGGAGCACACCCGATTCGTTAGAGAATACCTTTCCAGTGCTCCCCTAAATCCAATTCTTGGTGACGTGCCCCCTCCGATCGATGACAGCGAAACGGGGGAGGGAAAAGAGGCACTCTGATGTGGGCGGGGCCCTAGAGCGCATGGCGCGCGCGCCTTCTCGCGGACAACATCTCGTGGATAAGAGAAACGAATAGGAGAAATAAAAATCCTCTGATAGAGACGAAATCGATTGAGGGTAGCTAAGAATTCCAGGAATATCCAAGAGAAAAAGAAACGATGTGAAAGAGACTCATCCGTGAGTAGGTGCTTGCGCCGCGTGCGCTCTCAGGCCCCTCCCATATCAGAGTGCCTCTTCGGGCGCACCCTGTGGAAGAACCCGTGCGATGTGGCTGCCTTTTTACACCTATGAGGAGAAGCTCTATGTGGCCGATAAGAAGAAGAAGAAGGATAGCGTCAAAGGAACCGAATGAGACGTCCTTGTAAAGGTAAAAAAACCACATAGGAAAGTATTCCAGTGGTCATATTGCATCCATTTGAGTACCAGTTGTTGTTGTTGACGTCTACACGACTCGATCACTGGCGCGCTTTGACCTGCCATGATTTTTGATGGAAACGGTCTGTGGATACGTTTGAATTTTGCGTGAAGAAGCTTTAGGCCCCCGTCAGACTTCGTCGAAAAACCTGCTGAGCCCGACTGAGTCCGGATCGGAAAAACCGTCCTCGACCGTCTGCAACCGACTGAGTCCGGTTGCCCCCAGCGCCACCCATTTCCTCTGCGAAACACGCAACCGATAGTCAGCGGCAGCAGTAGATGGGGCAGAGCGCAGACGACGAGAGTCGAGATGCGGCGGGACCAGGGGTGTGCGTAAATGAGATTTCAAAATTCGTAAATCGTAAAACGTAAATACGACAAAACCACCGTAAATTGTAAATCGTAAATCGTAAACAGCAAATAATAACTATAATCACTTAAAATATTATTACTATGGCGAAACAAGAGAAACTACCTACTGTCCACCGTTTCACGTACTAAGTACTTATTAGATTGCATTCAGTATTTGACAACTAACCACGTTTAAGGGGTATGGTTTACTTTGTCGCTGTCATCAGCGACAGTCATGAAATCCAGCACAAGTCGTGGAAAGACCCGCATCGGAGCAGCGAGATCGGTTGTCGTAGGAACAGTTATTGCGCGTGAGCAGCAGCGCCGTGTCGCGGAGGGCTGACATACTGCAAGCCTGTCGCTGCCGCTGTTCAGCGCACTGCCAATGCGACAGATCTAAAAGGCGGGTGCTCCGGGACAAACAGTCGTTGTCGCTGTGCACAGCGACCGCCTGACCGTGTCTCGTAGAAGTATACCATACCCCTAATGGCACCGCCTTACCCGTATTTCTCTGATTTTTCACTTATCACTCATTCTACAACTTCGTCCCAGATCTTGAGAAACCCGCCTGTCCGATTCAGCTGTCCGCGTACCTGCTGAGCAACAGGGACACAATTATACTCGTAGTGCCTCTCCCGAAACGCTAACGCCGTTGAAAGCGTAAAACGAGTTAAAATGACCGTATTTGAACGACTCTCAACAAACCAATTCGAGAACTCGTCCCATTTGCTAGCGAAACCGCAACACCGATTATACAGTCGGTAAGAATCGCACTGACATGTACTTTGAGTTCCCTACTGAATGTTGGCTCAAACTCAGTGCACGAACGTTAAAATACATGGCCCTGAGCTCGTGCCATCCTTCAATAGAGATCGCAAAGTATCAGTCCGATCCGTGGCAACTCTATCTAGAGCACAGTATTGGTCGACCTGCTCAAGTTATTTTTTCCTATATCCACCAAATCCCTTTCAGAATCGTAGCCTTATGGTGACGATGCTGTAGATTGTTAAAGGCAACGTAAGCACAAAAAACACTCTCTAACTTTTGCCGCTTGGCGTGGTTTAGTCCCCTTAATTAAGAAGTATAGCCAAAGCGCCTCATCAAACGCTTGCATTTGTGAGAGATGATGGGTTCAGAAAGAGCGAAAAACTAGCGCTCAAGCTTTTTCTGAGGGTCCGCTTGCTGCGGACGAAAGAAATTAATTGGAGGAAACGATTTGAGGCTTTAAACTTCTGGGGTAAAGATGAACGCTCCCTCTTGCTAATTTTTTGTGGACTCTGAGTAGGCGTAACCTGAAAAGGCGGGCCAGGAGCATTATTTGAAGAAAAATTTTAGACCGATTAGACTGACCCTAATCTAGTTATAGAATTCAGGACAGTTGATCTTCATAAAAAACAAAAAAACGAAGCTCCTTGTAAAGAGTGCTTCTAGACTGCATCGCGTCGTAGACGGCGGCTAGCGAGAAGTGCGTGGCGCGCAACGCGGATCTGTTATCCAGCGCCTCCATCTCCGACCGTGTGTCTGGCGTTATGATAGAATCACATCAAAAAGTGATAACGGAATCGTGCTGCAGTCACACGCTTGGGTTGGTCCCATCTCCTGACCAAACACAGTATACGCAATGTGGGATTAGAGCAGGTCAATTGGAGATCTTTCGCAATTTACTTCCATTGCATGTATTTTTATTTACGAAAAATTACGATTTACGATCCGAAATGTCGTAAATCGTAAACCGTAATTACGAGACCAAAAACTACCGTAAATCGTAAAATCGTAAATCGTAAACTGTAATTACGCACACCCCTGGGCGGGACCCGGCAGGTCACAGTCGGCCGAAGAAAATGCACCCAAATCACGTGAGAAACTCCTATATCGACTGGGTGGCGTGAGGATGATTTCGATTGGGACGCAGCGGTACTCAGTGGGACTCAGTCGGTGCATTGACCCCGCCCTTGTACGCATGAGAACCATCAGTATCGACCGGGGGATTGCGGTGGGCACCAGACGGTCGCAGTCGGACTCAGTGAGTTGATTTTTTTGCACCCGTCTCCCACGATTTCGATGCGTATCGACCCGGTGAGACTCAGTAGATCCACCGACTATGACGGGGGCCCAACAAATATGTTTTACCGCTATTTCACAAATCCATACTGTCCTGAACGAATTTTCGGTCCGCAGTAGCGGATGACCGCTGGGTAGCACGCAACTCAATGATGATCGTGCTAGGACCACGGTATCCAGGCACGATTACGAGCTGCGTGCTGCAACAGTGGTTGTCTGTAAATGTGGACCGGAATTACTTTTTTGGTAAGGACAGTAAGGCTTATTCAAAAGGAAAACCACCGCTTATGATTGCATTACAAAGCGTGCCAGTGATACACAACAGTTAGGACCAGAAGAGACACAGCCTGACTACTGGAATACATTTATGAGCCGTTTTTTTCGCCATTCGGAGGGCGTTCCGCTTCATTTTTTCTGGTGCTCTCCTCCTTTAACATTGCATCACAACTGTTTTCTATGAAAAACTCAAAGATGAAGTTCATTACCATTTATATCATATCCGCTCTCCAACAAGCGGGCGATCTGAAGCTTATGGGGACGTAAATGACGCGACCCCGTTTTCTCGGGGCATCAACGTAGATTACTACGAGCCCTGACTTATTCCTGGATTGTTTCGACCATAAGACTGTACTTTCTCAACGAGCTCAACTGAATGGGAATTTATCACCAACCATACTTCTTTCTCCGGTTCAGATGAAACTTTATCTAGTATGTAAAGGAATCGTTTCGAGCCCGATACCAACAGTCCAATTTTTGAGAGGTTACGATTGTTTACACCAGGTGTGGTATCAGTTATACATATATCTATCACAACTTGTAGTACCACCTTGAAAAGGCCATTATTGGGTACATCTGAGACTGAACATGTTGGAGAAATACTAGCACTAATCTTTCAACAGACAGGAATCGTGCTTATGTAGTCTGGAAATCAAGTGTCAAAAAAGGGATGACGGATTCACAGTCATCACCCCATATATCCATGAAAAAGGTTTTAGCTGATTTGAAGAAATTCACCCTCTGCGGTTCAATACAATTGCCTACCGTTCTTCGAAACTAGCCAATCGTTTGTTTTCAGCGCTCAAAGCAACACTTTGATTGAGTTTAGCGGAAAATCCCCTGATCGAACCGAGCTACATAACTACGGTGGCAGTACCCTTTCCAAGAGAGGAGTGAAGGAGAACAAAGAACGATCTGCGATTGGACAATGACTTCTTTGGGAGGCTTGTGATAGGGTGCAGAACGGAATCTATATTTTAGTCTTCGGTAACGAAAATACGTACCTGGGAACGCTCGCATTTAAGAATAGTAATCAGTGGAGTCTTCACATTTAATAGATTCATACTGTGTATAATCTCATGTAATCCTATGTGATTAATACCGTGAACGGCATTAACGCGCTGCGAAAAAACCTTTTCACTGAGCGAAAATGGCCGATTGAGTTTTTCAATATTATTCGTTGACATTCTTTCATGGAATTTTCTAGTTGAACTTTTGAACATATTAGTTTTCGAGCAAGCCCGAACAGAGTCATTTAACGGACAAGCCTTACAAGGAAACTATTATTAGCCAGCTTGGGCGTTCAGAATGAAAATTACTTTTCTAGGACGATTTTCGGACGTAGGGTCCGCACATGCCCTTCCCAGCTGTCTGAAAGCACCCTGAAAAAAGTTACAGACGTTTTCACCTGATTTTCGTGTCTGAGGCAAATTCCAAAACACGCAGTAGTCTTTCGCAAATCTGAAAACGGACATCATAATCGTGTTCAGCTCCCAAAATAACATACTTAAACGAAGTAAACGGTCATTCTTCGAACTCACATTTAGCAATGAGTAATAGCGTTTAAAGGCAGCATACACGCTCAAAAATGATATCAATTTTATGGAATGAATCGAAGTTCTGAAGCTGTTCATATTCAGAGATAACGAAAAAACCGGAAAAAAATCAACCGAAATGAAGATATAACGGTTCGTTTTGTATTGGCCCAGAAGTGGACGAGTTTTACCGCATCGCCTGAAATAGCGGAGCTAGCGACAAATTTGTTGGTTTATGGACGCAAATGTTTTCGTACGACCCTTTCTGGAACGCTTACAACGTTAGAAGCGTAAAAAATTACCCAAAATTACCGTAATCGAGCATTGAACATTTGTATTGAGGGGCGGAGCCCGTATCGATGGGCGGAGAAAGGATCATTTTGTGACTCAATACGGCTCAATTACTCTGGCAATCGCTCGCGTGTTGCCCCGGAGGGCAGTTCCACATAATCGCGCCGGCGAGAGTCGAGTGCCCACAAAAAGATTAGGCAATGCCCACAAAATCTTTGTGAGCATTGTGTGGATTGTCTCGCCCCAGCTAGCGCCGGCACGGAGGAGGCCTGGGCGGTGGCGTATGCGGTCGTGTCGCGTGCGCCCGCGTGTTGTCTTTCTCTCTGATCATCACCTCAATCATCCTCCATTTTCCACTTTCTTCTATAAGCTCATGTCGTGAGGGCTCTTAAGGGAGCTACTTTTAGTTAGCCTAACTATCCTGGAAGAAATATAACTCTCTAAAACCGTTTTTGGTGTAAAACCGATTATGGTCTTCGCATCTGCCTAAAACACACCTGAAAACAGTTATAGACATTTTCGTCAGATTTCTGTACCTGTTGTACCTTCCAAAACGTGCACTAGTCTTTAGAGAATTTGGAAACTGACCTCATAATTGTGTTCAGCGCCCAAAACAACCCCTCTGGCCCAAGTTTGGGTGAAGGCACATTACCCAAACTTTGTACAAACTGATAGCGTTATGGATTTGTACGGATTTTCGGTTGGGAGTTTATTCATATCAATTAGTGGGCCCCGAAAGCGTTTTTAAAAATGTTCCAGATTTAACTTAATACCCTCCCTGTTGTGTTATTTGGGGCACTGATCACGAATTTGGGGGTTTATGTGTCAATTTTCTGAAATTTTCGACTTGATTCTTTTTCACAGCTTTTTTCAGGAAAAGTTTGATGGCAAATCGCGACTTTGACGATTTCCGAAGTGGTACGCTAGATACAAGTTTATCATTTGCCACTGGCACAAAATTATCACGGAAGTGTAATGGCTTTTCTTTCAAGAGTTCTCCTCCATGTTTACTGCCTGATACCGTGACATATTGATATTGCGCCGATTGCCACTTTTGAGCAGAATCCGAATTTTTTTCTCAAAAACACCTAAAAATTTCATGGGGGTGGGAACTATACTTCGACCAAATCGAATGATTCTGTAAATTAAATATTCGATTAAAGAAGGCGACTTCGAATCATTCGAAAAGCCGAAAACGAAAAGGCCAAACTCGAATTATTTGGAAAATCGAATATTCGAAAAGTGAGCATTTTCCGAATTATTCGCAACACCGAACATTTGAAGAAAAAACGATTCCCGATTTCTCCTAGAGTATGTCAACGAATATTCGGAAAACGAATATTTCGGTCGAATAAACGAATAATCGAATACTCGAATAATTCGAGTATTCGAAAAGTCAATTTTCGAATAATTCGCTTATTCGAATATTCGAAAGAGTCAATTGTCCGAATTATTCGTTTATTCGGATATTCGGAAAAGTCAATTTTTTGAATAATTGAAGCTTATTCGAATATTCGAAAGAGTCAATTATCGAATTATTCGTTTATTCGAATATTCGAAAATTTTTATTCGTTTGATATCCTCTGAATTTATTCGTGATTTTCTTCTGGTCTGATGAGGAGCAATTAGAAATAAATCTGGGGTGGTAGTAAATGGGTAGATAACCGCAGAGTTAACTCGCGGTTAACTGACAGCTGGTCAGAGCTGTTCAGTTGACGATTCTCAGGAGATGCGCCAGGCATTTCTTAAACTGAGCACACTCATGGCACTGTATGAGCCACTAGATACGCATTGAAAAAAAAATTCGAAAAAAATGGTCCGTTCTGCCTTTTCTTTTGGAGAAAAATTAGTGATTTAGAATTTTTTTCAAGTTTTTTTTTGAGGTTTTTTCAGCTCGCCATAAGTCCGCGCAAACAGCAACTTAACTTGAGCTGACAGTAAAATGGAAATAGTGTGTGAATGAAGAAAGATGGATAGCTTCGAAAAGTCCTCCGGAGGACTTTTTCTGAAGCTTTTTTTTTTCGGAAGCCTTCAGGTCACACTCACAAGTGGCGAGGTAGAAGAGGAAGAATAGTAAGAAGACGAGGAAGAGGAAGAAGAGGGAGGAAGAGGACGAAGAGGATGAAGAGGAAGAAGAGGAGGATAAGAGGGGAAGAGGAAGAAGAAGAAGGGTTTGAGAAGTACAAGGTGTCTAGAGGGTAGACGGAATCCTTGAATAAACAACGCAGTGGGGTCCGAACGATCAAATGATGATTCCGAGCAACAAGTGGTTTGGGCCAACAAGTGGTTTTACGGGGCAACAAGTGAACCTGCGGGGCAACAAGTGATTTTGCGGGCAAAACAAGTGATTTTAGGGTCAGCAGCTGCTCTTTCGGGGCAACAAGTGATTTCTGCGGGGCGACTAGTGATTTAGTGGGGGTACAAGTGGTTTTGTGGGCACAAATGCCTGCATACAATCGCCCCCACTTTCCATGTCGCGCCCAGAAAAATGACTTGTTGCCCAGGTGTCACTGGGCAACAAGTGAGTTTGTGTAGGGCTACACGCGAGCGATTGCCAGAGTATGTACGGTCATTTTAAATCGTTTTCAACTCTCCCAACTTTGTGAGGGCTCTTCTAGGGCCCGTGCGACCCCACTAGTGTAGTTATCTCAACAACTTTTGCGAGCGTGTATGCTGCCTTTAAAGGCAGTGGTCGCGAAAAAATATGCTTGTTTTCTTTCCCTCTTTAACCCGTTCTCTGAGTTTAGAGTTGTAGGACCTATAGAAAATTGCGAACAAAACCGCTGTTTCGGGCAGAATTTCAAGCCTGAACTTTCTTGTCTTTTGATGGTGGACGAGCCCACTCCAAGTCATCGATGATCTCTCACATCGAAAACATCTGCTGGCTTGAAATTGAATTTCAATCAATGAACATTACCCTTCGGACTGACCTGCTCGAATATTTATGTACTCATCTAGTCAAAAACAATGACTGAAGTGCTTGCTTTCATTGTTCAACTGTTTTTCTCAGGTAAATTTGCATTTATTCCTTCCTCTATATGTCGATGATTTTTGACTGCTCGGCATGAAGCTGCAATCTTTTCGGGCGGCGCTGTGCACGTGTGCACAAACTGGCATCTTTGGGCCCTGGAAACTCTAATTCTAGCCCGCTTTTCACCGCGCTCCCTCCATAGCTTTTCGTCTGTTTTCGATCTAAGCTAGTTTTTGCAGTTTTCTCGACGTTTTTCATCGTGACTACTGCCTTTAAGACTTTTACGGATTGTAGGTTGACGTTTACTATATCATTTAGGGTGATTTGGGAGCCTTAGGAAAATTTTTTCAGTTTGACCTAAAACTCCCAGACGGGGTTCTTTGGGTTGCTGATCACGAATCTGAGGTTAATTTGTCGGTTTTTCAAAGTTATAAACTCATTCCGTTCGAGGCTTCCCATCGGGGCAAACTTTTATGTCAAAACGCCACTCTCGACGTTTTCGTAATGCTCGTGTACATGTGGCTCAAAATCTTTCTCGGTCGGTTATTCTGAGGGCTCAATGCAAATCTGATTTCTGTTAATGAATTTTCCACAGATTGCGGTAGATTACGGTGGGCATACGGTAGTCGCAAGGATACGATCAGTAGCAGTTGGCTTGCTATGGTCAAACTTCTCCAGTGTTCGGGCCAGCTGTTATAAATGTGAATGTATGCGAGCAGCAAGGAGGTACTATGCTTCTGTAGCTGCCCTTCTTGAATTAAAGGCAGTGGTCGCGATCAAATATGCTTGTCGTCTTTTTTTCTCCAAATCCTTTCCTGGGTCTCGAGTAGTAGGACCTATAAGAAAAAATCGCGAAAAAACCACTGTTTTGGGCCGAATTTGAAACCTGAACTTTCTTGCCTTTTGATGGTGGACGAGCCCTCTCCACATCATCGGCATCGATGACCTCTTATATCAAGAACATCAGCTAGCTTGAAATTGAATGTCAATCAATGAACCTTCGAATTTATGTAGACATCTAGTCAAAAACATTGACTGAAGTGATGCTTTCATTATTCAACTGTTTTTATTCGTTAAATTTGCATTTATTTCGTCCTCTGAATGTCGATGATTTTTGACTGCTCGACATGAGACTGCGATCTGTTTCGTCATCGCTGTGCACGTGTGCACGAACTAGCTTCTTTGGGCCCTAGAAACTCTATTTGCAGACCGTTTTTCACCGCGCTACCTTCATAGTTTTTCAGCTGTTTTTGATCTAAGCTGATTTTTGTAGTTTTTTCGATAACGTTTTTCATCGTGAACACTGCCTTTAACCTTCCGGAACACTGATTGTCATTTCCTCATATGTAGCCTAAATGCTTCTCTGAGGTATTTGCTTTCGTGTAGTGCAATGAAAAATGCTTTGTGCACTTGAAGTCCTAATAACGTTGACATTTGTTCGGGTAGTTAATTGAAATAATAGTAGTGAGGAAAAGGCTAACACATTCACAGGTAATCAGCATGATTTCGCAATGAGCAAACCGATAAGAATAACGCAACAAGTTTCCCGAATAGAAGGCTTCACACATGACCTTCCTAAGCTTTAAAGGCAGGGTTCACGACAGAAAATGTGTTTCAGTGTTGATTGTGAATGGATAGTGGAGGGGCACAATGTAACTTTGACGTCGAAAGAACGCATGAAAACGAGCCAGGAAGAGCCCCAGAATAGCGCGAAGTTGCCTCTTTGAGCGCAAGGCAAACCCCAAAAGCGCAATGCCCGCATTACGACGTGAACAAATGAAGACTCGAGATCGTGACATGAGCGATGGTTTCCCATCAGCAGCCCCGTGCTTCCCTTTACTCTCAACTTCTCTCTTTACTCAGGTCAGCTCGCATACATCGGATGCAAAAGACTGAAATTACAGGCCTCGGACAACTCGTCCACCATTTCCTTTAGGCGCTATTCATACTACTCAACGCCAGCGCGGCACGCGCGTGCCGCGCTGGCGTGGCGCTTGTGTATGAATACTTTCTACGCGCGTGACGCGCGTGCCGCGCTTGCAGAGAATATGAATACTCCAGCGGCGACGCCATGGCGGAGCGGTGAAGCTGGAATGAATGAGACGATCGATAAATAATATCAGTGGATGAAAACGCCAAGGCGTTTCGGATGGCAGTATGAATTTCGCAGCGACGACGCCATGGCGGAGCGGGCGGAGCCGACGCGCGTACCGCGCGGGCGGGGCGTCAAGCCATTCATACACAAACGCCACGCCAGCGCGGCACGCGCTTGCCGCGCTGGCGTTGAGTAGTATGAATAGCGCCTTAGCAGTTCAATCTTTGAGGGGCAATAGCTTCGCTCCTAGAAGGTCTTGTACGATTCCAAAGACACCATTGGAATCAGCATGGGACCGTTTCCAATATAGGCAGAGAAAAAACGATTTTTATGGCGAACACTGTCTTTAACAGTTTATTTGGTCATTAAAAATTATGTGAGAGGTATGGTCCGCCTCGAATTTTAAGTTAGAGATTCGCAGCAGCCGATCTCCACCAGAAAATCAGACATGGGTTTTTATCGTGGACACCGCCTTTAAAGGCACAGTACACCCTCAGCTATGAATTTTTCAGATTTTCATGTAATTGTGTAGAATGCCGCTTCTGTATACCACTTGCTTAAAGCGAGATCTCAATTCCTCCAAATAAGCGAGATATAAGCGACCACAACAGGCCCGACCCCCTTCGCTAACCTCCACAGGCCCGACCTTCTAACAGATTTTCGAACTCGATAGCGGCTCTATGGATGGATGAATTCCAATAAGTCGTCGTTCTTCAGTCCATTGCTGGGCTACCTCCTTATCCTGGCTCGCTTAAGCGCTAAGATTGAGAATGAAGAGAAATATAGGCCTGAGACAACTCGTCCAACAAATTTTCATCCTCAAAATCAAGGCATCTTTGAAGAGCCATAACTCTGTTCAGAGGGGGTCTTGGACGATTTCATAGATACCACTGTGATCAGCGTGTGACTCTCTCCAAGATAAGCATGAAATCTGAAAATTAATTTACTGGGTGTCCTGTGCCTTTAAGTTTTGTAGTTCTATGCCTGCCCCGCCCACTATCTCAGCAACCAACAAGGAAGTGGGCGGGTGGTGCACAGCAAATACAAGTTTGAGGACCGTATAGGGCTATTTATGGCTTGTTTTTAGCCCTTCTTTCGCCATTACTGTTGCAATGGGCCCCGGTACATTCAAGTTGCGGTAAAACTCGAACACCGTTTTCATAGTGAACACTGCCTTTGATGGGGTGTTCACGATAATAACCGTATTATTGTTTCCAATGTTTTTGGGCAGGTGAGTTTATTAAGAAGAGGTTAACAGGGAAAAGTCCCCATAGAAAACTCGAATAGAGGAGCAGAACTGCCTAAAGAAATCTCTGAAGAAAGTAAATATGCCTGTTTGTGGGTCGATTTTGATGCGTTGTCCGCAGGGAATCTGAACACATCAAACCTGACGTTGGGGAACCGAATTTCAAAATTCTTAGGAACGCGGCTTTCCTTTCTGTTCCCTGTACCAAGAACTGTGTAAAAATACGAGGGGTCAATGTACATGCTAGGATTACCTGAATTTGTTCCGAGAACGACAGGATAGCGCCTCGATCTTTAGGCGTGACAAGTTTTTTAGAAGAATCTCTCGGGCAGGTTTCGGTAGTTACTCTTGGAACCATTAATTTTGGACGCTGAGGGGATCTTCTAACGCCACGGCCTACGGCAAGAAGCGCCTTCTCGTGGTGGACCGTGGAGAAGACGGCATCCTCGTTTCAGACCTTGGTTAGGAGGCCTCTTCTCTTGGGTTGTGATTGAACTTCTTTTTAGCCCCGCTAAAGGAAAAATGCGCTGGATCAAATTTACCGGCTCATTTGCAGAGTTCGCTGCTGAAATAATGGGTGGCTGGGATGGTCGCTCGAGAGTAATCCCCATTGTGGTGGAGTCCAACCCACGGTTGCGTGAGCGTGCATCAAAAGATAGCTGAGCAATAAGAAGCGAATACTGGATGGACAATTTCGCAAATGAGTGAGAAAAGTGCTCACGAATGTAATGCAGTGAGATATTGGAATGCACAGCACAACAGAATTTGCATGTCAGCTGCGCGCTTTCAGATGTATTTGAAAGGAGCTTTTTGAGCTCATAGACAGCAGCAAGCACAAAGTACGGTAGTCGCTAGACAGCTTGCAGGAGAGTGCACAAGCCATAATCAGAGATCAGGCGACGTCCATCAGCACACTTACGGCAGTCAGCTACCGTGAAGGTAATAGTATACAACCTCGTGAATACTGTTGAAAAGACAGCGAAGAATGACAAAAGCGGCTTCTAACACATCGTCAACGCCTTTGCAAGTTTCAAAAACAAGTCAGAATGACGTCTTTAAAGAAATACTGAGCTATAACTAGGTTAAAACCTTTGCTTCCTCGAAACAGCCAGCTAGAAGTGTGCTTCAAGTGTATCATACATATGAACTCACGCCTCGTCACCCTTCCCTCCGGGCTGGTGTTCACCTGCACCTCTGTCATATTGGCTTTTGTCTCTGGTTTGCCCATCCCTGCTCGCTCTCCGACCGTGTTGAAGGCAGTGTTCCAAGACTATCATGTTCGTGTCCGGCTCAAAAATGGGGTTGCTTGGTCGTGAGCTTTGGAATAGTGAAGAAGCAACGAAGAAAAGCGCTCAGAATAAGCTGAAATATCGGTTTCTTGCGTAAGTACAGGTTCAGAGCGCGGAAGAGCCCTGCTACTTTACGCAAGCGCGCGCTAATGGCGAAATGTGCGCGAATCGATCTGCCTGAAAGCGAAGGAGTTGCTTGGTAATTTGCCATGGATAACGTCCGCGGCGCCGCAGGCTCATCAAAACGGGGGCGGGCTGAGCAGGCGTACTGGGCCACCAAAATCTTTATTTCGCGGCTGTTTATATCGATTTTTGCCCCCCCCCCTATCCCATCCAGCATCTGCCAGCGTAGTGTTTCACACTGAAAACTCAAAAACGATATTTATCGTGTACACTGTCTTTTAAAAATACCGTAAGTAGGCGCTCAAAATGTGAGTCATTCTAAAGTAAATCGAATTGAAGCACTGCGGCACCCGGAAGCGAACTCTGCCGTTAAATGAAACGATTCCTCTTAACATTTACATCGCAAGCTAAATTAGTAGTTCCACAAAATTGTTTTGTGGAGTTATTACTGTTCTTGACTTGCACTTAGGAGTGCTACAACGCCATATGCCCTTTCCGTATGTACTTATCCTAAACTCAGTTAAAAGAAGTTTGCAGCTAGCATGAGGGTAACAAGGTTACATTCCCCAGAAAAAGATGAATCTAACAGTAGAATTTTTCGGACGTGCGCGCGCTTTTCCAAATTAAAGTTACTAATTCTCATTCTCTAAAAGGACGCACAGTTATTAAGCAAGAACAATTCATTTTCAGCTTCCTTGTTGAGAGAGTTGGGTTTGCCACGGGGAGAAGGCTTTGAAACGCATTCCATGAATATACGAGCGCCTCAAATCCCTCTGTATTAGCAAGGAAAAGGAACAATGGTACCAAAAAAGTACAGCAGTCTAATGAATGAACTGCACAGACCGTTCACAGTCGAGGCGACTGTTCCTGTGTACTGTTGACGTTTCAAGCAAATCCAAGAAAAAACTTCCGCTCTTCACAGAACTGAACTCTCGTTTGAGTAAGTCTAGGAAACCGTTGATTTCACTGTGTAGTCGACCATGATCGTCGCATATGGCCAGGAACATACCTCCCGAGACAGGCGTCACGACGAAATGAGTTGCGTCAACATCGACCGAAAATCGATATGCTCGATATAGTACCTGCAAATTATGGTCGATTTTGCCCACCAAAGGCAGTATGGCTGACCTATGTACGTTAGGTGCACCGAGTTTGCGTCAGCATATTATGAACCTACAAAATGTAACCATAAAGAGCAAGCTGATCCGTGCCAATTGTGAATGCAAAATCTGTCCGCACACGCGGTCATCTTGCGTGTCGAGCGGCCCTTCCCTGCAAACAGTTAACAAAGATATCATTCACTGCTCGTCTACTGTTCCTGCTAACCGGCGTACGAGTATGAAAAATGTCTTTCCGACGACACTCACGCCGAATGCGTGTGCAAACAGTCCTGTTCGGAGAGACTTTAAGTCCCTATTACATAGCTAAGTAAGGGTTAGCACTGGAGAGAACGTGCGCTCCGTGGCTAATCTGCGCAACCGATCGCGCGCTAAACCTCCAATCAATTCAGTGGGTATCAAACAGAGTTTTCCTTTACGAATGACCCCAATGAAGGGGAGTCCAAGGTGTCCCATATCTGTATGAGTTCTTCTCAATACGCTAACCTTCCGGCTAAGATGAAAAAACATTTTTTTTCGAAGAAATGACGGAAAGTCGAATGTGTAGCGTGTATGAGCAGTGTGGAAACTCGGCTCCAGGGTCAAAACAGCTGTGGGAGCGCAGTGTAGACGCCAGCGCATCACACGAGTGACGCGCTTGCGGAGACTGTGTATACTCCAGGTGCGATGCTATTTCAAAGCCAATTAAAGTTAGACCTTAACTTCGTCAAGCAAGCCAAATATGATATGTACACGCGTTCACTATCATGGTAGCAAAAGATACTATTGGAATTAATTCTTATGGAAAGGAATAAAATCGATGATGAAAATAATGAACAACCCGCGCCGCCATGACGATGCGAGCGTGCCGCGCGAGCGTGATGCCAGACCATTTATACTAAAACGCCAAGCTAGCGCGCCACGCACGTGACGAGCATGAGTACCGCCTTAGGTTTTAGGCTAAACCGCAATGACGGAGACATGCTCGCTGCAATTCACAACCTGGCAGTATTGATCAAACCCAGCAATGATGAGCAGTAAGAAATTCAATCTCATCATAACGCAAGAGTTTATGTCTGCCAGAAAGCCCCTTAGTTACTCCTTCAGTTAGTTTGCAACGTAGGTTTGAACTATGTAGTTTCAGTTGGGCGACTGAAAATGATTGGAAAGAACGTTTCCATAAAAAAAACAACAATGGCATTGGATAGCGAGGAAATAACCACGTGTGTCTGTTAGGCGTTCCTTATTATTAATTCATTATTATTACTACTATATTAGCACGCACCAATGACTATGCGTGCTGCAATATTATATTACACTTTCGTACTGGCACTTGCTGTTGTCGAATTTCCCATGTCTTCTTCCCATCAGTGAAGTTACACTAGCCCCTACATATTTGAACTTCATATGGGCACGTATACGGCCACAAGTTTAATGAATACCCTTTTCCGGGTGAAAAACAGAAATTTGAAGAACAGGAGATTACTTTCGTTTGAGATTACAAAGGGCTAAAAAAAGTTCACTCTGATGATGAATTCGCATGTCTTGAGCCCTCATTAACAGTGACGAGTACTACCAGAAAAAACCATCGGCTGCTCCAGATTGTTGTCCTTTCGCCAAAGGCGTCGTGAAAAAATCCACTGCACCATCCACGAAATTTCGGCAGCTTGGATTGGTAGAATTAGTGGCCTGAGAGATAAGCACTCTCTAGCAGATTGAGGTTTACGTGGTGTGAAGCACGACCTGGGAGGGGCATGTATCTTCCTTGTCAGATCTGTACGGATGTGTTCCGCTTCCGTATTTCCGACCATTTTCGGGCTCTTTGGTTTCTTGAGCGTACCAGAATCGGAACCGAAGAGCCCGAAAATGGCAGGAAATACGGAAACGGAACACTTCGGTGCAGGTCTGACGGACGATACAAGTGCCACCCAGGCCGTGCAGTGATTCACACCATGTAAACCTCAATCTACTAGTGTCCAAGACAACTGAATGTTGCTTCGAATAAGATCGCTTATCTCGAATACATATAATTTTCTCTTCATGATCAGAATGGTTTCAATAGCGTTCATTCTCGTACGTTACGGTGAGTTGATGGCTCTTTTACTTGAAAAAAAAATGAGGATTCTGTCCATTCATCAAAATGCTAAGGTTGATTAAGTTGTTTATCCGAACATTCGAATGTTCGAATGAATGGTAATAGCGATTCTGTTATTGGACAGAAATTTACTTTTTCATCAGTTATGGAAACCTTGCATGTCACATAATGTTTGGTACCAAGGACAGCTAAAGCCATTTCGGCTCTAAGAAAATATTAGGGTTTATCGGAAAATGGAAAATATTTGATCCAACACTCTAGCGTCTTGCGCCCACATTAACAGTAACGAGTACTACCAGAAAAAAATCCATGCAACTACTCCATCTCTATGACAACAATATGAAAATGATCTGCAGCATTTTGAAAGTACGGTAAATTCAATAAACCAGCATTAAAAAAGTTTGGAGAGCAAAAATGCGAAAAGCATGCAGGCTTGTTTGCAAGACCAGTCGGCTGGTTAACGCATGAGCCAAGATTTGAACGGATACTATTAGTCAGGATGCGTAGCAACGGGAGCGATTCCGCATTCAAAAAGCTGTTGAATGCAGCTCGTTTTCTTTTATGCCGCCCTTAAAGGCATGCAGGAAATGTCGTTCGATTTCACGAGCTCATCCAAACAGTTGGGACTGGCTGGGATCATTCACGAATTCAGGAGCTCTGACATTGCGCTCACAAAATTACGCCTCTCAGAAGATGGCTGTGGGACCAGAGAAGTCTGAGCACTTGTCATTACTGGCGGAGCTAATATTTTTCAAACCCTTAATTGTCACCGCAGTAAACCATTTCTGTTGCAACACATTTACAGTACACTATGTGTTTACACGTTCACAGTATGTTCATAGTGCACCTCTGCATCTCCATACTTATAGGAGTCCACCACAGACATCCGCTGCTGAAAGTGTTTTCAAAGTGTCAAAATGTGCAATCTGTGGTCGTAATCATGAAATTGGAGTCCTCGCATTGAATTTAGTCTGACGAATGGACGAAACTGCGACGGTGGATCGGCGCGCGCGATTGAAACCCCATTGGTTGGTGATCCTGGCAACGCTGCACGGCCAACTCCAGTCATCGCGCCTGGTCCATTCGCTAGACTAAACCTAATACGCAAACCATACTGGAGCCTCCCAGGAGGGTCAAAAGTCCGCGCTGGTTTTAAAGACTTTCCACGGGGGGAGGTCCCTTACTTTCATGAATACGGTTAAGAATTCCAGTATTAAATCCATCGTTTTATCGTAGTCCTGGTACTTATCTAGTACCCTGAAAGATTTGAACCCAGCAGTATCTTTTTCGAGGAGGTTCATTAACTATTTTATTTCGTACCTATGATTGTCTCATTGGTTTACATTTCTTTCAGGACATTCAGTAGTAAAAGGTCTCATTCATTCCAGAAAAGTGGTACGGAGAGGTGACTCTCGTCAATAAACCGCTGTGCCACCAATCTACATACACATTCGAGTTGGAGCGCCGAACCGGGACGCCGGAGAAGGGACCAGCAGCTGATCGGTTCGCCTTTAGGCCAATTTCGAACAGGTACTGCGTGTAGTCCTGCTCCTATTCGAAAGCAGAGTAGTCTCATTCACGCGGTGCGGTCAAGTGTGCGTTTCTGTGTGGTGAGACACTTCAGTGTTAGACCTCTTTCAGAGTGCGATCGCTGATCGCAGCGATGGCACGTTCTGAATGCAGATCGACATGCAACGCGATCTCGATCGATGTTCATGGTTATCATCCCGCTGCGTCGCGCAGCGATCGAACTCTTCAAGAGGCCTTATGCACTGAATACACTGCTGTGTTTCGTCACTGTGTGGGTTGCCAATAAACTAACAGCTAATGACGTTAGCCATTACACTCTGTATCTGTATACCTACATCGTGCGAAGCTCAAGCAGAACATCAACTACTTCATGAATACATCATGCGCACGAGTTCAGCATCGATTCATCGTGTTTAGTAAATTATGAGGCCTTGCTGGTTGTGAGATAGTTCATGAGCATAAGGGCCTAATGAGTTAGCCTACTTGAGGATATGCTCGACTGAATATAGTTATGTGGTCTGCGAAGGCAGAGTCATGGGTCTGTCATCTGCATCTGCAGGACAGGATGCCACACGATAGCTTCACGTTCACTTTTTGCGGGAGCTACAGCGGTCGTCTCTTCACAAATTGATTTTCCGATGGTGCCCTACCGCCGCTTTCGCTTACTAAACAAGCCTTACTGGGAAAATGGGAAGTACATCTATAGTGTTCGGTCCTGCGTGCGAACCATCGGACGTTCCTATTTCTGAAGGCTTCAGCTTCTTGACCTCGCAAATGAATTAAATGTGAAGCTAATACTTAGGCCCGTAGTAAAGCCGGCGAAAACTTCAGTTTAGCCTATCTGAATCCATGTTCTGAAAAGAATTCAGATGAGCCGCACACATTTCAGACGTACGTGTTGTAGGATAGCGACCTAGGCTAAACAGAGAAAGTCGGCAACAAACAAGTTGAGCTGAATCACTCAGTCAGATCTGACTGAATTCTTGGCTAGAGAAGAGAGAAACAGCGTGCCAGGTCAGGAGTGTGCTCGAGACTGTTTTAAGGAGCAAAGGAGTAACTTAAATAATTCAGCTGAGATTTCGGCTTATCAATGTATCATTATCAATATCAGCTTCCACGAAACAAACAGCATTTCATTTATTGAGAAACGGAGCATGGAGTTGGTCGATTCGTGAACGACCGCGTGAAGAATAATGGCCGGTTGTTCTTGTCATCACAGGTATCATCATGCCCCCATCATCATGGCTTTGCAAGACCGACCGCTTGAATGCAATCTATCGCTCGATACGATTTCGGACTCGTCTGAACCCTGTCTGAATCGTTTCGGGCTCATCTTATCACCCATTCAGAAAATCCTGACTGAGGCCCGTAGTAAACCCACCATTCAGTCAGGATCATCTGAATGGGTGATAAGACGAGACCGAAACGATTCAGACAGGGCTCAGACGAGTCCGAAATCGTATCGAGCGATAGATTGCAATCAAGCGGTCGGTCTCTGAAAGCCATGATGACGGGCATGATGATACCTGTGATGACAAGAACAACTCGACCATTATTCTCTACGTGGTCGTTCACGAATCGACCAACCCATGCTCCGTTTCTCAATAAATGAAATGCTGTTTATTTCGTGGAAGCTGATATTGATAATGATACATTGATAAGCCAAAATCTCCGCTGAATTATTTAAGTTACTCCTTTGCTCCTTAAAACAGTCTTGAGCGCACTCCTGACCTGTCACGCTGTTTCTCTCTTCTCTAGCCAAGAAGTCAGTCAGATCTGACTGAATCGATTCAGTCAGATCTGACTGAGTGATTCAGCTTAACTTGTTTGTTGCTGACTTTCTCTGTTTAGCCTAGGTCGCTATCCTACAACACGTACGTCTGAAATGTGTGCGGCTCATCTGAATTCTTTTCAGAACATGGATTCAGATAGGCTGAACTGAAATTTCCGCCGGCTTTACTACGGGCCTGAGTGGTGGGTTTACTACGGGCCTTAGTCAGTTGTTCAGTAATTTGCGAGATCATAGAGCAAGTTAATTTGATAATGAACGGGTTCTCAATCTGTGAAAATGATATTTGGTTGAGCTCACGGGTTGTGGTTTACACGAAAATCGAGTTGTTCCATCTTCAGCAGTTGGAATTCTACTCGGTACCACTTCGCATGAATGGAGTAGATTGATGGGCCAAACAGTAGAAGACGTGCTAATACCTCAGAAAGTCATCTAAAGATCTCTTGACGAAAACGGCGCGGAATCTTTCCCTGTGAACGTGATCTCTTGATACTGTGTTTCCACAGCAGAAAATATTGATTTAGTGCATACCAGTATGCTATGGCTTCCAATTCGATATCCGTTACTGTTTACGCACTATCACAAACATGCTTACAAAATAACATGGGGAGGAGTCAAGTGTGATGCTTTCTATTTTCAACGTGTTGTAGGGAGAAAGCTCCCAATGAAGGTGAATAAGTAGATCCCGTCACTCATCAGATTCTCCGAGTGGCATTTCCGGACGGATCTATGTTATGACACGAGCAGCGCACACCTCTTTCTCCTATTCCATCTATTTCTTCTTGATCCCGCATCCTAGAAATATGACTCGTTCACATTCCCGTAGATATTTACACTGATTAGAGTTATCGCGACGTCTAGAGCTCGAAAGGCACAATCCAACCTCAGGGGTTAATTTTGGTATGAGAGCCCGCCCGCCGTGTATACCAACCCTAACAAACGCTAAATCTAGGTTTGCTCAAATAAGTGAGAAACTACAGAGGAAAGTGGGCGAAACTGAGCGTTCCACCCGGAAGAGAGAAACAAGATCTCTACAAACGGAAAAATGGTATGAGCGGTAATGCTCAACGGCAGCATGCGCAATAGCAGTGTTCTTATTTCCTTTTCGGGGCGTGGTGCGTGTTTGGGTTTCCGGGGTATTAGGGGCTGGTCCGACTGTTTCCCCGCACTTTCTACCTCATTTGGGGTACCTGAGACCCCAAATTTGACAGGGTTGCTAGGGGCCGCGCTCCAAGCTAAATATCGAAAATTTTTCTCTGAGGTTGATATGTGCCTTTAATATGACGTAAGCATAAGCTCGTAGCGAGTTTCACAGTTACTAGGAAATTGAAGTGTATTGAGTACTGTCATCGGAAAATATGATAAACAACACGTTAACACTGCAATTCGCAAAAATAATGAACGTAACTGAGACGTTGAGTATGTCCATTTTTCCACAGTGATTTGTCATCCGCATATGAATGGTTGAGCATAACGCTTGAAAACCTCCCTGCTATTTCTGATTCGAGTGCCTGGAACAGAATAGCTCTCATTTATTCCGACATTAATGCTTATCACAGGCAAGAATGCGTAAATCAGGAACGACGAGCCGAAGAGATCAGCGTCTGTTCATCTTCCGAAGGTCATAAATTACAGTCGTAAGAGTGCATTGCATAAGATATCCCGAGAGCGATAGGTACATACGGCGAATCATGGGGTAAACCGAATGGTGATTGAATCACTGCAGGAGAGGTTATTCTAATTGTAAGTTTCAGAAATCCGTGATTTTGAGCATTCACCCAGTTTATTAGACATTCTAACACAGCAGGTGTAAGAAGAATTTGGTGAACGTAACACTTATGCATTCGGCGCATCAAATCCACTAGTTCATGAAGGATAGCAAATCACCTGTTCAGTCGACCCCAACAGAGAAGGAATGAGTAGAGGTGGGAAATAATTCAGCAGTGAGTCAGATGGAGGTCAGATTCAGATTATCTGAGCCAGTCCATCCACTAGAACCACTTAGAATCGGCGACCGAATACCTATTGCAACAAACAAGTGCCGTAGATGATCAAAGTTGCCTTCACCATTTACAAAAACCTCCAAAATCTAAAGGCTAGCGGTGACCAATTTCAAATGTTTGACCACTTGCATCCTCTGAGGGTCACGACGGAATCTGAGGCTCCGTCCATACGTCGCGAGAACGCGCTCTTTTGCTCTAGTCCGCTCCTCAACGCAGATCGGTGTCCCTACGCACAGAAAGATATGGGGGGAAAGATTGCCTGTCTCGTGTTGACCCAGGGTGGTAGCAAACCTCTCGAAGCCGCCACTCAACACGAACGTCAAAGTGGCACTTCAGTGCAATTTGACTATCAGAAGGTGACATAATGGGCAGAAGACTGTGATGCTCCGACACGCCTTCCTTCAAAACAACGTCTTTCCTTGGATTCGAACCAACTCTCACCGTGCAAGAGACTTGAGAGTTGCCACTGCGCCACCACAGCGGTTGCCCTAGTCGGCATTCCGGCGGCTCTCACACCCAGCACCCCAGTCAAACGGACTCGAAGGGCGGCGACAATGTGAGGGCGGATTTGCTTGCTCTACCACATTAACAACGTTGTGAACAATTGGACAGGACTGGCTTCATATAGGGCATCCAAAACACCTTTTCGGATGCTCAAAAAATTGTTTCCTGGGTTCCCTAGATGCGATAAGCGGACTCCAATAAATCATAAGCGATTCATCAACGTTAAGTGTGCTTTACAATGTGAGTGGGCAGAATATAAGGGACTCATCCACTCAAATAGCATCCATAGATCGAAGCGGGGAAAATGTGTGCTTTGTGCATTCCGCTCTGCGAGTGTTCTCTTTCACGAATATTTCTTACTCATCCACGAGGCACAGTCAAAGAAGAAGCACGGTCAGGGTGAACCGAACTGCTTGGTCTCGAAACTTCTATTAATATTGAGTTGTATTAATGATTGTACTGTGTTGAGTAATCATCTTTTCGCCTGTTAGTTTTTTCCAAGGTGTACATACAGTAGTGAGCAAGAGTATCGGAACACCCACTTCCAAACAGCTCGATCTTTCGCCTATATCTCTGCTGTAATGAAACATTAACACATTATATTTCAATGCCTCATGAAGCTTCAGGTTAAACGTATAGCTCTGTTCCTAAAGGCAGTGCTCACGATGAATATCATATTCGAACTCGACTCAAAAATGGGGTTGTTTGGTCGTGAGTTAGCGAAAAAAGACGAAACGGCAAAAAACTGCTCAGATTGAGCTAAGAAAACAGTACTTTCAGCAAGCGCGCGCTAATGGTGAGATGTGCGCGAATCGATCAGGCTGGACGTGGGGAGCTGCTTGGCAATTCGCCATCGAGGACGTCCACAGCGCCACAAGCTCGTCAGGACGGGGGCGGGGCGGGCTTAGCAGGCGTACTGGGCTAACGAAATCTTCACATCGCGGCCGCTTTTAACGATTTCTGGAACGTTTACGCTGCTATTTTCAATCCTATCCCCTCCAGCTTCTGCCAACGTTGTGTTTCACACTGAAAATTTGAAAACGAGATTTATCGTGGACACTGCCTTCAGATTCGCTTCGGAAACGATTATTTATCAGATCTGGATTTTTGAATAGATTTCGAAGGCTTTGGGTAGTGTGAGGGCGATTTTTGGAGCTAGAAACTACGGGTACTCATTTGTTAGAAAACAAGCTTCGAAAACACATATTGGTAATTAAAATGACGAGCTGGCAAATCAAAAGGAGAACAGTGCAACAAGATCTGATTTCTGCGGATTTCTTCAGAAAATGATATTCTCGAAGCGAACAAATGTGTATGGAAACATCACAACATGAGCACTATCAATGAAACACTAGGCGCATTCAAAATTATAAATCATACACGAAATCATAAATCATACAGAAAGTTTTATCACTAAACGTGTACGAAAATACAAAAATTTCCGTACACGTTTAGTGATAAAACTTCAATGTGCAAAGTACCAAACTGCCGCCTCAAGTACCCAGCAGGTTTTAAAAAACGACATTTTGGGCGTTTTTTTTTGCGCGCACAAAGCGCCGCATCGAGTTACTGGCTTGAAAGTGGTCCAATTTTGATTTTTAAGTCATTATTTATTCGCTTTGAACGGTTCTCATACTAGAGGGTTACAATGGGATAGATTTGAACTCAAAAGATTATCACAAATTACATATCTCCATTTCAAAAATTCTCATCATGGACTGATCAGGTAGCGATAGCGAAATCTATCTTGTTCTGATCTGTGGTCAATGGAATTTTGAAAAGGAAATAAGAATTTGAATTTAGTAAGTCCATTTTGAAGGGAGGTATGACAATGTGGCGCTCTGGGCGCGCAAAAAGCGCCGCAAAACGTTGTTTTCGCAGAAAAAAAATTGCTCGGTACTGTAGGAGATATCTACTCTCAGAACTCGGTCATAACCTTTATCACAATACCATGAAAAATCATCACGGAGTTCATTGAATGGTTCATCGATTCTGAAAAATTTGGGCAGGGACGGGAGCGGCTCCGATAAATCCCATAAATTTCAGCAAAATGTGTGCAGTGCTGTATAAATATTCCTTCTGTGAAATTAGTAACTCCAAAATGGACTTCACCAAGGTGTTATGCTTGTGATATTATGCCGATTAACATACCTCAGTTTGGTAGGTTTTCGTTAAAGGCACCGTTCACGATGAAAATCGTTTCTGAGTTTTCAATATATAATGGAAGCTCTGGTACCCCACACAGCAACCATGTCGAAAGAACCGCGAAAAAGTAATTGAAAACTGTTTTTCCGGACCCCTATTTCTTCGTTTTCAGACCCGATTCAACCAATCGACTCATGAGGGAGGAACAGTCGATCGCTACGAATCGCTGTATTGACCCATGATCTCTCGATCAAATCCCGTTCATCTTACTTTTAGCTGATTCCCAAAGGAGAAAAGTCTGACCGATATCTGCAGAAAAGACATTCATGACGTAATCTTATGATATATTAAAACAACTTCCACTCATTTCTACTATATCACTTGTTGATCGATTACTTTCTGTTCTTATTTGGTGAACGGACGTAACAGATGATCGACCCAAAGGCCAACCCCTAAACCCAGAAAGACGTTTTCAACTGGAAAAAACTCCATTTTCTTTCAATTTTGAGACTGCAGACTTCGTGAATGGCCTTATCAGAGCCCACTTGAATGATATAACACAATAACAGAAATTTGGTTTTCAGCGCGCACGATGCCTTTAAGAATGCAGAAGGACATACATTTGAAATTAAACCCCACGGAATGTGGTGTTCCGATACATTTGCCGGCGACTAAGTTCATAACCTAGGAACCTTAGAGCGGTCGAAAGCAAATCGATAAAAGAACGAGCGATACCGGCTGGCGACGGCTGGCACCATCTGCCTTCAAGACCTTAATATGATGGCGAGCAAAATCTACTAGCTCAGACATAGGAGCGGACTTATCGCGACGCATAATAGGAACAATCGCGTGATCGACGGCGATCAAACCGGTATTTGAGGGCGATCAAACCGGCAATTGGAGCGATCAACCCGTCTTTAGAGCGCGGTCAACACTAAAAGAGCAGGCGATCAGTACACTTTCATCATAATAGGACATACCGCGCACAAACCTTCAGAACGTAGCCGTAGGCCTGCGTGCTGCTCAGACATAGGAGCGGACTTATCGCGACGCACAATAGGAACAATCGCGTGATCGACGGCGATCAAACCGGTATTTGAGGGCGATCAACCCGTCTTTAGAGCGCGGTCAACACTAAAAGAGCAGGCGATCAGTACATTTTCATCATAATAGGACATACCGCCCACAAACCTTCAGGACGTAGCCGTAGGCCTGCGTGCTGTCAACCCTACAGGGCAAAACAAGTTTTTTCCACGGGTGACCTTCGAAAGTAAACAGTATGGGGTTCTATGGAGCGCCCATAGCCACAAACACAAAAGATCACCGTCGTGGGGGCTGGTGCGGCTAAAAATTTATTATTGATTGTATCTTGAGCTACCGCGGCTATCTACAGCTCAATAGAGCGAGGCATGTATAGATAGCCACAATCGTCAAGGATACAATCATTATATCATTCTCAACCGTACCTCCCGTAACGACAGAGGTCGCTTGTTATTCTTAACTATGGGCGCTCACTTAGAGGTCACCCAAGAATGACTTGGGTGGTCTACAATACCGGAAATCGGTCTACAAATCGAGACAAGACCCAATTCTCACTCACTACGGGCCGGATTCATACTTACCGCGACAAATGAACCGAAACTGTGCTTACAATCCTTATCGACCAAAAATCTATATGCATCCATGGACGATTGAAATAAACTCTGTATCGCGTTGGCGGTGAATATGGTTCCAGGCCATTTTCACTAATTCTCAGTCTTAACATCAAAATAGATATAATTTCATTTCCGTTCGCATTTTGAACAAATCGCAAAGGCACATAAATGTACTGGACGCACAGTTATGTGAATCATTAAAGAAGAATTCGAATAATGCCTAGTGGATACTGGATATTTAATACTACTGTGGATAATGGATACATAGAGTTAACGTAATAAATTTAATCTGAGGAATGGACGGGGCTGCGACGGTAGATCGCCGCGCGCGAACCGAAATCCCGTTCGCCAAAGAGGCCGCCAACACCGCACGACCAGCCGCCTGGTCCATGCGTCAGACTAAATCGAATACCGAAACCATACATGTACCGAACAGACACGCATTGTGTGCATCTTCAGAGAAAAATGAAACATAATTCTTAGAGAATTAGACTCGAGATGCGGAAGGATCATAAACGGAATGCAAACAAATTCCAGGGCCCGCGAATGAATGAGCATACAAGAGCATGATAGAAGAGACACTCCGCACCAAAACAACAGTACAACAGAAAACAAAAATTTAACACTAGCAGAAATGGCAAAACATTCGATGACAGGACAAAATTGCCACCATAAGCGATCGAATGAAAAAAAGAGCATTCCGAAATAGATTATACAATATAAAGCACAGCTCGTGCGTGGTGTTGCTTATAGGATACATACAAAACTATAAGACAGATGCGAACATCTCATCTCCAAAGGTTATTAAACAAGCGGGACATGGATGAACTCTGAATTTTTTCATATACAACTGTCTCGGAAACGTGATATGTCTTCGAGCCGGGTCAATCAGGCCGTTGTGTAGGACCAAAACGGAGGTACGATACTGTTGGTGCCCGAAATTTCAGAAAAGTTTTACGACTGCAACACAAATCATTGTTGAGTATCAGAATTGTGACGATCCCCACTGGGAAATTTCATAACAGGGTTTTCTTTCGTAAAAAACCCGTTTGAAAATCTCGTAGCATTCAGCTTCCTTTTTTCCACGTCTGTCTGACGTGGCTTGTGTAATACACAAATGTCGAAAATGCTGCACGTCTGAAAGGGTTTAGCTCCTGTAACTTGTTAGGTTGATTATTTCTTTTAGCACTTTCATTGTCAAAATTTCTCTAAAAATAAGAAGCTTCCCATACACACGCTTGAGTGAGAGGATTTCTCGAAATAAAGAATATGAAATCTTGGATTTCTCCGGCCTACCGGACCCTGTTGTAGCGCTACTGCTCCTCGCGCTAGGTGATCGACCGAGAAAAAGTCTTTTCAGACCTCGAAGCGGTTCAAAAGATGCTATAGCATTCTGAATACGCAGCATTGAGGTCTCAAGCCTTGCCATCTATCTCCACTTGGTTCAAGCAGTGGATTAAGAAGACAAAACCAAGTGCGGTTTTCTGCGCGGACGCTGCCTTTAACGGCCCTTCGATAACGTACACAATCGCGCTAGTACCTGTTTTCGCAGCATTTCAACGAAATGATGTCATAGTAAAAGTATGGCTAAAACGGGTAATGAACCCAATCCTACCCTTTCGAGACAATTCGGCGCCAACCAAGTGTACGAACGCCAGTGTCAGGCGGATACAGACTGTGTCACAGAGAAAATCCCATGCTTCCTACGAATGCGAGTCGGTAGCAGAGGTAAGAGACAGCGAGAGTGGAGGAGAAGCGAAGACACTAGACTCGCGAGGGTGGCTTGCGCTGTGAATAGAGGGAATTCCGATTTTTTACAAAAGATACCATCCCACAGACCAATAGAGGGACATTTATAAGCATTCACCAAATGTAGAAATTCGTGGTCGTGAGAGCGTGGCAATTTCATGCCAAAAATGGCGAATTTCGTGCCAGGCAATTACAGACTGATCACTATCCAAATGATTCACATACGGCATAAAATCGCTCTGAAATCATGAAAAAGTTTTTACCAGAAACTCAGAAAACAACTAGGTTAAACTAACCGTGAGCTTCTCAGGAAATTAACTGGAGCCAGGCCGGAACGATAGAAAGCTGAGCAAATTATGGCTAATATAAATCAAGAGACCACGACCCAACGCATTCTGAAGCGAAAAATCACAAACTCGGGATGAAAACGGCACAAATGACGCAATTGACAGGAAAAATTGTGAAGGCTTATTACGGGATGAACCAGCGTAATGACAGATCAACAAACTCGTAGAGACAGGGTGTAACGACATCGCGAAGCAGTAGCACGTAGAGATTTTAGCACTCGGGATATTGTGCTACCGTAACCTTCGGCTAGCCACGGAGCGCTTTATTGTATCATAAACGTCAACACCGTGTTCCGCGTAGGATTTGAAGCTGGGCCGAATGCATCAACAGGCCGGGTTGGGGCAGGGGCAGGGCAGTCTGCGCCTTTGAAGATCTCTGTTATTCGAAAAACCCAGCTAGGGGGCTGGGGCTGCTAGCGCAGCAAAAAACACTGCTGGGGCACTATTGATTAGATGATCTACTGCCCTCGCACTGCGATCGTCAAAGATGCCGACTGCCCTGCCCCAACCCGGCGCGTTGATGCATCCGGCCCCTGAAGTCTAGCGCTGTTCATGTTACCTCATTCAATAGCACGCCTGGATAGCGAGAAACTTTATAGGACGCCATAGGCGAAGAATACTACGTGGCCTCGAGCTGTGGCTCACTACGCGCAGCGGTCGAGTTACAAATTAGAGCACGCTCATACGTCGCCAACGCCTTTGGATGGGGTTGTGTTGGGATGAAGAAGAACATGACAGACAACAATGTACAGGTGTTCAGGCGGCATGAAGACCGCTGTCTACAAAGCCATTATTGGCAATCAACAATGGTTCCTACTTCCAGTGATGGAGCATGGGTGTTAAATGTCAGGTAAAACTGACGGAGGTCAAACTCCATCACTCGTCATCATGTTAATAGTGTCTGGATTCTAACAGTCATCACTCTCTTCTATAGTTAAACAATTTCGAAAAAAATTCGAACAAACGAAAAATGAAAAAGATTCGTTCGACAAAATTTCGAACGAACGGAATTTGAAAAAACTTAGTTCGACGAATTTTCGAACGAAAGAAGACGAACGAAAAAAAAAATTCGAAAATTTCGTTCGTGTACAACTATACTCTCTTCTTCTATACTTTAAATAATTTCTTATTGTGAGACATTCTTCTTCCGTATTTCCTAGGATTAACACCTGAGCTTATCAGTTATCTCTCACAAGACTGCCAACAGAGGATCGGTCTCAGAAACCCTTACGGAAATCATTCAGGCACGGAGAACACATCAACTTTTTGCCCCTTGTGCAAGCTAAAGCCTTTTGCATTCAAGAACCTATATAGGCACATAAGGGGGTTCACGAGTGCTCAGAGGCACAGGTGTAGCAGGTGAAAAATAATGTTAAAATGGCTAAATTTAAGGACTGCAATACATTTCCCTGTAATACTTGCGAGAAAACCTATCATTCAGCAAGCGGTCTAAAAAAGTCGGAGGGGTATGTTTCGAAAATTGCAATGCTACAGTTCCCGCGTTAATGGCGAACTGAGGCCGAAACTACTCCACTACCGTCCTCGAGATGAAATATGGCAAAGAAACACCACGTGTCAAAGAAGAATCGCAGCCGATTGGCAAAATACACTCTTCACAAGATCACATATAGTGGAGTCCACCAAGAGTGTCTCATTTACTTATCAATGAGAAGCGGTCGTCTCGTTGTAGCACAACCACTCTCGCTCAATCGGTATCGAGCGTGCTGGTATGGGATTCATGCACATTGATTCCCAGCCGACCGCTTCTTATTGATAAGTGAATGAGACACTCTTGGTGGACTCCACTATAAACATTCGTATAAATATTTAAGTGAAAAAAATGATCGGGATGACCTTTGGGCAATGAAAGAGGATTAGTTAGGACTAAAAATTAGGTATCTTCCGAATTATGAAGGTTCTGACGCTGATGTATCAAAGTGCGAAGAGGGTTCAGATTAGGTATATCAGGAAATGCGGTGTTAATCAGTTATATGAAACAAAGAGATAGTAACACTATAGTGAATATAACACAACAAAATTGTAATATTATTATTACCCTGAAAATAGTACCTAGTAGATTTACTCTATACTCGAAATGCACGCTGCCCTGAGTCATAATCAGTTGCCAATACTTGAGGTGAAATGATTTCTTGTGTTTGTTACACCACCTCAAATGATGGAAGGAAACCAGAGCATGTGAATGATTACGCATTCGGTTCCCGTCTGACATCCCACTGAAACAGAGGTAAGCGTGCTCTAATTGCGACCCCGCAATGCGACCGCGGCGCTTAGTGAGCCACAGCTCAAGGCCACGTAGTATTCTTCGCCATAGGCAACAGCTGCGGTGGTCCCACCACGACTAGCAACGAAGAAAATTTAGAAAGTTTAAAGGACGCAATATGCAACAGCTACGGAGGTCTCACCACGATTGGTAACAGAGAAAGTTTAAAAGACACAATATGCAACTACTACGATGGTCCCACTACGATTCGTACCCGAGAAACTTTAAAGGACGCAATTCGCAACTATTATGGTGTCCCCACCACGATTCGTGACGGAGAAGCTTGAAAGGGCCCAATACGCAACAAATGAGGTGGTCCCACCACGATCCGAAAAGAAGAAAGCTCAAAGGATTCAATATGCAACACCCACGGTGGTCCCACCACGATTTATCACTGAGAAAGTTTGAATGATGCAATATGCAACGGCTGTGGTGGTCCCACCACGACTCGCAACGGGGAAACTTCAAAGCAAGCAATACAGAACAGCTGTGGTGGTCCCACGATTCGTCAGCGAGAAATTTATGGAAAATCAGAAAGAACAACAATGTTGTTGTTGTTCCTTCCGAGAACAAACAACAAAAACAACATCCATGAATGAATACGAGATCAACATGAACCAATAAGAAAGAACCGTGATGAAGTACAGATAGATACAAAACAATGGACTCCACCATGAAGAAGCGCGCAAATTCGAATTTCAGCTTTGCGCGTGAACTGAGACGCAAATCAGCCCAGAACACACCACACACACCACCTCACGGTTGAACGCGGTCAGTCCGATTTTCGTGCGACATCAGTCCTATTACTGCGTTTGCGCGCGATCCGACCGGATGGCGAAGCGGTTATATCGCGAGCACCGGACTGCAATCGCTCTGACCGCGAGTTTATTCGCGGTAAGTCCTAATTGGGCTTTCGATCGCGGTCAAAACGGTTCCTGAGCACGGTAAGTACTATTCGGCAAGTTCTGTGCGCGATAGGTCCGCCCTTATGTCTGAGAGGGAGTAGAATTTTGGAGATGGCGATCTCACTGTCTCACCCTCTCCTTGTACATGCTATTTTGCCGCCCTCTCGCGCAAAGAACGAGAAGGCGCTCTCGTTGCCATCATGGGGTCGACAGGACCACCCGGAAATGACGAAATTTTCTCCCCATGAGGTCGACATAATGTCGAAGTCTCGTGTAATTTTTGAATGTTTGAGCTTTTTGCAGCTCAAAGAGCAATTCTACAAACTTGTGCCGAAAACTTAAGGTGCCGCTTAAGTGGCATCTTAAGCTCATCATTATCTCGAGCTTTCGCCTGGTTTGCTACCACCCCCAATTGATAGCGTCTGACAACGCGATCAGACATTCGTGCCGACACGTTGGCTGCTCATTTGCCAAGGTTTTGTGGAACTACGGGCATCGGTTTTGAAGCAGGCTTGTTGTTCCTCGCTTCAGGGAAAAACCAGTAAGCTCAAAATTTGTTGCTCACTTCCCGAAACGGACGTGAACGCGTAAGAGTGACCGTGGGCGGCTCACGAATCGTGTGCCCTCGATGGCAACGGCTTCGCGCAATCGCGCGCTCGCCAGGAGCGGACGCTGCCTGACTGAAAGGGAAGGGGAAGAAATTTCAGAAGGTATAATGCTCTTTGATAGTTTCACACGTTCGACGGAGTTGAGTTTAAGATTGTTTAGGTTATTCGTATCAAGAGGACTTCGGAAATCGTCCATGTATAAAAAATACTACGAATCAGCTTTAAATGAGCCTATTTTAAATGTAAATCCTGAAACGAATAATAATAACTTCTAACTGCTTCAAAACATCAATATGTCAGCATCTTCTCAATTGTTTTAGGTCGAGCTCGACATCTGCATTCAGTCGACTTGGACGTATATTTGTCAACTTCAGTACGAGCCCATGTGTTCAAATTGGTGCAGAGAAAAATCGCCGGTACGAGCTCAATACGAACGATCAAAACTGATCAAAAGGAATATAGGGCTACCGTAATCCTGCGCGTAAAATAAATAGCGTCGGCGGTATGGCTGCGACTTTTATCTTACCCTTTTTTCTGACTATCATTATTATGTTACAATGAGCCGTCCCAATAGAAGTAATGGTTTTATCATTTAAATGCATCCGTAAATCTATGTATCCCCCGTATTCACACCACACTCATCAAGGTTTCGAGATGAGTGATAGTTTCATTCCAAGTTCGAATTCGTGATTATTTGCTAGTGGTAATTTACTACCCTTCTCGCTATTTTTTCGGTATAGGATTTTCAAAAAATCGCAGTAGTTGGATTTCCCGCGCTTTGGAAGCATGCAGGTTTCTTCTGGCAACCATTTGGAGTAAGCGATCGCTGAGGTACTTTGAAAAAAAAAATGAACAGCAAAACAAAAAGATTTCCACAGCAAAAAATGTATCCTAGGTAAAATTCCGTCGATGGATTTCGTCAATTCCCCCATTACAGCTGTACTACAAGAGTCAACCCCTCCTTGTAACTTATAACTCCGCCGAAAAAAATCAGTCTTCAACATTTCTAGGGAAACGCAACGTTTCCTGGTTGGAACTCACATCGGTGGGAAGCCATGCGTCTAAAAATTGCGGCTGTCGTAAGATATGTGACTTATTCCGCAGCTACGCAGCCGGCGCAATTTATTTTACGCACAGAGTTACGGTAGCCCTGCATTCTTATTGCTCGATACGAGCATTCTTGTGGAGGCACATGGGATGCTTTCGCGCAAACGCCCTTCCAGACGTTCTTTTTATCCCCTCCTAGTTTTCGAAGCAGTATCCAGTATCTATGATCACAGGGTCATTGCGCAAATCAAGGAACATACAATCGTGTCCGGGGCTCACCGCCCCGTTGTAGATCTTGCGAAGGCTCCATATTGCAATGAAGTTCCGTTCCGCAGCTAGGGAGAACTGATGTCAGGCAGTGCAAGCAAAATCGAGCAGACACCACTACATTCCGGCGCGATAATCTTCGAGCTGCGTGCCGCAACAGACGTTGTCAACAACTAAGGACAGGAATTTCGTTCTGACAAGGACAGTGTATCCTCGGTATCATTAAATCGAGTAGCTGCACCCGGCTATTGGGCGCGGAACCGTTCGATCGATATCCAACAACCATTCGTTTCCCAGCGTCGTATTTTTTCTCCCAATCAGCATTCAAAGGAGTGGACCAAAAGTGGCAATGGCAGCAGCATATGGTTCAGGAATTCCAAAAAGGAAGTCGCGACACTGCTTGGCGGGAATTATTGCAAGCCGGAAAACGAAGAGGTGATGACTATTGATTGAATGATTTCGCACCCAAATGCTGAGTGTGGCTCCCTTATTGAATGACACGGATGAAGAAGTGTGTGAGGGGGTGACTACGGCAGTATCACGTGCGATTTACAAATGCAAGTCTCTTCTTTAGGATACAGACGCTCTCAGCAGATGTGCGACCCCATAGCTTACGGGTGCGACCCATCTATAACTTTTTAGTAACCAAATGCTTGCCAGGGGCGGCATGCATGAACGCAGCGATTGGTGTCAGGGAGCCGCTCCGCGTGCCATGCGCGCAGCGTCGAGCAACGGGGCGGCCCCGAATTTCGTGGCGTGTGTTGATGTGCCTGATTTTTGGGGCCGCCCCGTTGTTTGACGCTGCGCGCATGGCACGCGGAGCGGCTCCCTGACACCGTTCGCTGCGTTCATGCATGCCGTCCCAGGGTCTGCAGCCGGGACTCTCATTTATCACGGTCTACAACCGGGGCGGCTACCCGCTGCAGACGTGAGGCGAATCCCCACAGTCCGCAGCGGGGATGCCACCCCGGCTGCAGACCGTGAGGGCCTTGCCTCGCGGCTAAAATCACCCTCTAGCACCTGTAGGGTCCTTGAAGCTGACCAGCGGTCCCTCTCTTGAGCGAGAATCAAGGTCATCTTCCAGGATCGGCTTTGAAAAACCGACTGAGACAGCCGATGGGATGGAGCCGCTTATATATACTTTTGCACCACTCCAGTAGGTGAAACTGATACGGGGTAGGAGAAAACATGAACAACAGCAAGTTTATCGTATAATAGTCACAAGCCTACTGATATTTACTAGTCATAGTAATATTGGAACATGTTTACCTTAATAATGTGGAATGAAGATGAGGGTATTAGAGTAGCTAATTGCCGAACAGAAACCCGAAAGCTGTGACTACCAACCCAACAGCTGTAGCCAGGCCTCATAAAAATGTTGTTATTCAAAATTTAGGGACGATAGCAGCAGGATTAAAATTCCCAACCGCTGGCTGTTGCTATTGCGTTGAAGTAGGCGGGACTGGGAGGAGCCTGTTCGGCTATTAGCGTAAGACTGTGTGAGATAGGGCTCGAAACAGAACATCCACCACATTCGTCGAGACCTTATAAGGCTCTGTTTCAGCAGATGTAGCATTTTCGAAATCCGCAACAATACGTTTGTATCTTTGTCCCATGAATAGGATTGCTCAGCACCCGCAAAGTGCAAGGAAAGTGCACTTATTTTCGCTAATATCCAGTTGACGAAAACAAAATCTCATTGACGCCCACCTCTTATAGGTAGTCACATATCCATTGTCTTGCTTTTCTTGCTACTAATAGGTACTTATGAACGTTTTTTCTAATGTGATACAGAGAATATTATGCTACCTAGAGACTCGGCACAACGTCACTGATGGTCGTAATCCTTATCATGATTGTCATCGTCCTTGTTGACTCAGAACTGAACAGAGCTGCCTCTTATGTGGCTATACGACGCTCGTATGAATCACGAATTTACAAATTCCAAAGTTATTCAATTATAGAGAACATCCAGAGAAAGAAATCCGCTGTTTTAGATAAAGTGACTGTCAACCTGTCTGACCAATTCACACCTAAAAACTTGGAGGTAGCATTATTACGAACACTAGACATAATAAGATATCGCATCAGACCGCATCGACAAAGAAATGTATAACTGAAATTGAGATTTTCGTTAACAATGGTCATTGTATCAGAGTAATCATCGTTCCTTTTCACGCTCTAGGAACGTCAATGGTTTCGAAAGTTCATCTTTGAATAGAGAGGGATAAAGGAATAAAAGCGAATGTTGCACTGGTCGTTTTTCATCAATTATAGGCTTATCACAAGTCATCGAATATGCTCATAAACCATGATAAAATCTCACACAAATTCTTCACAAAGGCTACTGAGAGACAGTTCAAAATGAATGTCGAGAACTGAACTGGACAGTCAGTAAAACACATCTTCAATGTTCATGAGTCCGCAGATGGATGGAAAAACAGTAAAACCATACTGGGAGTTGTTTTAAGTGCCCTTAAAGGCAGCAGACACGCTTGAAAAAGTTGTTGAGATAACTACGTTTCTGAAGTCGCATGGCTCCTAGTAGACTGCTCACGCCGTTAGAAGCGTCAAAAACGAGTCAAAACTACTAGATTTCAGCAATGCAAATCGAAAAATTTCACCCCGCCTTTGAGCTTCTGCAACCCCGCCCCAAAATACAAACTCGTCCACATTGATAGTACTAATACGGTCCCTTTGGCTGGTTTTTTATGCTTCCAACGAGGTTAACGTTCCAGTACAGGCTGTAGGAGTATATCGGCTTCTCTATCTTAACAGTTTTGTTGCTAATATTCGCTGTTTCAACCGCGCACCGTAAAACTCGTCCACTTTCACCCGATAACAAAATAACCGTTATTCCTCTATTTGCGCACAGTTTTCGTTCGTTCTTTCGTCAGTTCCCAATACAACCAGCTCCTAACCTTTGATTTATGTCATAAAATCGATACCATTTTTTGGCGTGTCCGCTGCCTTTAATGATGTTCATATCTGAAGCGAAAACCTGGTCATCTGTACCGAATAGACCGTCTCACCAATAACCAGGATCGGCACAGAAGTACATATATGTACAGTTCAACTACGCATTGCCGTTCAGTCCACAAAGTGCACGCTGATTGCGAAAGCGTGCTGTGGTGCGTATAAAATTATTTTTTATTACCTTCAGTAGAAGGCTCCAATACACAACTTGCCGAACACTGAGAAAAAAGATATTCTCTTCTCAGTGTTCGACAAAACTCTCAGTAGGCGAAGAAAAGAAACAATTAAAAAAAGCAAAAAAAGTCGTCGGAATTAGTGAACGGGAAAGAATAATTTTAGGACGACTTCTCCTGAAAGTCTCTAGCTAAAGAAATTCTCTAGCACTCTCTAGCAAAGACGTGAACGTAGCAGAAACTCGCCCGAGACATCTACTTTCCCGTGTACTGGACCAACACACCGAAACCACGCCTTATTATTTCT